>CM054177.1:109382662-110582662 GCA_028829895.1 Sinotaia quadrata | reverse complement strand
TTTTACATCTGTAATACTACTTTACCTTTGTAGAAATATATGTGTCTGAAAGAAAACAAATTGTATGGGTGTAAGTGATAAATACTTGAGCCCTAATATCTCTGTTGTGGTATCTCTGTTCTTGGATTTGTAATCATGTAAAAACAGCCCCAGTCAAGTGTCATAAGTCACCAGCCTTGGGTCCCACCAATATGTGTGCTGATGAAAAATGTAAAAGTGTAAAAACCTGTAAAAATAACCTGCCCTAATGAAAGCACTACTACAATCCAAGGTGTTAAGATGTGTTTCCTGACACTAAGTCATGAATGATGTATAATAAAACTATGATATAAATGAAGTCATGCTTGTTTGTTTCTAAAAGAATTTCTAAATCTTTGCCTTTGTCAGTCAATGAATATTGGTGAAATCGGATTGTGCTTTTGGTCAGTTCTCTCTCCCTTCAGTACTTGTAGTGCAGCATATCTAGAGACAAATAAGCTCACTCCCTCTACAACACATCTTCAGTACTTGTAGAGCTGCTTATCTAAAGACAAATCAGCTCTCTCTCTCTCTCTCTCTCTCTCTCTCTCTCTCTCTCTCTCTCTCTCTCTCTCCAACACATCTTGAGTACTTGTAGAGTAGCATATCTAAAGACTAAATCAGCTCTCTTTCTCTATACAACACATCTTGAGTACTTGTAAGTAGCATATCTAGAGACAAATCACTTCTCTCTCTCACTACAACACACATACAACACATGTTCAATACCTGTAGAGCAGTTTATCTAAAGACAAATCAACTCTCTCTCCTCCCTTGCAACATCTTCAATACTTGCAACATATCTAGAGACAAATCAGCTCTCTCTCCCTACAACAACACATCTTCAGAGCAGCATATCAGAGACAAATCAGCATATCAGACAAATCAGCTCTCTCTCCCTACAACACATCTTCAGAGCAATGTTCTAGAGACAAATCAGCTCTCTCTCCCTACAACAACACATCTTCAGAGCAATGTATCTAGAGACAAATCAGCTCTCTCTCCCTACAACAACACATCTTCAGAGCAGCATATCTAGAGACAAATCAGCTCTCTCTCCCTACAACAACACATCTTCAGAGCAATGTATCTAGAGACAAATCAGCTCTCTCTCCCTACAACAACACATCTTCAGAGCAGCATATCTAGAGACAAATCAGCTCTCTCTCCCTACAACACATCTTCAGAGCAGTGTATCTAGAGACAAATCAGCACTGCAGGTTCCTCAGTGCTGATCTCATAAAACCCTATGCAGTGCTCTCATCTTGATTATTATCACTCTCTCCTCTCTAATCTATCACTTGTGCAGAATATTTGTCTTGTGCAGAAACTTATGCTCAAAACACTTCAAATATGATTACTCGTTGAGTTCGGAAACCGATCAAGTCACTCCCCTTTCTACTCAGAGTTATTATTGGCTGTCTATCCACAGCAGAATACAACATAAATTTCTTTCTCTATGTTATGCTTCACTCTCTGGTTCTACTCTTAAGTCTGATCTTGCACATTATAAACTCCTGCCAGAAATATGTACTCATTTTCAGATATGCACATTTTTAATATTCCAAACAGCAAAGTCATACGGTCAATGTTCCTTTGAATATTAGGGTCCACCTACCTGAAATAAGCTGCCTTTTCATTTAACATGAAAAGACCATGGCCAATTTCAGGAGTGCATTCAAGACACATTTCTTATGTCAGGAAGAATAATACTATCTGTTTTGTGTCACTGTTTCAACTGTATATTTGTAAATTCATTTTTATTTGTTTCTCCTTTATAAATACTATTATTATTATTATTATTATTATTATTATTATTATTATTATTATCGTGTTTGTGTAAATATACTGTCATTTTGCATGTTGATTCATTTTGGTTTTATATGACAGTTCAAAAACGTCTGACATATCATTCTATAAATATAAAACAAGTTATAAAGTCCAAGTTACCCACAATGATTCACTGTAGCAAATAGAAACACTATTGTATTTACTTTGGGGAGGAAAATTACTACTGTATAATATTATAATACTACGGTGTAATTTAAAATATACATATATATATATATAAAACATATCATTTTTATAAATTCTATTTAATTTAATAAAAACGCAAAATTACAATAACTTGATTTTTGTCTTATCTGACGACATTAGTCATGAATAAAGGCACTGCCATTTAAAGCTGGATCTTGTATCTGACAGTCTTTCATGTACAAACATGGTATTGTGTGATTTCTTATTCAATTTCCAAGAACATACAAACCCCTATCAGGGCTCCCAAATAAAAATCTGATGCAAGTGTCAGTGATGCACAGAGAAGAGAAAAACAATAGCAATGAAAGAGAAAGTTGAAATTATAAAGCAGTCTGAAAGAGATAAAATGCTGAAAAACATCGGCAAGGTTTGTCAGTCGACAACTGGTACAATTTTAAAAGACAAAGTTTGTATAATGTATCATGTTAAAGGTTCTGCTCCAATGAGGCAAAATAATCACTAAGCAACACACTGAGTTAGTTATAGAAATGGAAAGTCTTTTAGTGATGTGATTGGGGGACAAAAATCAGTAAAATATACCAATTAGTCTTGTGTTAATATTTTTTTAATTAGTTCTGCAATGCATATAAAACTGATTTAAGATGACTTTGGGAACACAACTTTTTTTCATAACCTACAGACTGCCTGCATTTCTCTTAGTTTTCTTATGTGTTTAGCAGTTTGTAAATAAAGATCTTGTATATTTTATGTATAATGAAGTGTTTAGAGCTTTTATAAGAATAATCACTTTATCAAGTGTTTATTATTAATTTTTTTAATACATCTTTAAAAACATAATTAGTTGAGGTAATTTATAAAAGGAACAACATATTTTTCTTAATTCAAAAAAACTTTTCTATAATCTTCATTGTACTTTGTAAACTGTCTTTAAAATGAACAGGCTTTTTTACCTGCATCTTTCCAGCGCAAAGTTGATTTCAGACGAAGAGGGTTGTCCTTCTCTTCATCTCCTGCCCCTGACATTGCAATCAGTCGCTTATGGTTTGAACGTACCCACACATATGGACATGAGTATCGTGAATATCCAGCAATCAAGAATAAAGTTGCATTCAATGGCTTTAAAAAAATATATATACATACATTAAATTGCTGAAATTTAATAAATGCAAATAAAATTAAATGACTAAAAACAAAAATTATTCCAAAAAATTAAGATCTGTCAAAACACAAAGTAGACATTTCTCATAACTATGTAATAATATAATAAGAAATAAACTTCTTTTTCTAATAGAATCCAATGCACACTACTGAAAATACACAAACAGATCGTTAAAAAAGCATGCTGCAAAATTAAAAGAATAACAAGAGTTTTGTGACTATCTTTATTATGCTTTTTTCCCCAATCTCTTGCATTTGAGGGTAGGAACAATCAAAATTCAAATGTTAAAAAAATAAGAATAATGGTACAACAATGCTAAGGTGTGAAAATTTAAATATTGAAAACATAAATATCACTACTAGAGTGTGAAAAACCAAATGTGAAAAATATACATGCATTGGTACAAAAGATAAATACACTGATGCCTTTTTATGGTATGAGAAATCAAATGTTAAAAATATAAATATACATTGCTAGAGTCCTGTTCATTGTCACTAGGGGAAGCAGGTGGAAGTCCAACACCCTTATCTCCCAAACCACTTAATGCCATTTGAGTACCTTGAGACAGCATCAGGGATCGTCTGCCATAATTCAAGCCAGAAATGTAATTATGAAATAAAAACCCACATAAAATAATCAATAGCAAATGTACATGCATATAATCAAACTATTAAATGTAATATAAACAGTCAAATAACATTTTGGTCACATAATATTAATAAATTCTTAAACAAATTTTGGAAACAAACTTTGTGAAAATGTAAAGTTTTTCAAATGACAAAAAGAAGCTCTTGAATACAATATTAAGTTATGAACTTATGAAGATTTTACAGTCTAGAACATTCAGGGGAAATAATGTTTGATGAACAGATCTAATCTAGATATACCAAGAGTGGACCGCAGCAACATGTTGTCAAAGGACAAAACAAAATAAGCAAAACATGAGTAACAACTAAAACATTTATCTCGGAGCTTCAGTTCTTATATTTTGAAACTGACTAAGAAGATCTAAAGAGGTATATTTTCTCTTTCATCATATCTTACATCAATCGACTGATCTACTTATATTGTTCTTAAACTGCTAAATTCTTCAAAATTCCTTTGCAAAATCAACAAAACTAAGTACTGTACATTTGAACATAATTTAATGAATGGAATTTTTTTAAATCATATATGTAATGATTTCAGAAAATATGTAATGCTAGAAACAGATGTTCAACAAATGATTTCAAACAATGAAAGAAAATCATGCAAAATTTCATATATTTATAAAAATAATGAGTTTTAAAAAATGTATATAAAATTCAAATATAAGATCAATGAATTTGCTATGCATTTTATGATTTAAAGCCTTCCAAAAGTCTTGAAAGCCAATTCATTTATATATAATAGTTTTGCAAACAGAGAATAATTGTCTTATAGGACTTTTCACAGGAGTATTCTGAAAGAATTTAAATACTCCCCACATTTTATAAAGCATTACTAGGTATAGTAGAAACACAGTATATTACATATTATATATGTAAAAATACATACAGTTTCCATTCTTTAGATAGATTGTTGAAAATAGTTCTGGTTACTTTTGATGGTCATTAAAATGTGAAGTTTTAGATGTATACACTGCTAATTTCAAAACTCCATGACTCTTTTAGCCTCCGTTAGTACATTTACATACATACCGGTAAGTAAAAGAACAACACAAATGCACTGTCCCTATTGAAATCAAATATATTATTTTTTAAGATTTCAAAATTCTTAATTTATTTTTATTTAAATATTAAGCATTTGTGATTTATATAAACTTGTAAAGTTTCACAAGTGTGGTTGGATAAAAATCTTCTGCTTAAGAAAGTGTGTGTGTGTGTGTGTGTGTGTGTGCATGTGCTCACATTTGCATACATGTATGCATATATATTGTTTATGATTCATGCACTAAAAAACAAAGATTCAGGTACAACTACAAGAAAAATAAATCTGAAAAATTTAATCTGCTAAAGCAAAAGTTTACACAACAGTAATAAATTATAAAGGCTATTAGTATTACAGTATTAGTATTACAGAAAAAGATATTCTACAATATATTCCAAAACATTATAAACTCACTGGTCATAAGGAAGACAAGATGATGAAAAACTATCTGCTGTAGATATATCAGGAAAGGGTGTACTGATAAAACTGCAACGCCGCGATGAGTGCTTCATACAATTACAAATAAAGTGTTATAAAATATATTAATTAAATTTTAAAATACTTGTAGGTTTTATTTATAATCAGTAGTATATATTATATTTTATATTAAAATGCATCTTTACCTTTATTTCAAATCATGACAATTTAAATAAAAATAAACACCTAAAATATAATATGAAAGTTAACATGAAAATATTATTTAATCAAATCAAAATTTGTAATGCATTATTCTGAAAAGAATACTGCACTTTTTATAAACATTGGACACACACAATTACACAAATTTAGAACTATAACATTCAACAATAAAACCTTCATTATTATTAGTATTACAATAAGAGTTAAAAACAAAAACTGTTAAGTTTTTAATAAATGATATAAAGAGCATTCTCCTATAACTTTAACCTTTTACAGCTTAATACTCTTTCAATAACTCTTATAAATTCTGTTCAATATATCATTATTATAAATACCTGGGGTTCATGAAAGACCTGTAAAGCCATCTCTTCTTTCCCTCTTAAATAAGCAGAAAAGTGCTGAAATCCACGAACTGTGCCCATCTTAAACATTTCAGCCAAAAACTGCTGAAGTTTTTTTTTCAGGGCAACTTCCTGTTTTTGAAAAGTGTGTATATTTATTGTTTTACTCCACTATTTTAAATACAGAAAACAGCAAAACTGATAATATAAATTTTAATGATTAAATTTTTTTATAAACATGTATACAAGAAAAGTTTAATGAAATAGCAAATTTTTAGTGTTTAATACAATGAGGTAAAAATTATAAGCTGGTTTCTAATGGTATATCATTCAAATTGAATTCAGTTTGTTTTACCAGTGTCTGTACAATGTGACTTCTTTCTTAGTGTGTATTTACTTAAATATCAGCTACATAGATATTGGATTCTAATTTGTATTGTCAGAATTAAATTAAAATTCACTCCAGTCCAATATCAGAAACACCAAAATATAATTTCTGAAATATTGTTGTTATATTTAAAATAAAGTTCATAATATATCAAGTGACCGAAATTAGCTCTTTCTTATCTACTTTATAAAAAAAAAAAATTCAAAACAATATTTAGTGCTCATTATTTTGCTTTCGTTTAAAGTCATTATATAGAAATTAGAAGCAAAATATTTGGTATAAAAACATCACAACTAATTCCAAGTAATTACTGATAAAGTGGCAGCAATAACTACTAACATGGGATTCCGATACACACTAAGCCAAATATAATAGGCCTAATTATTCTGCATAATTCTACTAGTATAAATTATAATATACTATAATGTACCATTAGTTTTTACAGTATTGAAGTTGATTTTTGATTGTATTCAAATAAAAAGTTCTTAAAATAAACAAACCGTTTCTGCCATTGTGTAATCTCTCTTTAAGTGACAAGTTTCTCATCTGATGTGTGCCTAGGTAAACAAGCTTCTAGCATTCATAAAACTGTGGATACTCAACAGGGTTTCAAAACTGAAACCAAATAAGCATTGATATTGTCTTGAGCGTTTATGAGTGAAATACAGATTAAATTTAAAATTAAAATTGAGCTTTCATTTATATTTTCACAAACTAGATGCTACAGACTGTATCATGTTCTATGCAAAGTATTTCTTGAGTAAATGAAAAAACCTTATTTGGACCAATGCAGAAGTGAGTTGGTGTGCTTTAACTTATAGAAAGGTCTGTCGTTATCAAGATTCAGGTGAGCTACAGCCACTGCACTATAGGATAGAAATATATATATGCTGCTAATTATTTGAAATGTTAGTTAAAGTAACAAAATTATTTTTGTCTTTTCATAATTCAGTGTCTTTTGTCTATGCATGTTTTTTGCTACTAATACGTTCCGTTGCCGGAAGTGTACAAATGTTTTAATGACTAAGCCTTATTTCAAGTTATTTGACGCATCATTAATTTTCCTAGACTCATTCAAGTATTTTGTATTAATGCATTACAACTTATTGTTGTTGTTTTTTTAAATTGTTATGCTCTCTTAATTAATATAAATTCTTATTTAATAAGTATAAATAAGTGAGCAACTTATAAATATGCAGCTTGTAGTAGGTACTACTACTAAGGTAGTCCCAACCAATTTCAGAGTAAAACAAATGTATTTATATAATACATTAATAGTGTTAGATGATATAAGGCATGTTTGCAAATTCTAAGAGAAACCTCGAACAGTTTATGAAATATCATCATTTGAATATACGTTAGTCATAATCAATTTACGTGATGAATAAATGCTCGTTTTTGATAAACTGTAAAAAGTAAAAATATTAATTAAGCTATGAAAAGGCAAAGTTAAAATTTTAACAGACGTGTAGGCCTATATTCTAAATGATAAAAATGCATTAGTTCTTTTCAGAGAATGTATTATATTTTACAACTGTGTGCAAACAGCTCTTCATTACATATATCATATGATAAACACACTTCAGTATATTAGAAGCTTAGGGTTGCACCTTTATTTTTTCTTACTGATATAAAAAAAAAAATTCATATGCAGTTATGCGCAAAACAAATTTTTTGATCACATCGACATTTGGCTGCAAGGCCCCATTTTTAGCAAAACCACATCCCACACTTAGTAAATGTAATTATTTTCTTTTCAAACATGGTTTAAATCACATTGAATAAAATACAGCAGCATGTTGATAAAGAAATGATCTTTTGTCCAAGTTGCATCAACAAATAATTGTATTAAAGTATTACACTTCGCTACAGAAAATCACCAAATGTGTGCACTAAACACAACTTTTTCCTGCAAAACAATGACATTGGGACTACCTACTTGTAAACAAACATTTTTCAGGCACAGCTAATCCTCCTTCCAACACCACATCCTTAGTTTTTCTATTTTCATTGAGCTTCAATTTCTTCTAATTACATTACTGAGGAAAGTTAATCAGCAAACTATTATTCTTCAGTACTGTAGTTTTATTATAATATAAATATGCAGACTTCATATTTAATGCAACAAAGATTACAAATTACAGTTACAAATGACTGGCTGTCTTTGCCCTTAAATTAGTTAAAAGATTGACCAGTTTATGCCTGTTGCACATGTGATATATCTTTAATTTTTCATTATTTTTTAAATTAATTCAGTAATTATAAAGAATATTGTTAGGTATATTTAGCAGTAGCTTCAGAAAGAAGTTAGGAAGTACCAAAGCAATTTGTCATTAGTTCAGCATTATCATAATAAAATGATATATAATTAATTAAACCTGAAAGATGAAACAGAATAATTAATATTAAGCTGTTTAATTATAAAGATTAGTTCTTTATGAACAGTGTGACCCAGATTATAAAGAGAGAGGTATAATAAAATTAAAATTAATAAAATTATTGTTTGTGAATGCTCCAAATTTCTGACTATAAAGAAAGTTATAAACTTTTTTCCCTCAAAATCTGAAAGATTGCCAGACAAGTATCTTGCTCCACCACCCACCAACCCAACTCAAAAACTAAAAATTTACACAGTTATCAGTATTCACTTAGAATTGTGTTGGAATACAGGCAGTCATTACATATGTTTCAGTGAAACCTATAGCTATGGAAAAGCAGAAAATACAGGTCACCCTTAACACATACGTGACATAGTATATGTGTGTGACACCAACACTTGTTTCAAACTCAAAACACTATCAACAGACATTTATTTTTAAATGCAAAACTCATCTGAAATTATACTTTCACTCCAAGTGCACATTTATAATTTTGCAGTGATTCCTATAGAGCTTTATTGCAGTGAATACTTTTTGTAAGGATTTGAAAAATATTACCATTCCATTAATTTTGAATATTGCAATATTAAAAATTGTAAACAGAAAGTTCATCAAGAGTGCACAACCCTTTTATTTACAAAGCTACCTAGTTATGCAATTTAAGGAAAGAACAACTGTACGTCATTTGATTAAATTATATACAAAGGGTCTCATTCTCTCACTATGGCATCTTCAAATATCATAAATTATTATATTTTAATTTTGCAAAATATTGATTGATTGAGTTTCTGAATGGCAGCTACCTCTAATGTTCATGATTTTGCAGGTGATCTTCAAAATACTAGGATTTGATCCATATGTTGAAAGAAATTAAATATTTATTTCAAATTCTTTTGTCTCTTTGCCCAGTAATCCTTTTTCTATATTTTATGAGACTCAATATTCTAGAAGATAAATGCATGTAACAATAATTATATGCTAAACAAGAAAAGTTAAATTTCCTACAGAAACTATTCTGAACTAGAACAAGCCTTCAGAAAAAAAAAAGTAAAAAACTATTCTCTAAAATTAGAATTTTTTGTTCAGGGCTACATTTGTCTCTGACTATGGGATACAGGTCCCTATGGTCAGCATATGTAAAACTGCAAATTAAATGGGGATTACTTTAAATAAATTTCAACATTTTGTTGTTTTATCTGTTAAATTTCAGAAGGATATATTTGTAGAATTGGTTGAATGCAATCTGTATGAAATTTGAAAACTATAACTTAAATAAAAATTCAGAACATTTTATTCATGTACAATACATGAACAATTACAAACTTATTAGTTAATAGACTTTATTAGGATAGGAAAATACATTTACATCAGATTTAAACACTGCACTAATATGCTAGTCTGTTGGGCAATTAAAAAATCTTATCTTAAATTACTAGTGGCTAACCTTTTTAATAATGGTATAAAAATAAACTAAATTATCTACTGGTACTTGGATTTTGACTGTTACTGCATGGAAGTTAAAAGCAGTTCTTTTCTCTAAGTGCCAGATACCTGTTATGCTTGTGTTATTAAATCTGTTATAGTACTACTAGTCATGCTAGTTTTTGTTTGGTTAATATATTGATTTGTGTAGTAAACATTTTATCATTGTTGTATAAAGTGATCATGGCTAACTAAGAAGAAGCATTGCATTAATTCTCATCTCTTATTGTTTTTATTATTATTATCAATATCATTATCAAATTAGATTCACTTTAATTTTTATATTTATAATTATAATATATTTTCAAAGTGACATTTAAAAGCTATGAACCTTAGAGACAATGGATCCAGCTCGAAACAACATGCCTTTAGAATTCAACAGGAACAAAGGGAAACCACCAATGACATATATTCATAGTGAAGGAGAAGGCAATGATGGAGGTGGGTTTTATTAGTAAATTGGTAAATATGTACATGAATTAGAATTTGTTGTCATGAAACTTCCACTTGTGTTTAATTATCAAATTAGAAAATGTTCAATTTAATATAGATAAAAACAAAACAAAATGTAGAGTTTAAAAAGAGGAAGCATCATTTTCATTCATTCTACCAATAGCTTATATATATATATATACTTTTTGAGATATGATTTTTTTTTTCTAAATGCCAAACATGGAGATCAGTCTTAATCATTGAATCTGCCAGTTTGGGTCAGGATAGGTACTTGTAATGGGATATGAAATTTTCTTAACTGACTGTTGGTCAAACTCAGGTGCCAATGGTAATATAACTTTCATTAAAATCTCCTTTTATCTGAAATAAAGTTTTATTAATTTTATATAGGAAACTTATATAGAAAAGGCAAACAGCTTTTGCACATAAAACAAAAAAAAAATGGTGAAGGGTGTGTGGAAGTGTGTTAAAGAATAAGATCACATTCAATTTCAAGAAAACTGTCATATTCTAAATATCTGAATCCAGTAGTTTTTGCTGATTAATAACTGTCAGCATTTTCTGCCTCATTAGTAAAATTTTAAAAGACTAAAGTCTAGCAGAAGACAAAATGGTGCTCTGCTTACTCAAAACATTCTTGGATATTTTCTTTTTATCTAGGACAGATAAATCATCTACTATTTGGTGTTTTATGTCCTTATCAAATCACAAATTTGACATTTAGCTAGGGACAAATATGATTTTCCTATTAATTAATTTTGCAGTATTTGTGTATACAATAATTCATCCTGTACTTCTGCAAAAATCAAAATAAATGAGGTTAAAGAAAAAGAAAAAAGGCAGCACCCAACCCGATGTATTCACATATATGCTGAGATGTCATGCTAAGATACTGAAGAGGAAATATATGGCCCAAGGAGGGTGGCTAATGAATGAACATGCATAGTTTCACAGACACACAGAGATTGAAATAAATATAAACTTGTTTACAGTAATAATCAGAAATCTGAATATAACTTTAAAGCTCGTTCTCTTGAGATCCACATTTATTTTTAATGGCATCCACTTTGTTGTTTTAATAAAGCATGATAAAAGTATAAAATAAACTGCTAAATATTGCAATTCAAATGCCTGCACTATATAATAACTGAAACTTAGATATTGTGATATTTATTATTATAAGAACATATACACTCAATGACTCATACCCATCATTTAAAATCTGTCTTTATTATAATTTATAATTATATAAATTTTACATATGTCACAAAATGACTCAATTGCTGCATAAAAGGGACATTAAAAGCTATAAATGGTAATTTTAATTCTTTACTTGCCTTGAATATTTTGGGGGGAAATATTTCCTATAATTCTTTAATAATGAAAATTAGCAAAAATGTGCATTCAATAACATTACATTTATATATATATGTGTGTGCTTTATAAATAAGTGGATTGCATGAATGGTTTTTCATTTGTTTTTTTTTTAATATTTCTATCAAACTACATCATTAAACTTCAAAACAAGTCTGTAAAAGATTTTCACTGAAATGTCTCTCTTAAAGATGATATCAGTACATGCTATTGTTTTATAAATTTTTATTGATTGTTCTTATGCCGAGGTATTGATATTTTGGGAAAGAAAACATTTTGTTGTATAATTCTTTGCATTTGGTTTATAAGGCACATGGTTAACAGATTATTCAGCAAATAAAATCTACATCATTGAAAATATATTTTATTTACTAGGTAGTAATAGGTATAATTTTTAGTTATTACTTTTTTTAATAAACACAGTAATTTAAATGACATTTTATTTTACAAAATAGTGTATATGATTATGAATGAAGATAATGTCTAATTCCAACCTTTATTTTTCTTTTAAGTTAATGTATGCCAGCTTTCAATTGTTTTGGGTTTTTCATAAGAATAAGAAATTAAGAGCGTAAGTCCTCAGTGGTTGTTTAGAGTTCAAGCACTAGGTACTAAAATTATCATTGTTTTTATAGAAGATGTCTCATCCAGCACTGCTACCTCCCTTGCCCTTGCTGTTGCATCCAGCACTGCAGCAGCCATGATGACAAACACTCAGTTTAACATGGCAAATAGTGGCATGGAAATGGGTGATGGGGAAAACATGGGAGGAGGCATGATGGGTCATATGACTCACATGGGACCAATGGCACACATGGGACCTAACCCCATGATGATGGGACCAATGAATATGGGACAGGTGATTGTAATTATTACTTGCTGTGTGCTATTAATATGTCATATACTTTATAGTGTGTCTGATTTAATTGTTTTGTACTTTTTTCCTCTTTTCTTGAGATCATATTTACATAAATGCAACAAAAGGACTGCCCATTTAGAAACTTATTTATCAAATTTTTTATCTGTTTTTGCAGATGGTCTGTATTGCTAATGACTTTTTTTTAAAATTTCATTTAGAGAGTGTGCTAATAATAGCATATATTTAGCGTATAGTAATAGAGTTTTGATGAGGATAGTTCTTATTTATATTCATTAGCATATGCTAATTGCTATTAATATTTAACAGAAAAATATGGTGATTTGATTTTAATAATAAAATATACATAGGGTTATTTTTTTCTTTTGAGGGTTTTTTCTTTATTCCTTGAAGTAAAAATTTTGTTGGAAGGTAAAAATATTATTCACACTATTTTTTTTTTTAATAACATTTACCTGATTCTAATCTGTGTTTGACATTGACATTTTGTTTCTTCCCTTCTATCTTTTCTCATTTGGTAGATAATAAACATTGGCTATTGAGAGCATTTTACTTGTTTTATTTATAAATGTTGAAATTATTAGATTATTTCTCAAAGGAAAAAGAACTAGATTTGAAGTTATTCCAAAGTTCACTTAGTACTTTTTATTTTTAAGCAAAATATTACTTTTAAAATTTTGTCATCCTTTTTTCTTTAAGCAAATAATTCTTTTATAAATTTTTAATTTCACAGTTTTATTACTATTTTAATTACAGAATGCTTGTCTTCTTTTGCCAACCCATCATATTTTGTACAATTCTTTTATGTTTAAAGATAATAATTTTTCAAAATATATGTATTAAGCTTTTATATCTAAAATGGCTTCACTTGAAGAGTTACTATGGATAAATAGTTCTCAACACACATTAGTTTCTGACTATTTCCTAAATTTTATTTTGAAATTTTAGTTCACTGACCAACAATCTGAAACTGAAGACATTGAGGGAATATCCCAGTTAGAACTGATTTTTAAAATTCTTTTTCAGTTTGGGGGTATAATGGGACCTATTGGTCCTATGGGTCCCATGGGCTTACTTGGCCCAGGACCAGGAAGTATGGGAATGGGGATGGGTCCCTTGGGACCAGGAATGGGTCCTATGGGGCCCCCAATGCAACAAAAGGAGGTGATAACACTGAATTCCTGCATGTTGTATCCACCTCACCCAGGTACACATTCATAACTTTATAATGGCTTTATAATTGTTTTATATTTATTCTTCAAGATTCCCTCCACTTTATAATATTACTCCATAATTGTCATAGTGTGGAATATATCACAATCTGAGCCCGGTAACATATTGTTTTGGTGGCAATCATAACCTTATTTTATTATTGAGAGTATCTAAGTGATGTGATCATATGCTGAGACAGCCACTGTACTGCTTTTATATGCAGTATGCTTTTTTGGCTGTGGTCACTAATAAATGTAATTAATTACACTTACATCTGTTTTTCATTAAACTGTTTTCCATAAATTAACAAAATTCTTCCTGAGAATTATACCACTTTGTTGTGTCAGTGTTTATTAATATTAAATTAAATTCTTTGAGTGCAGTATAACAATTAAGTTCTGCTTTGATAAACATACATTAATTTTAATTTTTGTGCTGAGGATATGTTCCTCAAAACTTAATCATTATATCTCCCAGTCTGTTTAAATGGTTTAACTTTGTTTCTCTAAAGAAAATTATGTTTAACTTATAATTATTTCTTTATGAACCTTAATACATGAGTATGATACAATTTTAGAAGTAAAATAACTATTATATTAAACTCTTATTTTTACATTACTTGGGACCTAAAGTCATATTATGTATACAAAACTTGAACATACTACATTTGGTAATCGTATTTAATTTTTTTATAGTGCATTTGCAGTATTAGTTATACACTATAATTAAATGTAGAAATCTAGAATATCTCCTGTCTTGAGCTTTCTATTTAAGTTTGGTGTTGTGGATTTTTCTGCCATCAGATGCACCTCCACACAGTGCTAGAGAGCGACCACCTGGTTGCAGAACAGCATTTGTTGGAGGTCTACCAGAAAACATCACAGAGGAAATTTTGCATGAGGTATTTGAACGTTGTGGCCCTATTGAGACAATTCGACTGGGGAAAAAGAATTTTGCTCATATACGCTTTATGAACCATGACTCTGTGGAACAAGCAATGTACTTATCAGGTAATTATTGCAAAATATTGAAATAGTTCAGAGGCTTTATAGATAATTAGTTCATCTGTATGTTTTAGGAAATAATAGTTTAGCATACTCTGTTTGAATTATTTATAGCAGTTCTTAGCATTCAAATATCATTCACTGTAATAATAAATAAAAACAGTTATACAACATTGATAAGGAATGTGAAGTTCCTTGGAAGCATATGTTTGAAAAATTATTAATGGTATGATGGGTTAAAGCAGAAAAGATTCATGCTTTTGTACAACTTATAACTTCAATATAATCTGAGAGGCACATTTTAAATTAGTTTCTAATTATTTTTTAAAGCAGATTTTATACTGTTGTATAACAGTTAATATTGAAATGAAAACTATTTTCTACAAGTGTAACTTAATGACAAAAATATTCCCCAGTGATTTTATTGTTGAACTGGCAAAATTTTAGTTAGAATTCTGATAAAATATTCTTCACTTAATGTCATTGATATTATTAAATTCTCTAAAAGCTCTAGTCACTTTTGTCTTCTTTTGTGCTGTGTGCGTATGCTTGGTATGCATGTTGGTGTAACTTAACACTTTGAAGTCATTGAAATTTATGTCACAAATTTTTGTTTGTCTTCAGCTATTTTCACTCTACTATTGTAATTATATTTAGTCTTCAAGTACAATATGTACATTTATTTCCTCAGGATACCGCATGAAGATAGAAAATAAAGATGACAAGCCCAACACAGGTCGACTGCATGTTGATTATGCCAATGCCCGCAATGACCAACATGAGTGGGAATGTGAACAGAGAGCGCTAGCACGTGAAATGCGTCACCAACAGCAGATACACGAAGAACGTCTCAGAGTGCCTTCTCCACCTCCTGTCTCTCCTTTCACAATTTTTGATGGCAACGCCCTGTTAGAAGTTGTTAAAAGTGAGAAGAGTCTTTTTTGTTTATTCTTATTTTTCTTTCTGTTATCCAAACCAAGCATCCACAATTTACTATTAATTTTGTTTATATGTCTTTCACTTCAGTTTTTTTCTTTTTGTGGGTGGGGTGGGTTAATATGCGTTTTAGACCAAGACATTTTTTAATTTGGTACAATAAAGGATTTTATTGATTTGCAATTTCTTTTAATTCATTTGGTGTTTTGTACAGCATTGTTTGGGATTTTCTAGTGTTTAGTTACTTTTTTTGTATAAAGATATTAATTATGTTAAATATGTAAGGACTTGATACACTTCATGAAGCATTTAAATTTATTTCTAATAATTATCTAATATGTTAATTTTTGTTTTAATAAAAATATTAATTTGTCTGCTCTCTTTATAAAAAAAAACAAAGTTCAAAAGTTGGAATGAACAGGGATTTAATTTCTTGTCATTTTAAGTGGAATGTTGTATATCCATTGGAAGAATAAATTGCAGTCTAGATATTGTCAATGTTAAAGACTACATTGATGTGAAGCAACAAGAGACTGCTGGTTACAAAACTTGTCATTTTTATTCATAGTAAAGACGTCTCACACGTGCATTTGTCTGTACTCATTAATTTATGATGATATGCTTGTTTTATAAATTGTAATAAATCAGCTTTGATCTGAAGGTGATACAGGTTTCATTAAGGGGTCTCAGAAGTTGATCACTTGGCTGGAGCGTGGCAGTGTGGATAAGCGGTCCAGCAACCTTTTTTACTCTTTGGTCCAAAGTTCTAATACTCATGTGCGGCGTTTGATGTCTGAAAAGCACCAGCATGAAGAGGAAATTAACCAGGCTAAGATGTTGTACAAGCAGAGAGTTCAAGGCATCATTGCACAGTGTAAGTTATTTTCAGTTTGTTTATAAAATGCAGTTTGGGCTCAGTTTTTACTCTAGTGGGTGGAATGATCCAGGGCACAGTCTGTTCTTCTGATGTTGAACCCATCTGAAATTCCTTCTGATTGGGTTCTTTTGTCCCAAAGTTATTCTGCAGGTAGGTTGCAGCACTTTTCTTTTTTCAATTCAGTGTTCTTTGTAAAGTTTTACTAGTCTCACATGAACGCAAGCAATTAATAACAAATTTAAATAAAACCAACAATGAAGATGAATGGATCATGACATAAGCAAACTTTAATAATGTTGACGAATGACTACATTGCACCCAAAATATTTTTATATTCAGGTTTTTCTTTTTATCAGTTTCTTTCTATGATAGTTCATTAGTTACAAAAACTGATAATTTATATCCCATTAAATTAGGAAGGGAAAAGTTGGGAAAATATTTTGGCTATGTTGATTAGATTGTATTCAACATAATTGCAAAATTATTTTATCCTGTGATTATTTTGAAAGAGACAGTGCATCTGCAAGAAATTATTTTGTGTGTGGGTTTTTGAAGTATAGTCTTGAAAGAGATGCCTACAAATCAGAGGTAAATTTTTATTTAACTCTCATTATTTTATCGTATTGTTTTATTGCTTTATATTTATAAATTAAGATGTAATTTTTCATCATCACATTTCATTGTTTCTGAATTATTTCATTTATTGACTCTTGTAGATGTCCCTAGGTACAGATAGAGAACATTCCTTTTCTTTGTAATGCTCATTTGTTTTATTTTCTATCAGTATGCTGAAAAATTCTAACTTTTCACAATTTGGTGGTGATCTCTAACTGTGGTACATATTGGGTTGTGGGTTTTTTGTGACAATCAGGATGACAGGTAATTTGTGTTGTGCCTGATGCATCAGAGCACAAATTTCCTGACTGAAAAGTGAAATATTATTCACAGACTGTTCTGGTATCGAATTCAAATTGAGTTGAAATATACAGTCTCAGTTTTTATTTTTGTTGAGCAAAAAATAAAAGGTTTAAGTTGAACTTCAAGATAAAAGCTAAGAAGCTTTAACTCTCTGAAAAAGCAAAATGTAATATTCTGTTTGACTTCAAGATGAAAGCTACAGAAACTTTAACTCCCTGAACAAGTAGAAATGTATTATTCTGTATTCCCTATGTGCTAATTCCATTTTATGATTATTTCTTGTTGACAGATTTTTAAATAGTCTTGTACCTGATCTTTGTTATTTTTCTGGGCACATTTTTTCCATTTTACAATCAAATGGAAAAAGTGTCCATATCACTAGAAATTATCTTACCATGGGCATGTTCACTGGGCTTCCCTGCCAGTATGCCATCATTTAAAGAGCAAAAGTGATCAGACTCCCTTACAGTTGCACCTTCCATTGTGCCAGATTTCTTTCATTTTATCATTGACAGACATTGTATTATCACAAAGATTAATATAATAATCTGATATCTGAAATCTGCTTAGTTGATTCTCTTATAAGCTTTCAGAATCATTTGTATGGAAATTGTATGCATTTTTTTTATAGGAAATTATGCATTGTTGATTGTTTAAATATTTCTTGGTTTATCTGGGGCTTTTTTTATGCTTGCTTGGCATTTTTTCCTTTTTTTTTATCACACTATCTTTCTTTCTACAAAATCCACCTTTTATAGTATAAAAATCTATCAAAAATCAAAAATTATAGTACAAAAAGTATCTGGTGTAAAACGTTATTATGAGTCAAACAAATTAATAGTAGGGAATAAATTTTCACTACTTCCTACCATATAATTTCTGCAGTCATTCTACCAGATCAGTTGCAGTTATTTTCTCCTGTAACAGTGCTAAAATGAGAATTTGACAGCATCATGCTAACCTGCATCTCCTTTTGGTTTCAACAGGGCTGAAGTCCTAGTAAAAGTTGTATTGTCTCAGCATACCACCTGTATCACCGTAATCTTTCAATCAGCTTATGCAATGTCCTACCCTTTTACAAGTTATGCCTTTCTTTCTTCTTCTTTTAATTGATGGAAAGGACTCATCCTACCTATCTTTTAATGTATCCACTTGTTTTGACACTATTTACCATGATTTATTGTTCCACTGACTCCTGCATATGTTTGCTATGTATATGACATCCTTGGTATTGTAATGTATTGGTTCACCTTGTCTTTACAAATAAAAATGTGTAAGTAATTGGTAAACATTTCAATCCAGACAACCTTTGTTATGATATCTCACTAGACTGTTCTCAGACCACTTCTTATTATTCAGTATATACAGGCCCTTATCCAATTAAATGCTAATGATGTAGCAGATAAAATTGCTTCTGCCTCTAAAATGTAAAGAGAAATGTTTCTAATGGCTAAGTTTGATACAGATGAATCATGATGAAACTGAAATTATGCTTGTTGTTCTTGAAAGGGTTTCTAAATCCTTCTGTCACTGACACTCTTGTTAAACTATTGAGTCCCTAAGATTCTCTCTCTCTCTTTCTCTCTCTCTCTCCTCTGTGTGTGTGTTTGTGTGTGTGTGTGCACACCAAAAGCTTAATACTTGTGGAGCAAGAACACCCGGAGCTAAGATGAATCAGCACTGTTCACAATTTTGTCAGTTAATGCATCAAAAGTCATTGTGCTTTCACTGGTGTTGTCTCATCTTTATTGTAAATTTCTTCTTTCTTGTGTCATCTGCAGCTATAATTATTTTTAGAGCACCAAAGAATCAATTATGTTGCTTCACTTTTTCAATCTACTTGGACTACCTGTCCATAGAATACAATTTCAACATTTTTCTTTGCTAGTTATCTGAGTGCTTCTCTGATTAACTCTCTAAACATGTACACTCCTAGAAAAGGCACACATTTTTTTTATTCTACAAAGACCCGGGTTCATCAATCTGGAATGTTACCTGTTACTTGGTAGTTTTCAAGAGAAATCACAAGCCATCACTTTCATAAACAAGAATAGCACTGTCTCTTTTCTCATTGTTTATTCAAACTATAAATCTTTTCCCCATTCTGTCGCTTAATTATTATGATTTATTTCCTGGTGACAGTGAGCTGACAGACAAGCATCAAAGAGTCAGGATCTTTTTTCTGATAAATCAATTCCTTTAGGACTGTTTTCTTTTATCAGTAAACATATGTATGATATTGAAAGACAAGCAATTTCTTTTTGGCTATAAAGAATTCTTTTCCATCATAAAAGCAATATGCAAGTGTACTTTCTTGGACAGGTAAGATAACCCTCACAGCATGGACACTTTACAATGTATGGTAAAAAGAAAACTTAATTTAAAATTTACTTCTTTGTTTTCTACTGTACACTATATCATTTCTTGATTACTGCATGGACCTTCTACCTCCCTGTGTTAGGAGTGAGTGTGAGTTAGACAAAAAGGAAAACTGATATGGTACAGGAAGTGTATTATGGACATTTTGCTGTGCATGTGCAGGTACTCTTTAGAAGCATTTAAACTTTTGTTTATGTCCCTAGATAGATATGATAGTCAAGGATTAGCTTTTAGCTTGGACATGACCATGGTAAAATAACTTCTAATGTTGTAGGCACCTGGTAAGTAGTCAAAGATAATTTAACTTAAGAAAATAGGTATGTATTTTTATTTCTCAGAAATTTTTATTAAATATATACAAAATGTTATGTTACTAAACCATTTCTATCTTTATTATTCCGGGAACAGTACAGTGTCTGGCAAAAAGCTAGACTTTCCTTAAAAAGGGTTTTATACAGAGCGACTGCAAAGTGGTAATGTCTTATATTTCAATCCTTACTCTCTCGAAGTGGGTCAGATAGAGCGTGTGTTCGCTGCAGCACGCAAGCAGAAGAACTGGGACCACTTTACCAAAGCACAACGCAAGAACATCGACGTGTGGTTCAAGCAGGTCCAGGTAAGATAAAGAGCCATATGAAAGTATACATGAGTGGATGCAGAAATAGTGGCAGTTTCCTTTCTAGCCTGAATTGAAGAGATTGGTTCAAGATTTCTTTTGCCATTATTAGAGCTATTTCATTACTAAATTTACATCAAATGAAATTTCTATTGAAGTGAAGTATTTGTGCTCATCTACTGCCACTATTCCATCAGTCCGGGCTCTTCTGACTTCTGAACCTAGTTTTCTTGACCTATAACTAATATTTTCTGAAGCTAGCATAGTTCGTTATCAGATTCATACCTGCTTATATGTATTAGAAATATATATTCAACTCTTGAAATTAACTTTAGAACCATTCAAAGTTCATAACTTGAAAGCAATTTTAAATAATCTAGTCATGAAAATTATTAATTAAATTGCTGTCTTCAAAGAATTATGAATTTACAGTATTAGTTGAGAATATATATGTTGGTACTTGCTAGCTTCAGATTTGTGATGGGTACAGAAATCTAGAAAAATTTGAATGGGATGGAAAATAAATTTTTATGAAGCATTCAAAGACTGGTCACCTGCTTTCCTGATGGAGTGATGGGTAATCTTGTTTTAAACACACCAGTAGAGTAATGACCATTTCCATTCACCTTAAAATAAATGATAACAATTATATATGTTTACATTATACACTCCAATGCTAGTAAAGAGATTCACATCTGTATATATGTACATACTCTATGTGAACAACTAAGAGGGTAAAGTTCGCTAAGATCAGATGTTTCAAAGTGATTTTCGGCAGTGAGCATGGATCAGCAAAAGGATGGTAAATGATAACTGTTTCTTTTGTCAAAATATTTTAGGTTATCAGAGTACATTTTCTCTCTCTCTCTCTTTCTCTCTCTGAAACTGTAAACTACAGGCAATAACTGCAAACAGGAGGTAAAGGTGTACTCAGAGCTTGTACAAATTGCAAATGACAGTCACTAAAGATCTTCATAAATGACACATTTACTGCAGCCCATTGATGGTAAGAAAATTCAAACAAGTTCTTGAACAGATTTATCTTTTTATATTGCTGTCTCTAATCTGTTATAGATTACAGAGTGTTCTATTTATGTTGAATATTTTTAGAAATCAAGGCTTCCTTTTAATTATATTTTGCTGCTTATTTCATGGGGTGACAGAGACCAAAGTTTTTATAAATAATCATAATGGTCAGATTATTCCTGAATGTTTTAAGTGGTTATTGACAAATATTCTTTTGATGCCTTATGAGATTTTTTCACACAACAAAGCAGGCCTTATTTATTTGTGATCTTTCTTCTAAATTAAATATTATCAAGGTTTTGGGTGACAAGCATCAATTAATTTGAATCTTCATGAAGAGCAAATAAAATGTCTAAAATAAATCAACCAAATAATTAATAATTAAATAGTTTTGAATTCCAATTATCTATTAATGCAATTACTTGAAATAGCAATCTTTCTAATTTACATTTCTAAATCATCTGAACTTGCAGTCTCTTTCAATCACTTTTCCCTAGATTGATTTGATGTAGTGTTCTTTTTCAGCTACAGTGAACATTACTGGATCAACTACAACTAAAGAAATCTTTCTTGACTTCACCTGATTGACTGAAATTGCAATATTTCTTTGTGACTTTTCACTTGATTGACTGCAGAAAATGTCTTTTCAATGCTATTTCACTACCACTTAAGAGTCTTAGTGATACAACACATTAAGTAAAAAGTTTAGTTATCTGTATGTTTCCTGTACTCATAAGAAATTCCTAATAGGTAGAAAAATTATTGTATAATGTGTTATGGCAAAACTTGTTACTTGAAACATGTAAAGTGAGTAGTGTGTATATCTGTTTAGCTTAAGTATGCATGCATATTGATAACAGGCAGATGTTGATATATTTGACTGGTATTTTCTTTATTTGATGAGCTAAGCAAGCATGGCAGAGTAAGACCATTATGGTAAAGACATACTTGATTGGTGTTATCTATACATGTTGAATCTAACAGTCAAATGCTACAGTAAAACAGATTAGACTGGCACCATAATCAGAGCTTTTAAGCTGATCTCAATTAGTCTTTATAAGTCAGCATTTTACTTTAATGGGAAAAGGAAACAAATCTTATTGCATCAAGTTACCCATGAGAACATCTGTTTGAAAGAGTAATGTGGTCTTGAATCATCATACAGAATTTTGTGTTAACAAAAAAAAATGGAATCTTTTCTTTATTATCAAGTTTTTAATAGGACATAGATGGAGAAAACCTCATACTTTTTCACTACACAGAAGATAAAATTGGTTCAAATTGTACTTATCTTTCCATTAAGACTTCACTTCTTTTTTTCCTCCTCCGAACCCGCACAGTAGACTGTAGAGCCAGCAGTATGGTCTCATTGACAACAGTTTGCTGCAAAATCCAAAGAAGCATTTAAATTAATAACTTTTTCCCCCATACATGTATTTTAATTTTTAATAGTTCATCATTAACTTTTATTGTAATCTTTGTCCCAAAAATTTTCATCCTGGTCAGTAAATTTGGAAGATATCTCCAACTTTGCAATATGTTATATTGGGTTGGGGTTTTTTTATTTGCTTTTACAATGTATACCCTAAAATGGTAAATTTGTTGGAATAAAAATAGCTCAGAGCCAGTTTACAAACAATGAATAGTTAGTGAACCAAGAAATGTTGATGATGAATAGCTCAGAACCAGAATTTAAAAGCAATGAATATTTAGTGAACTGCAGACAGTACTTGATGACAGAAAGCTCAGAGCCATCAAAAACTGAATATTTAGTGAACTGCAGGCAGTACTTGGCGGTAAATTACTAAATTTTAAAACAGTGAACTACAACCATTGTTTTGTTTGATATATAGCTCAGAGCCAGTAACTTGCATTTTAATCTGTGGCACTTTGATCTTACATATATTTTTTTCTTTGTTATTCCATTTTTATACATATCAATGTCATGTATTAAATCCTTCACTCTGCAGGTAACTGTACTTGAAAGTCTATATAATTTTCATTTAGAAAAGACTTGAATTAATTGATTACCCTTTTTTCTGAATATTTCTTTGGTTTGAAATTTACAGCTAGAATTATTGTAACAGTTTGAAAAATTCTAAATATGTATACTACTTTTTTCTTCTAGTTAATGTTTAAATTGAATAACAATTTGAAATAATTCTAAATAATTATGCTATATTTTTCTCCTAGTTTTTAATGTTTAAAGTGAATGAGCATATTTATTGGGGTTGTTGGTTTTTCCCTTTTACAGTTTAAAGCCAAATGAGTGTGTGTGTGCGTGCATGCATGCACATAAGAGTATATGTCTTCATTTGTACTGTCTCTAATTTAAACACCATAAGTGCTTTCTCAAGAGAGTTATACTAATCTGAACCCAGACTTTTACAGTTATATAATAGCAATGGACTTTTGAGCCACTTTTGGACAGTAGTGTTTACATTAATTTGTAATAGAATTTGCTGGTTTAAGAATAAGTATAATGAAGAGTAATTTATTTTAAAATATGTTTACAAGTTACTTTAATAATAAAATCAGAAGAGTAATAGTTGATTTAAAATGTGTAAGTTATTTGATCAGTTAAAAAAAGTATATATGATTTTGTGCTGTTCTTTTACACTTTGTGCTTGTACACAACCTGATTTGATTTTAGGAAATCAAGACATCTCAACAGGCAGAGTTTTTACGTGAACGTAATGAGGATGAAATGGAACTTTCTGATACAGAAGGAGAGGGAAGTGAGCCAGCTACAAAGAAAAAACGAATAGAGGATACAGGTATTGAAAGAAAGTGTAGCGAACAATGTGATTTTTTTTTAATACGTGTAAGAGTCATTTGTGGTTCATATTCTGTTTTAAAATAAAAAAACTTATAAAAACAGATTTGATGTAAAATGAATGTCAGAGCTGAATTTTGGGGTGTATTTATTATTTAATAATCTCAAGGATTGCTGAAACTTTTTTAAACTGTGCTGCAAATAATTTTAATACATGGTCATTTGACAGGAGGTTAAAGTATATTATTGAGTACTTTTTGATCAAACTCAGTCTGTTATCAGAAATATATTTAAAATTTTGTTTCATAAATAAGAAAAAAAAAGGGATTAACATAATTTTTATTGTTTAAATAAATATTAGTGGCATATGTAGACTTTCTACCAATGTTCATTTATAGCAACTTCCCCCAAAATACTCATCAAAGATCATCTCTGCCAACTTGTATGTATTGGCAACTTTAGCATCTATTGTTAGTGAGAAAGAGAAGTGGTGGAGTCACAAACTTTTCTTCATTGATGAAAAGCCCAATCAGTACCTATTTTTCAAACTTTTGATTTTATGTACATTACTGTGAAATGTAGATGTCTTGGGAACAAAACTGTGGTCAGAGCATGTATAAATATTTGATCATACAAAGCATTGAAGTCAACATATTTTGTTGTGTGCACTAAAAAGGTTAAAATGATTGTTTTGGTTGCAACAGGATCAAAAATAAATGTACAGCCCATTAATTGTCTATGAAGGTATGTAATACATTTATATTGTCTATAAAAAAAAACTTAATCTAACCTTATTCTAATGTTCCTCCTTCAAAATAGCTTACTGTACAATTCAGACGAGTTTTATCTCCTTTCCTTTTGAAGGAATCATTGTGGTGTCAGTACAAATGGATGCTCTGAAAGAAGAAAATGACTCACTCAAATGTCAATTGGCTGCATATGTTAATGAAGCAGAGATGGTGAAAATGGAAGCCAAACAAAATACTGAAGCCTTGGAGCGGCAAGTAACCTCTCTTCAAAATGCGCTTAAAGGAATGCAGCAAGTAAGAATTTCTAAATTTATATTGGCACAGCATGAATTCCTCCAGAACCCATTTGGTGAACATAGATTCGTTGATGGAAAGCTGTTTTACTTTCTCAACATATCTTCACTGATGTGATTCTACTGTTTTAACTATCCTTCTATAAAAATTATATGATGACAGTAATCACCTTTTGAGCTATTAATTTTGTGAAGAATTTGATGTTGCTGATAATGTTAATGATAATCCAGCTCCAAGTTTTATTGTTCTTAATTGTTCTTATACCACACAGAATGCCTTTAATTTCTAGTATAATGTATTCATTTTCTATAAATTATATTATTTATATATTTAAATTCTGCATGAATATTTAGTAATGAATTAAAAACTGCTTTATGTTTACACTTTTCATATATAATTACCAAAATTATTTATGCATCTGTGGAATGTTTTTACTCCACACCATAGGGGTTTTAAGGTTTAAAAATATTTATATTTTTGTAGCATTATAAATTTTTGTTTCTGGTTGATTCACTTCAATTGATTTCTTTCATTTGTTCATCCTGTCTTCCATCAGTTTGTCTGTGGTGACTTTAAAAGCAAGAGCCTCTAGAGTTGTTTCTCAGCAGAAGATACATTATTTCTATAACCCTTCCATTTTCAAACTTAAGCTTGACATGCTTCAGTGCCTTTTTTGTTGTTGTTGTTTGTTGTACTTCATTTTGTGCCATAAATAGTATCCATTGACCTCACCTTCAACATTGGTTTAAAAAGCAAGATTATACATATTTGCTTCATCCTTAAATGTGTCTGCCTTAAAAAGATTCAACCATGTAGGAAACAGATTGGAAGAAGAATTCAATTATCTACCCATCATCTTTGTTTTGTCCAGACCCAATCTTTATCAAATTAAGCATTTAATAAAAGTTCATCTTTACTGTATCCATCCCCATTTTATTTTTCTAAATTTTGGTTATTAAATTTTTTGCAATTATTTAGGTATATTCTGAATCACTTTTAATTTTAAAATAATTTTAAAACTGTGGCAGGAATCCTGTGTTCACTAGGCACTATTCACAAAATAGTGAGGTTTATTTAAAAATATATACTTTATTTTCACCATTTTACTTTTTGTCTTCAGTGTCTTTATACTGAAATAGATGTTTGGATTTAGCTGTCTGCATTGTGTCCAGTTTTCTTCAGTTTATTCAGTGTTGTTTTATATATCAATACTACATTCTCTGATAAATCATTCAGTCACTGTTTTATATCAATATGATTTTAAAACTGACAATCGATAATCTGCACCTTATGTTTTCTCCTGACATGATTTGGCCAGCAATGTTTGTGCCCACTTTTGTATTCTCGTTTTACCCGAAATCAATGGCTGATCATGTGATCACAGAGTTTAATTACTGTTTGCTTGAAAAACAAATCCATCATTATTAATAGTATTAACACTAATTCAGTATATTTTATTTGTAAATTTTTGTTGCTCATATACATTTTCATCAAAACATGGCATTAATCCATGCATTTCTGTTGAGGTTAGAGCAATCTACAATATATATTGGAAATACCTGCCTTCTATTCAGTATTCTCCTACAGAATTTTCATCTGGTCATTTGATGAGAAAAGGAAATTACTGTGTGCAGTATATTGTTCCTGAATACTTACCAGACAAGCATACTCACAAACCATCCCAACCTCCTTGATTTTTCAGTCTGTACCTCACTCATTGGGGATTGGGGTACTAAGACAATTTTATCCATGTGACTTTACTACTGGATGAGCTCTCTTTTGGGATGTAGGCTGGACTTCTAGCTCTGCATAAGCAAATAATCTGTAGAAGGAGAAAACATATTTACACAAGAATTCATTTTTAAAAAAATGTATTTCTATATTTCCAATATTTTCATACTTATTATTGCTTGTGACTTTCTTTTTTTTTTTCATGTCCGGTTTTGTTTGCAACCATACAATAATTTCTTTCTTCACACCACCAGTAGTCCTGATTTTAATTTTTTTTTAATTTGTCATGTCATAATTTCTTTAATATCTTTTCTCTATCGCTCTACCATTTTTTACCACTCTCTATCATTTTTTTTTTAATTATGTTTATAGCAACTTATTTCTCACCAAGCACAAGCTAGACGTCCAATAGAAAAAGAGGGGCAGAATTGGAAATCTTCTGATGAAAAGAAAGACAAAAATAATGAAAATGAGGTAACCAATAGTTTTAGTTAATTTTTAATTGTAATTATTCTTTAATACTTTTAATGCTGTTAGCATATTTGCATTATGTAGTATAGACATTTGTACAGTTCTAGATATAGCTAAATTCATACTGTATTCATGGTAAGTACTAGTTGTTGTGTAGGCATATTTTTACATATGCATGTGTACCAAATATATGCACATTGTACATAACTGTAGTATACCAGTATTGTACTAATCAGGTATTGTTTTCATGCCTGGAAAGAATTATTCTTCTTTTCATGCATGGTGGAGAAAAATGAGTTAAGTCATATTCTGTAACCTGTAAAATGGCAGGACACAGTTAAGACATATTCTATAACCTGTAGAATGGCAGGACACGGTTAAGATATGTATTCTATAAGATGTACATTGTTTAATTTGAATGGCAGGATACTATTAAAATATGTTGTCTGCAACAAGTATGTTGTTTATTTAAATGGGAGAAGCAGTTAAGACATGTATTCTGTAAGATGTACATTGTTTAATTGGAATGACAGGACACAGAGGAGAACACAGAAGGAGCCACTGCAGCAACCATGCCTTTACGTAGTCAAGACAATGCCATAAGCAGTTCTGGCATCTACCTCACAGAAAAAGAGGCTCGAATTCTGGGTAAGTTTTAATGCTAATACCGGGCATTTAAATCTTTTGTCACATTCTTTTCGAGAACCCATGCACCAATAAATTTTATATTATTAAGATGGAATCAATTAAATTTATTATATTAACAACAAAGATTATACCATTAAAATAGCTTCTTTTATTTTATTTTTAAAAAATTATTTTGATGGGGGGGGATAGAAGGAGAACCCATGAAGCAGAGGGGAATTTTTTGTTATACACTTCCTGAATGAATCCAAGATAAATTATTTGCAAGTCATAGCAGGAAAGCCGAGTCATTCTGTTCAATATACACACTCTTGTCCCTGCAACAAATCTTAAACTAATAGCAGGTAATTCAGACATAGCCCAAGATAGAACTTTACACAAGTGGACAGACATTTGATCCTATATTATTAAAAGCAACAGAACATAATATGTTCCTGGACATAGGTTAGGCTGAAAGCACTGACTCATTTTATATATTTAAAATGACCCAGGACAGCATGAATTATAAAGATACTTAATTCTAATAATTATTAAAATGTGCATAAAAGCTGGGAAGTGATTAATATTCCAGCTAAATTGCCTTCATCAGCCATGGAAAATCCATATGACAAAGGGTGTACTCAAAATCCATGACCTATGAGCAAGACTAATGCATTACCTCACAGCCACAAATTCCCAACGAAACATGCTTATTTTATTGATTGTTACTAAGATATTTAAAAATGAAGAATTTTAATAATGATTTCAATTAAAAATAAAAAATTTGTAATAAAAAATTGTCAGACGAAACCTTTTTTGTAAAGACAGCATCAGCTTTGAAATAGTTCATTTTTGAAAATTATTTTGCCTCCTATAAAATATATAAGAATAAATCCCCGTAGATTTTTTTAGTTAACTGAATAAAATAATAGTTGCTGTCCATTTACAACTGTTTATTTAAATATTTGTTAAAATATTTGTAGCAAATATAAATAAAACAACTGATACAAAATCTTGATATTGATCATTTATTATTGGTTTACAATTGGTTTTCTACATCTTGCATTTGAATAAAATGAAAGTATTGTGAAATTTGATATATTCAATAGAAATTATATAGTTTGTATACATTGACAAATCTATGGAAGCACAGGAGTGGATGCACCAATAAAAGTGTTTTAAGCTACAACTGTTTCTGTCTTACTTACCAGTTACTGTGTTATAGTGACTGTCACTGTGCTTCAGACAGTTCTTTAACAGTTATTCAAATTTAGGTTGAATCTATGTACCCTATCTCTTTTAATTTTCGAGGTTCTCGTGTTGAATTTATTTTTACAAAAGATGTTTATTTGAGGAACATTTTTTTTTTGTTTTATTCAAGCATTCCTATCTTTTACAGAAATCACATTTTACCTCTTAACTTTTTCAATTCAGGTCTAGTATCATGTTTCCTCAATGTTCACCCACATGGTGCAACAATGGACTATCTTTGGTCATACCTCAGTCAGTTGATGACTGTTCGACCCAGGGAAGTAGAAGATCTCTTCGACCGCTTGCCAGATCTATTCCGTCAAGAAGTTGCAGGGTGTGGAGCAACTCTTGAAAGACGCTGGGTCTTCATTGGCTTTCAGAAGGAATCAGCATAGTGTTATTCTTCAGTAAATGTTTGTGAACTCTGACAGAAAAGACTTTATGAAATGATTTCATCGAACAGTTGTGATTAGATATTACTGCATGTGTGTACAAATATATATATATTTGGCTAATTAATGCATTGAAGAGGTGGATAATAATATTCATACCACCATTTTCCTTATTTAAATGTTAATATTTCTAAAAATTTTCGTTGTATAGTTGTAATGATTAAATCACATTGATTGGATTTTTTACTTTGTGCAATTAAGTGTTGATAGAATTTGTTGATATAAATGGATATAAATCACATTTTATGTCTGAGTGTGTATATGCATGGGTTTTGATTTGTGATATTTTAAAAATGTGTGAACTTTAGCTAATGAAAAATAAATATTCTTCTTTCATTGGTCCAACTAATTTTCTAATGTATTGTTTCTGCATTAGCTGGTGTCTTTAACCAGCATTTTCTTATACCTAGTACCTTGGTACCAACACTTAAGCCTGTCTGAATTTGCTGATATAGATAAGATTTATAACAGTTTTAAAAACTTACCTAGTCAGTAAATATTTTCCCAGGATAGATACAGGAGTATTTAATAAACATGACACATTACAAAATGTACTCTATTTATACTTCATGATATAATAATCTGATGAAAAGTTAGAGAATTGTCTTGCAACACAGTTTTATCCACACTGTGAAGAAAAAATGTATTGCTTTGGAATGCTGTGTTGTTGATTTGTTATGGTTCTCTGAAGACTGTCAGTGCACAAAGAACAATCATTTAATTACTTTGTGTGCTATAAACTGAATTTAACAGAATACATTTCATCAAGCGAAGGTGGTTGGCATTAATCATCTAAAATATCGTCATCCCATACCAAAAAAAGAACCTGAGTTAATTGACTTAATTCAGAAACACAGATACAAAAGACTTCTAACTAATAGTACAACTGAGACACAAAAATAAGACAAAAGACTTCTAATACTACAAATGAGACACAAAAATAAGACAAAAGACTTCTAATACTACAAATGAGACACAAAAATAAGACAAAAGACTTCTACAAATGAGACACAAAAATAAGACAAAAGACTTCTAATAGCATAACTGAGAGACTAAAATATGACAAAAGACTGAGCTGCAAAGATTCAAGCATAATCAGTCACCAAGATCCAGCAACAACAAAGTGCAAAATACTTCACAGCTTCAAGCAGAGGTATAATCAATAATCAGAAGCCAGAAAGAAGAGATGAAACTTGCTTTTAAAAAGCTACTAAATTTGGTGCCACCACCATGGCCATTATCACCAATGGCATCTGAAGCTACTGTGAGAAGTTCCTGTATCAATCCAGATTCAAAAAGTACCTGAATGAAACTTAACAGTGAGGAAGAAAATCACAGCTACTACCCCCATCACACATGAGATGGCAAACAAAATAAACCTTTTTTTTAATCGAACACAGCAATCACACCAGCCTAAACAATAGTCCCAATCCAAAAGGACAATCTGCCAGAGTAATGAGACAAAAAAGCAACTAAAGTTTAAAGACCAATTTATCAGGGCTAACTACAGCAAGGGGGACACATCCTTGGGGTGTATCTGCTAGGTAGATACCTGGTTCTGTTCTAGCCTAGGCTTTGTAAGTTACCTCCCAACAGGCAAGGAGTAATCTATGGATCCACTGATCACTACAAATCAACCTGCTCAGACAAAAGAAAAACAAGTTTCAAGTCAAATCATGCAGAGGACACCATTTCCCCACCCCTCCAACCACTGATCCTGTGCAAAATTGGCTTCAGCCAGAAGCACTCCATTAAATCCTTCTCTCCACCTGTTCTCAGATAGTGTGGTGTGCTTTAGCAAATCCAAACTTCGCATTAACTAGATCTAAGAGTTAGCCCCGTTCTTTCATTTCCAATCCTGTCGACCAAAGTGCAATAAGAACCAAGTTGCTTTTGGTGTCTACGTTCTGTGTGTGGTCTCTTAGTTGCTTTTGGTGTCTATGTTAGGTGTGTCGTCTATGTAGTTACTTTTGGTGTCCGTGTTAGGTGTGTGGTCGCTATAGTTACTTTTGGTGTCCGTGTTATGTGTGTGGTCTATGTAGTTGCTTTTGGTGTCCGTGTTAGGTGTGTAGTCTATTATATGTAGTTGCCCACACCTGTTGTGACTGTACTATTTCGAAGGAGACGCAAGGGCCTTATATTACACTGATTCTCGTACCTGGTAATTATTTATAGCCTTGATTTTCATTTTCCTAAGAACTTATTTTTATTTTAGCTGTTTGGCTTTGAGATGGCTTGTCTACACGAGGATGGCGTTTTAATTGTGTGTATGTTATTTTATCTTGACTGGTTTGTGTTGGTATTTAGACGAACTTTCCAATCGTTAGTACTGATGGGGGTGAGGACAGAGTACTAGTGGCCACGTATGGAATGTAAACAAAAATAACAGATCACCTTCCTTATTGCATAGAAAATGGGACTAAAAGATAAATGTTATATTTGTCATTCACTTTCTCCGAAATCATGTTTTTAAAACTAAACAGAAAGATTAAAAATATAGGTACAGATGCTAAAAGTAGACTTCAAAGAAGCAGCATAGTAAATTCATTCCACTGTCTTTTAATCCTAGTACTCACTAGTAGGGAAGAAAAAAAAGACGGGGATACATTCTGGAAGAGAGAAACTCAGTGGTTTATAACCTGACGCTTGCTCCCAGGAAAGTTCACGTGTGGGTGACAGCCAGCACCAGTTGTGGTGGGAGTAGTTAATTTTTATTTTTTTTTAAAAAAAAAGATATGCGTTTGGGATTTTCCTGTTGCATTTAGAATCGTCGCACATCTAGAAGCTTCATTGTGAGCTCGATGTCGCAGTGAATAATGTAAGCAGCTGAATGGAGAATATCGTTACAGCACAGTAACATGCTGCACGAGAGCATTAATTCTTCTTACAAACTCTTCCTTTTTCTTTTCGTGATCACGAGAGCACTAATTCTTCTTACAAACTCTTCCTATTTCTTTTCGTGATTAGTAGAAGAGAAATTATTTTTGTAGATCATAGTCAGAGGAGGGGAGACTTGCCCCATCATATTTACTACATTAGGGTGGTTTAGTCGGGCGCTCCAGGTCTGCAGTTTGGACAAAGTCTGATTTGGGCTGATACTTTTCTATAATTAGCCTGCCATTCGGGCTGGTTGATTTTTACTTTTGCTTCTTGTAGTGATTTTCCCAGCTTGCTGGCGAGCAAAGCCAACAACCGGTTAGTGTTGAGTAAATAAATATTGGTTGCATGGCCGTGATAGAACAAGAGTGATGTTTACATTAGTGGGTGTATCGTTGCTCACTCAGCCAGTTTCCCACCACTGTAAGGGTGGTGTGGCCTACATTTATTTGTAAGATCTACTACTATACGTATGCACGCACACACTAACAAGTGGGTGTAGCTACAATTGCATTCAGAGTAAATTTATTATATTCAAGGCGAGTTGCGCCGATTCAGCAACACACAAATGTCACACGTTCGCAATTATGTACACGTAGTTAACAATTTACAAGCACGGAAATGCTTTATGAAGTGTGCATCGTGTATCAATATGCACACACACGCAGTAAGTTAATGTAGTTACAATATAGTACATATTGTGGTATTAGTAGGTACTACTTAACAAATTATCTAATGAAAATGAAGAAGGAACAAAAATGTTATTTTTCTTGTGCGAGTTCACTCCTAAAGAATGCTTTCACTACGAGCATTTCCATTGTGTTCTTTTCTTCCTTACACATCGGGTCACATCTTAGTATGTTCCTTTCGTCCTCAAAATCGTGGTTAAATTTGAACGTGTTCCTTTCGTCCTCAAAATCGTGGTTAAATTTGAACGTGTTCCTTTCGTCCTCAAAATCGTGGTTGAATTTGAACGTGTTCCATTCGTCCTCAAAATCGTGGTCAAATTTGAACGTGTTCCTTTCATCATCACAAATCGTGGTCAAATTTGAACGTGTTCCTTTCATCATCACAAATCGTGGTCAAATTTTCCAAGGTCCTCCAAGCCACATACATTTTCAGTGCCCATTGTGCCTAACGGAATGCGGCCCTGCATCATGTATACTCTCAGTGGAGGTATGAAATTTAGAGCATTGTAGTAAAGACGTGCTGCAGATTTAGGAGCAATGACCTGGAGTTTGTGTCAAGTGCCGCCGTAAAATGCTAGTCGCGGACGGGTCAGAAAGGGGATTTAATTTGCTTCGTCATAGATGTGGAGGAGAGGGAGATGTCAAAAGTCAGGTTTCATTTTATATATTGACCCCGTAAGTCATTAGATAACACAGAGACTATAAGACCTGATTCTTTTTTTTTTTTTTTTTAACAGACGGATCGCAAAGATGCAATACTCAAAATGCAAGGACATTAACATGCGATATCGGAACACATCTCAACATGCATTGCGGTCATAATAGCAAGATTCACAACATACAAACGAATAGCCTATTGTTGAAAGCAATGGATTTGCTATATACACTAGAATGCATTATCAGCATGATAGGAACGAAATAAGACCCAGTGAGTGCAATTTAAAAGCTCTACAAATAACGGACATTTAAAGCAAACTTGTCTGGATATCATCATACCTTCGGATGACAGGAAGTTAAAAAGAAGAGGCACACTCCCACATCACATAGTTCTCAACAGTATTCAGAAAAAAATCTATCACACAAACATGGGAACTGCAGTACCACCCTGAGGGAAGACTGTATTCAAAAGAAAATAAAAAGCTATTACAAAGTCATGGGAACAATAGTACCACTCTGAGGGAAGACTGTATTCAGAAAAACTATTATACAAACAAGGGAACTATAGTACCACCTCATTATTCAGAAAAACTGTTACACACCACCTTTAGGGGAGACTATTCAGAAAAACTATTACACAAACATGGGAACTACAGTACCACCCTGAAGGGAGACTGTATTCAGATAAATTATTACAAAATCATGGGAACAACAGTAAGACTAAACATAGGAGAATAATACTAAACAAATACCCAGCCGCTAAATCTCAGTATTTTAAAAGCAGAAGGAAAAGATCGGGAAGTGAAATATAATTAATTTGATGTCTCCCCTCAGCGCGGTACTGTAGTTCCCGTGTTTGTGTAATAGTTTTTCTATATTTGACAGACGTTTCTTTGATGCCTATGAATCATACAATGCGACACATTTCTCTGAAATGCATTTTCATTGTTAACGTTTTACAGGCCGAAGTTTGTTAACCCTCAACTTCTGTTATGTGTTTTTAACTGTTCTAGATAAATCAACAGTACAGAAAAAGAAATGTATACCACGATACCGGCCGAAGTTTGTTAACCCTCAACCGCTAGCTTTGTATTCTGTTTTGTTTTCTTTATCTGAGAAAACCGGAATTTATTTTTTTCTGGCTGACATAATGTGACATTGTGTTTGAGGTCACCTTTAGTGCTGTCCTTGACTTGCTCACTGCTACACGGTTTTGACGTTTGAGGTCTCCTTTTGTGCTGTCCTTGACTTGCTGTGAACAGCCAGCCAGTGTAGGGAGTGGAGTAAATAGACATCAGTATAGGAGTTGAGTCAACAGACAGTTTAGGCCAGGGAGTGGGATGAACATATAGGTAATATAGGGAGTGGAGTGAACAGCCAGCCTTTGTAGGGAGTGGTGTGAGCAGACAGCTAGTGTAGGGAGTGGAGTGAACAGCCAGTGTAGGGAGTGTTAAGAGGACTATGGTGTAGGGAGTGTAAGAGGAGTAATTACTGAGTTATAGGAACTATATAGAACTATTATAGAACTAACCTTATACTTTTTTCTCCCTTCTCAATGCTGATTAATTTTATTTCTAGGTATATTAATGAAAGTTAAATAATTTATCTTCTGGTAGAACAAAATATTTTGATTGAATGGCATCAAAATATTTATGCTGTGTATTAGTCTAAATTTTACAATGAGGAAATGCTAGACATAATTTCTTAATGAGATTATCATTTTGGGATATCAGTGTGAAGTAAAAAAGAATTATGTTAGGTAACATGGCACAGAAATGCAATCCCATGTCAGGTAAAATGGTCCAAGTGATATTTCATTAAAAACAGGGAACACAGAATGCAGTTATTTTAAAAATCCAATCATTTTACCTGTGTTGCCAAGACAAATGCAAAGAAAGGTGAATGCATCATACAAACTTCTCAAGAGTTGTTTTGCTGCATTCTTTCTACAAAATATTTAGCATTCTCACCTTGTAAAGAAAATGTATTTGAGTTACTTTTCTAAATTTTAATACGACACTATTCCCACCATTTTTCTTGAAAAATGCACTATATTGTGTGTGTGTGTGTGTGTGTGTGTGTGTGTGTGTGTGTGTGTGTGTGTGTGTGTGTGTGTGTGTGTGTGTGTGTGTGTGTGTGTTCTGCTAGAAGCTTGCGCTGATCATCAGACACATTTCAAAATTTCAAAAGCAACCTATATCTATATGTCAAACGGTCAATGTTCATTTACTTATCTGAGTTCATAATTGGAATTTAATGCCTTTTGAGCTGAAATACTGGTCATGACCATTTTAAGAGGAATTTCAAGAAATAGCACAAATATCATAGATTGTTCAAACCATAAATTTGTAAGTTCATTGTACTTATGTTCCTGTTTTGTAAGTACACTTATTTGTTAGATATTACCATTTTACATGAGAATTCATGTGAATTGTTGTGTTAAGTTTTCTTATGTTGAAGTAATTGGTATAAAGATCTTGTGTATTTTAGGTGAAATAACTTTAAAGGTTAGGAGCTTTATTAATCTTCATATATTATATACAATAAATATTTATTTATGCTGATTGTTCAAAGGGCTATAAGATCTTCAAAATTATGGCTGATAATCAATATACATAGGCTAGTATTTGAAGTAAATTCTTTCTGCATATTAGGTTATTGTCCTTATTTTGCAGTCACCAAACACCTTATGATTTGGAATCCAAATGTATGACTGGGAATCCAATTAAAAAAAAAATTCTGATTTTTTCAATAATTTTGTTTATTAAATGGATAAAGTCTGGATTATTGGAAATAGTATAATATTTATAATAATAATAAATCTATATTGAAAAAGGTAGAAAAAATAGACTATATGTGACATAATGTACCAACTAGCTATTGATCCTTTAAGGCAGAGGCATTAAAAAAAAAAATTGAATTACAGTGGAAAGAAAGAATTTGTTGCCTGTTTGACTTTTGGCATGGTGGTCTAGTGAATGTGTCTTGTAAATTTTCTTCAGTCATTCCATTCCATCTACAAAAGGACAATTCCCTTTCTTTCTAGCCAATTTGCAAGTGCCGTAGAAAATTCAGAAATAACTTTTAGTTTCCTTGTCACCCTTTTTTCTACATAAGACCTGCCCTTTGTCTTGTTGCCATTGCCAAGCTGTTCTTTTCATGAAGGCATATAATACCTCTGTTATAGTTTCAAGGTTACTAATGAGTGGTGGATTCAGAACATTTCAGGGTATCAATCCCTCTAAAATAGTTTTTTTCTCTAGGTGTCAGTTTCAAAATCCCATCCTTCAAGTGAGCAACAACAGTCACTAATGCAATATTATTATTATTTGTTTACTATTTCTTTTCTCCATTTTTACACACATTGCTATAATTTACCACACATTGATCATCTAAAGGGGTCACGGTGATTACAGGTTTTATTATTGTTTTTCTCACTGAGGGGATTTTCTTGTTATTCAGCCAACATAGGTGATTGGGGTGGTGGTAGTGGTCAGGGTGATTACTGGTATTAATATTGTTTTTCCACTGAGGAGTATTTTACTGCTATTCATCCAACATAGGTGGATGCCTAAGGAGATCTGGGTGACTCATGGTTTTACTTTTTCTCCATTTAGGGGTACTGTATTATTATGCACCCTTCATGGTGAGGAGGGTATAATGATGATCAGTATAAGACAAATGGCAATGAAGGCATTAAAATTTCCTCAGCTTACAGAGTCGTTACTTCATGTGTTTACTGTGAGTACATTTTAGTTTAGATTTGATAGGTAAAAAGTTAATATTTTATATTTCTGACTCTATTTGTTAATTGTCTCTTGATTTCAAACACAAGAAGACTATAATAACATTATGACTCTAATAAAGACAGACTCTCACGATAACTTTTCCATCACTAAGATCTAAGGTCACCTGTTTAGTTATTATTTCCTACTGCATATTTGTAAAGAACTCTTCTATCGTTTTGTTCACGTTGTTTTATAGCAAACTCATTTATTTGTAATATATTGTTAATTCTGAAATTAGTTCATTTGATTTACATTTGTAATCCTTTCCTTTAGTTTGTTTGTTCTTCTGTCAGAATTGCAAAGCACGTCAGAGCATTAGTGCACGTGCGCTCTCTCTGTATGTGTCCGTGTTGTAGTTCATAGGTGCGTACATCTATATAACACATAAATGTTCATTTACAAACTAAATCTTCGTGGAAAAACAAAAAACTTCAGGTAAGCTACAAGAAATAAAGAAAAAGAAAGAAAATATAATTTGGTAATAATCTAAATGGTGTTAAAATTATTTCAGGAATTATTAATATGAACGATTGGGGTTTTTTGTTTTTGTTTTTAAAATGTCCGCGTTCAACATTCGTTGATTTCGCGAACGACGTTTTTTTTTCCACGTACAGGGCTTTTATGTTATCCACTACGATGTGATAGCTTATATGAACGATGCCTCATACCAGTACTGTTGAGTTCTTAGAGAGAAATAAAAAGTGAATGAAATAATTCATTAATTGTAAGATGACAAATCAATGATTTCATTCGGCAATGGTTGCTGGTAAGAAATAATAAGTTACTATTTATGTGAAGTTAACTGTGAGTTCCCTATAAACATTTAACTTGATTTTTATTGCTAAAATACATTGAAATAAAAACTATAACTACTACTTGTTAAAGAAATGTGGATCAATTTTTAACAAATGATTTTATATTTATTAGAATCAATCCTGCATCTTCAAACTGAACAAAACTGTAAACGGTACATAAACATAATGATGGTTTTTGAAGCTAAAAGTTAATATTGTTTAGTTTTTAAGAGAAAAAAATCGTCATATCATTAACATTCATGCTATTTTAAACTTTCAACAATCAAATTATTTTAATATATAGTATTTTAAAAAAGATTTAGTAGTAGAACAGCTCGCGCGCTTGCGCATTGAGCCCCCGCCACACCAACATGGCGGAAAAAATCAGCAAAAACCTACTTGACAATAGAAATTTGCATTGTTTTATCAAAACTTAGCTCAAAAGTGGTCTAATTTATTTTCTAATTATAAAAACTGCCTTCACTTATTGAAAGTGTTCTCCAGATTGCTTTGAATGGTGAGATCTTTTTAAATATTGTATGTTTAGTAGAGCCCTGTGAGCCCGTTTTAAGTGTTTGGACCCGGTCAATGCTTGACAGTTAGTTTCATACTAAATCCCATATTCGTGTGAAATTCTTTGTCAGTAATCAGTACTATAAGGAATAGTATTGGGAATATTATAAATATATTTTTATACGTTAAAAATATATTTAATGCAAAGAAATGTTTTGGAGAAGTGTTCGCTTTTGTATTTTTTCTCCATTTGTTATTGACGATCGAGAACTTTTCTTTAGAACTTATATAGAAGAGTAAATAATGTGTTAAACCTTACCATGGAGCTTTTAGTTAGAGCTTTAAAACGTGCATTGTTTAAAAGTTTTGTCTGAATAGTGTTGTTTTCTTAAACATACTTGACATGCATGAACAAAAGATAATGTAATGCTGGTTTATACTACCTTTTACATTTTTTTTCTGCTCTCCACCTCCATCATTCCGTGCCAACTGAATTGAGGTCATATAAAATAGCACCCACATAATCATAGTATTAGCTGCATTTGTTGGGATTAATTCAAATAAACGTTCGAAGTTATTATTTATCTTTACAGAAACAAAAAAATGTGGCCAATGCTGCTTGACTTCTCCCGTGATGAGTGCAAGCGCATGTTGAGGCGCCTGGAACTGGAAGCTTACAGTTCAGTTGTGTCTGTCTTCCGAGCACAAGGTGATTTATCCAAAGACAAGAAGAGAATTTTACAGGATTTGCAGCAGATGCTGAGGTATAAAATATTAAACATTATTCTTGAATGGTAACAAGGTGTAAAGCCTTTCTTTGCAGTTGCTTCAAGTAATTTATTATTATAATATACAGTACACTTTTTATGTTTGAAAAGAGAAAAAAGTCTTATATTACTTAACAAACCTGCAGACATTTGCATTTAATTAAAGCTTTTGAAAGTTTTTTCCATTCTGATCACAAGGTATTGACTAATGATTTGATTATTTTAAAAATCAGTTGAAATGGATCTAATTCAGTAATTGCTTGGTGTAAAAATACAAGTAAAAGTCTGTATATGAAAATAATGTTGAAAAATTGAAAGATAGACAGGAAAAAAGATAATTTACTTTGTTGATAAAGCAATATTTTTTTTAAAATGTCATTTATCATCACTTAGTAATAATTATTATAATGTAAATTACTAAAATGAATTGTATAATATCTACATAATCTAGTTTTTACATGTAGATTTAATGATATTAATTTTAAACTAAGAAAAAAACTCATTTAAAATGAATATATTGACTGTCAAATTATTGTCTCAACTGCCAATTTTTTTTTTTAGCCAACATTGTTTTGGGACTGTTTTATATATTCACTGCACTGACTCAAAGATTATTACTTTAAAATATAATGACTTAGATTAGAAAGTATGTTTCATAGCATATGATTGGATGTTAATTAATATTATTTTTATTTTCTTTTTTGATATATATCATTATATGTAAAATTGTGCAACTTCTGTTATAATCTATCTATCTATCCCTTAGTCTTGTCAACTGTTGGGCACCACTGATGACCTGACAACCAGTTTCCTCCATTCCATTCTGTTCTCTGCTAATCTTACCATATTGCTCAATTTCAGTCCTGTCCACTCTGAGATGTTATCCTCCATCTTTTCCTCTGTCTTCCCTTTCTTTGCACAGTACCTTGCATGATTGTCTTGGCAAGCCCTTTTGATCATGAGGCATGCCCACACCATTTCATTTTGTGTTTTTTCACAGTGGCCAATAGCTCTTCATAGGGCCCAATGGCTTGCCTAATTCTGTTTCCCATTTCCTCATTCATTACATGATCTCTATACGAAATGCCAAGCAGCCTTCAAAAGCATCTCATTTCAGTAGCTTGTATCCTCCTTTCGAGATCCACTATGAGGGTCCATGACTCACAGGATATAAAAACACATACAACCAAAGAGCGCATCAGTCTGATCTTTGAGTTGACTGAGATGTTTCTGTCTTTCCAAACTGTCTTCAGCCTTGCTATTGCTGTTATTGTCATCGCAATCCTGGACAATATTTCAGGTTTTGATCCATCGTCTGTCACGATGGCTCTCCTAAGTACTTGAATTTCAGTGTCTGATCAACAATTTATGTAACCTAAATATTTCTTAAAAATAGATTATCTTACAGCTTTACTTTAGAATGAATTTATTGGGATTATGGTTTGTAAACAAATTACAGAAATTTCCATTGTAGTCTAGAAATGTCTTGTTAAATTAAATCAAATTTTTAGTCAGACACAAATCATAAGAAATAATTGAAATAGTAGGAATGAGTTAAACCTCAAAATCAGTACTTTAAAAAAAATTATTAAGACTTTATTTTGATAGTATTATTACTATATTAGTGCTTTTAGAGATTTAGTTGTTATCTACATACATTATATGCTTACATTTTGTCAGAATTAGAAATAAAATAAATAACAAAAGAGGTAATTTACAGTTAAGAGAGTAAAGTGGATTTATGAGTTATGAGAAACAATAATAAATAATTTAGTAAGAAGAGAACATTTCCAATACAGTGGGTTTGTGAGTTATGAAAAGCTATGATTAATAGTATAGTAAGAAAAGAAAATTCCTAAGTGAAGGAATATTTTACCAACAAACATTTTATGCTTGAATCATTTAAATGTTTGTGTACTTTAATAAAATCTGTAAATGAAATAAACACCGTCACATATTTAAAACTTTGTTTTTTAATTTGTAAAAAATCAAATATGTTGATTCCTCCATCAATTACTACACTTTTAAGTGCATAATTTTCTTAATTGTTTTTTAATGAGAAAATCTAAACTTAATAAACTTTTTCACTAGTGATATTTTACTACTGGTGTTTTGCAGTCTATCTGAATCTTTTTCACTTGGCTTAAATCTGAAAATCTTGCTACTTTGGGTATGCATCTAATTATAAAATGTTGCATGAGGCAATGCCCCCAAACCTTATTTTAATTCTCAACTATAGTCTCAGCTATTCGGCAACTAGGCATTTGCACCATTGCCAACCACAACTAAATAGTTATTTGGTATTTTGCATGCTGGCCAGTCTTGTATATTTGCAACAGAAGTATACTCTGAATAAAATTCTGGAAATTTAATCTCTTAAAATCTAGCCACTTTGATACCAATTTAGTTCACTGCAAATCACATATGAGACAGGATAAGATGTGAAACAAAAGTAAACCCAACTGGAATTGTCAATAATAAACATTCAAGATCTGTTGTAAGAATTTTCTACCAATAACTCCTATTTTCTTTTGATAACATAATTATTTTCATTTATATTTAAAATGATCAAAGATTGTTGATTTTTTTAAAAGTGGAATACTACAAGTAATTATCTGTGATGTCCATCACATTAGATTGAAATAGTTAATTGAAATACATTTGCACTAAGTACTAGTAGGTAATGTAGATATATATTTTATATTACCGCAATATTCATTTCAAAAGGAAATACATGTCTCATTCAAACTGATAATTTGAGTACATGGATATAGAGAGCAATAGATTTGAAAACTGAACATTGACCAATGACAAATTGATGTAAAGTAAATAAAATGAAAAAATGCATAAATGATCATAAGTAGGTATCCCTTTCATTTTATCTACTGTTTCACATGTTGGTACTCTGAATGACTAAATTTAAATGCCTCACTATTTGCTGTTGTTTTAATTAACATTTTTTGTTTAAAAATTGTTTGTCAGAATTTTCAGTATACATCTTCGACTGATCTCCACAAATCAATAAACATTATAAGTGGTCATTATGCAGAACTCGTTAACGGAAATATGAATTTTGAAACCTGTTAATTTTCTTATTTAAATTATCATTTAAAATTACAGCAGAATAACTGCATAGCATTTAAATACTAAATTAATAGTCTTTCAATAAAACAAATGCTAATTTTTGCTAATTAAAAAACAAACAGTTGGGTGGCATAAAAAAATATGTATTAGATCTCTCTCTCTCTTTCTCTCTCTCTCTCTCTCTCTCTCTCTCTCTCTAATATATATATATCTATCCTAGGACAATAGATAGTATTTGGAAAGCTTGAAAAGTTTACACTGACATATTACTGTAGAATAAAAACCTTGTGCATATGAATGTTTGAAGCATAAATGTATTTTGAAATTTGCCATGAGAATTATTGCATTCATGGGAAATTAAGTCTTTTACTTTTAGCATAAATCTATAGCTTTCATAGAATTTAAGAAATTTAAAATGAATGTTTGTTCCTTTAATAAAATGAAAATATGGATGTGTGTGATTTAGATGTAAACTGACTGATCTGCTACAAATACCATCACATGCATTCCAGTAGGAGTTATTTCTATTGTTAGTTGGTTAGCTATATTTCTAAATCATCTAAATGCAGTAGAATCTTGTTCAAAATCATAGGTGACTGTGTAATAAGCAATCTCTGGAACCTCTTTTTTTCCCCCATTTTTTTTTTAATCAAGCTTATATAAACAATACAGTACCTGTACATTATATTATATATTAAAATTTGTAATCTAATTATAAGTATATATTATTTTTATACATAAATCTGTATACATTTGCTTTATTTATAATATGCTCTTACAAATGCATGAATTAGTGTTCTTTAATTAAAATTTTAATGATCACAATATTCTGCTAGTTTCACTAATTGGTGGACCACCAGTATGTATTTTGAGTCACTTTTACATTCATGAATCATATATTATCCATTATTTTAGATGTAAATCAAAACATACAAAAAACTTAAAAAGAAAAGAACAATTTTACTTTGAAAATAATTCTGAAACATCTTCAGTAATGTTTTTATCCAAGTGAATGATATAATAAAATTAATATAGTTAATGTTATAGTCTGTAGTGTTCCTCAAAATAGGCCTATGCAGTTTAAATTTTTGACCTGTCTGCAGCCAGTTAGAAATCTATAGAACTGATTTTGCCACATATGCAAGAAACTGGAAGACTATAGTATAGTATAGACTAATACATGTACTACTAATAGAGGCTACAGATTACATAAAAGTCGTTTCTGTGGAGAAGTTGAAACTGACTTGCTAGTTAAGAATAACAAAATGAAAATAAATAATTTTATTAGAAATATATTAAAAATAAATAGTTAAGTAATATTAATTTTTAGTTATATATATATACATAACATGAGTATGACTATATAACAATAACATTGATGACCTGTACAAAACTGAATTTAAAAATTTACTTAGAATTTTGTGTGGTGTTTCTTATTTCCATATTTCATTTGATTATTCTTATAATGACCAAACAACAGTTTAGTATATTTTAATGTTATTTTAGCCTTCAACAAAATATATAGATATATTTTTTCAAATAATGTGTCCTATTTTTTCATGATAAGTTTTGTTTTATTTGTTTGTGTGTATGCATGCAATTATATGTAAAATATATATATATATATATATTAAATATATAGGAAAGTTTGAAAATAGTTTTCTTTCTATAGCATATCAGTTGAGCGCCACCGAGCAGAGGTTCGACGAGCTGTAAATGATGAACATCTAACAACTGTTGCTGACAGGTGTGGATTGTATTGTTTTACTTTTAGTTTTATATTATGCTATGACACATTAACAGCAAGCTTAGTTGTAGACCAATTTGAATAATTTTTTTCTGTTGGGTGTTAGTTTCTAACTTTCTCATCCAATCAAAAATTCTTTTTAGAGTACCTTTACCAGTTCGAAGAGGGATGGGGATCTTGAACCCTGTGTATGTATGTAATATGTATGTAATGATGCCTACAATTATTTATTTCTTTGGCCTATTATATATATTTTTTTTAATTGGGACTAGATTTCTCAGTATATATAAACTTAAATTCTGCAGACTATCTTGTTTTATCAAACTTCAGTATTTTCTATACAGGTATTTCAATACATTACTAATTGTTAGTAAATAATTTGTTGAAGGTGATTAAATATTTGCATCAGATTCTTATCCATTTAATTTTTCTTAGTAATCAACTTTTTCTTGTTTTCTTGATACTCATATGTCAAGAATTCATGTATCTAGCATTTATTTTCTAAATGAAGAAAGAATAATTTTGAAGGGAGGCTACTCCTTTGTACAGGTCTTATGTGAAAATCATTGATTTATTATAGTTCACATCAGATTTATGTAAGTATATGTTTCTAAAGACTATTAAAACATGAACACACAATATTATAATGAGTAGAAAATCTTGACATAGCATTATACTAAAATACAAATACCATCAGAAAAAATATTATTATGTATAATAATAGAAAACCAGAAAATATTTAATGTATTCCTTCCTTTTGCCCCTATAGTTCTTGCTCCCTCCATCTCCCTCCTTACCCCAAATGATGGGTTCCCCAAAATCCAGTAAAGGGAGCCAAGTTTCTCCAAGTCCACTCTATAATTGATAATGTCTAATGAAGGAAAAGTTCTTGCAGATCTTGAAGGCAAAACACACATGAGCACATACACACACACATACACAAACACACACAAACTTTAGCAATAAGCAATAAGTTAATATAATTTTTATACAGAATAATGGAAGAAAGACTTTTATTACTTTGTGACTTGCTGTTAAGTTTTCACAAAACTTCTGTTGTTTCATTCATATTATTCAGCAGCTGAACATTCCTTTATCCATTCTGTAGGTGATATTTTGAAGTTTTATTTGTCTTTTTGTGTATGTGTGCAGATTTTTTTTATTTATTTGATTTTGTTTTATGTGCCAGAAACAGGACATGTTAATGATGATAATAAAATGTCCATTAATTAATGATCATAATATTCTTTTACTTATATATTTTGCTTGAAGCAGATTGAGAAGAAACATTATTTTTTATTTAGTGCATTCAGGCTTTACAGGTTCATTTATTTGTTTATTTAATCAAGTAGACATAATCAGAAATTTCTTTCTCATTTTACAGCACAAGTGGTACATCTGCAGCACCAGAATGGTTAATCGAAGGACGACGTCTTGTTCCATTATTACCGCGTCTTGTTCCACAAACAGCTCTGACCCAGACTGCAAATCAAGCAGCTAAAGAGGTGGCAGAGAAAAATGCACAGCTCATGAATCCAGCATTAACTGGCAACAAAGAGTGTAAGTAGGAAAAGAAATCAGTATTGAAATGAACTATAGACTAGAAAAATGCTTTGATTTATATATCAAACTTAATTTCTACTTTTATTTAAAATTGTAGTTATTCTTTGCCATCTAATGGTTTTATCAATTATAAGTGGTTACTATAAAATGAATATAGTAAATATTTTTTTGAATGACTTCCTTTTAAAGCTGAATTAGGGTGGAAATACTGTCAGAGTTGACAGACAAGTTCTTTTTTATACAGGTGGTTTTTTTTAATGCTAAATTTATAATATTTTATGGATAAGCATACATTTTCTAGATTAAAATTTAATTAAATTTTAAAAATTACTTGTTATACAAATTCACACTACATATATACAATGAATCAATGAAATTAAATAATTTCATTGATTCATTGTATATTTGTAGTGTGAATTTGCATTTAACAAGTTGCTAAAAGGTGGAGCAATTGAAAGTCATGTTCTTTTTTATATGAAAATAAAACTGAATCTAAAGCTTTTTAAATGGTTGTTTGCAAAGTGTGTTAGTATGAATGAACATATAGTGTGCCTAATTTGAAGCAAATAATACAATTTAAAAAATATTGATGATAAATATCTGAAATGTTATCAAAACTGGGCCACAAAAAAACTATGGCGTGTGATTGCTCTTGCCATGTTATGACTTTAATCCGAATATCTTCAACAGTTGACTGCATCTTTAGGACATATAATTAACTTTGTGCTATAAGTGTCAGGATGTTTGAAAAATAGAGAATTGTTGCATAATTGGTCAGTAAAGTTTGCTCAGTCGAATATCAGTCGTGGTGCAATGTGCCCATTGGAATTTTACAGTCCTTTGTTGTTAGGTATGTTAGTTCTTTTAGCCCTTACAAATGCTCAAACGTTTAAAAAATAGTAAAAGCTTTTAATGTACAAAAAAATGCATTTGAATTCCTCTGGTAAATTTGGTGTCATTTCTTATGTACAGTAGATTTGTAAATATTTCGTAATTTTAGAGAAAAGAAATCTGATTTCTACTTTTATAACACTTCTGGCAAGACACATGACAGACTGCACATGGTGGTAGACTCGATTTAAGGAAATTTGGATGAAACGCATGTTGAAAGGTATGGTGAAAATCTTTTTCAACACCTGACAATAATCTGACCCCCGACAACAAAAATTGTTAGTTTTAGAAATATTTCTCTAGTTTTAATCAACTGTTTAATGCAGGGGTGGACAAAATGCGGCCCTCCACTAGGTTCTGTGCAGCCCATGGAAGCCTGCTTCAAATTAGAAAAAAAATCAATAAACTTTTGTGAAAGTCAGCATGTTTTTGCTTGAACTGAGGCTAACTTTTTCAATGTCAAAAAAATCTATGCCCCATTTCCTGATTGTTACATACTTTCTGTGCATGCATATGATATTGTGCATGCACAGTTATTGTTGATAGCCAGGCTGCCTCATTTTACTTCCTTTTCATTGTCGTCTGCACAACAACACAATCTCTCCAACCCTATGAAGAATGCCTCCTAAAAAACGTAAAATTGAGGAAGAGTGCCATGCATTTAATGAAGAATGAATACACAAATATTTCTTCACCAGTTCTAAGAATAAAGCAGTGTGTTTACTGTGCCAGTAGAAGATTGCTGTGTTAAAGGAGTACAATTTGAAGCAGCACTACCAAAAAAAAACATGGGTATTTTGGTTGCAGCATGACCGATGAAGAACAGAAGACTAATGCTGTGGAATATGTTGCAGAATTGAACAAGCAACAAACTCTATTTAAGAAGCAGTCATCAATTCACGAAACTGCATTGGAGGCAAGTTTTATGGTGGAATACTGAATTTCAAGATGTAACAAACCATTCTCAGATGGCAAGTTAATAAAACAATGCATGATGGATTTCGTAAGTGTTGTATGCCCCAAAATCAAAGGTCAATTCAAAAACATTTAATTATCGAGGAGGACTGTTGTGCGACGCATAGAAATAATCAGTGAGAAGTTGACTCAACAGTTGAGGGATGCCAGTAATGATTTTGTATGTTATTTTTTAGCACTAGATGTGAGTACTGACATCCTAGATACTGTACAGTTACTCATTTTGTATGTGGAGTGGATGAGAATTTCCATATCATCGAAGACTTGCTGTCACTAGAATCGATGAAAAATACAACAAACGGTCAGGATTTGTATGAATTTGTGGTCAATGCAATTGAAAAAAGTGCATTATCATGGGATAGATTGACAAGCATAACAACAGATGGTGCCTGGGTATTACATGGGGAAAATGTGGGCATGATTAAACTCCTGGAAGACAAGATTAGAAAAGACAATCCTAAACAAGTCTTCTTGTCTTTTGCACCAAGAAAATCTCTAAATCTGCACTTAATCTGAAGCAAGCTGTGGATTAATAGTGTTCCAATTTTGATAAACATTTTTGTGCAATAGTTTTTGTTCTTTACCACTATGGATGTAAATAACACCATCATCAACGTGATCAAGTATTATTTTCCGTATTCATAGCATTTTAATGTTCTTGAGATATTAGAAATAGTTGGTATTAGATTTATGAAACCCTACAAAAAATTATAGATTGATTCCTTTCTAAGAACAATTTATCTCAGAGTCAACTTGTGACGTGAATACTTCTGTTTTTCATCCACGATCTTTCAGGATGGGATGGCCTCCCTTTGAGCCGCTTCCAGGAAACTGTCACACTTCAGTCACCTCCAAGTAGGTAGTCCCACCGTCGCTGTTTTATTGGGGTCAAACGCTCTTTTGCACGCAAATTCACTGAACTTTGACTCACAGCAGTTTTCTTCACACTAAACCTGGACTAACGATGTTTATATAAAAAATAAAGAGCTATCTTTCATCTTTTAAAGTATATTCTTGCTTTTCATCTAAACTTTATTATTGTATCCATAAACTTTGACGAAAGTACCTTAGGGTTACGTCGAAAATTTCTCATCGGGCGCCTCACGGCCGAAAAAGTAAAATTCGCGTTTTTCGGTACTATACTTTAACTTTTCGGCAAGAAACGTATGGGTAGGTTGGCGAAATTCTGATTGGTCCATTAAAAAGAAGAGAGATAACTCTATACACTCATATATTTTTCCATATTGTATGTTAGGAATAACACCAAAAAAATTTTAAGTTAAAAATTTGAGACAAATTTTTGGGATCAGATATTTTTCACAAAAACTAGGAAAATATATCATTTTATTCAGCATTTCAACCTCTTTCTAAAAACATGACACAATACGGGATTATTAGTCCATGCGGTTCTTGCTAAATTGAAAACCCCGTCGCGTCTTTCTCAATTCACGCCACAGTCAAGGCTTTCATTTCTGAGACACGGTGTACCGACGCTAACGCTGATTATTCTGCCCTATACGATCAGTTGAAACCATTTATCGGTCAGATCTATTTGTGAGTGCTTATTAAAGTTTATTTTAATTTTCTTGATTTTTTTGTAAGCATATTATTATTATTTTTCAAGTACTGAAGTAGAATTATTGACAGTTTCCGAATTAACTCGTTCAAATATATGCCGATCTCGGAGTGACTTGCAAATATGTGAAAATATACTATTTTCTTGAAATATTTCGTTTTAAAGACGCAGATCATATTTGTGAATATTGTTTTATTTGCTCATTTAATTTTAGGTATGGGTGACAATTTTATTATGTAGAAAAAATAGTTTTAAATCATCGTTAATTTCAACAAGAAAAGATAACTCTAGATGCTAAAATTGTAGAAAAACATCGCTCTGAAATATTTCAGTTCTTTCAAACGTTCTGTGTACTGTAACACAAACTTAATATTTAGTTTATTATTTCGTTTTTGCTTATATTTAAAAAAAATTCTTTTCCCATTTTGTTTCTTATTTGAACATCGTTTTACAGTGTAAAAAATCTCTTTTGGGGGGGGTCCCCCCCTCCCCTGACTTGTAATTTCTTTACACTTCTACATAAATGGAGAAATAGCTAACTTAAAAGGTTGTTGTTTCGTTTTTTAATAATAAAGACAGCAGGCTGTTGTACATTTCTTCTTAATCTTATAGCTAACTTAATATTTCTTCATGTTTTACTTTATTTTATTTTAAAGAGTAATATTTAAATATTGTTTGGTCCTTTCACTCTTTTAGCTGGTAAGCAATGTATACTTTTTTCTTTACATTAAAAGCAAGTTATTAAAAGTATGCAGCTAATAGTTATCCTATTTACAGCATACTTGTTTGCATAAAGAAATTTTAAGGGTTGAACATTTGTGGAATATTTTTTTTAGCTGATGAGCAGTACACTAGCTTATCTTCAGGGTTATGACTGATTAGTCAGGAGATGCTGTTGTAGTATGTTATTTATTAACAGCTGTTTATGAAGTTTCTGATAATCTGATTTGACTACTTCAAAGTTTTGCCAAGAAATTAAGTTTGAAAGATTGCTGTCTGAATGAGTGGCTTGTTCAGTTTTGCCCATCTCTCAAAAATGCAATAACATAAAATACAGAATCACTAAAAACACAAGCAGTGCACTGTTCTTTAAACTTTTCATTTAAAACAATATAGTCAAATTATTCTTGCTTTGTCTAGGAATGAAAGTGTTTGCAAAGAGCTTCAGACTTTAAATAAAGCTAGCACTAGTAGTACTTCATAGTAATCATAGGTACAAGGCTGATTTGGGTGCTAAAAGTCTGAATATAAAAATAAAAGGTAAAGACATCAACACTCTTGTTGATAAAATAATTTGTGCAAATATTTGCTAGAAGGCTCTCCAGTATCTGATTGTGCATGTGCTGACCTGTTGTAAATGCAGGTAGTAGCTTAGATGAAACTGAAGTGGCAAGAACAACTAATGTAGATAACTTTCCAAATAGCCAACTACCAAAGAGACTGAAAGAAGATGGTGGATTTACAAACTAAGATGTTGCTGTTTGTTATGATAATGGATTTATGATTAATGAGGCTTTAGAAGTTCACAATGCAAAATAATATTGATGGAGCAGTATAGAAATAAGAATATTTTGAAGTGGTGTGATAGCATAGACTGTGATGATGTGAATGCCAAGTTTGTTTTTAAATGGGGCTTAACAATGGAGATAACCAAAGGAAGAACCTGGCCAGCTGCTGATTTTAGAGTTTTGCTAGAATTTTCTATTTATAAAATTATGTATTGGATATTTTTGGTATATTACTTTCTCTATCAATATGAAGTTACTGGGATTAAATACATTACCTCTTTTCAAGAATTAATATTAATTTAAATATATATTTTGTTACCACATGAAGCTTATTGTATGTGTGTCACTGTGTTATTGTGCATATTCATTATTTGAAATAAATAAAACAATTAAATGGAATGATCTTTTATTCATAACCTACATTATAATTATATAAATATGTTAATATTTCTTTAAATCAAGTACATGTATGCAGAGCACTTTTAATTTAAGAATAAATTTTTCATGCACACTTTCACAAGTTTCAGTGATTTAAGACCTTGTCAAACCTACAGAATAAAATGATATGATTTGTATTTTTTTTAGTGTGTGTGTGTTAAGTGATATAATTAGCAATGGTATGGGTTCAACATCTTTATGTATCTTTGATACATATAGAGATATAGAGTGCTTTTATACCAATCAAGCAGTTTTAATACGGTTTTAAGATTTTAAATATTAAATTTTGTATTATAAAATATTAAAACAAACAAAATGCTGAACAAATCTTTTGTTTAGTTACATGTATAACATCTTGCTGGTCATTTTAATAGGTGAACCATAACTGTGTTATGTATAGTTTCAGAGATATGACAATTTATCCATTTTTATTTTCTTCGTAAATAGAAATTTTATAATAAAACTAAAAATGTAAATTAAATAAATGATTAAACATAACTTAACTTATATATTTAGATAGATCACAATTTACTGATCATTTTGATATGTGAACCAGCTCTGTATGTTGTATAGTTTTAGAGATATGACAATTTGCTTTTTTACGTTTTCCCTATAACACTTGGTTACTGCTCTTTTTTGGTTAAAATTAGTTGAAATGGCCATTTTCAGCATCAAATAATTTCTTCACTGTTATTGCTATGCCTTTGGAAAAAAATAGGCATTAACTACATAGCAAATGATTTAATAATATGCATTCTGGATATACTTTGTTCATCAGTTGATTATGCTATGATGCCATGAATATTCCAGTTTGTTGCGTTTTGTAAGCAATTTTATGAAACAAAAGCACGTTTTCCGTCGTAATTTATAAGAAACTTAAATTTCGATTCTGCATTATGTCTAGTTTTTCTTGTTGTCTGTGATTATGTTAATTTAAAATGTTGGACTGTTGATCAGTGTGGTTTATATTTTACTTGTACTGAACTTGACAAACTGCACATTCGTTATGTCTAAAAAATATTGATCACAAATTACGACACTAAAATGACAATATCTCAAAAAGTATTATAGCTATCATCATAATTTTTTCTGTACAACCTTATTTCATCAGAACACACATTTTGAGCATAAAACATTTGTAAAATATCAAGTAGAAAAAAATGAGTGGGACTACCTACTCCAAGTGACCCAAAACGTAGACTGGGCAAACAAAAGCAAAACCAGAAACCCTGCAATAATATATATGCAGCTTTAGATATTTTATCCTATACATGATAATTGTGAGGTGGGCTATTCCCATGTTCACAATTTTCAGCTAACTTCTGTAAAAAATATTCATTAGCTCATTCTCTCAGAGAATAATGATAACTTGACACATACCTTTCATTAAGGGTGTCTCTTTATACACTGTGGAAGAAATCAAATTGTTCCCTGATCATTCTTTTCATAGTAAAGTATTTTGACTATCTATTTCTTTTAACTGTGATGTATTTAATGGATGTTTCCTTGCTCATGAAATGCCAGACTGGAAGTAAGGATTTTAGGCTAGTTCGTGTGTATTTATTCCTTTTTGCTTATAGGTTGTCATTAAATTCTAATATATCCTATTGTGAGTTTTTGCCCCATTTCGGTGAATGAAGTCTGTTATTTGTCTTTGTCTAGTGGCAGTCCATCAGTGCAGAATTGTTTATGATTGAGTGATTCTATGGCAGGTTTTTTCCTGGCTATAGCTTTGACTTGCCGGTACCTATTATGCAAGACAACCCCTCTCCTCTGCCCGCTCTCTCTCTAAACACTTTTTCAGTTAAGGTCAAAATTAAATGCATTGCATTATTTCAAAGGTTCACAACAATCTTGAATGATGATTTTCACAAAGTTTGCTAAATGTTGAATTTTAATTAAGAGATCTGACCTGAGACTTCCAAATAATAAATTTTATAAAATCTAAGTGATTTGGGGGTGTTTGGGCAGTATTTTGGATAAATATCCAGGGTGCCACTCATTAGAGGTCTCACCATAAAAGTTTGAGACTTCGTGTGATTTGATACCAAATTGTTCACATTTAGATTTTATGTACTGCCTGAAATGTTAGCAACCTTTCCAAATCTTCAAAGACTCATCCCAAAACAGGCACATAAATTCATGAGAATAGTCATCTGAAATGATTAATATATAATCAGTCTGATTTTCTGGATATGTTCGCCAGTTGTCTGAAAAATGTAAACAGCTTAGCAACAAATGAATCTGCGCCCTGACATGACTTTATGAAATAAAGGATGAGCATAAATTCCATCTTTTGAAAAATATTGATCAATACAAGGTTTCCTATCTATTCCCATCAAAAAGAATAAGCCTTAAAATTTTGAAAATTTTCACATACCTCTGTATTACACCATTGTCTGATACGGGACTCTTCATGAATATCTGGTTGTTCTAGCAGCACGACCATATATTTGTGTACTCGACAATTTTTAACACAAAATTATCAGGTAAAAATGCTTGATAAACACCAAGCACTGTAGCATTTAGTGCAAATGAGTTTTGTAATCCACTACTTCCTTGTGACATATTGAATGATGAATGCCATATTAGTGACCACTCTCTGTCACCACTGTTTTCCATGAAATCACTAGGGGTTGGCATATATTTCTTCTCAGAAGAAAAACTAGATGAACCATCAGCGGGTCATACTCTGATCCAGCTGTGGGGTCACAAATAGTGTCCCCCAAATCAAAAATTATAACTTGAAAACATGATTTCTTTCAGCACAAGACGCAGTGGCTGCTGGCCTAGTACAGAGCTGTGTATGTACCAGAAAAACATGCTTTTTTTAACACATGAGCAATCTAATTACAGCTATCCATGGGTAGAATTGATACAGATTGTTTGCTAAGGGAAACAAGTGTGTTTCACACTGGCTCATTTTGAATGACTAACATTAGTAACAATAAGTGTGCTTCTGCATTAACCTTCTAAGGCCCTCTGACTTTCTAGCTATATTTAGATATAGGCATGTGTATGGCCCTCCACCATCAAATGGGTTAAGTTTACTCCTTTCTCAGGTCTCTTACATTTTACATTCATTGTACTACTAGCACACCACTAGACTCACCATCCATCAGTCATTCTACTACTAGCACACCACTAGACTTACCATCCATCATCATTGTACTACTAGCACACCACTAGACTTACCATCCATCATCATTGTACTACTAGCACACCACTAGACTTAACATCCATCGGTCATTGTACTACTAGCACACCACTAGACTCACCATCCATCAGTCATTGTACTACTAGCACACCACTAGACTTACCATCCATCAGTCATTGTACTACTAGCACACCACTAGACTTAACATCCATCAGTCATTGCACTACTAGCACACCACTAGATTTAACATCCATCAGTCATTGTACTACTAGCACACCACTAGACTTACCATCAATCAGTCATTGTACTACTAGCACACCACTAGATTTACCACCCATCATTTGGCGTGACTTTAAAATAAACAGCAGTTCAGAATAAACCCTCAATGCCGTGTGAGATATCATAACAATAAAATTATAAAATACTTATTAAAAAAATAAGGAAAAAGATAGCTTAATCAGTTTGCTTGTAATCTCTAACTGCATAGGTAAACTAATTCACTCTTTTTAGAATTGGAACCAGCCCTATTCTGAAATCCTTACATGGAAGCTGACTGTATATTTTAGCCCTGTCTTGAATACATTAATCTGGGACTAGCCCTGTTTCTGAAAACCCTTATGCTGGTCTCATTCATGTTAGTTAAGGTCTTGTTTTAGTTTTGAATTGTTAGATTGCAGTACTATTTTTTAAATTTAGCAGTTTATGTAAAAATAAATATAAAATGTTAAAACTCAGAATGAAAAAAAATTTGCCAAAGTGCCATTCTCATTAGACAGAGATAGCAAGGGTGGTTTTTGTTGTGTTTCTTTTGCAGTGGCCAGTCAAAGTTCTGCTTCATCTTCAGCTACGCCTGTTTCCACTCCAGGACCCAAACAGTCACGTCCAACAAGTCCCATGTCCAATGTTGTTGTTCTTCCAAGTGGAACATCCATACACATCAAAGGTATGGAAATCTGCATTCTCTTTAGCACACATTTGTCTGTACCTTCACACCGAAAACTTCTGATTAGTGCTTTGAGTTTACATTGAAATAAGAAAGATGTGTATTAAGTAAGTATAGTGCATGAACACATTGAATGCAGAAGGAAGCAACTGCCCTTATGGTCAGACAATTCTCTTAGTTTAGTTTAATTAAATGCAATATGTTGGTGTGAATTTCAATTTATATAATGTATTTGTTTCAGGTAGTTATCTATCTTGCAGAAGAAAACAACAGCTGTGTTTTTGTACTGGTGTATGAATTAGGCACTAAGTTATCAGTCTTGCAGAAGAAAACAACAGCTGTGTTTTTGTACTGGTGTATGAATTAGGCATCACTTTGAATGTGTAAATTGCCATTCTGCCTGAAGTGTTTTGAATCTTTGCAGTTTTCACATCAATTATTGCACCTTCATTTTCTACTGAACACAGAACAATAAATGAAATATATGGCCCCTTGTTGTATTATTGTGAATTAGCATATTATAAGATTAACAAGTTTGATTAATTAAATATTATTGAATAGACTTTGCAGTTAGATAAATTAAATGTTTTTAAACTTTTTTCCATTGCACAACTGGCAAGCATGCCTAAGGAAATCATACCGTGTTTCTGATAAGCCAGAACCCATAACAAGCCCACATAACCTCCTATAAGGAGATAAACAATAATACACTTACCAAATATCAGGTCCTATGATGATATCTTTTTAGTACAATGTTTTACTAAATATGAGTTATATGTTTTGTCAAACCGGGGCTGTTCACTTTACAGTTTTCTAGAGGGTCTCAGCTTTCTCCCATATTGTTTTGCAGGTTTCTTTGATTCTTTTTGTCCTGTTGTCCTTTAGTCTGTTTACGTTAAGGTAAGGTATGTCTTATGTTTTTGTTAGCTCGACACTTGAGCCATTCACCTAGTCTGATAATATGCACAGATGATAATTCTTTGTTATTTAGTGAATGTTCGATTTATTTAACATTTTCCATGGGTGGGGTGGATAAATGGAAACAACTCCCTCATTTTCAAGAGCTGCCAACATTTATAATTTACAATTCTTGACACGGATTGGAAAAGGGCTACAGATTTTCTTTCATTTCTATGGCAAACCCCTTACTGCTGTGTACTTGTGAAAGTTATCTCTTATATAATGGAAATTTTGTTTATCAAAAAATTAATGAATTGGAGAAAAATCCTTATTTACATTTCTTGAAACAGACCTAGATTGGCCATAGTTTCTGCAAGCTACCATATTAAGTATAGTTCACTGGGGTGGGGGGAATATTTCACTTTATACAGTACTGTTTACTTGAAGTTGAATTGCTTAAAGTTGTTTTATGACTGTAAGCAAATTACTTTAAAATGATATAAACTTGTTTGCATTTATGTGATGACTAGAATATGCTAGCACTTATTGTGTATTTGCACAGTGTATATACTGCCACTGTCTCATACTTGATTATGTTGTACTGACACTGGCAAAGCCGTGATTTGTTTGATGACGCGATCAGCATGCTATTAAATGTACATACGTGTACATGTTTGCTAACAACAAAAGGTTTATGTACACGTGGTTAATATGGTTTCTTTACAAAGTCTAAAATGCTTTGTTGCTTTTTGCCTTTAACACTCTACTTGAAAACAAATGCTTCAATATTACATGTAATGTGCTTGAAATTTCTTTATGTACATGATGTGCATTAATAAATGAGAATGTACATGCACATGTTTTTGATTTTTTACACAACAGCGTTGCTGCTATTTATTTGATGACACGATCGGCAGGCTATAAAAATGTACATACACTGTACATTGTTTGCTAACAACAAAAGGCTTATGTGCACCAACTAATAGCAGAGATTTACCATTACATGTATACAATAAAATGTACGAACCTTTCATTATATTCTCCAACATTGCAAACACAAAGATCACTCACAAAATCACATAAAACCTGCAGGGTGTACACTGTAGTTCGTTTTTAGAAAAAGCTAACCAGTGTCAAAATTAAATTCATGAGTCATTTCGCTCCAACACAGCTCTGAAAAGTATCGTACGCGCGGTTACTTCAAAGGCGGGCTAATTAACAAAAAAGAGGTGTGAGCCAGTTGAAGGACATCGATAACTGACATTTTCAAAAGCCAGCGATGATTAGTCATGGGGATCGAGATAACTAATGTTAAGTGGTGATTTGGGCCCTCTTTTGTGCTCGAGATACATGTATATTACAAAGAAAGAAAGAAAGAAACAAACAAACGGACATTGTATTAGTGTTCGGCAACATAACCGATGAGAAAATGCTACAACAATTGGGAATTTGGCCCACCGTCGATTCTCAATACAAACCTTTCATTATACACGTCATTATACACTTATGTACTGTACATGTATTCTCCAACATTGCAAACACAAAGATTGCTCACAAAATCAAAAAAACCTGCGGGGTGTACATGTAGTTCGTTTTTACAAAAAGCTAACCAAGTACCAAAATTAAAGTCTCGAGTCATTTTGTGTGTGTGTTTCGCTCACTCTCAATCCAGAAGCTGCAATAGACCTTTCATCTTCATGATGTGCTTGGTCTTGGTTTGCTTCTAAATTGGAAGGAGGAAGGGAGTGAAACAGGTCACACTTATTAGGCGCACACCCTCAACTGCTCTCCAACAGTGGAGGCGGTGAGTGGGCGAAGCCACCTCTGAAAAGTACATGTATCATACAAGCGGTTACTTCAAAAGTGGGCTAACTAACATAAAAGAGGTGTGAGCCAGTTGATGGGCAACAGTGTGCCTATTTTGCCCATGGCAAACATCGCGCCCAATGAGGAAACAATGCCCTTCTAAGTTTAAGCTGCAGTTTGTTAACAAGCCATGACCATTTATTATTAGTGAGATGGCGAAGATTTTCAAAAGCCAGCAATAAGTCTTCACAGGGGTCGAGGTAACCATTTAAGTTGCAATTTTGGCCCTCTTTTGTGCCCAAGATAGTAGGGTTTAGCGACATAAAAGAATTGACGTAACCGATGAGAAAATGCTAAGACAAAGAGGGAATTTGGCAGTTCCACTTCAAAAACGTCAACTTGATAGGGTTGGCAAGTTAACCAATGCCAAGATAAGTGGGTTCGACTGTATTTGGTTCATTCTTATGAGCGAACTGTAAATAAATTTATAGGAGAACTCTATATTTTTATGAATGAATTAAGTCTGAGAGAATAAGACTGAAGCTTTGCAGTTGTTGAATTTATAGTTACATAACTCAGGATCACCTGACATGTCATCTATGGTCCCAGTGAATGTCTTTAGCACGTGGTCTATTGAACTGGTGTTTGGCCCATGGGTCGTTCTGCTCTGGTGTTGCTTTGCAGTTCAATACTAGTCAAAGTCAACATCCAAGATATAGTGGTTCTTTTCTGACATTGCTTTGTGGCTCAGCACTCATCGAATCAACATCTCAACTAAGGTGCCGATCTGTCAGTAAAATACTCACGGACTAAGAATTCTTTCTCATGTGTTCTCTTGACCGAACACTCTTACTTACATGGTCATTTTACATTTTAATAGCATAAGCGAAAAATAATAATATAAAAATTAAAACATAGGTTAAGGGTAAATGAACATAGATATAATATTTAGTTAATCAAGCAAAGCCACATACTTTCAGCAGTGGTATATATATAGAGGATGATTTCCTGCTATTGATAACCGGCAATAAGGGTTAGTAATACGATTCTAACATTAAGGTTGGGAGCTAATATACATGTTGCCTCAATGGTCAGCTGCATTCAGCTAACGGTGTTCAGGTAGATTTCTGGAATATTTGTTGTGCACTGTTGAGCTGCGCTTTGATTGGTTAATTTAGATGAGTGTTTGGAACATTCGGGTGTGTTTTCAGCCCAGGGATAAGGGTTAGCCTTTCCAGAAGATAGGTTTGCTTGTAGCCTATTTTCAGAGGAGATGTGGGCTACATAAGCCATTATGTGACAGTATGTTCATCCAGTTATATGTTGGAGAAAATAATTTTTTAAAACTAAAATAAGTTTATCTTTTTTTTTTTTTTTTTTTTTTTATGATGAGCAGACACATAAAGATTTCCAGCCTCTTTACATTTCAGTCCATTGCTTAGGAGCAATACTTAGTCACACTATTAGATAACCCTTTACCATTTATCCATTGGAGATTATTAGCTTTGATAGGCTCAGCTTCTATGTATTAGAAATCTGTATGACTTCGTTAGGTATGCTTATTTGGTAAATATTTAGGAACAACATTTTTTTATATAATGTATTTTTAGGAATGCTTAATCAAGATGATGAAGAAGAACAACAAGGTCATCGCCAACGTAGGAGCTTATCAATTGATGGTCTGGGTGCAGCCACTGTATCCACACAGACACAGACTGCTCGAGTTGCATACACTGCAGCTTCAACCACTCAGGGTGGCACATCACCAGTCAAGATAACCATAAGCAAAAGTCCACAAGGACGTACTCTTGTATCTCAGCCTGGTGGTCAGCCTCCCAAGGTATTGTCTTTTATTACCTTTTACTTCCCATTATCTCTTTTAGTACTGTGATTTTAAAACAATCTTTCAGTACCAGAGAATTTTTAAGGACTTTTTAAATTAACATTCTCTGAAACCTCACTAATTTAGATCCCATTAGTCTGAATGTTGCATAAGCTACACAACTTGTTGGTTTGGACTGGCAGAATGGCCTTATAAAGCCAGCATAGGGTGTGCACATGCATCTCTTCTGCTTGTCCCTCAGTAGTCAGATTGCTTGTTGGAATTCTAGGAACAAATCATTCTTCGAAAATTTTGTCCACAAATAATTTATTTTGCACTGCTTTTAAGTGCTAGAGGCATGAATATTGACACCTCGTTAATTCATATTCTTGTCTAATTCAGATCCCCATTCCTCCAGATAGTTCAGATTAGTGAGATTTTATATACTATTTGTTCAGTGTGATTAAAAGGTCACTTTGGTAGAACTATTTCCCCTTGAATATAACCCCACTCTATATCCTTATCTTATTATCATTTATAGCAATGATGGATTCATTACCAGTGCACATTTGAACCCATCACCTCCATATAGTTCTGAAAAGTCTTAAATACTCATTTGAACTCATCACTCAAGATTTCCAATGTTTATTCAAGATGAGCTCCGAAGTCATGGGATCTGAATCTGTCCCCTGTTCTTGAATACTTTAACTTCATACTACAACACTTACTGGTGTTGTTTACACTTCTCTTGAATGCCTTGACATCATATTACCTACAGTTATTGGTGTTGTTTACACCTCTCTTGAATGCCTTAATGCCATATTACTACACTTACAGGTGTTGTTTACACTTCTCTTGAATGCCTTGACATCATATTACCTACAGTTCTGGTGTTGTTTACACCTCTCTTGAATGCCTAATGCCATATTACTACACTTACTGGTGTTGTTTACACCTCTCTTGAATTCTTTGATGTTATACTACCTATACTTACTGGTGTTGTTTACATTTTATTTATGCTTTGACATACTACCTCCACTTTCTGTTATCTGAAGTGTTCCCATTGATTTTTAAAACTGCTGTTAAACTTCTTTTTTAACAGCTTTCTGTATCTCAAATGATCTTTAGAAAAATCTACTGCCCTGTTTCTAATATTTTATATGTCACAAAGTTAGAGACATTTGTACTGAAACAAATTTTATCCCAGTTAAAATCCTACAGATCTCATAAATAATTCTTTGTCATTTGCCATGGTGCAGAATCAACAATTTTAAAAATTGTTAATGATCTTCTGTATGCTATTGTTGATGACAAATTTCATTTCTTACTCTGTATGATATTTCTGCAGCTTTTGTCACTATTGATCATGACATTAATATATCATTTCCAGCATGTTAGGCATTTGTTCTAGATTTTAATTCAAGTGTTGTATATATAGAAACTATTGTATAACTTCAGAATTTTGCAAAGTGCATTGTTTGTTTATTTTGCAGGTAATTTTGGTGACTAGTTCTGGTCAGTCTTCTGGTTCAAGTGTGTTTCAGCGCTCTGTGTCTGTTCCGGTAATCCGTGCTTCAACATCAACATCAACTTCTCAGACAGGGCCTACTCGCACATCTATCATCATACCAGGAAGTCCAGCCATTGCCCAGAGCTCTAACAGTGGAGGTGGGGTTGTTACTGTGACAACAACCTCTGTTACAACTTCTTCTTCATCACCAGGTATGTAGTAATGTGGAATGAAAAAGTAGCCAGTACTATGAACCAAATCTTGATTGGTCCAAATGTTATTTGAATTAGTTTCTTTTCTCTTGCGCTGCATGGAAGAGTTTAATTTATTATTTCATCCATTAATTAATTTTAAAAAAACATTTCAATAGAAAGTGTAACATGGCATGTTTGATGCATAAGGAAACAGGTTTGAGTTGGTTTGCATATTCTTTCTTGTGATTTTACCTATCATGTCCTGTCTAGTGACCCTGCCTACCTCTGTGGTTGGAGCCTTGCCAGTGTTCAGCCCCTCTGTCAATATTGCAAAACCACGACCCAAGGTGGTTCCACGCCAGCGCTTTCCACAGGTTGAAAACATGCAATTTTCATTCTCTCTTTAAAAAATGGATATGATAATCACCTATGGATTTCATCATTGACTTGAAGCCATAAAATCTGTTTAAATTTGATGAGGTTTACATATAAAGTTGGGTTGGCATTGTAGTAAATGCTTGATGTGACCAAAATAATCTCCAATTTAAGCTTTTGTGATTATTCTCCCCGTTTCCCTGGTTAAAATCAGTGTACATGTGGTAGTTTATTAAAGGAAGTATACATTATTTCATTGAACATTTCACTTGATTATAAATAGTTAGGCAACAACATTGTAATTTGTTTTATACATAAAATTACTTTGCTCATTTACATTGATTTAGTGCACTTATTTTCAGTGCAAAATAAACAAAAATAGAAATCATTTCAGTGATGAAGTTACTTAAACTTCCAGATATTCAAAACTAATTCTGGTTTGTAATCTTTCAAAGCAGTTTTGCACATTACATGTATTTGAAAATTATAAATGTAAATGATTGACCAACGATCAATAAAAACAACCCCTACCCAAAATAACAAAGATCAAATACACTTTATCAAAATCAGTAAATAGTCTGTTGCTGGGTGTCAGAAAGACAATTGAAAGTGTTATAAACTTTAGTTGAGAATTGATATGGTGCTTCATAAATAAAGTGTATCAGTCTTTTAAAGAAAATAATGGCATAACTTTAATGCATAATTGTTAGATAGTTGAAATGGTGTTCATTCCAAAACATGTTGATAGTGCCAAATGATAATCTCAGTTCTTTGAAAGACAAAAATAACATTATTTTCTAACATTTTGTATAATTTTAAATTATATGTTTATTGATAAAATTGTTTAAAAACTGCACAGTATCTGTTTCATTTTTAAAGCATATGTCCCACCATGTAAATCTGATTTTTGGTTTATATAAATGTGGGTTGTTGTAATTCTTGGGTCTTTTTTTCAGCCACAGTCAAAACCAGGGGTGGTGATTCCTATGGGACCTGTGGGAACTCAGCCAGTGGCCCCACCTCCACAAAGTTTTCACAACATACAGGTCAAGACAATGGCTAAGCCACCACCAATTCAGATAAAACAAGAAGGAGGTTAGGAATGGTTTGCACAATAAATTTTGTTCTAATCATCTTTTATTTTTTTAAAATTGCTTAGATTGATTACATTTACTGATCGCTATTTAAACCATTAGGCCATTTTATTCTGTTTTTGTAGTGATAGAATGAGCAACAACTTTTAACTGATAATTCTATTTTAAATGTTGACATCATAAAATGTATGCTGCTGTTAGATAAGTGGTTAATAAGTATCTGTATTTAATTATAATTGCTGAGAATTACTGTTAAGGGTTATAGAGATGAAATATATAAAGTTGAAATATGAAATATATTTTAAAATCATTTTGTGTGCCTTTAATTGCAATGTACATTTATTAGATAAATATAATTTTGCATTTTCTAAGTTTGTGAATATTGTAAATGTTTATAAATTTGCAGAATGTAATTTTTTAATTATTTTACTAATTATGAGTTTGAATCTTGTATATGGTGTAGTGGAAAGGTCATTGATATGCAAGACAAATATGGTTACAGTTAGCCTGTAATACAAACATCAAAATTTGCAAACTTTTGAAAGGACTGGTTTTTGAATACTACTCAGATAGCAAATTAGATGACAATTATTATCAGTAAAAGATAAATATTATAATTATATATGGCACTGATTTGAAGACCACTGTATTGGCTTAATGACACTTATAATTCTTTAGTTTTAGATCCTTTAGTATGATGCAGGTGACAATATTGGGTACTGGGAATCCACACTAGGAACATTCAGAACTTTATTAATTGAAAAGATCATATTCCATTTCTGAAATGGGACTTCTATTGGATCATAATTATTTTGAGTTTTGTTGTTTAGTTCTTTCAGAAAATATATTTTTGTGTAACTTGATTTTTGTTGATGCTCAGTGAAAAAGACTGTCATTTAACTGATACAGAAATTATTTTCAGATTTTATATTTACAAATGACTTGAGAGAATTTATAAGAGAAAGTGGCCAGGTAAGAATGATAACTCATTTGAAGGATTTATGGAGTGCATACTTGGGAGCATTTGGCAGTACTACTAAGTTATTTGACTTGCATTTCTTTTGATGGCAAGTTCAGTAGGAGTGTGCCAAGTCTTGTTTTGACTTTGAACTTGTTCTGGTAAAATATCTCCTACAATTGTGAACACGGTCTGACGAGAAAAAAGCCATTTTCTCACTTTTTCCTATATTCTAAACATATTTTAAATAGTGTGTTAATCATTCCCTGGGTATGTAACTGCTTGAATTGAAATGTTTTGAATTGTTTGTTAATCATTCCCTGGGTATGTAACTGTTTGAATTGAAATGTTTTGAATCTATCAGGCATGAAGATAATCACTCAAAATATTATGGGTGGAACAAGCAAGATTCTCCCAAAGCCAGCACACTTGGCTGGCTCTCCTGGAACACCTGTAGTTGTTGTTAATGCAGGGCCTTCTACCTCCACTGGAAGCACAACCGTTACCATGGTGCCCAAGACAGTGGGAAGTCAAATTGGTAAAGTGAAATAACCATTAAACACTACATTTTATATTTGAGATTAGTTGTCTTGAAAAAATAAGTTAATCTTTTCTTTTAAGTAAATTTTATATTATTAAATTAATTTTAAGATGCATTTTTATTTAGTTTAAAAAATTTGTTTGACAGTATTTGTAATTCTGTTAAAAAAAACTTTAATGTCTTTTGCCATGCAGGCATGACAGGCAACAAAGTGTTGAACATTGGTGGTCGAGTGATTGCTACAACATCCAAGGCCTCCAATGTGGTTACAGTAAATCCCAAGACTTTGCATTTGACAGCAGTTAAGTCAGCAGCTGGTGGGACAACAGGTCAGCATTAAAGATACCTGAATTATAATGAACTGTTTTTAACTAAAACTCATGATGTCACAGTCTTTTAAGTTTCATTTATATTAAATTACATATACTATTATAATAAGAGGTTTAGAGGAAAAAGAGGAAAGGAAAAACACTTGTTTTTGTTTAGCCAAAAATGACAACAAATTATATAATTTCATTGTTTATTTTTTATAAGTTCTTAGTTCAGGATTAGTGAGGCAGAAGACCCAGAAGATAAACAACAAAGCTGAATATTTTGTCTTTTTATGTGAATTTTCTGGTCATGTTATTCAAAATCTGTAAATGCTCACACTTACTAAAATAATATTTCAGAAAATTAATTTTGTATGATCCTTATTTGGATGTGATCTGTGTAAATATACAGCTCATTAGCAAAAAATTATTTTAAGTGTTTTTGACCTTCATCTCTAAAGAGTTGATTTTATAAGTAGTTGAATGCATTTAAACTTTAATTTTTAAATTTTACATCTCTATCCCTATCATATTTTTCTGCATATTTATGTGAATGAAATCCAAAAGTAATTTTGTACAGAAAATAGAATCATGACCTACAAATAAAGTATATTTCTCAATTTCACTTATGAGAAAATCATCACCATTTGCAGTATTGTGTGTGACATTGTATTCATGGTGCAGTGTAGATGGCATGAGTATCTTGGATTTATTTTTGTTTAAAATAAATGCATTTTAAAATTTAGCTAAGGGCTTTAATTCAGTTTGAAACTTTATCAGATGCACTTGACAGAGCAATACAAATGTTATTCACATAAAAAGAACATCAAACAAGGAAGTATTTTCATTAGCCGTTGTCCAACATTCCTATCGGTTTAAGAATAATGAAAAGTAAACTCATGAGTGACTACAGTTATTTAAATTAATTTTAGAATTGCTTTTATTATTATTATACATTAATTTAAAAATTAGTAATATACACAAGATGAAGAGAACATAATGCCTAAATGACATAAACTATTGCATGAATAATAATAAGTTCTGTGTCAAGAAACTCATAAGAATGAAAGTTTATTATCAGTGAGCGAACTTTAGATGGATTCCTGGGTAAACCCCATGCTTTCAGACTCCCTGTCATGCATATGAATATAACTGTCTTAACCTTTTCCTGGATTTAACCTCAAAACTTAGCAATGTATTATTCTTCATGTGCCAATTCAAAGAAGAGATTTACAGTAAGCTATCCACTGGAATAGAGTTAGCTTTGCATGACTCAGTGTGTCTTTATAAACTATTGGCATTTTGATGCATCAGGAGCATGACTGGATGACTTTGTAGTGACTTTTCTTTGTTGTCACAGTAACAGCGAAAGTTGAAAACAAGTCTAGTAGACATTTTGTTAAAGTAGAATTATCTCAACAGAAACAATTTGCTAGTACATGTATATGCCATTGTTCATTTTTAGTTTTAAGGTTAAGTGGCTTTTAGTAGCGTAATTATATGCTTATTTATTGCAAAATACTCAGTGATTCAGTGTCCTTTACTGTTATATAATGTCACCCCTACTTGATAAATGTTATATAATGTCACCCCTACTTGATAAATGTTATATAATGTCACCCCTACTTGATAAAGAAAACCGTGTGGAAGAAAGTGTACATGATTATATGCTGTTTGTAATATATTTGCACATACATTCAAGCCATTTCTTACAAATTAAATTCAACTATATGCATGCAACAACAGCAACAAAAAAATAGCAGAGAGAGAAATATCAGTTTAAATATTATGCCCATAATTCCACTGTCTCAATGAGTGTATTATACCTCAGTGATTGTGACATGGGAAATATGAATCCGCTGTTCCTCAGTTGGTCTCAGTTCCTGTGTACCTTTCACTGTATGAGCATCTTGCTGCAAGATTTTAGTAATTTAAAGTGCAATTTTGATTTTACACTATTTTTACTTTTGTATCAACTTCAGAACTTAACCCCCTTGTAAGATGTGACTCATATATATATATATATATATATATATATATATATATATGTGTGTGTGTGTGTGTGTGTGTGTGTAAAATTTCTCAGTCTAAAACTGTTTCTGTCATTTGCTAAAATCCCTTTAAAAATAGTTTGACAGCTAACCTACGAAGCAGTTTAGAATAATTCAAATGGTATGTTCCTTTACTGTTTACAGTGTCAAAGCCAAATGTCATTGTAGTGCAGAAAACACAAGCAAGACGACCTCAGGTCCCACTACAGTTGCCCAAAGGGGGAACTACAGTTATAACAAATCCTGCCGCCTTTGAAAAGGTACAAACTCTATGTAGGAATGATGTCTTGACATTGTTAAAAAGTTAGGTTTTCATTTGTGGTATAAAACAACATTTGAAAATTACCATCACAATTAATTTTTTAAGAAAAATTATTGTGCATTTTTTAATTCTTAAGCTGAAGTATATCATTAAGATAGTTTTATGCCTTTTATTTTATCTTTGAGACTGAAATTTGATTGACTGGCCTTTCTACATAATCTTAAGAAAGAGAGTAACCCCTGATTGATTAACATGATCATTCAAGAAAACGGCTGGAGTATAATACAAGTTTGAAACAATTCATGAATGCATACAAAACAATTGACACAATTGTTAATGACCTAGTTGCTGATTTAAGAACTTAAATTTTCAGCTTATATATTTTTTCCATAAGTATATACCTGTGTTGTACCATTTACATACATAAAGAAAGTATATAGATATATATATAAATAATAAATTTAATATGATATTTTTTTTTATGTTTTAACCCTTGATATAACATCATAAAATTTAATATAAACTTTTATTTTAACTCTTAATTTGATGATGTTTTGTAGAGAAATTATTATATATACATCATTTAATTTAATATTTTATTTTGACTCTTAATACCTTGCATGTTGCATTGTCGTGTTCATGGAGAAGGGGAGAGGTTATCTGTCTTTCTGTGTATAATGCTAAAGCATCCTTGACCTTCAAGTGCATGGGAGGTTTTTCAAGGGATGCTAAAACATCTTTGACCTTCGAGCACATGGGAGTTTCTTGTTCTCATGGCCAGCTTTATGTTCAACAAAGCAATTCCTTATATAGACCTAATTATATGTATTATTTATGCATGAGTATAAACTCAAACTGCAGAGTTCTTCTTTTATTCATATTAAAAAAAATAACTTTAAAATATAGGTACAAAACATTTTAATTGTTTTTGTTTGAAAAACTACCTTAAAATGAACTTCTATTGTGATGTCTTTGCTTAAGAAAATCAGTGTTATATTTAAAATACTTTTACAGCATTTGATTTCAAATTATCAGAAAAAATCCCAGCATGTATCTTGTTCTAAAAAATTCTCTGTCTAGGATTGAGTCTCTTATAAAAACTAATTTTTAGGTTGGTGAATTAGTAGTAAATATCAATATATTTGCTTGCACCAGCTTGCTTTTGCATTGTCTGCTAACATTTTTGAAAGTAGGAGCATCATTATATTTATTGCACCAGCCACATTTTTTAAACCAAAAGATTATAACCATTTGAACTTAAAATGATGTTCTAATGTTGGAAAAATACTGCTGAAATTTTGTTATGAATCAATTCATTACTATTGAATCTTGTATTAAAAATGTTGTTTATTATTAAATTGAACTTGTGGGTAATTTTTTGGGTAGGCTAAGTCTGTTTCATTGTCATAATACTGTTTAATAATTTTGACTTGGTACACAGTTCATGAATTATTTTCCATTGTGTGCCAGAAATAGATAGCCAGTCATAAATGAACTTTGTTTCATTTAAAATTAATTTGCAGTAGACTTAAGAGAGTCAAATTCAATTATTTACTTTTGGAAACATTGTGAATATAGTGCAAAATGTAATCCTAAATCTATCCTTGTATAGGTTGCTTTCCTTTAAAAAAAAAATCACACTCTATTCTCTGCTATTAATAGTAATTCAATTAAGCATAAGATATTCTTAATGTTTCTTACTTCTTAATTATGATAGTATGATAAGACTAAAAATTAATATGGTAGAAGGAATAATATAATAATATGTGTAAGAAGGAAACATGCTTTACTGCAGAAAATATATAACAAGACTTAAGTTAATTTAAATTAGGCACTCTACTAGAAGATTTTGTTTCTCTCTATATTACTTTTATCATCAGTCAGTAATATGAGGGGCACTTCTGGCTTCCGCCGATTTTGCATGCTGCTTGAAGGGGGGTGGGAGGGGAGCCTCATAGATAGGTCAGTGTTGAAGTGGAAATTTTTAGGTAAAACTTGTTGTATGGTTGCAATTGCTTGTCTGCTTTGCACATATCTGGCCGGCAAAAGTGAACTTTACCCCGGTATTCATGGGCTAAAGTCATGATGGTTATTGTTGATGTTCCCGATTTTGTGGTGTGAGGGGGATGTCTTACAGAACCTATACTAATAGCACACCAAAAGTCTGTACGTAGTGTGTATGTGCACCCAGGTTGTTCAACCCCTTGTCCTCTTTGCTGGTGGAGTTGTTTTTGTTGATGTTGATGTGTCACTGCTGTTCCCAGTGTTTGTTGGGATGAGCGCAGCCAGTACAAATGGTTGAACAGCAGCTGAATCATGTCTGCATTGGGGTGGTTAAAATATCCCCACGGATCACACACTGCCATTGTTGTCGTTGTTGTTGGTTTCACTGGCATTGTTGCGGTTGCTGTTGTTGCTGCTGTTGTTGTTTTCTTATATGCTCTGGTGGGCACCATCTTTTTTTTCCCACCCTGTTCTTCTGTTGTTGTCATTGTTGATATTGTTCTTGGTGGCATTTCTGGCAAGGGTGAGAAGGGTGGGGTCTCGAGTACTCTTGTGTATTTGTTGAGGGGCAGCCTCGATCTCAGTTGTTTTTTCTGTCTTATTGTTGCAGTCTTCAGTTTGTATGATTTTATCTTTCTTTTCTGTTGTTTTCATCTGTGCATTGGTGATTTTAAAGTCTTTCTGCTTCTTCTTGTCATCTTTTTCTGTTTTAATTGTTTATACGTTTTGGTGTCTGGCTCATTTTTTCCTCCAGCATAACATTACTTTTATTAGAAGGTTTGTTTCTATTTATATGCATTTATTATTGTATCTGTAATTATTTACCCTACCCAAAAAATGTCATTTAAGTTTACGTAAACTATGTTTATCACTAATCATAGAAATTTTTGTATTTATCTCTTGATACAAAACTACAAATGTTCCAATAGCAAATTTAAACATTCCCCATGACACTCCATTGTGTTTTATGGTAAAATGCAGACTAAGCTTTTAATTTCTCTTGCAAACAGTTTGACACTAATATAATTTTAGAAGATACCTTTGTGAAATTTGACTTATTTTTACATCTTGTCACTAATTTTTGTTTCTTAAGGTTTTTCTTGATTTTCCAGGAATTAGCTAATTTCATTCAAAAAGAATCTGGTCGCCAGGTATCTGTTAGCATCTCTCCCAGTGGGACAGTCACCTCAGCTAGTCTTGGTGGTAGATTGCCTGAACATCGTGTCATTATTACAACAGCTAGCAATTCCGATGCCATCAGACAGGTTGGTGAAATAATAGAATATTTCTGTTCATTGCTGCATGCACTTCAGAGAGACCACTTTAGTACATCCTTTTATAAAATTGTCTTAATAATGAGATTTGGCTAACACAGGCATGCATGCACTACATGATTAAAGTGTATACACTTGTACATTTTTAACTGAGTTTAAAGATGTTTTCCTTCATTTTCTTTGACAGAGTGGAGTGCAGAAACCTTTGGTAGATGTTGAAGGCCGTACTTCTTCCCTTTTGGCAGAACTCATTCAAGCAGCTGGTATTGTACCTGAAGGAGGCTCCGAGTCTTTGGGTATGGCAAGCATCTCAGAACTATTTGCAGAAATGTGTATATCTGAACAATTGCAAGAGTAAAAGTAATATGGAATTTACAAAACTATTGGTGGACTAAATAGCTGCATAGTAAATGTTAAACACTTATAAAATGCAATTTAGCAAACTTGCACTTTACACCATAGATTTAGTATAAATATATTCACCATTTATTTATATTGAAATTATCACTTTTCAGTTTATATTATCATCATTTTTGCAATGTGTGAATGTAAAGGACATGCTTCATTGCTTTAAATTTTGCCTTGTTTGTATTATGCATACCTATCCTTGAATTGTTGGGTGGAAAGCAAATCCACTTTGGTGAAGGCTGATATTCTGAAGAACAATAAGATAAACCTTATTTGCCCTACTTTTCACGTTGCAAATTGGGGTCCTCCCAAAATTGACAGAAAATTTGAGAAAAATGTTTATTAGCGACTGTGAAGGGTTTGAGAATGAAACTCTTGCTGTTCATTCACAAAATATTTATAGAATATAGAATTCTTTCAATATTTTAATATACTAGCTACAAAAAATTGCTAAAAATAGCAGCAAATCTGTTCAGTACCTTAAATTTTTCTTCATATCTTTGACATTAAAGCATCAAAATTATCCATTTATTTTCAAAATCTTGTAGCCATATCTTTTCACTACCTCTCAGACTAGCAATCTGCATTCATTCTATTTAACAAAATGCATTCGTACATATACTTGAACTTTAAAGTTTTTTTCTGATAGCTTTGGCAAAATTATCAGTATGTTTAGTTATCTGCAATACTTGTTTATTTCTTGAGGTGGGGCTGGTAGCAATGAGTGGTTTGAATACGATGTTACTGAAGATGCTGGCCAGTCATTGTCTTCAGACCCTGCTGATAATACAGCCATGCAGGCTCTTATTGGCTTGCAACACAGTGGAGCAAAGTTGGCTGCTAGGTATGTTATCATTAATCTGCATTGTATGTTATTAATCACTACTTCCATATTGCTGTATTTCTGATGCTGCTGGTGGAATCTTTATTATATCTTAAGGTATATTGTTAAACTATGCTTCTAAAATGTGGTATTTCTGATTTTCTGTGAAACAATTTGTAAAACTTGACAGCTACGCTTTACCTTATATGGCCATATTGCTGTATTGATAACTGCAAATTGAGCATCAGAGTTACAACTTGTCTTGAGAAGAATCAGTATTTGCATTTACCTGAGTGGTAGATGAATCCACCTTCTTGGTCATAGAAATGTTGGAAAGTAGCCCAAATCCTGTCAGATTATAATAGAAATAGAATAGAAAATGGGGAGCATCAAAGAAAACAAACTAAAAAAAAAACAAACTAAAAAAAACTTTCTAGTTCTCCCTTTCTCTCCTCTTTCCCCATCTTTTTTCTCTTTAAATAACTTAAAGGTTCTCTAAAGATTAATTTTAGATAGTATATCATTAGCACATGTGCACATTAATATTCATATTGTACATTTATTATATTTTCTTTCCCATATGCTTAGAACCAGCATTTCAGATGAACAGTCTGTATCAACAACACATGAGCAGTTTTTTACGATAGGTAAGAAATTAATTTTATGTTGCTGTTTTAAAATTTTTCATCCTCATTTTTTCCATAACTTTTGTATCACTTATTATTATAAACATATTGTTTCATATTTTTTGTTAAAATGGTTGTACAATTTCTTTCTGTAATAATTTTATAAATGACAAATTTAATTTAAACTGTTTTTGGAAATGAAATGCTTTTTAATGTAAAATCTTAATTAATGGGAACATCCTAACTTACTTTAAATTTATTTTATTATTACATAACTACATTGAGTGTTCTATTTTTATGTTAAAATCTTTTACATTATATGCATACTAATATTTATTTGATCATGTTAATAATATTTATGATAGGGAAAATATTATTACATTTTAAAAATAACACTGAATAAATCATTAAATAACTCTGTATAAATCATTAAATAAACAGTAAATCTAGTACTTTGTAATGACAAGAACAAAATAATGATCAGGTGAAGTTAGACTTTATTCTTGTTATATTTTCTTTCTGTATTTTAAAAAAGATCTGTAACTTTCAATATATTTGCTTATTTTCAAAACAGTTTTGATTAAACTGTTTTCCTATATACTTTTTAATTAAAGTTTTTTCTCATAGATAGCAACCATTTTTATTTTAGGATGATAAGCATTCTCTATCAGCAAATTTAAATATTATTTAAATAAATCATAATCATAATTGAATTAGCATTTTGGATGAAAATATTACCCACACATTTTCAGTCTGTTTCTATCTCTCTGTCTGCCTTCCTTTCTCTCTATGCCTGCCTTCCTGTCTCTTTATGTCTGCCTTCCTGTCTCTTAATGTATGCCTTCCTGTCTCTTTATGCCTGCCTTCCTGTCTCTTTATGTCTGCCTTCCTGTCTCTTAATGTATGCCTTCCTTTCTCTATGCCTGCCTTCCTTTCTCTCTATGCCTGCCTTCCTGTCTCTCTATATGCAAACACGAGTGCATGCTGCATTTAATTTCAAAGAACATCAGTTAGCCTCCCTTTTAAAAATATTTTAACACCTATCACTTAGGGGATTCAGTTTCATTTCATTCTGGCAAGATGAATTCCGCTGTGATTTAGTTATTAATAGATTGATCTTCTGATAATGAGTTGTTATTATGTATTTGTGTCAGAGTATTTCTGTTTATCTAATGTGACTTTGAAGTTTACAAATGGATGTTCTGACACAGTAGTTGCAACAGAAATCAGTTTCATCATGTGTTGCATTTGACAGAAAACTGCTTTCTTTATCAGAACAAGCCATGTCCTTGATGAGTCAAGAGGCTCACACTGCAGACATCAACATAGATGCAAATGGTCATTCCTTAAGGCAGCAGGTGGACCCTACTATTGATATCAGAAGAATTACAAACACTATTGCGAATGTGTCTACTTTTGCTAAAGTTTCTGCAGGTCAAATTTTACCCACAGGAACTGTCACATTAGATTCTCCTGTGGATGTGGTAAAAAGTACACATGGTGATCTTGACCCTCAGACAGGACTGTTTTTTGCCACCATGCCGTCTTCGCAATCTATCACAGTGACTTCTCGTGACAGACCTGCATGTATTGAAAGACAGATTCATACCATGAACCAAAGAACTCACAATTCAGAAGAGTTATTTTCAAAAATGGTGGTTACTGAGTCATCAACAGTGGCTGTTGGACAGCCAAGCGCCACACAACCCTTGGACCTTCTTAGTAGTTCTCTTGCTCAAGCACAAATAGATTTGGACTCGTATGAATTTGTTGAAGAAGCAGTTGAGAGTTACACTCCTTCTGCGGGGGATACAAATATGTCTGATGCTTTGGAAGAGGGGGAAGGGAATGTGGGAAATGATTCACGACAGCATGTTTCATCAACGGGGGATGTAGTTGACTTTGCAACCATGTTGCTTGGTGAGACCGAATCAGCTGAAGAGTTAGATCAAGCAGAGTCAGGTAAGCATGCTGGACTCTTGAGAGCAAATATTTTTTCCTTGAAGCATATTGACTATCCAGTAATTGTTGATTTAAAATAGAACAGGTTAATTTTAAAAAAAAGTCTTTGCTGTTATTCATGCAATAAATTTTCGAATGAAAAAGACTTCTCTGAATTAGATTTTAAATCTGATTACTCTCAGTTAATTTTATAATATGTAGGTCTCATTTCAAGTAAAAGGCAATATGCTATTGAAACCAAGCACTAACACACAAGTAATTATCTTTCTAATTTTAATCATTGTATAATAGCAATAGTGTTCATTATTGTAAAGATAGTTTGCCTTAATATTTTGTCTGTCAGTTTGATATTAATGCAGCCTAATTAATAATCATTGTTACCAATAGAATTTCACATCTAGTTTTAGATAATCTTTTAGCAGGAAAGTTTTATTTTAGCCTGCACCAGGAGATGCTTGTTGCAAATGAAGTTTTACTTCAGCCAACCCTTAATGCTTTTATTATAAGTTTCATTGAGGTTAGACCTATTTGTAAATGCAGTATTTGAATGGCAAGCCAGTATTGATCTTGTTGCAAATGAAGTGCATAGGTCCAAATGATCTTTTTATAAATGAAATTTATAATGGTTTAGACATAAATGATTGCAAATTTATTATGTCTAACCCCAAATGATTTTCTTACATGAAATATTAACTTACACTGTCTCAGCTCCACAACAAGTTCCCTTGTCATTAGCATCATCACCATTATCATCACCACCATTGGTATCAGTATCAAGACCAGCTCCAGTTCGACCCACGACATTTATTCCACTAGAAGATGTGAGGGCAGCTGGACCTTCGAGTATTAACATCGTCAGTCGTGACCAAGTAAGACCAGAATCATGGTAGATTTGAGAAAAGATTTAAAAGATTTGTTTCTAAAATGTTTACAGATAAATGTTATGAATCTGTATGAAAGAGTGGGATTCAATGAGGTCCTGAGATTGCAAGTTATTGAAACTGAGATAGGTGTGATGCTTTGTATAGTGTTCAAGTAGTTCCATATAGACAAAATGCCTTGAAATGTGCATTCTGGAGGTTGTATCGTTCAATCTACATACTTTTCGCATAAGACCTGATAGTTTTGTATCATTCAATCTACATACTTTTCACATAAGACTTGATAGTTTGTTTATCATTCAATCTACATACTTTTCACATAAGACCTGATAGTTTGTTTATCATTCAATCTACATACTTTTCACATAAGACCTGATAGTTTGTTTATCATTCAATCTACATACTTTTCACATAAGACCTGATAGTTTGTTTATCATTCAATCTACATACTTTTCACATAAGACCTGATAGTTTGTTTATCATTCAATCTACATACTTTTCACATAAGACCTGATAGTTTGTTTATCATTCAATCTACATACCTGATAGTTTGTTTATCATTCAATCTACATACTTTTCACATAAGACCTGATAGTTTTGTAAAATAAGTCGGATTCTTCATAGATAAAGATGAGTGTTGAGTAAGGTTAGTAATGTTACCTAGATGATTTGTGTCTGCAAAGGGACAGACTGATGAGTAATGATTTTAAAGTACCTAATGATGACATCAGATGGGATTATTTTTAAAAAGTAGTTTATTATAAATATATTGTGAATGACACCCCTTTATGCATGTGAATCACCATAAAATAATCTTGACAAACAATGTGGTCAGATTTTATTATCATCTGCAGGCAGTGAGAAGAAAAATGATAGTTTGTGGTCTGGTTATTCAGTCAAAAGTTATTGGGAAATACTCTTCTCATCATAATTCTCAACATGTATGATCATCTAGTTGTGTCATAGAGAAAGGTATTTCTCTTAGTAAAATATTTTTTCTTGAATGCTTACCAGATGTGTATGTACATAGCCTCCCTGACCCTTCACTATTTTTCAGGTTCATCCTTTGCTTAATGGTATTAAGGTACATTGCTCCCATCTAGAGATGGATAACTCTTAATACTTTCACTCTATTATCTCTGCTTGAGGTTAAAGACCAAGTGAAGAGGAATCTAGGACAACCTTGCAAATGAACTCAATAGATTTAGGTGCTCTGATAATGTTGTATTCTAAGTAATAGTCCCAGTATATATTGCAATATATGTGATCAAAACAATGTGTATCTGCAAGATTTTCAATATCACCAATATAAACAAACTTAATGATGACACAGAAGACTATAAGGACACTCATTTATACTGAAGGCATGACACATGTCAAAAGGAAACTGAGATATGAACAAATGTTTCATGCTGTTGCAGACCCTAACTTTACATGGAACAATGAAATAGTCTTGATTGTACTATAGTTTTCAAGTGGAGATCTTGTGCATGATCCAGAGCTTTGGTTGCTATTCCACTTTTAGTAAAGTAATAATATTTATACAAGTTGTCAGAATGTTTAGAAATGTTGACATTACTGAAATATGTAGTTTTTATAAATATATATTTTTACAGTGGATTTCTGTTCATTTGGTCTTTCATTGGGCCCATTTGACCCTGATTTGTATATCAGTAAGAGCACAGATAAGCCTTATGTATGATTTTCTGGTAAATATTCAATATAAAAAAAATATTTTACTTAGAAATATACCTTTTTAAATAATGTTCTCTGGTTGAAACTGAACAAAATATGATTATTCATTATATTATACTAATGATTTTTCAGTAAGAAATTAAGTTGTGAAGTAATCAACAAAACATTACATATTTGTATCTAACATTTCTTGAATTCTTCAGAGTTGCTGAATTCTTGATTAGTTCAGAGTTCATAATTATTGTTGGAAGGAATCAGATGGTTGTTTTAATTAAAGGTTATTATTGAAAAACATGGTAAAAACTGACAAAACTTTTAACTCAGGGTAGGTATTTACTTGTATAGGAATGTTTAATAACCACTATTTGTAAACGCCTGCCCTTTAGTATTAAGCCAAAGGGCAATATAGGTATGTGACAGAGAGAAACTTATATGCATAAGTTTCTGATCAATGGTTTATGTAGAAAATACTTTGTTAGTGTACAAAAGCTGGATTAGATCTCTGGCTTTATTGATATAGATTTGCCCACACTTTGTATGATAGAAATATATTAAACTTAATATTGCTCACCTTTATCTTTGTCACTTTTGAAGTTTTGCAAGAAAGATGAACAGGTGATTTTATGATTTTTATGCCACTTACTTGACCCTTACACAAACATAATTGTAATTATAAACCAGACCTTCACTTCATCATAACTCTAGCAGGTTGGGCATAAGTGAAGTAATTATCTGAAAATTGCTTGATGAAAAGAGTTTAAGTTTGATCTTGAAACATATATTGCACATTGATTTTGTATTGTTAACCTTGTGTATTTTTTATGTTAAAATGTCATGCATGCATATATATAGTGTAAAGTTAAATTGATAAAAGAAAGTGATAACTTATGACATTTTTCAGGGGGACAATATTCACATTTCAGCTCCTACACCCCAAGGCAGCATTGTCAGTAACAACAACAATAATGGCAGCAAGTACATCTCTTCAACACCATCTCCTATTGTCTCAATTTCCATTGCTTCAGTATCGTCACAACCATCATCAGTAAATGCTACATTTTCATCAAACCCTTCGTCAGCAATGAATTCGAACAGTATAAGCACTGTACCCAAGCCTGTTGTTTCACAGTGTCAATTACCTACTGTACCATGTCAGTTGACCCTCTCAGATTTACCTGTTGTCACAACAACTGCATCTTACAAACCAGTCACGGTTTCTGTGCCTGCAATTCAGACACATACGGTTGTTTTAGAAACTATGCCACTAAGTGTAGACTCTGTTCAAAGAGTATTAACTGATCCTAAAAGTGTCCCAACAACAGCGACAACAGTTACAGGAAGTTTTTCTTTGGTTGATGGACATGAAACAGGTTTGAGTGTGGACGTAGATGGACACTCACAGGATAGTTTATCAGCAATACCACTAGTGTTACCAGTGTCAGTAGTTGCATCAAGCGGAAATTTTTCTTCCTCAGTCGAAGAGGAGGCTAACTATTTATCAGTCTCAGATGCAGGTAATGAACTATGAATGATTTAAAGAAAATAGTTCTGGTGCAAATATGTTTCTGTAAGTTGGACCATTTGAAGAGTTAGAGAATCAAGTTTTAATTGATTTGTTCATACTTTATAACTCCATTATTCAATTTTAATTCACAGGTAAGCTTGTATAATAATTCAAGGTTAATGTTCTTAAGTTTGAGGTTATTTTTAACTATGCTTGTTATACTAACCATTTATAAAATGTTTGTTATCTTTAATTCTAAGCAATTTTCCATCATACATGTGCATATCTTAGAATATAATAATATGTTCCTAAAGACATACAAGCCAAGGCCAAAGAAGACCAGGGGAGATAAAAGATTAACATAACACCTTAACATGTTTCTGGTGTGGGTCAAGCCAGGGCTGTGCAGTTTCCAGCTTTTCTTGATGGTGTTAGCTTTCTGACATATTTTACAAAATGTAATGCTGTTGGTTTTTTTTATTTATATCATCCTTTTTTTTGTTGTTGTCTGTTTACAAGTTACAGTAAGCATAGTTTTCCTTGTTCTTAATATTTAGCTCATAGCTTACTGACTTGACTTGCATGCAGCTACTTGATAGAATATTTGTTCCACTTGTGTTGAATGAATTTACTGCAAAATTGAAAGAACATAACATTATTTCGTGTGTGCTGGTTGAAATATGTTGGGAAAATAGCTCAAAATATTTTAGCTACCTCTGTGCTAAAGCTAGAAAGGTAACTTGATAGTTAATTGTCTGCCTCTGCGCATGTGTAAGCTGACATGATGGACAAATAATATACAAAGCCAACATATTGGTTCTTCTTAAACCTCATACACTGCCCTCTCTCTTGATGTGAGTGTATGATAAAACAGCCTTTCTGTGACAAGGGTGGTATCTTATTGAGAATTTTCAGCACAAGATGAAAATGTCATTTCTTATCATAGTGAATATTTGTTTGTGGCATTTTGTAAACCCCAGCATATTGATAGAAAAGTGTTAAAGTGATACCTCCTACAAACATTGTGTTAGTATTTTCAGGTTTGAAAAATATCTTACAAGATAAAAACAGCTTTGCAAATTTTCTCATTGAATGATGGAATTTTAAATATTCATTGAATATTCTTTTTCTCCTAAAAGACTAGGTGACTAATACAAAGAATTATGTTTATCATTCCATTGATTTAGTAATCTTCCAACTTGCTTTAATAAATATGTAAACTTTTTGATCACTTTATGATAAACCAAAGCTTTTTTTATTAACAATAATTGTTGTGCTACCCACCAGTACAAAGAGGCAATGCACTCATTCCACACCCCAGATTGCTCTCATGTTAATCTTTTTGAGATTTGGGCTCAGTGTATAATGAAAACTGTAGTGAAATGGAGGACATGTCAGAGAGACATCACAGATATTGTGCAGTGCTTTGTCAGAAACTTTTCCATAGATAATAGGAACAGTTTACTGTATTAACTGACTCATTACCACAGGGTCACTTTTTACTCAGCAGTTTGCCACAGTCTCAAACAATGCTTCATGTAGTCAGAGAAATTTATTCATTATTAGCATAGCCTCACAAAAAAGTCTTATGTTTGTCACAATCAAAGTTTTAAACAAGGGGTAGACTTGCTTAGCCACTCTCTAGATCAGGGGTCACCAACACGGTGCCCGCAGGCACCAGGTCGCCAGCAAAGACCACATAAGTCGCCCGTAGGCCTTTTCTAAGACTTCACATTATTAATAATGTATAAAGGCAAACTAGAAGAGTGTGTCAAACTGGTAACTGTATAACTCAGTACCCATGAAGTAGCTCTCAGTAGCTTACCAGGAATCCTCCTCTTAAACACTTTTTAAGTTATTAAATTTCCCATTAAGGCACCAACCTTTCACAGTTGATTCAGAGTTCTCATAGCACTTATCTCATCGGTCAATTAGTAGGTAAAGTGAAAGATGTTGTTTTTTAGGGTTTGTTAATACATGGGATTGGACAGTAAATTTTCTTTGCAACCATAGCACTCAATGCTGACTCAGTAGTGATATAGGGAAAGGCACTATTTTATTTAATTTTTACTCTCTTGAAGGATAAACTAATTGCCTACCCATTGAGAGACTGTTCTAGCATTGCATTAGCCTAGGTGAGAAGGGATTTTCCAATTTTGTTAATCATCCCTAACATAGTGCTTTAGAAAACTCTAAACATAGAGGAACACATCTTAAGGAACAGATTTTGAGGGTGACTGCCAGTGCAAATCATGAAGGTGATGGGGACATGTACCTTCCCATTTCTTTCAAACCATGCCTTTAGTTTCAGCAGGAAATCTGGCTGTTATTGATTCACTTTATCACCTGAGGACAAAAGTAATTCTATTATAGGCTGTCATATAACCCCTCTTCTAAAAATAGACTACATGTTTACCTACCTTGTAGAAAGGCTGACCCTTTTCCATGGGCTGGAAACATATCTGAATGTTCCAGACACTCTCTAAACTAACCAAAATGCAGCTCATTTCATGTGAACGAATGTACCAAAAACACACCTGATATTTGTCAGTCGAATGCAGCTGACTGTTGAGGCAACATGTATTTTGGCTTTCAGTGTTAACAAAATACATTTATACTACTAACCTTATTGCCAATTATCAACACAGTAAGAAATCATCCTCTGCATATATTACTGCTGAAGATATGTGGTTTTGCTTGCCTAATATTATTTTCATGTTTATCTCTTGATGTTAACTATATATTATATATTGTTATATTTCACTTCATTTAAGATATTAAAGTGTATGATGACTAAGTAAGAGTGTTCTGTCAGAAAATACATGAGGATGAATTCTTAGCCCATGTGTATTTTAATGGCAGATCGGCACTTTATATTTATAATATCAAGATACAATCAAATTCACTTGAACTTTAATCAAATTACTTTTAGAGCTCACTCAGAAACGTTAATTGTTCAAACTCATTTATAGTTCGCTAATACAAAAATACTAAACCAAATTAGTGCTACAGTGCCATAGGATTCAAATGAACTCTCTCTTACAACACCACATGGTTGTGATTTTCTCTATCTGAATTTTGAAAATAAACTGCTTTACAGTCCTTTTATACCCTGTTGGGTCTATAAGTAGGCCTCTTTGGTTTGGGGGAACATATTACACTCATATGTAAATCTGGTAAGTATTTTGGAAACACTTATTTTACTTTTAAAAATACCTTTTTATTGGGGACTTTAATTTTTTAATCATAATAATCTTTGAATAAATGATTGAACCACAGGCAATGCAGATGGTTCCAATGATGGTCTTTCAGGGGACCCTAGCAATCCTCTACGGCAGAGCAAACGCAAGCGGAAACCACCATCTGTGTTAGAAGAAGCCGCTATTGGCTCTGCTGGTGGTAGCTGGAGCAGAGCTGCATCCAAGTAAGTTACAAACTGAATTGCGCCTGTATTTTTTGTGCATGGAAAAAGGGGAGGGAGCACTCAAGAAGTTCTTCAGGAAGAAAGAAGAGTGTGCATCGTAGTGACATTTTCTTTCTTTATTATTCAAACTGAAGAAGATATACTGAGGAAGTACATATAGAGTGGAATCTGCTTAAGTGGACCACTGGTTAATTGGGGTGGCCGCCTATTTGAGGCAAACTTTAAAGAACAGAAACTAATCAAGAAAAGCAGAATTTGCTTCACTTATTTGGGGCAAAATGCCACTTAATCAGGGCAGTAACAGATAGATGGCATGCTTGTGTGTGAATTTTAAAGTTTCTGTAACTTTTTGTTCATTTTCTAGAATGGATAGTTGGAATTCTTGATCATGTCATTGCCAATTCACTCAGTAATGAACACATGCACTTGTGGTATGGCAGCCATTACTTTTAGCAAGAGCATCTAAACCCAACACATGATTATTAAAGTTTGGTGCATGGCTTGAAACAGTCACACACTTTTGCATTGATCGTTGTTTTAAGTTTTCTCTACTATGGGTTTAGGCTACTGAAATTTTTGTCTTTGTTTAAAGAAATAATATTGAATCTTAAATTTCTGAAATTTATTCTATGGAAGAATCAAGTTAGGCTAACAATTATAGATATATTTGCTTATTTGAATTTTTAACAATAAATACATATATTTTTAATAACTGATGTTTCAAACAATCAGCCTTTTAGTCATCTCATCACTAGGATACATATAATATATAATACTGTTGACTGATTTTGCAATGACATAATTATACACTGATTTGAGTATTTAGACCAAGGCTGTCAGTCACACAACCCGTATTGTCTCATAATTGTCTACAGTATACTCATGAGAGTCAGTCGCTTCAGAGGAACAAATCGAGAGAAAGGGGAGTTAAATGCTTCAGCATGGTTTACCCAACCTGGTAAGTTACACTGTTGATATCTGTAGATAATAGTAACTCATAATTAATAACTTCTTAATATAATTACTTTAATGATGGGATATTCTTGTCCAGTAATTGGATTCTTTTATTCTGGGTCAATTTAAAAACTTTGACCATCTGTTTGGGGAAAGGGTATTGATTATGATAGAGGGAAGAAAGTTTCCAATAAGCTTTTAAGGTATTTTTTAAATATACAGCCAGACAAACCTATTATAGTATGATTTTTATCCATACATTGCAAAATTGTTACTATGGGGAATTGAAGCATAAAGTAATTTATCTGACAGAGAGTGCAGATCCATGTCCTCGGTACCAATTTTTTGTGTTAGATGAGACATTTTTTAAGCTAGGTTTATGCTTTCTTTTGGGTGCACAATTATTTCTTGAGGCATGGTTCTGAATATTCCTGTTGTACTTTCTTTGAACTTAAGGTACATATTCCATACATTAATATTTCTATGCTGTTTGCCCTTGTTAGACCTGGTAATATCCTGTTCTATTATATTTGCCATAGCTATGGTCTTACTAAGGAGCACTTGATTCTTGCATAGTTTGTATAGGTTTCAGGAGTGAAAAAAAATGTGTATTTTTTGTGTGAATTGCTGTTTGAATGTGTGTTGGGTAAAACTTGCACAAAAATGACTTTATATGAAGAGTTCATGAACCAACTGACTGGGTAGGGGTTGCATATGCCTGCACCAGAGGGAATATTATCCATGGACAGAGGAATAAGAGACTGTTATCTTCTGACACACTTGAGGAATAAAGGACTGTTATCTTCTGACACAATTGAGGGAATAAAGGACTGTTATCTTCTGACACACTTGAGAAATAAGAGACTTATCTTCTGACACACTTGAGGGAATAAGAGACTGTTATCTTCTGACACAATTGAGGGAATAAAGGACTGTTATCTTCTGACACACTTGAGGGAATAAAAGGACTGTTATCTTCCGACACATTTGAGGAAGTAAAGGACTGTTATCTTCTGACATAGATGGGGAGGTAAGGGACTGTTATCTTTTGGCACACTGGAGGGAATAAGGGATTGTTCTTACACACTAGAGGAAGTAAAGAATTATCATCTTCCCTCTAGAGGGAATAAAGGACTGCTATCTACTGAAACCTTAAGAGGGATAGGAGGCTATCTTCAGACACAATGAGGGAATAAAGGACTGTTATCTACCGAGATCTTAGATGGGGATAAGGGTCTTTAGACACACTAGCAGGAATAAGAGACTATAGGCAAGTGGATCATGTAAACACAGTACTTAAGTTGTCTAAGACTACAGGAAACTTGTGGTTGTTGAGATTATCTCTTGCCTGCAAGACTTTAGCACCACATGATGTCATCCCTCTTAACTATCACATTATATGCATCTCCATGTGATTGGTGAAGAAAACTAGGTGCCGTTGTTACACAATGTGATTACCATTCACATGGTGAAAGACACAGCAAGGGGCAAGGCACCCATGTTTGCTAGGAAGGCTAATGGGCCTTTTCAGCATGGCATATCCTTTAAACTGGCTAATTACATGTCAAGTCAATGTTCAAGAGAGGATTGACATTCTCTCTTTCACTCACAAAACCTGAAGTGGTGGAGTGGGTGGGGAGGAGGAGATTCTCACTAGAACCCTTAGAATACCACATGCATATGACCTGTGATGCAACTATAATGTTGACAATCCTTAGCCTGTTATTTTCAAAATCTGGGTCATATATGGACTAGATGCTGTCTAATGAAAAAAATTTGACCTGTATGTTAGAAAGACAAAGATTATGACACAGATGACAGATGTGTTAGAGAGACAGACTCTGTCATAGATAACAGGTTTGAGACAAAAACTGTCATAGACAGAGGACTCTGCCTTAGAGTATTACTTCATATTTTTTTGCTTTGTTATTTTGCAGTGGACCCTTCTGATGCTCCAGATTATTACTCTATCATAAAAAGTCCAATGGATTTTTCTACTATTAGAAAAAAGCTAGAGGTAAAGAAAAATTCAGATCATTTTGTGACATAAGTGTGCATTTGTGTATTTAATAGAAAAACAAGTATATTTTATGGATTTTTGTCTCCAAATTATAATTTAATTTTTTAATGAAAAGTTCACTTTAATATTGGAAAACTGCCTCAAAATAAACATAGATATTAGAAAGTTAGAAAATAGCAATTGCATATCATGGAAGCAAGTAGAGAGTTAATTATTTTTTCATTGCAGAGTGGTCAGTATTCTCGGTTTGATGACTTTCATTCTGACATGCTGCTAGTACGCAGTAATTGTTTTCTGTATAACCCTCCACACACTCGTGTTTGCCGTGATTGTGTGCAAGTCTTCAACTTCTACCAACAAGAAATAGATCGGCTTCTTGATAAATCAGCAAACAAGGTTATATTTACTTCAAGCTGGCAATAATTTTTTTTATAATCTCTCTCTTTCTCATGAATTTACATACATGCATTCACATGAAGGCCCTCAGATTTGATTTCATACATCCATGATATGAATATAAATTTAAATTATTTTGCCAACCATATTGAATATTTGTACCACTCATTTAACCTTCTACAGCGAGTGTTTTGATCATTCCACCAATAATAGGGTACTAGAAATTCCCACTTGTTGCACTAACTTAAACCCATCATATATTGTTCGCAAATGGGAGTGCTTCTTAGGGGGTCATGATCTTTGTATTTTACTGATTCATTTGTTCAGCTCCTGACACACATGGACAGATTTTTGAGAAGTGCAAAATTATAAACTTTATTTTTGTAATATCGAAGAACATTTGATATATTTTTGTTGTATGTTTGAGAAAATTTGTCCTGTGTGGGATGTTTGCACATATGTAGATTGCTTCTGCAAATCATTTATACACAAAATTCAGAATTATTTAAATCAGTGAAAAATATATATAATTCAATTATATATATATATATATATAAAATTCAAAAATGCATGAAGAAGTCATAAACTGTTAACATTCTACAAACATATTTCCCTTAATTCAGCATTCTTGTAGATTTTTTAAAAAATTACTTAAAAAGTAATTTGCACTATATTATTTTTTTTTATAATCATATTTGTCCACTTTTAAAAAAAAATTAAAAGAATCTTGAATGGAGTGGATTTATAAATGGTTTTGATTTGCATGTCAAACATACATCAAGTTATACTTGGCTCTATGTTGCTCTCTCTCTCTAGTACTGCAAAATTTCAGAGTCCAGAATATAATTCTGTGTGCTAAAGATTAAAAGGGTTTTCCTTTTATTAAATTTTAAAAGTACTTTTTAGTAGTGGCCAAATGCAGATTTCTTTAAATTCTTTTAATATTTTCCAGGTCCATACTGGATCACCAGCGAAGAAAATTATGCGTATTGACAAGAGTCCTAGCAAATCCTAGCAATAGTGGAATTGCTAGGAAAGAGCAATAATTGACAATGATATAACCAGGAATATTTGCCTGCCAGTGGCTACTTTGCTAAGAAGTACTGGTGGTTGTTGACATCATCAGGGATATGAGCTTCCTTATATCTGTTACCAAAAAAAACATCTTTGATCTTTTTCATTGCTATGATATACATCTTCAGGCCTAGTGCCAGGTGATCATTGATCATCTCACCAGATATCAGAGAGTCTCAGATGAAATCCAGGTTTTCTTAGACACTTCTGGAATACCGTACCCTTCAAGTTGGGGGTTGTCTGTCATCTGTAGTACTAGTTTTGCTTGTATGTTTACCATCTGAAGCTTCCCTAATGAATGTGCATTACAGAAAAAGTCAGCATACCGAAAAGAGCATGTGATGTTCTTAAATGCCACTTCAGATTCTCCACAGGTCGTTGAAGGTTCCAATGAAACTACTGTGTTTTGTCATTGTGGTAAAGAGGTGAAAGTTATCATTTAAAAAGGCATTTGTTAAAGAAGCCAGTATATGTGCAGTTTTTCTTATTTGTCACCTGACATTCATGCAGCAGATTTATTTTGTGAAGTGTACTTCTCTAAATTCTGGACTGTAGGACTTAATCTTTACCCACATGTCAAACTGGGAAGAGATATTTATTGACCTCATTTCTGGACAAGTCATAATCATTGATGCATCTTTGTCCTGTTCTTGCCAAAATGGTGCATGCTACTTATAAAGTTTGGGCAAGATGCAAGTACATTTTGATTATCTCCTAAATACATCAGATCTGTGATTAATCCCTTCACTGCCTTAATGATGTATGGTATACATCATTAAAGAAAATAGCTGATTAACTATACTTTTGATGATTTTATAAAGGGGAAAAACACTACTTACAAATAGCTGATTACTTGCATTCTGATTTTATAAGGGAAATAAAACATTCTTATGTGTGTGTGTGTGTGTGTGTGTGTGTGTGTGGAGTACAACTCACATTACTTAATGTCTTTCTTAATTTCCTAGCTTCATAGTTTAAAAATTTGTAAATAAAAAAAGGAAACTAAATCACTCTAATAAAAGGAGTTAATATTTTAATTGTGCCAGGGAAGAGACACCTACACCTTCAACTGTATTTTCCTTAAGAAAGTTGTTTTTGTTGAATTAACATAATACATGATTTTGATATCTTGTGTTGATCAGACAGAAAAAACAATCCCTTTTTCTTATGTTAACAACATAGTTTCTTGATGTTTGTTTATCTTCCAGCTTAGCTTATTTGTTCATCTGGACCTGCCCACTGATAAGAAAAGAAGCTGTTTGAAACATAGACTTTTGCATTGTGTACAAACTGCAAAGAAAAGATAACCTAGATGGTGAGTCAGATAGCTGTGCGTCCGTAATGCACAAATCCAGTCTTCTTTTCTTGGAACTTAACATTATGAAATTCTCATGTTCACAGCTCTTGACTGCTATAAAAATAGTTGGAAGTGTTTTCATTTGAGAATCCATTTCTCTGTATTTTGAATGTCTTGAATGTTCAGTTGTTCCTGTTTTATTTCAGTTATCTGTGTTTAATTGTATAAATACAAATGATCTGGGCAGCTCAGTGTTATCAGAACAGCACATTTGACATGACTGCATGCAATGTTTGTGCTCATGTTTTTTTTTTTGGGGGGTAGGGCAGTCTTCACTTTTGATTGTAACATGGTGTAACAACAATTACACTGAAACTTCAGTGTTTGAGTGACAGTGTTGAACTATCGAACTTGCTCCCAAATCTCATTCACTGCCTTTGAAGTAACTAAAATGGAGCACTGACATTTGCAGACTTAATATACTATAGGTGTTTAAACAATACTCATACGCCTTTTCGAAGCATATCAGTATCACTGTGGATGCTGGAACTATAATGCAAAAAAACCTTCAGGGAGCTTGTTTGGCCAGTTGTGTTGGCAAATTAGAAATGCTAACAGATAATTGCACTGCCAAAAATGAGAGTGCTATGTTGTCTGCAGTGTTGACAATCTGATGATTGATATTTAGGTATGACTCTTTCAGAAAAAAGCAGTTTCCTCAAAATTAAAATGTTCACTCCATGGTATTGGACAATATTTCTACTGATTACTACTGGTTTGTGTTCATCATATTGAAAGCTATTGTGACTTTGATTGTGAAAGGTTACTAAAACATCTGCAGAAGCACAGAAGAAGAAACAGAAATCACTATTTTAAGATGGAGAAAATGGTCCTGAATACAGTAATAACAAATTTGTTAAAGTTATTTAATATTATATTTACTAATAAAATAACCTGAAAGCTTCTAAACCTGTTTAAAATGGTAAGACATGTTTGATGCATGCACTGAAATTATGGCTTCTTAACTTTCCACTTAACATTTATTGTTGTCGAAAAGAGAGAAGATAGGCTGGTTCAGTAAAATGGCTTTAGAAACTTTTCAAAATATATTTGAAGCCATTTCATCTTTTGATGCTGTTGATAGAGTATCTGCAGTTAAAGTCTCTTGATATCCAGTGTAATATTGTTATTATAGTTTCATTTGGTATCAATGTGTCATTGACGTCACGTACTAAACAAACTTGATTCATTATTTTACTGTTATCTCAAGCTGAAACAGTTGAGCTAGCAAATTGAATAAGAATTCTGAAAATGTATATATTTGACAAGAGCTGTTTATAAATATGTGGATCATTTGAAATAGCATATGGTCACAAGATGTACTATATGGCTATGGGCAAATGTACAAAATAAATTTTAATTTTATACCTGTTTATAGCTTTTAAGCGATATCAAAACATAATTATAGTATCTAGCTAGTGGACTGTTTCTCAACAGATAACAACCAAAAAGTAAAATACAATTTACTTAGTTTTGTTTTTTAAATCTTGGTTTGAAAAGTGTCATTAAAATTTCCAATAACTTGCAGTATTTTTCAGCCATAGTCGAATTGCATATTTTTTTGTTTATTTTTTTTTTTTTGCCATAGAAAATTTACCTGTTTAATAACATCACTTGCAGTCTTGGGTAGCAAATGTGTTAAATGTATACATTTAATTGGAAATTTTAAATGGTTACCTATGCTTGAATGGAAGTGCGAAATGTACTTGTGTAAGAAAGTGGAGTATAGCAAAAGTTTGTGAAGCACTCAAACCAAACCGCATGCAACCAGATAAATTTATGCAGCACTTTACAAATCTATAGTTAAAAATAATTTGTCTTTCATCATGGCATCCATTTATGAAATTTAGAAAATACCTGCTAAAGAATGAGGATGTTAAAGATTCTGTTAATAGGAAAAAGTTCATTAATTAATTGCACCACAAATGGATAAATTAATATTCGTGTAACAGTTTTATTATTGCATAGAGTCCATTTAATACTTATTCATGTTCTTTTTGATGCACTTGAAGACTGTTACATTTGTGAAGGTGTTAAGAGAAAGTATTGAGTTCCAGGGAATTTAAATTATAAATTAATTTTAAAAATGATTATTTTTTAAAGTTATCAGTAGTAATTTACATGTTAAACACACATGATATGAAGAAGGGGCTTCCATTTGTAGCAGAGGTTGCTCTGTCTACACTATATCTTAACTGGATCCACAGTGAGAGTGACATGGATATGGATAAAATTCCATTTCTGAGTTAAAATCTTGACTCAGCATGCATTAAGTGAGAATTAATAGTTATTTTTGTGATCTTGTTCAGCAACAATCATTTTTAAAAAATAAACCCAGGTTTAAAATTTAGTGCTTGATAAAACACTAACATAGTTTTTTATTTTTAATAATTTATTTATATATGTAATTGAATATTCCATTTTCTACTTAATATAGCTATTTAATGTTGATTAAATGTTCCAAAAAAAATGTTTTTTAAAGAAAATATTTCATTGCTAAAATAAATGCATTAACACTAATTTGGGGTGCAATAAATAAAAAATAGTCTGATTATTAAATTATAATTTTGCATATCATGACTGGTTATAAAGAGCTGGAACAAGCAGTACAGATTTTTTTCTGATTATCTTCTGCCTACACACTGCAAGCTTTATAAAATCATTTGTATTAAGATTGTACATATTTTTCCTATTGTGGTAGAAGGTCTGGAGAATTAGAATTGATACCCTTATGATTCTGAGATTGGAATTTTTCACTTGACAAACTACATGCATACTCTGCCACAGTGAACAATCCCGGTGATTACCTGAGGCAGTGATTTAAGGTTTGAAAACGAAGAGGTTTAGAAGGTAGTGGTATTACAGTTGGTTAGGAGTGGTTCTGGTAACTAGATTTGTATTCTGTGCCTAAAATAAACACTTTGCAGGAATATTACAGGTCAAAGACATTTATGTGACTCAAGACTCCAAACATATCTAGACAGTGATTTTAATAATGGACCTAAATAATGAAAGTAAATAAGTGTCATGATTGATTTTGAGAAGTGAATGTATTAAATTTATTTAGTTTATTGATAATTTCAACTGTTTGCTTAATGTCTTACAAAATGTTTTAACAGGATATACCTTCTTTGCAAATACATCTGTCACTATGACACATATGATTTGTGCTTTTGCAAAGAAAAGAAAAATTTGTGGAGTTGAAATGTGGGTTGCTACATTTCTTTAAATGTGAGAGTCTTTTATACAAATATTTCTTTTTACATGTGTAGAGTGCAGAATTAAACTCTGACATTTGAACTCTATACCAGCACAGTAAATGGGTCAGAAAGTTTTCAGAAACTAATGTGTTGAACATATACAGAATTTTTTATTTTATTTATTGAGTTAATTCTGAAATTTATCAATCTATATGGGTTGGAAGCCAACTTGCGCAGACATTATTATTCAACTGTATACATCCCATTTCTAACTGCGACTCTGGGGCACACCAGAATATATCATTGTTCAGTTAGATATGCCCCATTTCTAATGGAAGTTGTGACCATCTCAAATTTTCCAAATATGTTTAGTGCATAGTCCATTCAAGGTTAGAATATATCTTCCTGAACATGTTTTTAGCTATTGTCAGTTAAATATAAAAAAATTATTAACAGATCTGAACTAGGAAAACTGGTGGATGATAAAATTAACATGCACTAAAATGTGATGTACAAAAAAGTATTTTCCCTGTAAGTATGGGAGAAATCTAAAATGATTGGGAATTAATTAAATCCAACAAATCAAAATTTAAAAGAAAAACACATACAGCTATTGACTCCATTGAATGATAGTTTTTTTCTTATGTTGATAAAATGCCAGGCTTGATTATGAATATAACACCATTGGAAAATGTAATCATTTTAAAACTTAAAAAATACCACTAGCCTCTCTATTTCTAAACCCAAAATGTTGTACTTAATTTCTTCTTGATAACACCAGATGAGCATTGTTCGCAGTGGATGAATAAAAAACTAAGGAACTTACTCGTACCTTTAACAAACCCTTTTAAACTGGTCTAAGTTTATTTACTAAAATAAAGGCTGTAGTGCATTTTTGATTTATGACAATATATCAAAATATTGTAACCATATTTTTGCAAAACTGAGAATTACTAATTTTTAATTAAATTAAAAAAAATTATAACTTGCTGCTTTCTCTTATTTACTAAAGAAATCACAAATATTTATAAAATAATGCAAATTGCAACTGCAAGAGAAAAAAGTAGGCTTCTACAATTTTTTTCTTCTTCAGAATTAAGCATCAGTTGTCACAGGCATATTGTAGTTTTAAATAATTTATTAAGCCTTTGATTCAAAGGTGATATTTTGTTTCAATTAAGAATAAATTTTGAATTTTAAAAAACAATCAAACATATACTTTTAATTTTGATTTAATTAAAGATTGCTAATTATATAAACATTTTTAGAATAACACTGTGTGTATTACACTTTTACATAGGAACAGTTTCTTTTAAATATGAGATTTTTTTTTAATTTTTTTTTTTTTTTTTGGGAGGGGGATGCTGTAATGTCTTGTACTTTTTCCTTATTATAGATTGTCTTTGAATTCTAATGAAAGAAAGTGCTTGATATTCTAATGCAGCCTGATAGCTAGTATCCATCAGGGTTCACACACGTAAATACATGCACGCACACATACACACATTTACTCACACTGGAGTTGGAGTTATGTCCTGATATAGCAAAATCACATTTAGTCAAAATTATGACACAATCAGCACCTATATAATGAACAATGAGATCTTAGTAAGTCTCTCAACAAATCGAATATAGCCAGTTTTCCCTCTGACTTTTGTTTAGGTACCACACTTATATAAAAAAGTCTAGAATCACATTCAGCATGGCAAGATTTTGATGCTTTGATACACACACTGAAACTGAGGTTTACCGAGAGAACAACAGATGTACATCTTTCACCTTGTTGCTCATTCTGGGATTAAGCAAAACTGCCTTTGCTATTTTTGTTCTTTGCTTTTTTTTTTTTTGCTGTAAATATATACTTTTGAAATTGCATATATTTTTTAATGTGCACAAGATGCAACACAAATAATTTTATGATCTTCAAAACCTTTCTTATAAAAATAAAATCAGTAAAATATTGTTGCATTCCTTTTTAGAACTGAAGTGAATAAATATATCAGTAAACTTTCATAAGATAATTTAGAGGTTATAAAAAGTGATTTTCACATATTTCAAGGAAATATTTGTCACTCTTTCCACATCTGATAATGTAAAAGTGTATTTTCTTGCATAGAATATAATTCTACACTTTAGTTTCAGAAACTTTTATTTAACATTTTTGTTTTGTTTCATTTACATTGAAATTTTTTTTAAATTGTTACAATTCAAATAAAGTTGTTGAATCTTTATCTCAACATAGCATTAGCACTATATTGTACATGTAAATGTAAAATAATAAGTATTTTACATTTATCTGTCTTCTTGTCTGTTTTAGCCAGGAAAAGAATTTTTTTTTAATGTAATAAATAAATAAAACTCACCAGCTAATTAAAACCAGACTTGTTTGACAATAGGTGGTAACTGCCATAGTCAACTACTCTAAATGGGATTTTTATATATTTTATAATATTTAAATTTGTTTTTAGATTAAATCTTCATGCACATTCTGTAAGTACTTTCAAACGGAACTAATATGCTTAGAGTTTTAAATATTGACAAAATTTAAAGCTCAGAATTAATAATTGCAAATAATGCATTTTTGTGTAATGTTGTTCTTAAAGGAACATTGATTTAGTCGTGATTTCCTTCCACAATATCATCATGATTGAAACAGTGAAAGTTTATGCTAAAGATATATTCACAGCCTAATTTAAAATATTGGAAGTTTGTTGTAATTTTTTTTTATGGCCGCTTTTATAATAAATAAATCTTATCACATAAACAATTTCTTTTTTGAGGCCAGTAGTGATGTAGATTTTAATTTCATTTTGTGATGAAATTTTACTCTTTGTACAAGTAAAATATTTGTGCAGACTTTACATTATTTATTTTAAAAATTGCAATTAGCCATTAGAAAATTGACATTTTTCTTTTTCTAGTCCAGTTGATGAAGTGGCACTGTGAAAACTGGTTTTGTTAAGGCAAAGGCTGTTTGTAAAACCTAATATTTGTGTATACAAAGTAGACACTTTTAATGGTGCCATTGATCATGTGGTGTGTGTGAGAGAGAGAATTTAAAAGTACTTATGTGTATATGTATTATAAAATGGAGAATGAATATGATGAACATGATTAATACTTGTATTGTTAGTATAGATACAGATCATAAGTGTACTGCACATAATATTTTTTTCAAATGTGTTTTACTCCTATTGTCTGAATATATTTAACTTTTACACTGGTCTTGCAAAAAGATTTATTTAACAATTGTTTAGTTAATTTGTTTTACTTTTAAAAAAAAAATTATAAACTAAATCTAGTGCATACATGTTTACAAGATATGTTCTTATAATTTATTACTGTTCAGTTTCATAACACGAGCATAATTACATTATTACTAAGATTTTAGTTTAAATTGTATAAAAAGCCTCTTTAGCTGTTGTTTGTTAAATAGGTGAAAACAGCAAAAAAAGACATTTGCTATAAATTTCAGATTACTCCAGTGCTAAATTGTAAATAAATCTTAATACTGACAACTTTATTTTGAACTGGTTTCTGACCTCTTGCGGAGTTACTACATCAAGTTGCTTGATTTCTGGGTGCTTTAACACTTCCATTAGCCATGATATTAATAATAAGACACATCTAGGGACCATCTATTTGTTAGATAAGCAAAAATATCAACACCATTGTTGTGCTGCCTGATGTACTTTTACATAATGCTCCTCTTGTATGCTTATCCCTTTCTGACATCAATATCTTTTATTTTTACACCATATATTCATTGCAAAAATATATTTTTAATTTAAATGTTTAAAAAAAAATTAAAATTATTTACACTAGTATTATGAGCAGTTTATTTATCATATCTGAACACTTTACAGACTAACCACTTTATCACAATTATTTCAGTCTAATGATAAGCACCCAAATACCACATCGATTTAGTGTCCACTATCAACCCCTATTTAGACAGCAGAACATTTTGCTGTCATTGGAGAATATATTACATGTTATGTATATGTTAAGGCTGCAGAAACATTTGAATAATTATTGACCTACTGCTGAGCACTTAATGGGGTGCATTATTTTGTATTGATGCCCATGTTTCCCCTTTTTGCCACTGAACTTATCAAACTATCAAACAAATTGAGGAGATCAAACATCTACATTTTTAACAAACATTATCACTAAGTGATTTGTAATTAATCAATATCTCTTTTTCTCCAGACAGACAACACCCCAACTTGATGCTCAGTCAAACTTTCAAAACAATGTCCACAAAGGGTTAAATAAAACCAAATATTTATTTGAACTAACTTTATATTTAACATGAATATTTTGACTTTCACTAATTCAAATATCACTGAACAAACACCAAATAAAACACACACAAACATGCGCACATGCTTTGCTAATACAACACTATTGTTTACTAATCTCTGAGATAATACTAGAGATTATAATTTCTACATCAATAATCAATTAATGGTAGACAGTTGCATAACCATAACTTGTGACTGAACACAATCAGTTGTTTTCCAGCTGTAACAAAGCCTGCACTAGCTTGCACCCTTCTGCTAACTTGTAAGAGGGCTCCATAGACCTATATCAAGTAGATTTAGAAGAGAGATATTTTTTTCTCAACTGCTGGACAAAATACGGACTGAAAACTCGCCTGTGTAATTTTATAATAGTAGGGCTTCTCTCAAAATATATTCTGTTGTAAATAAATTCACAATTATGGTGCTTCTATAAGATAAACAAATCAAAGATCTCTAAAGTTATTCAATGTATTACATTTCTAAGAAATTAATATAAAATTATTAATTAAATAACAGAGTAATCATTTTGACTACATCATTGTCTGCAAGTTTTCACAAGCTTTTATATTAGCCAGCACATCCAATATGAAAACTTTTCATGTTTCATAAGTTTATCAAGGAATAATTTAATTAATTTCTGCTTTGATAGGCAAAATATTTGGTAAATTATTTTGACATTTAGACCACTAATTTCTTCCCTGCCACCAGATTATTTCTGACAACCATCACAAGTACCTACATTTGATTCAGCATAGCTTTGTTATTTATAGACCTTATCTTGCCATTTGAAAAAAAAAAGACAAATGAACAGCTGTTAGGACTTTCTGAATAGGAGAAAATTCAATATTGAGTTTAAAAATAAATTATTTTCACTGCAGAAAGATGAAAAATATCATTTGAATTTTTTCAGTTGTTAGATACAAGAGAAAAATAGAATTCAGAGAAATACTGTGTGTATAACTTTGCAAAACCCTTACATTTCAAATAACAGATCATTTCCAGCATAATTCACAAGTCTTTTCATTTTGGCTGATATAACATCTCACCATTTTTGAAACATCAGTGATAGACATTATTTATTTTATATAAGGTCAGCATATCACCTTTAACTTGATACAGATTGTTTTAAAATAAAACAAATTGAATACTTCTCTTTTTTTCCCCTCAATCCATGTCTGTTGCTGATCTCTTCACCAATAAAGAATTAAAAAAATTTATATCCGTCGAGTCCTAGTTGAAAAAATATTTCATAAAATAAATTTTTATTCAAGCTGAGTGTCTATGCTCGAAAAAAATTATTTGCAAAAGAAACTGAAATTTTATATTGTTGTGATTAGAATTGAAGTATACAAAAATGGTGCCACACTGAAAAAGATGAAAGCCCTGGTTTGGATTCTATATATTTTCTTTTCAATTTACCCTAGTATCCTAGTAGTTATTTCAGAACACTTAATCATCTGCTGCAGTGGCTTCTTAAATGCATATCTCATGGCCAGGCTGCATTTTGAAAAGTTGGGTTTTTAAAAAAAAACCACCAAGTAGCACAATTCTCTTGTATTTATATGCACATTGTCAGAGCAAAACATGTTACAGAAGTGATTTTTATTATGTATGAGAAAAGCAGTCTGTCTCACCTTTCAGATAAGGTACAAGCACTTGACACAGGGTGTTCCAAAAGTCCTTGTGCATTTTTTTTTTATAAATGTTATGAACTTAACAATAAAAATTGTTTGAAAACTTAATTACTGAATTCTTTTCAATATTAATCAGTTTAATAATTTGGAAAGATGATTTGTTTTCAGTCCTACTAAACAATTGAAAATAACTATCAGTCCCTTCATTTTTGAAAAGTCAACAGCCAACGGTGAGTCTTACTTAGTCTTTCTTGATTCCTGTTTTCAAAGCTTACATCTTGTAAGCACCATTTTTCAGTAAGATGAGGCACCCTATCATTATGCTTTGCATATGTGGCAGTTTCTGGATGACCTTTTTATGACCAGTTGATTATTAGAGGAAAAAAACTTTGCTTGGCTGCCTCGGTCACCTAACAGCATTGGACTTTTACTTGTAAGATCACCTGTCAAAACTGTCATGTATGCAACCAAAACTTCATTCTTTGGATTATCTTAGGATAGTAAATGCAACCAATCATTTACTGAGCAGAATGGTTTCACAAAGAGTTCAAAAATCAACTAGGATGTAGCACATATGTTGAAATTTAAAAAAAAAACAAAGTTATTAAAATTTAAACTGCTTAAGGACTTTTGGGATTAGGAGGAACACTAAACTTCTTACTCTATATGTTGTAATTCTGTGGTATATTAATTGATCTTACATCTATGAGACATATATAAACATCAAACCTCCTCAATAAATAAGTACTAAATAGAAGACCCTTTAAGTTCCATAACAGTTAAATTGCAATTCACAATCATTCTACCAACTTCATTTCTTCTAAGAATAAAGATATCTTTTATAAGATATACAACTATATACTTTTATCTAATAAACATATCAGACTATATGCTTCAGTCAATTTTACTATCAACTGTATTGTTTTTTAACAAACCTTCCCATGCATACATAGTCTTTTCTCATTCAAACATTGTTAACACTCACATCCACTGTAGAGTAGATCATCATAAACCATAGGAATTCAGAAAGTTAGTCACTTTCATAGCAAGCCAGTTAGCGATGTCATCCCTTTTCACAAATGTAGATATGATTGTTGCACCAGCACGGTTCACCATTGATTCCACTTTTAAACTGCTCGCATCATCAAGAGCATCCTTAAGTCGCATCTCAGAGTCTGAGGGAAAGTGACCCTTCAAGAAAAAGTTTAATAAAAATTGTTTTAATAAAAACAATAAAGTTATGACCATGCAATCTTCAACAGTGGAGAGAAAAATAAAAATACAGGATACCTTAATTTTAACGAACTTCCTATATGACTTGCTCGAGGTCCAACCAATACCAGAATGTTTGAAAGTATTTACACATTCATGCAAATGATCATTTCTTTTCAGTTTCTTATGCAGCAGACGTATAAAGTAGGAATGATCCTACACATATTTATATACATCTATGTACATGCACTCACTGGTACACACAAATGCCAATAAAGAATTTGGACACTTAAAGACTCGTGGAGTGATCCAGTGAACTTTTAATTGTTCAACAGGTCTGGATACTGGAGTGATCCAGTAAACTATTAATTGCTCAATGGGTCTGGATAATGGAGTGATCCAGTAAACTATTAATTGCTCAACAGGTCTAGATAATGGAGTGATCCAGTAAACTATTAATTGCTCAACGGGTCTAGGTAATGGAGTGATCGAGTAAACTTTTAATTGCTCAACGGGTCTAGATAATGGGCATTTAAAAGCAAAACCAAAAAAGTTTGAACATTTTCACGTTTGTTGACACTGGATAATTAAAAGTTTAAATAAACTTGAGTTTAAAATTAAAAACAATAAAGGTTTTTCTTTCAGTGGTTAAGAAAGCACATTCTTAATAACCTTGACAGTTGTTAAACATTAGTTTCCAAATCCAAGATGTTTTTCCCTCAAACATCCACATACAACACAATATAGATAACACAGTTCATGTCCAGTTTGTTAAAAATAATTACATGTATTAGCATTCTTTACAAAATAAACCAAAGAAGAATGATTTACCATGTTATCAGAGAGACATTGTCTACTTCTTAATAAATTTGTTCTCTTCGTATTTTCTTTTGAATACACAGGTGAGTTTTTATGCTGAGATAATTTTAAACAAATACAAGAACAAAATATCACTAAAGACATAATGATATTCTGGTCCATTAAGTCCTAAGGTTCTTTCGTTGTAATTTTGTTTGCCTATGGCAAATGGATGATATAAGATAATACAAAATGTGTCTATGATCCTGTATTACAGAGCATTTATTCGGTTTTAAAATGATTTTTTTTTAAATTAACAAATTTAGATTGAAAATCCAACTTTATAGGTGATTATTTACAGGAAATCAAAGTTAAATATAACATGTTTGAACAAAGTACATGCAAGTTATTATGAAAGTATATGCACAATGAATGCTAATGACAATTTAATTTGTAACCATTGTCAAAGATTCATAAGCAATGAAAGCATACACAGTGATTTATAGCCAGCAATGAAAGTTTAATTACAATGAGTTAGCAAAGCAATGAAAGCATACAACAATGATTTATAGTAAACAATGAAAGCATACACAGCCCACAATGACAGTAAGCATTGAAAGCTTACAATGATTTATAATAAGCAATGAAAGCATACACAATCATAATGAGCAATGAAAAAAATACAATGATTAAATTAAACAAAGAAAGCATACACAATAATTTATAATGAGCAACAAAAGCATACACAATAATTTATAATGAGCATCAAAAGCATACACACTAATTTATAATGAGTAACAAAAGCATACACAAAAATTTATAATGAACAACAAAAGCATACAGAATAAATTATAATGAGCAACATAAGCATACACAATAATTTATAAAGAGTAACAAAAGAATTCACAATAATTTATAATGAGCAATAAAAGCATACAACAATTTATAATGAGCATCAAAAGAATATACAATTTATAATGAGCAACAAATGCATAAACAATAATTTATATTAAGTAACAAACATACATAATTTATAATGAGCAACAAAAGTATGCACAATAATTTATAATTAACAATGAAAGCATGCACAATGATTTATAATGACAACAAAGCATACACAATTTATAATGAGCAACAAAGCATACACAATTTATAATGAGAAACAAAAGCATACACAATAATTTATCGTGCACAATGAAAGCACACACAGTGATTTATAATGAGCAATGAATCCCACATAATAATTCATAATGAGTAATGAAAGGGTATGCATAATGATTTATAAATGCATTCATATTGAGCAATGAAAGTGTACACAACAAATCATTTATGAGCAATGAAAGCATCTACAATTAAAATGAGCAGGCACAATGATTTATGATGAGCAATGTATGCATACACCATAATTTATAATGGGCAATGAAAACAAAAATCATTTATGACAACGAAGCATACACAAAAAATAATTTATAATGAAAATGGAGTATACACAAAAAAATCATTTATAATGACAAAGAAGCATACACAAAAGAGCATTTATAATGACAACAAAGCAAACACAAAATATCATTTATAATGACAATGAAGCATACACAAAATATCATTTATAATGACAATGAAGCATACACAAAATATCATTTATAATGACAATGAAGCAAACACAAAATATCATTTATAATGACAATGAAGCATACACAAAATATCATTTATAATGACAATGAAGCATACACAAAATATCATTTATAATGACAATGAAGCAAACACAAAATATTTAAAATCATCAATGAAAGCATATACACAATCACAATGAGCATATACAATGACTTGTAATAAGCAATGACAGCATATGGACAATGATATAAGCAATGACAGCACATGTTCTATGATTAATAACATCATGCACACAATCATATGAGCAATGAAAGTATATGTACAATCACAATAAGCATGCACAATGAAAGTATATGTACAATCACAATAAGCATGCACAATGATTTATAATTAGCACAATGAAAGCATGATCAATTATAATGAGCAATGAAAGCTTATGTACAATGATTTGTACTAAAGAAACAATGAAAGCATTGCTCACAGAATAATTCCATATAACATGGACTTGGTGGCATCATATTCCACTAAGAAAGGAGTACAAAATTAAATATATTCTATATGCTATCCACGTAAAGTGAAACTAACCTTTGGCCACATGATAATTGCTACTCCAGTGTTTTGGACTGGATTACAGGACACAAGACTGAGAGGTCGATCTGCCTCGACAGTGGAAAGTGCTTTAATCATCTGGAATATAAAATAATTTAATGTCAATGCCATCTAGTCAAGGATGCTGTATATCAGAGTGATAGGCATAAATCATTTTTAAGTATTTGGCTCTTTTTCAACCATTAATTCACTATATATAAACACAACAAACCTGTTTGCAGTCAAAGTTCATCATGTATAAAACACATATACTAAGTAACAACACACAAACTTGTTTGCCACAATGTGGAAAACATATCAGCTAAGCAACAATACAACAAACCTGCTTGAGATCAAAGTTCATCACATGGAAAACATAAGCAGCTTCTTTATCCCTTTTCATCAGATCCTTGACAGTTCCACGCAATATGTCTTGGGCTTTTTTGCTTAATGTTGTTAGGGTATCCTCGGCATGTTCATGTACTGCGTGAGAAATCAACTTTGAACTAAGCACCTGCCATAAAAATGGTGATTTGAAGTCAAAACAAGACCCTGACTCGGACATTTGTATCCTAACTGACATCAAAGTATTTAGGTAAAAAAAAAGATCTTCATTTGGACATTCATGTTTTTATTGAATGAATGTTACTTAAAGTACTTAATTAAACACAAGACTATAAGTTGGGTGTTATGTCCTTACTAACATGAAAGTACACAGACATTTCTCAAATTCGTGGTATTCTACAGAAGAGATTTAAACTTAAAATCCCAAGACAGAGAGAGTGTACAGGAATTCCCAAACCTGCCAATGAATTTAAACTCTCTTCTGGCAGAAAAGTTAGCATCTTACAAGGAGATAAATGGGGAAATGAGGTATGGGTGCATCAGGACACAAGTATAGAAAAGAGATAATACTGTCCAGGACTGAAGAAAGTGAGTAATGTCCAAGAAACAAGAAAGTAGTCCATGAAATAAAGCACTGTCTGTAACAGGAATAGTATCATCTAAGATGCTAGAAAAAAAGACAAATAATGATGTACAGGACAAAAAAGTGGTAGTAGAAAGAAAATCAGAAATGTCCAAGACACAAGCAAGGTGGTAAAGCTGTCCATGAAAGATTATATGTTATAATGTCTATTACACCAGAAAGATTATATGCTATATTGTCCATGACACCAGAAAGATTATATGCTATATTGCAGGACACCAGAAAGATTATATTCTATATTGTCCAGGAAACAAGAAATGAGATAATATTGTCCAGAACACAATAGCAATGTATAAAACAATATATAAAACACAAGAAATTAAAAGGCATTAATGCCCAATGACACAAGAAAGAAAATGTCTTACTGCTCTGAATGTAATAAAGGAGGAAAAAATCTGTCCTGGATGAAAGAAAGAATGTCAACAGCAAAGAAATAATATCCAGAATAGAGCACAAGAAAAACCTGTCTTGGGTTGAAGAAAGAAAGATGACAGAAAAAAATAATATCCAGAATAGAGCACAAGAAAAATCTGTCCTGGATAGAAGAAAGAAAGATGACAGAAAAAAATAATATCCAGAATAGAGCACAAGAAAAGTGTGCATTGGACGAAAGAAATGGAGCACAAGAAAAAATAAGGTATCTTGAAGGGAGTATTTGTGGAACAGGAGTCAAGGCTACCTTCCCCTAAGGATGCAAGCTTGGCATTCCTGCAAGCTTCAAATTATTTTTTAGCCAGTGCTAGTGGTGTATGGGTCTGCTAGTGTAAAACTATTATTTTATTTGGTGTATATGCCTGCTATTTAAAAACTATTGTTACCTGGAGCTACAGTTGTACTGGTCTGCTAGCTTAAAACTGTTACTATACTTGGTGTTAGAGCTGTATGGACTTGCTAGATTAATTTAGCTGGTGCTAGAGTTCTATGGACTGGCTAGTTTACAACTATTGTTTTAGCTGGTGCTACAGCTCTATGGACTGGCTAGTATACTACTATTGTTTTAGCTGGTGCTACAGCTCTCTGGACTGGCTAGTTTACAACTATTGTTTTAGCTGGTGCTAGAGTTGTACCTGCTTCTAGATTCAAACTACTTCTTTAGCTGTGCTAGAAGAGCTGTACTAGAAGAGCTGTACCTGTTGGATAGAATTTGAATTTTCTTCCAGTTCTTCAAAGCTGCAAAAACCTGATCTTGCAGCTGCTGAGTAATCATTGCAAAGTTTCACCAGCTGATTCCCTTGCCTGTGTGCCTGAAAATGAACACATAAACATGTCAGCTTGGCTAAAAAGTTCATACAGTTCCTAAAGATAGTCAAGAGATCTGTATGAAAGCACACAAAAATCATCTTCCCCTCTTACAGATAAGCAAAATTCAACTCGGACACAAAGCATACTATAGCTTAACTTGACCAAAAGTAATTTTATTTACCATTACTTTATTTTTACCCACCATTTCATAAATATATTTACTGCTTAGTAATTAAGTACAACCTTTGTTTTTTAACAATACAAATCTAAAATTTAAAGCTCTCAAATGGTCTAACTAAGGTTTAAAAATATTCTTTTATACTGCATTACTGTACATATACCTTTACAATAGATTAATTAATTTTGAATACATTCTAAGCATGCATAAACTCAAAATTATTGGTCAATAAAATAAAACTGCTTAAATTATACACCTTGAAAAGCTCACTGATTATTTAAAGTAAACAGATTAATTATCAATGATTGATACTTTTCAGATGTACTGATAAATTATTTTTACTCTTATTCATTAAAGCACTATGACTAAATTTCTCATTAGAATGTCATGAAGAGAAGTTAAAATACAAGAATTTATTAAATTACAGCTGAGACATGTGTTTAGTATTTTTTGTGTGTGAAAGTATGACTGTACCATTTCAATACAACAAACACCATTTACATCTCACATGTAAAAATCTTGCATACAAACATGGAAATTCAATGTTTCTTGTCCTTGAAACACTAAGTACACGTCTGTTTGACAATACAAACCATAGCTACTTTCTCAATCTTTGTATTTAAAAATCTCAACAAATATTTGATCAATTCTTTCTGTATATTATATGACAATAAGTATGTAAGCAAGTATTTTATTGGTTCTATTTACATCAGTGGCAATTAGTATTATGTATATATATATATATATTAATAAACATTTTAGCATTTTATCTGTTCTTTCTATATGTCAGTGACAATATATATCAGTTCTTGCTAAATGTACTTCTACATCTTGGAAATGTAGTGTTCATTAATGTAGCTCACCTCCACAGCAGTCTCACCAGTGACAGCATAAACTCGCTTTATGCCTTTTGAGAGGCTTTTAACACGAGTGATACAGAATTCTTGAATGTCTTGAGTATTTAACACATGCCTAAATGGAACAATAATAAAATGAATTATAAGAGTAAACAACATTTTACCAATATTTATTTTAAAAAACAGTTTAAATTGTCTTTAGCATGTCTTTTCACAAAAATTAACTTATACAATAAACCAAATCATGCATACATAATGTTTTAAAGTAGAAGATGTTACAGATCATGCTTGCACACATGAATTCATTAGTCAATGAAGAATTAAGTAGCAATCACTCTACAAGGTGAAAACAAACCCTAAGTCAACAAGAAGTACAATGAGTTAATCATCAATTAACCACTTTAGCGCAAACAAATGTTTAAAATAATTCTGAGTTATAATAACTATTAGCAGCCAAGCTAACATTAAATATAAATTAATGCTTGGTTTATGAAAAAGTACATAATTCTTTGTTAGGTTTTTTTCTCCCCAATTCATCTGATCTTCCTTGCTCTCACTCTCTCTGACAAAAAGACTTATTTGCTAATCAATATTGTCTATACTCAGTTTTTCAGAAAAAAGGATCACAATCATTTCAAATTTTTAAGTCCTTTGCAATTTGCATCCAGTTAATGAAATTTACTACTGTCCCACAAAGAGAACTTAAAAAAAAAATCTCCCACAGGTATTCAATGCAATGGCTACCAAACTTACTAATAATTATTAATAATTAGGAAAGCTGGGCTGCTGTAAGATACAATCCTCATAAACATATGCAAATGCAATGCATATGCAATGCAATGCAAATTCAATGCAAATGGCTACCAAACTTACTAATAATTATTAATAATTAGGAAAGCTGGGCTGCTGTAAGATACAATCCTCATAAACATATGGTCAGGATTTGAACTCCACCCCACTGATTACGGTGGTTGTGAGTTGTTCTAAGCATACCTCCACTCAGCATATGGATGTCTAGTTGCACCCCATTGTAATGCATTTTGAGATTTAAATTAATTTTCTAATTAAAAAAAAAAATCTCCATATTTTAATAATAACAGCAATGACTTAATAGAGCATAAAATCTGTTCAAAAAGGTTTTAAGTACTTAAGAATACTAAATAAACATACAAACTACAACCCATATTACTAAAGAAATAAATCTTACTAGTAATATACAAAGATTCTATTTACAGATGTCATAAAAACAAACATTTTGAGGTGGACTTGATATGAGATAAAGAAACAAGCAGAATAGATAGTAAAAGTGTAAAGACTTGCAGTTAGTGTGGAAAAGATGTTTATTAAGAGTTTTCTTCAAAGATGTAAAAGAGTGCGCTCAAAAGGCAGTCAATTTCAAAGGCAGGACCCTGATGCCATAAAGAACACTGTTCATGCATAATAGGGGCACTTAGAATGCAAGCATCGGAAGTGTGCAAATCTGAAGGTATACAAAGATGAGTCAAATTAAATGAGATACTTCCATCTTAGATCAATGAAGTCAAATAGGTACTTTGGGCTGGAGTCAGTCAATGAAGTGATGTGTTTGAATACAGGCAACCAGTGATGGGTGTGAAGAAAAACAGCAAGCTAGTTTCTAGGGGCTCTAAGATCGATCCATGCAGCTTGTGTTGAACTTTCCAAAATTTCTACAAGAAGGCAATGCAATGAAGTTTCTACAGAAGGCAAAGTGATGAAGTTTTTACAGATGGCAATGTGATGAAATTTCTACAACAGGCAATGTGAGGAAGTTTTTACAGATGGCAATGTGATGAAGTTTCTACAGCAGGTAATGTGTGAAGTTTCTACAGCAAGCAAATGTGAGGAAGTTTCTACAACAGGCAATGTGACAAAGTTTCTACAGCAGGTGATGTGACGAAGTTTCTACAGCAGGCTATGTGTGATGAAGTTTCTACAGCAGGCAATGTGATGAAATTCCTACAGTTGGCAATGTGATGAAGTTTCTACAATAGGCGATGTGATGAAATTTCTATAGCAGGATATGTGATGAGGTTTCTACAACAGGCTATGTTATGAAGTTTCTACAGCAGGCTATGTGATGAAGTTTCTACAGTAGGCTACGGGTGATGAAGTTTCTACAGCAGGCAATGTGATGAAATTTCTACAGCAAGCAATGTGATGAAGTTTCTACAACAGGCAATGTGATGAAGTTTCTACAGCAGGCAATGTGTGAAGTTTCTACAGCAGGCAATGTTAGGAAGTTTCTACAACAGGCAATTAGAAAAAGGTTTCTACAGCAGGCGATGTGATGAAGTTTCTACAGCAGGATATGTGATGAAATTTCTACAACAGACTATGTGATGAAATTTCTACAGCAGGCAATGTGATGAAGTTTCTACAGCAGTCTAGATGGCAGCACTAACTTCTTAATACATTTTTCTTTGTTCTAGATGGCAGCACTAACTTCTTAATACATTTTTCTTTGTTCTAGATGGCAGCACTAACTTCTTAATGCATTTCTCGTTGTTCTAGAAGGCAGCACTGACTTCTTCTTAATGCATTCCTTTTTTTTTCTAGATGGTAGCACTGACTTCGTAAAGCATTCCTTTTTGTTCGAGATGTCAGAATTGACTTCTTCTTAATGCATTCCTCTTTTATCTAGATGGCAGTACTGACATCATTAAGCATTCCTCTTTGTTCGAGATGGCAGAACTGATTTCTTCTTAATGCATTCCTCTATGTACTTGATGGCACTGACTTCCTCCAGGTGTCCTCCTTCCTCTGGGTAGCCAATCTCTGCAGTATGATATAGGAGTAGTTCTGAAGTCTGAGCAGTTGGCATCACAAGGTAGCCTATGAAGTAGTTTTGAAGTTGAGCCATATGGAGCAGATTGGCATCATAAGCTAGCCTATAGAGAATGTAGGGTGCCTAAGATTATCTTCATAAAAATAAGGTGTAACATGTAATTTCTCACTAGTACTTACGTCCCTGCACAGAGTTCTCTGGATACTGCCTTCTCCTGGTCTCCTATGTGAACCAAAGTTACAAGTGAAGGGTACTCCTGAGAAAGTATATTACAAATTGTCATCAGATAGAAATACAATAACCAACTACTTTAATGGAGAATGCTTCTAACTATACAATATAAAAACAACCTTACATTAAAGAACTCTTTTTTGTTACCCATGATTTGTTTAGCACAATGTATACACACTTACTTTTCAAACTCACTCAGTAAATAATCTCTCCCCTCCATGTTTGTATTTGAATGTATTGGGTGTCTGGGAGAAAATTAGAATAAACAAGCTGATAATCTGATAATGCATGTGAGTATGTTTACGTGAGCTAACATGGATATAAATGTTGATAATTTATAATTCATGTATGAGTAAAAAATAATTGGGATATAAATGGGGTTGATAATACACATATGTGTATGTATTAGAAAAAAATAACTGAGATATCAATGCTGATAATGCATGTTATGTGTGTGTACGAGAAAAAATAATTTGGATATAAATGTTGATAATACATGAATGTGTGTGTATGAGAAAAAAAACCTGGGATAAAAATGTTAATAATGCATGTATGTGTGTGTGTGAGAAAAAAAACTGGGATATAAATGTTAATAATGCGTGTATGTATATATGTGTGTGTTAATGTTAATAATGCGTGTATGTATATATGTGTGTGTATGAGAAAAAAAACTGGGATATAAATGTTAATCTGGAAACCTCATTGAGAAGTTTGGTGATGTTGTCACTTTGTAAGGCTTCCTTCAAAGGTAGCCGACTTCTGCGCACAATGTGACCGGCCTGTATGAAGTGTTTGACAGATATCTCAATTTTTCTCACTGTGATGGGTGAAATTTTTTCCTGCAAATATATTTCTGGAGATAACTAGACAACTGAGATCTAGGTTGAAGTAAAATTTCATGGACTAAAACCAAAACAGAAACATTATAGTAACCAAGCAAAACAATAAAAGAGGTTAATGATAGATTCTAAGTGACTTTTACAAATCAAATCTAATCAAATCTTGTAAAGACCATTCCCAGAACTATTTGTTCTACAGTCCATAACCGTGCAAAATTCAACCTTCATTTGCACTAACAGTACATGGCATTCAGCAAGGTATATGAGAAATGACTGAAGACAATATTCTGTGCTCTACACAAACTGTTCCAACTTTAGATAAAGAATTTTAAACTCAAGGAGAAATGGTGAGGTGGAATACTTACATTCAGGTACATTTTTTATAATTCAAACTGTGGTGAGAAAGAACTTCTGTATATTTTATAAATTTAAAAACTCTTCAAATTAGTTAAAGTGGCAATTCTGAAAAACTTAGTGGAATAAACAGAATTCTGAAGTCTTGCAAAACCAGTTTTCTTCTTATTGGCGGCACACATTATTGGATGAGTTGCTAGTCAGGAGTTATCCTGAGCTTGAGAGACCACTGAATCAGGATACCAACATAGTTGAAGTCAAAGAGTACTGACTGAAGTTAAATCATTTGCCTATAAAAAAAAAGTGTAATGTAGCTTATCTCTGCAGAACTGTGGTCCTGCTTGCTGCAAAATGTCTGCTATGATACTGGAATGAAATCCAATGCTTAAACAAAATAAAATGAAGCTTTTTTCCCCCCACTGTTTTTGGCATGTTCACAAAAATCAAAAAGACATTAGGAAATAATTTTAAAACATTTAGTAGAGACAGATTAGTTTAAAGTTCACAAAAATCAAACAGACATTAAGAAGTAATTTAAAAACATTTAGTGGAGACAGATTAGTATAAGGTTCACAAAAATCAAACAAACAGTAGGCAGTAATTTTCATAAACATACTTTTTTCACAATCATAAGCTATTTGAACATTATTTTACTGAGGCAAAGCCCTGAAATAAAGTATCTTTAAACTTAGATAACAGTTTGAACTAACTATCTCTACACTTAGATAATTGCCTGTCATAATGTTTAAGTACATGCTTTGTAAAATATAACAATGAAGAAAAAGTCATCAATATTAAAACCATCAGATATAATTCAAGATAATTAACTCTTTGAAGATAACCTAGAATGAAACAGTGACTAACAAGATCCATGCAAAACACAGCCATTTAAAGTCCTCAAATTATTAACAAGTGTTTTTTAATTTATTTCCTGACAATAAAATTAGAAAATTCACATGTAACAAGAATACTGTTTTAATGTTATTAAACTTAGTTATTTAAACTTTTTAAAATATCACTCCTCAAAAGATTTTTGAAACAAATTATGTCACAAAAAAATACTAAAGCATTATGCTAACAAATGTTTTGTACAAATTTAAATAATAATAATTACTATTACTAAATAATAGATTACTTTTTCTAATATAAGTTTCAAGCAGTTTACAATAAATAAAATTCTACATACAGACAGTTCAAGATGCAGAAGACTACAGAAAGACTACATAACAGAAAACTACTAAATCCACATGCAAAATGACAAAAAATAAACCAAAACAAATCCCCCCCCCCCCTTCCCCAACTAAACAAATGCCAACAACCCATGATTGAAATGAATTTGCAAATAGAGGTAAGTTTATTACATACAACCCATGAATGAAATGAATTTGCAAATAGTGGTAAGTTTATTACACACAACAAATAGTGGTAAGTTTATTACACATAAAACATCAACTTACTGGACAATAAAAGTCAAATGTAAAAGAATCTGACTGGACACTGGAACCACGCTGTAAAGTTAAAGATCCAAAGCGCTGATGCAGTGCAGTCTGTAGAAGATGAGTTGCAGTATGATTCCGCATGCAGCCAATCCGCTTGTTCTATTTAAAAGACAATATTACAATTTTCCATGTTATTATTACTAGCTTTTATGTTCCTATGCAAGGTATAAACAGTAACAAGCATTGATTACTAAAGAGGCAACTATGTATGGTTCACAGATGATAGTTTATTTTTTATGGCTCACAGATGATAGTTTATTTTTATGAATTTTAAAAATCAAATTCTAACAAAAGATGATCTGGCAGCCAAATGTTTGACACAGAACAAGTACCGTACAGGAAAAAATACTTGCACTGTCAATAACTGTAATAAACATCTCAGTGGATATCTAAATGAAGAGCAAGCCATGCACACATAATTATTAGTGTTTTTAATTATGCCATTTTCAAACAAACTCACCTCATCCAAAAGAGGTCGGACATGGTCTCCAGCAGCAAAAGTGCCACGCAGCTGTTGCCCATTGTGAAGTATGTAACCATGATATTCCTTCACATCATGCACCTCAAACTCACCATTCTGAATAGATAGGTGTAAAGTTTATAAATGGATAGATAAAACTGTGACATACCTTCCCATCATGCACTTCAAACTCATTCTCAATACACTGATGGAAAGTTTACAAATGGATAGATATAACCATATTCCTTCACTTCACAAACTTCAAACCCATTATTCTAAATGCACTGGTGAAAAGTTTATAAATGGACAGACATAACCATGATGTTCCTGTACTTCACAAACTTCAAACCTGCCATTCTGAATAGACAGTGACAGGGAAAACAAATTGATGGAAGGAGGGAGGGATGGGTGATGAATGGATTAATGAATGTGATGAATGATGGAATGACAGACAATATTAAACACTCAGACATACAGAAATATTAAACAAATTTATAACTAAGCTATCACAGTTGAGAACCAATTTTACACTTCTTTTTTCTTTTCATCATCAAAACTAGATCCAAGACAATGCTTGAAAGCTACCTACAGATATCTGATACTTTCTTTTCAACTTTCTAATTTTATAATAAATGAATAAATAAAATAAATTTCATATTAATAACCTCTCTGAAGCAGAAATGCATACATTTAATCTTTAAAATTTAGAAAACTTTTCAATTCTTGGATTCATGGATTCAATCAGAACTTGACATATGCAGTAACCTCACCATACACAAGGGATGCATTCCAAATCAATCTTGTGTATCACAAATTTGTATATTACAAATAAATGTGTCCATAATATATGTGTTGTAAATTCAATATGCATTCCTGAGGAGGGGATGATGTTGATCAGTACCAGATGATGTAATGGGATAATTCAAATACAGGTCAGGTACCTCCATATCTCTAAAGTTCTCTGAGTCACAGACCTGCTCTCTATTGTGTTATGCTGGCTGTAGAAAAGGCATTGGTATTATAAAAGTATTACATCCTCTTGTATAAACTAATGATGTTGTTGGTAGATGTTGAAGAAATGCTTGCTTTGTGAAGCACTGACTGCTGCTTTTGGAAAAATATTTGAGAAAAAATGAAAACAATAGCTGCTCCTGCCCATCTTTCTAAAATCTCATCTGGCAGGGATTTTTTCCCACCAGTTTTTACTTTAAAGTATGGAAATGCATACAAGTCCATGGAAAGATAGTACCCATTTTTCTAGAGTCATGGAAAGATAGTACCCATTTATCTAGAGTCCATAGAAAATAGTACCCATTTTTCTGGAGTCCATGGAAATATAGTAGCCATTTTTCTAGAGTCCATAGAAATATAGTACCCATTTTTCTAGTCCATAGAAAGATAGTACCCATTTTTCTGGAGTCCATGGAAAGATAGTACCCATTTTTATAGTCATGGAAAGATAGTACCAATTTTTATAGTCATAGAAAGATAGTACCCATTTTTATAGTCATAGAAAGATAGTACCCATTTTTATAGAGTCCATTGCAATCTCTGGTTGTCAATAGCCTGTACTGAACCTGGAAGGTGGCTCTGGAAGCTAAAATGAGGTGCTGCCCACTAGCATGACTATTATATATTTTGCCAGAGTACAGGGTGGTATATGAATAATTCATCCAAGTGAAGGAAGGTTGTCTTTTCACACACCCAAATCATAATGATGAAAGATGCACAAAAATATCTTACTATACTCAACATGCTGTTTACTTACATAATTAAAACTGGTTTTCATTTGCTTATCATAATGATTATGTCTGGTACTCATGGAGAAGACAAGGATGAAGTTCTCCCATCATTTAGAACAAATACGTAATCACTTGCTCTTGCAGCCCTGTTCATGCCATGAAATAAAAGTCAAAATATTTCCCTGAGCATCCACAAACATAACAGATTAAGTCAGCTACAACACAGACACAAGAATGAAAGCAAGAAAATGCAAGGCATGAGTCAAACAAAAATACGTGGACTCTGGAGAGTTTGCAACACATGGTATGTATAGTGTGAGCATTCTGTTGTTTGATAGACAAGATACTTTAAATGTGTTGAATATTTAGATTATCTATACTATTTGCAGAGATAGAGAGTTTGGCATATGACCGAGACAAGTGGAGGGAGCTGGTCAACCTTTTAGCAGCTCAGCGACCATACTAGGCCAAGAGACAGATGATGATGATAATGATGATGATGATTATGTGAGTGGGTCAGGGATAAAAATACATATTTAATGTGCATGCGTTTAACTTGAAAAAACAGTGAATGAAATTTTCTGGATTTCTACCATTTAAAAAGTACACTCTGCTAATCTTTATTTTCTGTTTTTTATGCACTGGACCTAAAATTCATCAGATATAACTTCAAATGGATTAATTACCACAGTTCACAAAGATAATCTCATGAAAGAAATATGAAAAGTTTGCTAAGGATGAACCTGAGAAACGAGACGACCAACATCGGACGCCTGGCCTCCACTTTCAGCATAAAAGCATGTTTTATCCAGAATGAGGGTTGCATCAATGCCTTCAATTGTAGCAGGGACAAGTTCATCACCCTGGACTACTCCCCTTAACTCACAATCAAAATTGGCCGTCAAGAAATCTGAAATTAAGAAAAGGATTGAGACTGAATGAGAAATGACTAGAAGTCTGTTTAATTAGGCTTTAAGTAAAACAACTTATTTCTGAATACTTACCAGACTAACACACTAGAGGATTTGGTAGGAACCTGGTGTATAAAAGCACATGGTGCCATACAGATGTATTGCTTAAAGATTATGAGTTGTTCACTTCTTATACTAGACGATATTTCATTGTATCTAGCTGTGTGATAAAACCGAAAAACAGCAGGCAGGTAGAAGGGAATATGAGTGTGGACAGCAGATAAGCAATACAGCAAAAACAATTACTTAACTTTTTTACAAAAACTAATCAGATGCCATCAAACAAACTGGTGTGTATACGACAGCAGTGATTATACAGAGTAAAACAAAGAGCTCTACAAATGTTTTTAGTAGGAAATGATAAATAAAAAATAATGCACTGAGTTATCCACCTTTTGTCAATTATGTGTCACTATTCTAACTTCAGTATGCTGCCAAAGATATATAACAAATTTCTTCATCTGGCTGTTTGAGATCACAAAAATCACAGTTCCCATGACTTCAAGTTCTAATATGGTCTGTATTTGCTGGCACTTAAAATTATTTCAACAGACTCTGATACATCTACAAGCAAAGGCTGATCATATAATCTTGCTAATAGGGTAAGACTGTCCATCATCTTCCCTGCTTGGGAATTACTTGGATCTTAGCCATTTTGTTTCAATCTATGGAAAAGAAAGAATTTAAAGCTTGTTCTTAATAGCACTGCTTGAGATTCAACTAATATTACAACTCTTAATAAAGGATCAAGTAAGTTAACTACAGATTCACTCTCTGATCAAGGTTACCTAACCAACATTATCTCCCTTTTGCTGGTCACAGAAGGTGATAGAAGATATAGATATAGGAGCACTCAAAATTTACCCACAGGAATCTAATAAATCTAAACTCTTTCAGCTCATCTCCTCTCATGTAAGACATACAAGAAGTCAAACACTGTCACCATAGTTTAACATTTAATAGTATGTAATTTTAAATTTAAAACAACACTACACATTCAAAAATGTTTTTAAACTTTTAATTGTGCATAAAATAATAGTGGTTGTAGAAATATGAAAACCTTTTGTAATGAAAATTTTGACAACTTATTTGCAATATTAAGAGTATTAAAGTTTATTTTACTTAACAATTACAAATATGAATGAAAATGTGAAGCATATACCTGTAAGACCAACATCAAAACCATAGTCACTGAATGTGGGAGAAAAAGGGAGAGTTCACAACTTTGGTCGTATAGACTGTGTAAACCCTTTATCAAAAATGTGACCTACCACCACAAAATGAGTGGAAGTCATTTAAGAGCATTTTATAATATTGATATCTACAGAAAGCAGAAGAATCATGCTTTTTAATGGTGCAAGCTGTAGGGAAATCAGATAATTAATTAACCAAAGAACAATATTCAAGATAAGTCTGCACTGCATGAGGTCTTCATCTGGGAAAAAGATGAAAAATGGTCAGCTACAGTAACAGTTTACTACCATTTTAAGAATGGAATTCTACCAGCTTTTCCCTGCACACTTTAAAAACCATGTGTACACCAAACTCAGCAGGCACTTTACCATTTCCACAGTTTGAGAACAGTGTCTTTCTTGTTTATGTAATAATTATGCCAAAAAATCATAACTAGATTAATTAAATCTGACATCTCAAGGTGAGAAAATTTATTTAACTATATAATACAGGAATTATAAATTATATTTTAAAACATATAATTATTTCATTATTAGGTAATTTAAGAAATGTGAAACTCTTTGTTACAGCAACTGTTAGACTAATGTTTACTACTTTGTTTCAATGTGTTTACGGTAATCAACCAATTGTCCTTTTGATAATTGTAAATTGTCTAACACAAACAATGATTATTTTATATAAACTAGTATTCTTGAATGAATGTGTGTTATGTTAATATTAATAACATTGTTAATTGTGTTTAAATGCACGCTTACTTATTAAGTACAGTATATTTACTCCACTACAATGCATGAGAGAAATATCACATTGTCATGTGGGGGGGGGGGGGTCGTATTGGCTGCTCTGGTGCCTCTCTCTCGATGAGTGGGCAGCTCGTGACGTGCCAGTAATACGTCGTCTTTTAGATTTCACAAAAGACACAAGACAGACACCATTGATGGTTGGGTGGGGCCTGAATTTATTCTGTCATGCAAAGGAATATTTTATTGGCTGTGCGTGCGAGTGTGCGAATGTGATTGTAATGAATACTGACACACAGACGAATGAAACGAAAAAATACAAATACAAACTCTTTTACCCCTCTTAAAAACTGTGAATAACAAGATTTTAGAAAGTGTAAATTAGGTTTTATTTCCCTAATGGGACGTCTCTCTCATACAGTGGTTAAATCAATCACACTCCTTTCCAATGTCATACACTCTAGGAAAGGGGGAGATGAAACTGATGAAATTAAAAAAAAGTGAAATGAAAGTAAATACAAAATTCTTATGTGGTAAATCGCACTGCTCACATGAAACAATTCATACACAAAAATATGGATTTACCACCGTATTCTAGTTCGTATTACAAATATATATAGATATCTGGGTAAGAATATGATTAAATGTTCTTATTCTTAAAACCTGTATTGACAGTGGTAAGAATAAATGTTCTTATTCTGAAATCTCCTACAATGTTCTGTATGCGCTTTTGCCTTTAACTACTCGCTTATACTGTGAATGTTCGAAGAGGAATGATGCAGGTCGTAGCGTCGCTCACAATGTTGGTTTGAAGAAGGATGATGCAAATTGTAGCATTGCTCACAACGATGATTTCAGATCAGGTCGTTGTCTTTAGATCCCCCGTGAATGGGCTAGACCTAGCAGTCTTTTGGATGATGCCAACAGTCTTAATTGTCGCTGACTTCTCTGGTCTCCGTGTATGATGGCTGGACCTCAGGACGTTTAGCGTTATGACGTACTTTCGCCGAGTGAACATGTTCTCACGTCTGTGAATGTGGCACCTTTTGGGCTCCTAAGGTCCCAAAATTGCCCGCTCCACACGCGGCATAGAACCTTCAGGACAAAGTTCCGACAGAGAGACTGTCATTAACTGTATGCAAATGACGTTGCATACATAAGCTGTCCTGAAGCGTCAAACTTTTCACTTCGCCACGATGTATTTACAAACAAATTGCCTCAATGCTTGTTTACATTGCGGTCGATGGATGAAAAAGTGGGTGGAAACAAAACATAATTTCCTTTATAAGAAGTTTCACCACAAAATTCAAGTTCTCGTGAAAATTCTAATGTCTCGGTCCTCCTTTTCATCCTTTCTTTTGGATTCTAGAAGATTCGCACCTTGTGATCTTCTCTCGCTGATACACATGATTATAATTGCATATATTTCACTACTCAGGCAAATTCTACTGCGCAATGGCCAACATTTTCTATTTGGATATCAACAAGTATACATACATCCACACACATTTGTGAATTGTATTCACTCAATATATAAAATCCTCCTTTGTATATTATATTTATATATATATATATATATTTGTGCATAACATGATACACTTATATTATGTCTAAACACGTCTGTCTTAAAGTTAAAAAAAACAACAAAAAATATACCATATCCTGATGAAGTGCGAGAATATGAATACTTGAAAGAATCATCTGTAAGTGGGACTTGCATTTTTTGCAAAGCCTCAAAACAAGTGTGGCTGAATATTGGTTCTGACACCAAAGGTGCTCTGCTCTCAGATTCCTGCAAAAATATATGAAGGTGATATATGACTATCTAGAATGACAAAACCATTGCGTGGAATTTTAAACCAAAAGAAATGGTTTTGAAATTAACTGAATTAATCTTTTTATTTATCATATTAAGATATCAATTAGATAATCAGATACTTAATAATTTATGTAACATTGTACATTGATTTTGTTTCATTGTTGTGCTGAGGTAACATCTAGCAAACACAGTTCTGAAGTTGTTTATTTTAATCCGATTATAATTTATGCAAAGCACAGAATTTTGGATATTGGTTCTAGTGTAAAACTTACAGTTGACTGCTGCTTACGCTGTTGAAATCCAACCACATCCACACTGACTCTATGTTCCTCAGCAAGCTCCAGCATAATGTTCAGGGGTATACAGCAGCCATACCGACCCTCATGCAGTTCCCACATTATGTCCTCTGTGAGGACAAAAACATTTTATCACAAATCTGACAAGGTAAAGTAAGTACAAAAACTATATATAATGAAGAGGTTGATAAAATAAACATCAGTGATATCTGGTCAGTTTTCCTTTATTTCAATCTTTGATTTCCCTATCCCAAATGTTTGATAACTTTATTATTAAATACTGAACTGAAAATACAGCGAGTTTTCTGCTTATGCATGTTTTTTAAAGTGAGCTAATAACTAGCCATTTTCATTCCATTTGCATGTCACACTTAAAGTTACATGATTCAAAATGTCTGAGTGTCAACCTGAGATTGAGATGTCAATACTCTTCATTGTTAGCCCAGCTGTACAGATGCAGAACTAAGTAGTATTGTGTTTCCATACTGTGTTAGTGTACATACACACCCATATAAATTTCAATGAGAAAATTCATTTATGCGAATTTGTTCTATGCAAGATTTCAGGAATGCATATACCACATTAACAGAGAACTCACTGTAAACCAAATGTACAAATAAATATGAAGTCATATTTAATTTAGCACACTGTGACTTTGCAATAATGTCCATCAGTCCATCAGTTTTTCCTCCCGCTACATTGAACCAATGAAATGAGGAACTTTGCCTTTGGAACCAGAATGATTAACCTTAAATAGGACTGAATAGTTAACTGTACTTTCATGCTGATTGTTCAGAATCTGAACAGGTTTCTAAAAGTATGTGGTCCTGTACTATTACGATTCTAGGCAATTGATTGTAACCTTTTGTATTAATATGAGAGTCACATAACTAAAGTAAAAAATTAGTACTCTTATGACTATTATTATACTCTTCCAGCCTCCATAAGTTATTTATAATTTCTACAAAACTATTCTGATTCCCAGAATAGTACAGTCGAACCTGGTTATGTTGACAACCAAGGAGTTTGCCAAAAAGCATCAAAATAACCAAAAACCAATATGGTGACAATATATTACAGTACAGTACTGTAACGTGCTTGAAATTTCGCACGATGTGCGTTAATACAAAGTAAGTCCTTCTTACATCAGATTGAAGCTAACATACCAGCACTTCTCTCTGACACATCAATAATGATGTCACTTACCTGTTAGGTGGGTACAATTCAACTGATCCATCATCTTTTTGAAGCTTTGTCGTGATCTTTCCTGAAGTTGCAGAAAACCCTCTATTGTCATTGTGACAGCTGACTTCACCTATAAAGAAACTACACATTCAGAAGAAATCTTTCAAAAATAAAAGCAAAATAATTACAACAAGTCCAAGCTAAAGCTTCTACAGTACCTCAGATTCTACATATAATCAGTGGATACTATTTTACCCTTGCTGTTTATTATTCCATTACTATGTAATAAATTTTAGTAAAAGAAAAAGATAATTCTAGACTTGCTAATGAATCTTTAACTAAGCGAATGAATTAGGTTTATTTGTCTTTCCAATATGACTAATACACATTTAAAATCACATTATGCAGCAATTAATGAGATGCAATAATAAAGCTTCATATTATATATATATATAAATATGATTTTAAAAAAAATAAATGATTGTTTAAATGCTCACCAGATGCACATGAGAACAGTATTATAAAATTCTATGAACACAAGCTATAAATGCTTCCAAGCAGAGATGAATGATAAAGAACTTGCATACTACCTTGCCCATAGTACCTTGCCCTAGTGATCTCCCCTTAATGCCCTATGAGATGTTGATAAGAAAATGTGAATAGGCTGGAAGTATGTATGGTCGATCATCTCTTAAGAATTCAGAAAAATTAATTTTTTCATCAACTAGATGAGCAAACTGGGTGAGAGTAATGAGTATAAATGTGAAATTTACCTCGCTGAACAAAAGTTTTGTACCAAAGTCTCCATTATCTGATTCAGGCCAAATCTAATTTTTACACTATATAAAATTGTCCTCATACATAAGGGTGTGAACTACGATGAGAAGAGTTTGATTTTTCTAAACATCCACCATTTTCTCCCAATCTTCCATTCACTCACCTATGTACATCTCCCAACAACCAATCATATCTGGTCCAACATTCGCAACAGCCAAAGGCACAATGTATTTGGGTTTCTTTTGTGTGTTCTTTGTTTTTCTTTGTTGATGATGCATACTTTGAAATGCACTGCTCTTTCAGAAGATGTTAGTACAAAGGAACTTGGAGTAGTGCAACATCTAGAAAGAAGTGGTCTGGTTGTAGTAGATACATTAGAAGATGATCGGACAAAGTAAGTGTGTAAAAAAAATTAATGCTGTTGTTTTTGAGCATCCTATGAACTGAAACATACTTTACATGCAGAGTATCATCAAGAAAAATTAATATCCTGATATGATACTCAGTTTCAGGAAAGATGTTAGCATGTGACAGATACTGCATATGCTCATCAGGTTTCTCAAAATGATTATTCATTCTGAATGCACAGGTAACTTACCAAAGCACTCAAAGGAGAAAATTATGTCAAAGAAGTGACAAGGTGGAAATTATGGAAAGGACAACTAGCAACATGTCCATCTAATCATAAGCAAGGCCTCTATTTCTTAAGGCAAGATAATAAAAGTCACTAATGGTATATTATACAATTTATTATTAAAATCAGTTCATGTTAATTATTTTTTCTTTGTACCAAAAAATAATGTTAAGCACCCACTCAGAATGAAGTTGCCAATGAGTGACTGCTATGTTGATGAGGAGGGATAACTCATGTAGGAACTCCTTCACTACCACTGCAGAGTTGCTAACATACCACCACATGTTCTGTTAGTGTCAACACCACACAGTTTATTAGTGCCACCACCATAAGTTTTTTAGTGCCACCAGCACACAGTTTGTTAGTGCCACCACCACACAATCTGTTAGTGCCACTACTACACAGTTTGTTAGTGCCACCACCACAAAATGTTAGTGCCACCACCACAAAATCTGTTAGTGCCACCACCACAAAATCTGTTAGTACCACCACCACACAGTTTGTTAGTGCCACCACCACAAAGTTTGTTAGTGCCACCACCACACAGTTTGTTAGTGCCACCACCACATATTTTTTTTAATGCCACCACCACAAAGTCTGTTAGTACCACCAATCAATGTCTGTTAGTGCCAATTTATTTTTAGCATGGAAATGAAGATTAGAGTTCAACACAACAGCATTTTTCTGCATTAATAATAAGTTAGTATTAGTGGCTATGACTGTGGTGATGGAATACAGTATCATTCTATTGAACAATGCCCTAAAGGCCAATGTCCTTGACATTATCCCTAGTAATGGTACAAACAAGTTTGCTTATGGGCAGTGGTCAGCAAACTCAACCTGCATGTAGCTCAGACCTGTTTACACAAATTTACTCAAAATGAACCAGAATTATCCTCAATAAATCAACCCCTCCACCAAGCTGTTCTCTTGCATCTATCTCTACATGAACAGAGAGAGAAATATGGCAAAGTCTGAAGGAATCAGTGTGTCATCTCCGTTGTCATTTATTAAGTCTGCTGGTGTCAGGTTCTGATTGTCAGTGACGTGGTGAATCATTATGTTTCTTGTCAGCAGACACTGGGTAGCTAAATATGTATGAAATATTTTCTCTCAAATGATATGCACCAGCATTAACAAAACATACTTATGTCTTTTTGTTCTTGCAGTTAATACATGATACATAAGTGGGATGTGAATCAAAATTTTCTTCAGACAGCTGCATTCAAAACAGGTCCAACTAATGAAGCAAATAACCGGGTGCCAGATAAAGTATGACAAAATGTATGTCATCTTATTCTGGAAGCAAAATAAAAGTGACAGAATGAAAAGAATCAAAAGCAATAAACTAAGGAAGAAAAATTGACAACCTCAAAGAAGACTGGAAATAGCAGAGCTCTGGCTTGCGCATGTTCACAATGTTTCCAACGCTAAAAATGTTCCAAGCAGAGAAAACTCTCATTCAGGGGCACACAAATGGATGAGTTCCTTTATCGTTTATTTCCCATTTTGGTCTCTGCCAGTGTGGAACTGTATGATATGCCTCTAGCAGACCTGCCTACCCCCCACCTTAGGAAACCAGAAGATCACTGGTCCAAAACCAGAAGATTTTGAATGGAAACCAGAAGATTTTATGCGGAGTCTGGCTTTTTAATAGAAATACCAATAATATAAAATAAATGCAAAATAAAAAAAATAATGTTAATATTTGTAAATAAACTTACCAATAATGTAATGATTAATGCAAAGCACAACAATTTGTCTACATTTTGTCTAGTCTCCATTCCACTGTTTATTTTAGATGAATTTTTGTCAAGCACACCAAGTGTTAGGCAGTTTTATTTAGATATTTCTTTAGACTTCATTTGAAGAAGGATCTTCACATTTCAGAATAATGGGCCATTGAAGTACCGCATCATGATTTTCACTTTTACAGAAATTCATTAAATATTTCATAAATGGATTTTTAAAAAAATATATATTTAACTTTTTTATTATCTAATGTACAAGCCACAAAAAGGAACATGTGCCTATTGAAAAATTTTAAGAAAAAAGTTATGATTTTTTTTTATTGTACCCATCTAAAATATATATTTTGGGAGAACATGTAGAATTTAAAAAATAAAATTTCCTTAACCTAAAGCATATAGGCTTTCATCCATGCACAACCTTTTAATTTTATGTATGAGAAACTAGTATACCAAATTTCAGGGACATGGAATAATTACAACTATTCAAAAGGGGTCTTAGCATTTAGTTCAACAGAGGAAAAAAGTCATTTTGAGAAAAACACATTTAAAGTAAAATAAAGACTACAGAACTTTAAAAGTGTTCAAATGGTTTATTTTTTTAAAATAAATATACCATATCCATACTACATTGGATTGCTCTTAGTCATTTAGCTCTCTCAGAATTAAATATACTAATACTATATATTACTATCCTTTACATCCTCAGTGTACAGTCTTTTTATTTTCTAATACTACATAGAACCAGAATATTGCAAAGAAATTTAAAAAAAAATATATTTATCAATCCACATTAATAAAATTTGGAATATATGTTGTCTTTGTTATGAGAAAGCAATACCAGTTATTAGTTTTAGAATATCTGGTTCAGATTTTAATTTATAAATGATTTAAATATATAAAACACCTGTATTTTTCTAAATTTACATGTCCATTAGACTAGAGAAAAAACAGTGAAAGTCTTCCTGTAACATTTAAAATGTTATTAAAAAGACATTCTTCAATAAGCATGCTTTGTTAATTAAGAATTGGATATGATTAATATTATTATTTTTAATATTATGCATTTCTTTTGTCTTCAATGTATGTGTATTTATTATCATGCCTTCTAAAATTCTATTATAATAATGTGTGTACTGCGTAATCACAAAATATCAACGGCTAATTTACAAATACCTGTATATATATAGGCCTATATATATTTCTAATTTTTTTTTTTTTTGCAGAAATGATTAAAATAAAAAATTCGACTAAATCAAAATGTTCACAATTCCGTAAATTACTTTCAAACAAATTTGACTCAGGATCATTTCTTTATCGCCGATGATCTTTTGTTTTAAAAAATAAATTTTGAAGCCTTACATATTATATAAGAATAATTACAACGGATTCTAGAAAAATGATTATTTGAACCTCAATGCGTTTTCAAACATAGGCCTACCGTTATTGAAAACGCCAATCTTTTTCCTAGCATTGCAATATAATTCGTCAAAGTAGCTCGTTTTGGACGGATAATTTCTGAAGAAAATTGCATAGACTGTCTTACATGTAAGTTGAATGTTATTTATTAAAGTAAATATTTCGTAATTGTCACGCATATACTATCGCTACGTGGCCGCCATTTTGAAAAAGCGAACTTCGTCTATCGGTCGAACGGGCAGTAAAAACGTTATGAACCGAATTTGCTTATCCCACTAAGCTCTGACTTCTCAACATAAAAAATATTTAAAGAAAATGTTTATTTCACGAGCGAAATTCTGTTTTGTCAAATAAAATTAATAACGGCCGACGAATAAGATTCCGGAAGTGTTAGAAAAGGACTCGTATGCTGAAGAGCTCATAGCAGACGACAGAGAAGCAGTTAGAGTTACGCCGCCGTTAGCTCTATTGAACGCACGGTAAGTTTTTCGTCCTGTCATAATCGATCGTGAAAAAAAAAAATTGAAAATGAAAATGAAAGCGGAAGAGCGGGAGATTCGAGGTAAATGCGGGAGATTCTTCCGCTAAAAGCGGAAGGTAGGCAGGTATGCTCTAGTATGCTCACCTAGCTTGCATAAATGAAAAATATTTTTATTACAGAAATAACTATGTCTTACCACTTCTTTTCTGCTCTCAATTTCAGGAAATGTTTTACCCTGAAATATAAGAAAAATATTCCAAGATTAGCAAAGACTTAAGTGAATAAAATTAGATTCAAGCAACTTTTTAAAGGTTAAGAAATAAATGAGTAAAAGAGTGATTAGCACAATGTTCAACTCTAATGATGTACACAATTTAGTGACAATGCTATATATCTGCATGAGCAAAGCAGTCCAATGCAAGAAAGTACAATATTTGAACTGTTCAATGGAAACTAATGGCTTAATCCTATTAAGTCTCTGCTACAATTCTACAAGTCTTGTTGAAATCAAAACAACAAGGAATAAGAATAAAGAATTTATAAACCAACCACTCAGATGAGGTGAATGACACCAAACTTGACAAAAAATATCTGAAACAGCTTTCCAGGATTAACATGAGTTTTCTTTTTAGCAATGATCTACAAAATGAGTCCTGTTAAATCATTACTGCACAATGTCATTCTTTGTCATAGTTAAGTGCACTAATTAAAATTGTGTATTTGATGAATAGTCATAAGATTAAACCCTATACTTATAGAAGCTTGAATAAAGCAAACAAGACTATCATACCAAGGATTTGGCTACAATGTCCACTAAATCACATAGAAGATGAGGGTCAGTGCGAAAAGTTTTCTGGGTGTAGAAGATGCACTTGTAGATAATCTGACGAAGCTTGGGCCTAAAAAATAAAGAGTGCTCATTATTTGCTTAGCATTCTATAAACAGATACACACACAACATCAAAAGATTCATCCACTATATAAATGAAACATTCTTTACATAAATGTGTGATTCCTTCCACAAATAAAAATACAAGACATCAAAGTATATCAAAGTCAAATGCACTTATACAGATATCTTTCATGGTGCTGCATTATACAACTCATTACTATTAAGATTCACAATATATTGTACAGTATGAACAAATGTCTTTTTGACCTAAAGAAACATTTCATTCCCAACAGATTAGCTATACTGACCCCAAGCCATATTTTGAAGGTATCAAGCCATCAGCAATAGCCACTGTATACATGCGAGCATGGTCGGCTAGTATCCTATAAGCCGTATCCAGCCCAGCAGCATCTTCCACTCCCACCTTTCCTTGATAGGCTGGTACTCCAGATGCCTGGCATTAAACATGTATGGTAATTAAAGTGATCTATTGCCAAGATAAAGGATGCATCTCCATGTTCTGGATAAGTCAAATATAAAGGTTGTGTCCCCTTGTTCTGAACAAATCCAGAGATAAAGGTCATATCCCCATGTTCAGGTAAATGCAAAGCTGAAAGATCTTCCCATGTTCTAGACCAGGTTTTCTCAATCAGGATTTTGCAAGAAGTCGCTAGGGGTTCTCCCAGTGATTGTAATTAGAAAAAAAACCCATCATAGATATAGTCAATTTTATGCATAGATCCCTGGGATCTGAAAATATTTCAAGGGTTTCTTCAGGGTAGATAAATAGTTGAGAAAGACAGTTCTAGACATATGTAAAACTACTGGACAAATATAGAGCTAAAGAACAAATTCTCATGATCTGGACAAAGGCAAAGCTAAATTATGCGAATCCCTATGGAGAAATACCAACATAAAAGTTATGTTCCCATATCCCAATCAGCCTGACTATTTTCTGAATGAATGAAAAAGCAAAGAGCATTGTTTTCATATTTAGACAACTGCTAAGATAAAGGGCATATTCCTACATTCTGGATGAAGGCAAAAATGAAGATTATATCCCTACATTTTTACCAAAATATGACAACAAATTCTGAATTAAAGTGAAGATAAAGGTTATGATCAGGATATGTCTCCACATTCTGACCGGATGCTCTAGACAAATGCATAACTATAAAACATGATATCCCTTCATTTTGGATAATGCGATAAAAAATAATGTCATTGTATACTGAAGAAATGCAAAGAATGTACTTATTTTCTGTCCATAATATGACCTATGCTCTAAAGAACGCAAAACTAAACTGTGCGACCAAACGTGCACAACTAGTGCATATATGAAAGATGAGTTCAAAATCTGGGACCAACACAAGTCTTAGTGCATATGCCCATATTCTGCATAATGCAAGAGTTACAGGAGTTACAGGACACATCCCATGGTTTTGCATCAAGCTAATGCTAATCTGCCAACTAAACAGATTTTTCTTGCATGCATAAAAATGTTTGCAGCATCTACAATTCCTCACAAGTCAGCAAAGTATGTTTTCTTTAAGAAAATATAGTTTCAATTTCTTTTCATAAAAGTTTTAATTGTTGGTGTTCAGAACTACCAACTGGGGCTCTGGTTGGTTTATTTTCTTATTCTTAATGTTCAGAACTACCTAATGGGGTTCTGTTTGTTTATTTTCTTATTCTTAGTGTTTAGAACTACCAACTGGGGATCTGGTTGGTTTATTTTCATATTCCTTTGTCTGAACACAGACAACATCTGTTTAATGTGATAAATAGGAGAAAATAAACTAAGATAAAAATATAACTTCTAAGTTAATGCAGACTTTTGGTTTTAACTGTAAATGGTAGTGCAATCAATGACTGAGTGGTACCACCATTTTAAGATAGCTAGCTTTAAATGGATTTATGATCTTTAAACATAAACTGTTTGCTAAACAGTATTTTGTTACTGAAAATATGACTAATCTTATTTGCTGATACAATTACTTATTTTGTTGATGTACCAATGTTCTTGTGACAGCTAAAGACAGATATAATTATATTACATGTAAAAAAGGAAAACCTTTTTAAATGTGGACAGAATTACTTTTTAATTACTGGAACTTTTTGTTGGAGTTATACTGACACAGAATGCTATTTATTACAATTTATAATAAAAACATCACCAGAAAAACAGAAAAGTGATTTTATGTTGTTATTTATTAAACTTTATTAAATAACAATACTGGTTAAAAAAAACCCCAGAAATATGTATTGCAATTTATTAAATAACGTTAATAAGAAAACATACTGAGAGATAGATTTTTCTTTAGAAAAATACAGACAAAGAATTACATCATAGTACTAAAAGCTGATTTACTGCTTAGTATACTGTTAGCTTGTAATTACTTTTTAAAAAAACAACTTCCTTACTTTAGTCAATGTTAAAGTTGCTAATGTACCTTTTTCCTTTTCTTCGGTGAACCAATTTCTGATTTTATTTTTGTTGAATAAAATGATTGTGTCTATTTATAAACAAAAGATAAGACTGTTACAATACTGCATCGCAATAAAATGATTGTGTTTATTTGTAAACAAAAGATAAGACTGTTACAATTCTGCAATGCAATGATGTGGAAAAACTGTTGTAGTGGACCCTTCAAAGAAAACTCACTCTTGTTTCTGAATTCAAAGAATTAATTGTGAATGATTTACGTCCCCAAAATTATTTGCAAAGGACATAAAGCAATGATAGATACTATAAAACAAAAATAAGATTTTTCATAATATGAAAGAATGACCTTTTGATCTCTTGTAATGAGGAAATTTGGTTAAACATTTAGAAACTTCCACAATGATTGAGGAAAAGTGGAGGAAATATGATTTCTATAAAAACTTCAATTACACAGTAGTTAACTATTCTTGATGGTAGGATACACTGATTCAAGATAACTATTGTCAGTATTTTAATACATTCACATAATTAAATTAATTAATTATTACTGAGATAACCTATATTTTAACTTGACATTTATTATCTAACAAAGCAGAAAATAAATATCTAGTAACAAACCTGTTGTATCTTCTGAAACAATGGCATGAAAAGGTCACTGTCATAGTTTGACTGAGTGTTATTTAAAACAGCTAGTATTCGCTCTAGACCCATTCCTGTGTCCACATGGTTACTTGGAAGGGAAGATAATGAACCATTTTCATGCCTGCAGTTTAGAAAAGAGTGAAAAATGCAAAATGAAACCCCTTAAAAATGAATTCATGAGCATTTAATAATAAATTGAATAGTGCTATTTTAGAATGAGGAGCTAAGAAAGATGACATTGTGCAAGGAAAGGTAATTTGTAAATATAATTGCAATATCAAGTCATTAACATGAAATCATAACTGCATAAACAATTGATGAAAACAAAAAACTTAGAAAAGAGAATTTATGGGAAAAAACAACTTATAAAAGAAAATTTATGAAAGTTTAATAATTAATTGAACAGTGTTATTTTAGAATGTGGGATTAAGAAAGGTGACATTATGCAAAGAAAGGCAATTTGTAAATATAATTGGAATATCAAGTCATTAACATGAAATCATAACTGCATACTGAATATACTAATTTTTTTCCTTTTAAAAGTTAAAATAAAAACATCAAGGGACATAATAATTAACCTATTATTTTCAACTTTTAAATATGTATTTAAAATATCTGGTCTAAATCAAGCAAGATTTTTTTTAATTTCTGGGGGAAAAGAAACAGGAAAGCAATTTTAAAAATTGTGCTAAAAGTTATTTTTAAAGGAGAATGAGAAAAGACAATATAACTTATAAACAATTTCTTATTACACAAAATTCTGTCTCCATAACCTATAACTCTACCTTTCATATTGCATAAAAACTAAGTTCCAGATTTCTACAACTTCAGGTGATCCAGAGTTGACAAGCAGATGGCCAGCACGACCTCCAACATGGTCATAGTGAATCTCTGTACAAGGTCCACAGGGCCCAGTTTCCCCCATGTCCCAGAAATTGTCTTTCATTCCAAATGGAAGAATGTGATCAGATGAGATCCTAAAAACCAGAATTCACATACTTAACATAAGAAAACACCATGTCATGCTATTTAATACAGAAAAATTGTATGATGTCAAGTTATTTAACAAGGAAAACATCATGTCATGCTATTTAATACAGAAAAATTGTATGATGTCAAGTTATTTAACAAGGAAAACATTATGTCAGAACTTATTTGAAAAATTTCACTAAAAATGAAAATAAACTGTTAAAAAATAAACAATAATTTCTTTAAACCCCAAAGATGCGTTATCTTTGACAAAAAATTTCTATTCTTGAGAGTCTTATTCAAGTGAGCTTTGTATTAAATACAATGTGCATTCACCACTAGTAATCAAGTGGTAGGTGTACTGTTAGTAGCAATGTTTTATTAATGATGTAAATGAGACAAAAAAAAAGTTACTTTCATACCCAAGAGACCGCCAAATATCCCGACACTCATTATCAGGCTCAAGATTTACTTGGTTATCACCAGCAAAGTATGTGAAGTAAAGTCTGTTTAAAGGAAGTCGATATTCTTTAGTCAGGAGTTCAAATGCCATTCTGCAGGCTTCTTCCTGATTAGTATGAACAAAAAGAATCTGCTTAGTGTTTTCTACATAAAAGTTTCAACTAACTTTCTTGGAATAAACAAACGTTAGTAAAAGCGCATAAAACACAAATTTCTTTTTAGTATATATCTAGAAAGGATTAAATTACAATTCACCCAAACAGAAGAGAATGAGCTGCAGAGAGAAGAAAAGAATTAATTCTAATAACAATTCCTGACAAGTTTGTCAATAACAAATAATTCATTAATAAGTAGCATATCATGACATATGCTTCAGGAAAAAAAAAAAAAAGAAAATCTGTTCATTATTATTATTATTATTAATGCCTGTGCACAACCAATTATCTTTATAAGTGAGTCTGTCACCAGAATGAATGTCATGGAGCCAGCACAATTTGGAAGGCATAATTTTAAATTTTCCTTTGTTATAAATCCCATTTCTGAATAGGTATAATAAAGAAATTTGTGTATCTCCATGCTGAAGTAAGAGTGTCAATTTTCATGCAGAAAGTCAAGCCCCATCTTGGTTATCAGGGTTTGTCACTGTTGGCCCTCAACCAATGGTTAGCTCAAGAATGTTGAACTTATCATCCACAATCATCGGCACTCAGAGATTCTTTGAGAATTAGCACAAACTCCCAGAGTTATTTTATAATTATAACTTTAAAAATATTGTTATTATATTTATTCTATTTTTTTTTTTTGTATTCTAAAAATGTAACATTGAAATTTGTCAGAGATATATCTTCACCAGTTTACATAGTTCCTTATTTTTCAGCACACACAAAAAACCCCAGACACTTTTATGAAAAGGACTGTGTCTACAAAACTAAATATAACGAATTCAACTGAATGCGGGTTAGGAGTTCAAGTATAATTTGCCTTGATTCCATTACAATAAAAAATTCTTCATCATAAAAAATAAATATAAGTATTATAGTTCTAAATTTCTGTTCACAACTTTCATGTAGGAATTTGCTGGATTCCAGTTTTTCTAAATTTAAAAACACTCAATTTGAAACTAAAAAGTTACAGCTGGAAAAAGGTGATTAAATGAAAGTAGCAAAACCAAAACAAGCACAAAAATATCTCAGCATCAAGAGACCTATAAGCAGATGACAACTATGCATTCCATCTGATGTTGACGAGTAGAACAAGCAGTTATGACTAAAGAAAGATGATTTAGCAAGAAAATAACACTCCAAGCAAAAATAAAAATAAACAAATAAATAACTGTAAAATGTATTGATTTGCTACGCAAAACAGATTATTTAAGTGGAAATGCCATGAAGAAAGCTCAAACCTTGAAGTAGTCTCCAAAAGACCAGTTACCCAACATTTCGAAAAATGTGTGGTGCGTCAGGTCAAGCCCAACTGCCTCCAAATCATTATGCTTTCCACCAAGACGAATACATTTCTGACTGTTAACAACACGCTTGTATATTGCCATATCAGAGCGAGGATCCACAGTACCAAGAAAAATTGGTTTGAACTGAAACAAAATAAAACCACACACAACAATAAGGAAGAAATTAAAGTTTCTCTGAAAAAGTACAAGAACTAAAACACTGAAAAAAGAATTTTTTTGAAGGAGAGAGCAATACTTTATTCTTGAAACAAATATCATTTAATGGAGCCAGAAACAGGAAGTCAGTCTGGAAAGTATTTATAGCAGACTCCTGATTAACCATGATGTTAAAAAAGTAATGAGGTTGGTCTTTCTAAAGAATACAATCTGGTCATACTTCAGTATTTTCTGAATAATCTTTGTAAGCATACAAGCAATGTAAGAAACACTCTCAGATCAAGTCAAGAGCTTTTCTTTTTAAAGAATAGAATCTAGTAATACTACTAAATTTCATGCAAGTTTTGCATGGATAATGGAATTTGGGATTTTAATTATTTAAGTTTAATTTACACGAATTCCCATTTTCCAAGATAGTAAAGTCTATTGTATATTTTTGGAAAATGGTCATTTCTAAGTAAAGTTTATGAAAGGAAGATTTTTGACATTTGTTGTCTTTCAGTCAGTTTTAAAGCATATATACTCTTTTGGTATTAAAGGATGCTTTAATACATTCACAACACATATATTCGCTTCTCTCTACATTGGAATTGTCTTCCATTCAATATTATTTTTATATAATGACACCCCTCCCCATAATTGTGATAGCCTTCAACTTTACAGCAAAACAATAGAAAAAATTATTTGCAATTGCTCTTTTAAGATTAAAGATTGTTTTACTGTAAGTACAATAGTATTTTTTTGTTAAAAACCAATGATTATAATTAAACAATCAGATTTTATAAAATGAAAAGAAATACATTAATTATGATCCAGCAGAAGATGTGATTTTCTCAAATTCTCAAATGTCACTGATCATTCAAGGATCATCTGTTTGCAATGAAATTTTGCACAACTGCAATTCTAAATTCTGATGGGAAAGAACAATAACTGTGCTTAGTTCTGAAAACCCTAGTCCAGCTAGTCTATCTAAATTCTGTAGTGCAGTGGTCTTTCTGTGGCAAAGAGCACTTTAAAATTTTCAGAAAAGTGTGGTGGGTGTCAAAATGTTTCAAAGCTTATTTTGTATTGGACATTAAATAATATGCAAAACATCGTATATAATAATACATAATGTATGAATCTATAACTTTAATGAGGTAATTTTAATGCAATAGATTTTCATTAAATTATCCGGCAATTGCTCTGTCCCTATTACTAAGTGAATGTTTTTTTTAAAATTTCCCTGGAAGATAAATTAAGTAGTTTTTACAAAATAAATCTCATAAACAATTTTCATCTTATTCCTTTTTAAAGTATAATATTGTTAAACTAGTGGTTGAAATATATTTATTATTCTTACTTTAACATACATAACCAGCTATGGTTTATTAAAATACTCTTTTTATCATTATTTGTATCTGTGTTTCAATGAGCAAATATGAAAAACGTTAAACACAAGTTTTAATCAGGGCTGTGGAATCAGAGTCACATGTTTTTTTTAGAAGAGCTGGAATCGGTAAAAATGTTTCAACTCTTGACTCCAAATATTACGAGATTTTGGGCTAAAGCAGATCCACATTTGTATCATGCAGGGGTTTGTGGGTGGGTGATAACACTTTAAAAACTGAAATAACATTTCCAGGTAATGAAGCTGGGACCAATTAGAAGTGTTCCTTTCAATTCAATTAGATAAACTGTATCATTAAAAAGTTTTGTATTATATTACTGTAAGAATAAAAAAAAATAGTTTAAAATGAAATCTATGAAAGCCACTTATTCATTTCTTTACACCTACACGTTACTTGCACATATAGCTCCATATAAATATATAATTTTATACCATATGATGCTAGTAATAAACTTCCACTGGAGTTGGAGTTGAGAGTCGAACTTCTAAAATTTCATGAGTCAGAAATGTTTTAGCCAACTCCTCAACCCTGGTTTTAAGTGAAGTGCAAGCTAATAATTTTATGATGGATAACAATCAAAACCCAAAGTTTACCAACGAATGGATTGAGCTTAAGTCTCACGTGGACTGAAATCATACTCCAAAGTTAATTGTAACAGAGAAATCCTGAAATATTTTGTAAAGTCAAAGCATATTTTCACTTGTACACTGTAAGCAAAACAGAATATTAATCATATTAAATAGACCTACCCTATCACTATGTCAGTTTTAAATAACATATCACAGCAAAAATATTATTTATAAAAGATAAAAAACAAACATTCCAAGAAACTGTTTCCTACATTTATCACGACTTTTGCTGAAGGTATAATTGGATCATAACTTAAAATTATTTCAACTATACTTTTGGTGGGGTTTTTTGTAAATAAGTATATTCATTAATAACTAATCAACCAATATAGCTGCTTTTCATAAATATAAATAAGCATAGAATCATGAAAATGTCCAGTGAAGTTGCTTTTCTTTCATTATAAACTTCACTATTTAAATCTGATTCATTTTAACTTTAACCTGATTCATTCCAGCATTGGCGAAATAGAGCCCTTCCTTTTTGTTTGGAATGACTGGTGAGGAATGTACAAAAAGATGGTTCCGGTCTTGGAAGTACTGAATAAATGTGGATCTCACTTCTGAGCTTGTCCATTTGAAACGGGATGAAATTTGCCTGTACTTAAAACCCCAGGCTCCTGTTTTAGAATGTAACTTCATACAGACACACGTCATCCTGAAGCAATATAAGCAGATATCTTCAATTTATTAAGTTTATAAACTGACCAAATATTTGGTGAACTTTAGTTTATATAAATACCAAAATTGTAAAATAATAAATTAGAATCAAACATACATCAAATTCAAATACACTTTTACATAAGTATGAAAGAAATGCAACAGGTGACATTTTTGGTTTCACAAGTTTAATAACAACAATTAGTAATTTATTGACAGGTGGAGAAATCATATACAGAGGTGGAGAATGAATGCAAGTCCATGTTAAACAGCTTGCTCATGTGAATTGAGTTTCATTTGTCCGAACGAGGCTTTGTCTCTGTGAAAATTTAAACTTTTAGATGGTTGAAGACACTGTTTTGACCCATCAGATTAGTCATAAATTCTGCCTGTCCAACAGTGACTTTACCTGTTTTTCAGATTTTTTTCTCTATGAAACAGAAATTAAGAAGTGCATTAACGAGTTTAATTTTCAAATTATTAAGCCTAATGTTTCCACCAAATGTAAACAGTCTGATGATTAAAAGGACATGATTACATTTTACTGAATTACGTTTAATTTTAGATTTGGAATCTGACAAGTACAAAAGAATGAAAAATGAAATGGAATCATTAATTTAACATGATACTTGTATATAAAAATGTCTTTGAATTTGATGTTCTACTTTTATAATGTTTATGCATCCACTGTAACATTATACAATGAATAAAACTAAAATACTGACAGACACCGAAAACCTTCCATACATACTGACATGACACTACACTATCACAGTCTGGAGACTCAGGACTCGACTAATTGTAAATAAGTAATAAGTGAATACTTTGAAATGAAACATTAGGTAATTTCCAATTAATTTTTTCCCGAGAAAAAGTATGATTATTTAAATTATTATTCTATAGTTGTCTATGTGGATATGTATGTGCATCCACTGACAGATCTCTAGTATAAAACTTAATTTATTTGGTACAGGCTTTATCAAACATTATTCGGAGAACTAATAGTAATATATCAAATTGGCCAAAAGGATGAGTTAAGTCGAAAGGTGCTGCCATTTGAATGAACATATTATCAGAATAAAGTTCAAATTCAAGGAAAATCGAAAGATAACCAGTCTGAAAAATAAGATTCGGACAAAATCTGCTAAATAAATGGGCAATTCTGTTGCAATTAAAATCGACACAAAACCAAAATTATGAGTTCAACTTGAAGGACAACAGGGAAACTACGTGAAACATGGGATAGTAAACATATTCATATTGACTACAATTTACTGTTTCTCGGATGAATTTTGTCTTTCTTTGAAAATTTTAGATGAAATTATGAGAATATCGAGACTAGGTAAGCTGATAGTGGTGCAACAGATAGGCTCCATGTATATTCAACAGGTCAGTTTCACTGCACATGTACTCATCGGCGTATTACGTCAGAATTTGATTTACGACATAAAATACATCATGCATACACCTAATAAAGTAACAAATAGGTTTGTTTTTAAATATCTATTACACATTACAAAGATGTTACATTTACTTAGAATTATATATGTTTATCTGCCACAGCATGAGTGAGAAGAAACTGATCTTCGAATGAAAAGTTAACATACAATTATAAGCCGCATAACGTATGAACAAAAATAAAATATATTTGTCTTTAGATAAATACATATTTAACTCACTATTACTCATTAAAATGTTTTCGTTAAATATTATTATTTTCAAAGCAACAGTTATACAAACAACTATCGGACCTCACGAAATTGTGCTCAAATCTCGTTGTACTAAAAGCATCGTCTGCTATATTCGGCTGCGCACGAAAATATATAATGGTCATTCATATTTGATGCACTCAGATATACTATACATTTTAAAAAGTATAAAATAATTTACATTACGTATAAGATTTAAAAAATAATTTCAGATACGCTGTAAATTTATTTGTTATTATTACAGCATTAATTACATCTGCATGTACTTGCAATAAATATCCACTTAGGGGCCTACAAAGTTTGGGACCATTTCAATATTCCTATAACCTCGGTTTCACATCCATGGTGGAGGTCTGAAAATGGATCAGGTAGTCGTTGTGTCATTTATAATTAGTAACGAAGCATATTCGTTGACAATTCTTTTTTCTGCAGCCGATAGAGGTGGCTTCTAGTCAAACTGATGAGCAGCATACTCTAATGCAACTAATTAATCTTTGCTCCCACTAGTTTTTACACCTGTTTCCTGAAGTTGTGTTTATAGTTCTGGGATTTTCCAGACAGTTAATATTTCAAAATCCATTATGAAAAGTAGTTTAAAGAATATATCTAACACAATGTGTATAGTTTACGCATTTATTACCGTATATTGATTGCAACCATTAGTAGGTTACACACCTGAACTGAGAGCTAATTCCAATATATGCATTTATATAGCTTGGTATATTATTTAACATTAAGTAAATTTTTGAAAGAGCTAATATTTGATGTTCTGAGTTAAGAAGATATACTACTATGCCATTTGTACATAATTAATAAATTAATTGCACATTTGTTTTTGTTGACTTCAAAACTGAACACTAACAGCAGCACACCCTCTTCCTTTAACCATTGGCCAAATCAACAACCACGCCGACGATTAGCAGCACAGGTAAGGGTCATTCACAAATGATTTTTATTCACTTGATAAGATTTACTTTGATCAGAAGTTCACTCCCTTCACAGTTGTATTAAAACCCGTGTGCTTGGCACCATAAACTGTTTATTTAGTCATTAGCAATGTTCAGGAAAATTATGTACTCGACTCATATTACACTATCGAACACGAGTGATAGCAACTGGTCATTGACATGCGAAGCACTTAAAACGTACGCACTTAAACGAAACGCTTAAAACTAAGCATAACTGCAACAATTCATTGATATATGAAGCACTTAAAACACAAAACATGATAACAACTTCAACGTTCAATGATATATGACTCACTTTAAACACACACACACACACACACACACACACACACACACACACACACACACACAAACACATACACATACAGATTGATTATATCATGGTGAAGAGGCGTTTTCATACCAGTGTAAACATTGCCAAGACAAGAAGCTTCCCAGGAGCAGACATTGGAAGTGACCATGACTTAGTGATGATGACCCTCCGACTACGTCAACAAGCAAGGCACCACAAGAATCAAGTTCAACCTTGACAAGCTAAAAGACCCCTGGGTATCGAAAGCCTTTCAAGCAAAGATAGGAGGAAAATTTGCACCACTGTTACTTCTTAGTGCAGAGAACACAGACACAGTGATTGACATATTTAATACCTCAGTGATCCAAACAGCCAATGAGATCCTTGGCAAACATAGACGAGCAAAGAAACTTTGGGTTACGGCTGACATCTTGATTTGTGTGACAAGCGTCGAGAGCTAAAGAAGAAGAAATCAAATTAGAAGGAACAAAAGAATACAGGAAATTAATCAGATTATCAAGAAAAGCATGAACTGAAGAACAGTGTAAAAATATAGAAAATAATAGCAAAAGGAGCATACCAATTGGTGAAAGACCTGACCAGTGTAAAACAAGGACGCTCCTCCATCATGCAAGATAGTGGAGGGAATTGTCTTACAGAAGACCAAGACATTGTTAAGAGACGGACAGAATACTGTTCAGACCTATACAATCACAGACATGCATGGAATCCAGATATACTCAACACCCCACCAGTGACCAACACTGACAACTACCTCATCCTCCGAGAAGAAGTAGAGACTGCAGTGAAATCATTGAAAAAAGGAAAGGCAGCAGGAATAAACAAAATCCCTGCAGAATTAGTCCAAGAAGGGGGAGAGAAGCCATGATAAGCGCCATACTAACAATCTGCAATAAGATCTGGCTGACTGGGTAATGGCCAACACCGTGGACTCAATCACTCAAAATAACGCTCCCGAAAAAAGGCAATTTGCAGCAATGTCAGAACTATCGTACAATAAGTCTTATATACAACCCAAGCAAAATCACGCTAAAGATCATATTAAACAGATGAAGCCACATGCAGAGGAAATCATAGCTGAAGAATAGGCAGGCTTCAGACCAGGGCGAAGCACAACTGAACAGATTTTTAATCCGAGACTGCTATTTGAGAAGTACCTTCAGCACCCACAAGACCTTTATCAGGCTTATCATGTCTTTGTAGACTTTAAGAAGACGTTCGACAGGGTGTGGCATGCAGCCCTTTGGTCCACCATGAAGCTGCCAATGCCATCACTGCCAACCTGACCAAAGTCATAGAAAGCCTTTAAAGCAAGGCCACCAACGCAGTCTGTTTCAGCGGCCAATTAGGAGAAATAGGAGATTGGTTCAGGACAACAGTGGGAGTCAGACAATGCTAATTACTTTCGCCTGTTCTCTTCAACATCTTATTTGAAAGAATCATGACAGATGCTCTGGAAGACCATGAAGGAACTGTCAGTATTGGAGGCAGAACAATACCGAACTTAGCTTTGCCGATGACATTGATAGCCTTGCAGGAAATGAGGAGGAGCTAGCTCACTTGGTGGAAAAACTGGACAGGACAGCTACTGCTTTTGGTATGGAATACAGTGCAGAGAAGACCAAATTGATGACCAACAACACCAGTGGCATCGGCAATGACATGATTGGTGATCAGAAATTGGAAATAGTCAATAAATTCAAATACTTTTAGGAGCCATCGTGACAAACGAGGGATCAAAACCAAAAATATTGTCCAGGACTGTGCTGACAATAACAGCGATGGCAAGGCTGAAGACAGTTTGGAAAGAAAAATCACAGTCAGCTCAAAGATCAGACTGATGCTCTCCTTGGTTGTATCTGTGTTTTTATATGCCTGTGAGTCATAGACCCTCACAGTGGATCTCGAAAGGAGGTTACAAGCTACTGAAATGAGATGCTTTCGAAGGTTGCTTGTCATTTCGTATAGAGATCATGTCACGAATGAGGAAATGGGAAACATAATTAGGCAAGCCATTGGGCCCTATGAAGAGTTATTGGCCATTGTGAAAAAACGCAAAAGGAAATGGTATGGGCATGTCACACGATCAACAGGGCTTCCCAAGACAATCATGCAAGGTACTGTGCAAGGAGGGCGAAGGAGCAGAAAGAAAAGGTGGGAAAATAACATTTCAGAGTGGACAGGACTGAAACTGAGCAATACAGTAAGATTAACAGAGAACAGAATGGAATGGAGGAAACTGGTTGTCAGGTTATCAGTGGTGCCCCAACGGTCGACAAGACTAATGGATAGATAGATAGATAGATAGATAAAGACATACACATACAACTATGCACAACAGTTCTTTATAGCACGCACACATACACTCACGCACGCACACAAACACCTAACTCATATACTCAACTGTTTAATTATATATAAAACATTTAAAACACACACATACACACAATATACAACTAACCAACAACAAACAACATTCATTTATAATCAAAACATTTAAAGCATAAATGTACACACATACCCAAACAAATTAACAACGATACATTTAGTTTGTAAAACAGACAATCAATACTTTCTGACGAAAGTACGTGGCGTAAACACTAGTTATGACTTTTTTGTTGTTGTTGCCTTCATGCACTGATGAGAACACGGTTTTACTGTTGAAATCGGTTTTAGAAAATCGCACTGATTTCCTAACAATTAAATTCTTTTGTTGTTAAATTTGTATGTTTCCTTTTGACATATTTATTTGAAGGTGTTTGTTTACATGTTCTATTTTTGACGTGTTTATTTTTTTGGCATTCTTATGTGTTATTTAGTTTGTATGTTCCATTTTGGTATATTTATTTGTTGGTGTACTTTTGTAAGTTTTAACTGAATGCAGTGCGTCATTATGTTTGTCATTTTGGAGCGATCTAAGAAATAGTTTTAGTGCAAAACAGTATTTTCATTCACGATATTCGTTTGTTTTTTGAATGCTACTTTTCATTGAAATTAGGAATGTTACCTTTCAGTTAATCATCAGTTACCTTTCAATAGAATCAGCAATTTGAATGCTACATTTCTGTCTTAAATAATATTACACTTTCTGAATAGAAGCTATATATTTGATTAATAAGGTTTTTAATGAATTTCGTTTCACTATTAGGCTAGTCCACGTATGTAACCTATTAAATGTCCTTGAACCCTAAATGCAAAGCAATTCCTGTTCTATTTTTGATAAATTGTTCAGCCCTGCCTACTGCCTGAAATAGCTCTATTACCACTGTGTTTTTCCCTCGTTTGCCTACTGCTCCCCGAAGGCCGTCCAAACCAGAGACATCGTCAGAAATACTTGTGTGAGCACCATTTCAGTGACAGCTCTGTTGTCACTCACTGACTGACCTGGCTGATTGCGGGATTTTAGCGTTGCGACACTTTCATCCCCCCCCCCCCAAAAAAAAAAAAAAAAAAAAAAAAAGCTTTTCTTGATGCCTTTCGGCGAGGCCGTGCATTATAACATGATATCCATAAGGCTAATTCATGCGTCTATTTCTATATATATCTTAACTGGCGATGAGGATATGTTGGTATGTGAAGCCGACTAATATAGTCAACTAAATAGAGAACGTGGTATTCTCTGTTACTCAATTGTTGCAGTGTATGGTTTAAGTTGTAGTCGAATCTTTTTGATGGACGTCTTCTGTTGTTGACTGTTGTACGTCAGATCCTAGGTGACTTCCTTGCTAGGCGGGCGACACTATTAGCCTACCTTTAAACTCGACGAAGCAGATGATTTTTCTGTAACGGCACCTGATTAGTGTGTTAATTTTTCCTTCTTACCGACAATTCCGAGATATACTGCGATGCACAGAGTGCGCCAAAACACGTCAAGCCACATTGACATTTTCCAGATTCGCGCCAAAACACGTCAAGCCACATTGACATTTTCCAGATTCGCGCCAAAACACGTCAAGCCACATTGACATTTTCCAGATCCGCGCCAAAACACGTCAAACCACATTAACATTTTCCAGATTCGCGCCAAAACACGTCAAGCCACATTGACATTTTCCAGATCCGCGCCAAAACACGTCAAGCCACATCGATAATTTCCAGATTCGTGGAGAGACAAGTGACACTAGTTTTAATTTTCTCCACGGGATCCGCTGACGGTGATGAGAGTTATAAATAAAATGAGATATATAAGGAAGGAGAATTTTATGACTTACTACATCGACTTTGTTGAAAATACTCTTATATTTGGAAGATATGGTGAAAACTAACAGAATGTTTTAAACGACCAATTTCGTTATCTCGTCACGTGATTGCACATTCCGTTCTATTTATAAGGGCGGAGGCTTTTCATTATTCACTCATTCTGTTAATTAATTTGTTGTTTCTTTCCATAACTAAGCAGTTATTGAGAGGCACATTACAAGACTTTATTTCAGTTATGTACTGATTGATAGCAAAATATTCGGGGTGTAGAGTTTAAATTCATTAATTAAAAATGTTATTAGATGGAGTCGCGAACGTTTCTTTCAATACCTTTTCTACCTCTCTTTTATCCATTTCATTGAATGTTGTTGCATTCTATCTCTCCCAAACTCACATCAGTCAATCCCATCATTTGTATCCATGTCTCATGCTTGTAGATGCTGGGTGTGAAGAAGAGGACATGAGTTACGAGTCCGTCTACTCACTATTATTTATTATATTGAACATTTTGAGAAAACGTAAGTTCACAAGTAATTTAATGAAAATTTAATTAACAGAACGGGTTTAAACTGCCAACGACAAGCCAACAAGCCAATCGAAGTGACTGTCTTAAGCGGCGTGACTGTTTGTCAAAGCATGTTCACATTTTCTAGGATGTATCATTATTCCATTCTGTGTTCAAAAGGGAAATTTAACATTTACAAGTGAGTAAGGTTTTAGGGAATACATGAGTGTAATCTTAGGGTTTGTACAACTGGAGTTCTAATGTATGTACAAGTGAGTACGGTTTTAGGGAATACATGAGTGTAATCTTAGGGTTTGTACAACTGGAGTTCTAATGTATGTACAAGTGAGTACGGTTTTAGGAATAATATTTAATAGGATAGGCCCTTCAGTATCGAAAGATCCTATTTGCCTCAGTTATCAACATTAGAGCTGGCCAGGCCGAGAGATCGTAAGCACGACTACAAAATTGGGATAATGGAAACTCATGAGTGATTGGAGCGAAATTAACAAGAACATATGAACTGCCACGTCGGAAAAAGACAAAAGTATAAATAAATAAAACTACTTTCCCACATCAGTTACCTCCCAAACTTCCGGCTTCAAGCATGCTCAGCAAATCGAATGTGCAGCTGCAACAGCTAACGGAATTCAAACGCATGCATCACGATCACTGTCATCTTCTGCAGTAAATATATTAATACGTCCGCACTCTTCCTAAAATCAGAGTTAAAGAGTTTTTCTTGTGCTCCGATTGCTATTTATATAACTATGTGTCTAACCGTTAAAGTCTAACTCTAAAACAATACTTTCAGCTAAAAAATTTAGAAACAAATAAACTTTTTTTTTTATAGGTCAAACAATCGGGCACATTATGCTTTTTGTTTTCGTTTATTTCTTTTTCTATATTAATAATCAGTAATTGATAGTTAATAGTTAGGGCCGGTTATGCAATCTGCCATACCCATAAACGCTACAGGCAGAACAGGATTGATGTCAAGTTCAGAGATCACGTTCGGGCAGTGGAAATATAGAAAGGGGAAGGGCGACAGTAAGAGTGGGTGAATGTTGACAGATACCGGACGCCCTTATATGACGCGAGAGAACTGTTGTTTGACCCAGTCAGTCACTTATATATTGCTGATAAATATACATCATCACGCACTGTACAACATCATTCATCAAGGGTCGAAATCTGCTGGATGAGAAATAGGCTTGCAAAGAGGTCAAGAAAGAGCGCGCGCCTATTTTCTTATCGTCATGATTCTCTACTGAACCAATCCTCGCGTTCACTCTGAGGCGCACCTTAGTCTTGTCGCAAGCTGATGGTCATTGACACGGGTAGGAGGCACTGCGCGAGTAAACAATGACAGGACAGTTAAGTTGTCTCAAGACTACCCAATTTATAGTTGACCAGATGAACTTTTAATAGATTAAACGAACGTTAATTTTGGGACAGTAAATAGTTGGTCTCGGTTGACCTGTGTTTTCAAAATCAAATTCTATTGTTCTATTTTTATTGTTGTTATTATTAAATCTTCTTTGTTCTTGTTATCTTAAACCAACATTTTGGTTAATTTATTAGTGTGACCACTATGGTCCAAAGATGAATGAAAGTTAGGTGGCGCAGTCTTGTCCCATCATAGAGTGTTACTCCATGGGCTGAGAGTGTTAGTTTCTATAGTCTGATAGTACTGCTAAGTTTTCCTGGACTAGGGAGTTTTTCTAGTTTCTCCTTGGCTGGATTGCAGGCTAAGCTAACAACCAGGCAATGTTCCCCAGAAATCTAAAATAATGCTAGATAGGAATATCAAAGGAATAACTAACTATGTATGTGTGACTGCCATTTAACACGATAAATTTGTCAACACTCTGTCTTTGTTTGCGAAATAGAATACCAGAACCTTTGCTGCAATGTCAAGGTTGCAGTTGTTATGAACGTAGAATTAGCTTCCCGGAACAGGTTGACAAGAGTGAAATGCACACTATTGATGTTTGTAAAATTGAACTAACGACAATATACTTGTACTACAAGGCTTAAACATTAAAATTTTGCCCGACATTTAAGAGACAGTGATCCGTGCCTGCTTGATGTCGAGAATGGCGATGGAGCCGGAACATCACCGACTATCGGAAGTCAATGTCGACAGTACGGGAGACAATTGTTTATACCTAAACAGCTGCAGTAAATCTTTACTGGATTTTAAACCTGACTGCTCGCGATACACAACAATTCTCGTGTGTATGCGACTCTCAAGATGAAATGTCGCCATAACCGACTTCGCACTCCAAAGAAATTTCTCCGGCACTGCCCAAGAGAACGATGCGAGCGTCTTGGATGTAAACTGTCACGGGCGACAAGGCGTCACGGCTGTTGTTTTCCTTCACTTAAACCATAGACACCAAAATCATGCAAACAGAAGTATGACTAGACTGCCAGAGGTGCTAACGACTGTGAAACGATTAGCGACTGAGCTCCCTTAGTTCACACGAGCCACTGGACGTCGGTAAATCTGACCAATACCAAAGGATCTACCGCACACTGGGTAAAATCTGGATACATATCTTTTGACTTATTGTTTGTGACTGATTACATTTAACTTATTGCTTGTGAATATTTCCATTTAACTCCACAGTATTAGACGAGGTCAAACCGTTCACATTAATGATATATAAAAAGAATGATTCTGAACTCGAATCAACTGAAGGAGAATTTATTGAAGCATGTCCTAACAAAATTCACATTAAAAGAAAAACCAGTAGTGTTCAAATACGTGTAGTGTTTTGGTTGAGTGACGCCAGCGGTTATCTGCAGGGGAAAACCTAACTGCTCGCGCGTGTAAAGTCTATAAAATGAATTTACATTTAACCTCTCGACTAATTTAACGTTCAGGTCGTATGAAAACTTTTGAAGATATTACGGATTTTCGTCGGGTCAAAAGGAAAAAGAATTGGTATAATGCAGGCAAGTGCAAAATATAAAGCTATAATAACAATGGCCTTGTTGGGGAAGTAGTGAACTCTGAGTTTGTAATTCGTGAATTTTATTGACCTCTCACGGTATGTTGTTACTAGTGACTAATACATGTACTTTATTGACCTCTCACGGTATGTTGTTACTAGTGACTAATACATGTACTTTATTGACCTCTCACGGTAAGTTGTTACGAGTGACTAATACATGTACTTTATTGACCTCTCATGGTATGTTGTTACTAGTGACTAATACATGTACTTTATTGACCTCTCATGGTATGTTGTTACTAGTGACTAATACATGTACTTTATTGACCTCTCATGGTATGTTGTCACTAGTGACTAATACATGTACTTTATTGACCTCTCACGGTAAGTTGTTACGAGTGACCAACATGTGTTACATTATTGACCAATACATGTATTTTTTATTTACCTCTCACGATATTTTGTTACAAGTGACAAATACATGTATTTTTTATTTACCTCTCAAGGCATGTTGTTACTAGTGACCAATATATGTACTGTGTTGACCTCTCATATACGTTATTACTAAAGGAAATACATGTACTTTTTATTGACCTCTCACAATATGTTGTTACAAATAACCAATACCTTTTACTGACTTCTCATGATATGTTATTACTAGTGACTTTATTGAACACTCACGGTATATTTTTAGTAGTGACTAATATATGTACTTAAAAAAAAATTGAACTCACAAGATATGTGTTACTAGTGACTAATACATGTACATTATTGACATCTCACAGTATGTTGCTACTATTGACCAATACATGTAATTTTCATCGCCTCTCATGTATGTTGTTACTAGTGACCAATACATGTACATTTTAATGACCTCGCACGGTATGATACTAGTGACGAATATATGCAATTTAATGACCTCTCAAATTTTTTATAACTAGTGATTAATACCTGTACTTTATTGACCTCTCATGGTATATTGTTACTTCTGACTAATACCTGTACTTTTTTTTACCTCTCACGGTATGTTATTATTAGTGACTTATATGTGTATTTTATTGACCTTTTCATAGTATGTTGTTGCTAGTGACCAATACATGCATTTTTTAAAATTGACTTCTCGGGTATGTTACTACTAGTAACTAACACATGTACTTTTTATTGTCCTCTCATGGTATGTCATTACTAGTGACTAATATATATATATATATATACATTATACACACATTATTGACCACTCACGGTACGTTCTTACTAGTGACTAATACCTGTACTCTTCTTTAAAATTGAACTCACAAGATATGTTACTTGTGACTAAAACCTGTACTTTTTACTGACCTCCCGCGATGTGTTACTAGTGACCAATACATTTACTTTATTGATCTCTCACGTTACATTGCTTTTAGCGACCAATACATGTACTTTTTATTGTCCTCTCATGGTATGTCGTTACTAGTGACTATCACGTGTACTTTTTATTGTCCTCTCATGGTATGTCATTACTAGTGACTATCACGTATACTTTTTATTGTCCTCTCATGGATGTCATTACTAGTGACTATCACATGTACTTTTTATTGTCCTCTCATGGTATGTCATTACTAGTGACTATCACATGTACTTTTTATTGTCCTCTCATGGTATGTCATTACTAGTGACTATCACATGTACTTTTTATTGTCCTCTCATGGATGTCATTACTAGTGACTATCACATGTACTTTTTATTGTCCTCTCATGGTATGTCATTACTAGTGACTATCACGTGTACTTTTTATTGTCCTCTCATGGTATGTCGTTACTAGTGACTGTCACATGTACTTTTAGTATGGTTTAGTAAGGAAGAGCAAATAGAACATAATAAATAGTTGGCTTAGTAAAGCAGAACAAATAATAGATCAGATGTTCACCACGACAGAGCAAATAATAAATCAGATGATCACCAAGAGAGGTCAAGGCTATTATAGCAAAGGCACGGCAAAATGAAATAAAAATCATAATGTCTAGCAAACTAGGGTCATATCAGTGAAATGATTAGGCCTAGGCAATTTTCGCATCGATTCTACGACCCCCCAAAACCCTACACACGAGAAACTGGGCAACACAAGACAATTATGTCTAGATCGAGATCATTAGAGAACCAGCAATACTGTCCCGTGAAAAGGCTACATTAACAGATCCATTTAAAGGCAGAGATAATTTGTACTGCGAAATAAAGGGCACTATTTTACTATTAAGTGCACTTTAGGGCACCAAGTCCAACATACACAAAAACATGTCGACACGATTAATTGGACATTCAAATACCGAGTAACAATTACAGTCACTTGGCATCTCACAAAAGAAAAACAACCCAGCCCCCCCAAAAAAAACACCAACAAAGCCACCATCAAAATAGAAATCGGAGCCGTCAGCATGAGAACGGAAGAGTGGATGAGTCAGGGTGGGGACTAAACACAAGATTATTGCCAATTATAGAACAGAACAGTCACAACAACAGAACAGTCACGTCGCGGCTATAAGTCGTTGGAGTGACCAAACTGTACGAACCACTCCACGAAGATAGATCGATATCTAATCACTGTCGTTCGCCAATTAAATCAAGTTTTACATAAACTAAACAATTTAAAAATAATCAGAATGAAGAACTGTGCAGAAATTTCCTGAAACTTTGATGCCATTTTCAGATAAGACCATTTCTTTATGAATCAACTCTGATTCATAATACTAAACGACCCTAGACAGCGAGACCTATTTACAAGGAGAATTTAAGAACCAAACATTTCCTGAACAAAATCCCACATTTAGACAGCAGGAGCGCATGGGGTTGGTTTTTGTCATTTGCATGTTTACGCGTCATTAATTTTTCAGATGATATCATTTTCTTTCAGACTGCCTAGATAGAGTTAAGTCACATGTATAATATATTTTATTTTAAATAAACATATTAAAAGACGTTAATTGGTTTATAAATTATACTTTGCTGCTTGTAAATATTTAAATGGGTGTTTAATGAGGAAGCAATGAATATGTAGTCACGTTGCTGGTCTTTGCGAGTTCAACTCTTCTATTAAAAAATAAAATCCCTTTCCTTTTCCATTAAGTAAATGGAAAAGGAAAGGGATTTTATTTTTTATGCTGCAGAGTATACTGCTGTGAAATTTTGTTTTTAAGGGGGTTCTTCTTTCCAGTTTCAGAGTGAGTACCCTGAATCAATACTTCTTGTATTTAACGGTTTCAAAACCTGAACAGTAGAATTCAGAATGGTTTCATGGAATTAAAAATAAATCCATCTGATCTAGGTATTAAACTAGTCATTTGCAACAATCAGGCTCCTGTATATCCATCTCTTTTTTATAAGATAGGTAATGCACGTAAATTAACAAAAATTAACTAACACACGACAAACACACACACACACACACACACACACGCGCATAGTTTTGTAGTATATAGAAGCATTTCTTTCTTATTACTTAAAACTATTAATTCATCACAATCTACCCACCCAAAACCTGTTTCGATTTATTTTATTGGAAATGGATGGGGGTAGGGTAATGATCAAAGTACATTGAAACTCTTCTTCAAGTATGTGGCCAACAATTTCCGCTTTCAGTTTGTTATCATCTAACCAGACAATAATTATTCAGTATAAACTACAATTACAAAGCATTTGGTTTTTAATGCGTCATTCTGAAAATCAGAATGATCACTGAGGACAGGTGTGCTCTGAAAGTTACTGATCACTATTACAGTTGTGTTCCGTAAGTTATACTTATCACTATTACAGTTGTGTTCCGTAAGTTATACTTATCACTATGATAGTTGTATTCTGTAACATGCTGATGAGAATTGTGTTCAGTAAGTTAAACTAATAACAGGTATGCTCTAAAGTTAAAGTGATCACTTTGACAGTTTGTGTTCCGTAACTTAGACTGATAACTATGACATTTGTGGTCCGTAAGTTATACATACTGATAAGTGTTGTGTTCCGTAACTTAGACTGATAACTATGACACTTGTGGTCCGTAAGTTATACATACTGATGAGAGTTGTGTTCCGTAACTTAGACTGATAACAGGTGCGCTCTAAAGTTAAAGTGATCACTATGGCAGTTTGTTTCGGAAGCTCTAGTATTTTGAGAGGTCCGCTTACACAAACTCCAGTAATGTTTGTTTGCTTTTTAAAACTTATTTTACTTTAAAGATAGTCTACAAAAGCTAAACATTCTTCCCAATTTTTTCATTATATATTATAGGGTTTTGTTTGGGCATACTCGCTGTTTGCTATGCAAATTCTACGGTGTGAATCTCACACTCCTCCAGTCTTGAACAACACAGAAATGACGTCGACTGTGATTGGCTATAAACCTCAAAGTGCTGACGTAGCATCGGAAGCACTGCTAACAGCTAATCTGGAACAAGAAGATGATAATAACAGCGTTCGCTGTACATTAAAGGCGTGCGGAGGACGCAAAAATGAGAGTCTTTTTAAAATGGTAATTATACTCATACGACAAACATTCGTTTTAAACAAATTGTATGTTATTATAAATAGACTAGTGTCATAACTTCGTAATACTGTCCCCCCCCTCCCCATTTACAAAATATTACATCCCCCCTCTCATTTTCCATATGCACATTCCCCCCCCCTCCTCTGCGCCCCAGAGATAAATAGCTTGATTAGACCAGTTGCTATGTATCCTGCGATAACTTGAGCATGTGTATATTTTTCAAATTTAAATACCATTTTATTTTGGAAGGAACAAATACTGGGCCCCTTCTGTTGAAAGGCCTTCAAGCACTGCAGGGGGATGCAGGGGCAGTAGTTAGGATACTGGATAGACTGTTTATATTCAGCTATGTGTTTTGAGTCTATAAATATACTAGGCTTTCAATATTTATTTTAAAGTCACGACACTTAATTAGTGTTAAATATTAAGCATCTATAGCCGCTTTTATATGGTTTCTTATAAGCAATTTTTGCCTGTTCTTTAACAAATTAAACAATTGAAGTACCATGACAGAATATGGTTAGTAAAAAAATAAAAAATAAAATAAAGGAGAGTTTTTAACGTGCAGCGAAACCTGACCTCTAGAAGCAAATTTACATAGGTGAATGTTACATTTAAGTAATGTACTCAAAACTGTTCAATTTACCGTATTCATACACAATGCACCATGATGGTACGCTCGCTATGCAGGTGACGGACATTTTTGGAGCTCTATTTCACACTCGGGAGAACATTGATTCCATCAACTGGTGCCTGTCGAACAGCAAAAAGTGCAAACAAGGAATACCGGACATAAAAGATCAGACTGAGGCCACTCAGAGTTTTGCAAAACTCGACAATGACCAGTGCTGTGTGACGTGAGTGACAGACATTATTTGTCTTTCATTAATTTTATTTACTAGAGAGTACTCTCAAATGCAGCACTTTTAAGGGGTGTATCAAGGCAGGTTACTCCGAATACAAACTTTGCGATAACCTTCCGGATGAGATATGTGTATATCTGTACTGATTTGTTTTACAGTGTGAATGTTGAAGCTATAAGTAAATTAATTAAATATTAGATAAAATATAACAGACATTGCTAGTTTGCAAACCAAAATCGATCGTACAGATTACCACCAAAACCACCACCACCACTATCACCAGTCAAGAGGAGCATTATTTGTTTTTAAAAACCATTTTTTAAAAACAAATTGCTACATTAAAACTAAATCATTTGGGAATTTTAAGGCGTTTTGCTAATCATACTTCAACCACAACAACGTCATTTATTCATATAAGTGAGCCCAACATATTTAGCTAGTTTACAACTTGTCTCAATTGAAACTCGTTAAAGGCAAGCAAAACGAAGCAATTCTAGATGGTTTAAAAAATGATACCTATTGTCTTCTACAACATAATGTGTTCTGGTACTGTTTACGTAGCGTCGAATATTCATTTATCCGTAACATCATTGTAGAAAACTTTGTCATGCTATTTTGATCTGCACTGGATTTACAAATACTCTTAGTTTCATCCCTTGGATGTATCCTACCAGGGCGAGGCAAATCCAGCCCATCTTCGGACTCTTGAAAGACGCATACGGCGCTGAGTGTAGAGTGCCATACTTAGACAACAAGTACCAAATCGCAGACCGAGGATTGTGCAATCAGTACGTATGATGAAACCCTGTAATTTCTAACGTAATAGCGACTTTTAAGCAAGTTAATTCCCTTTGTTCTCTTCGGAAAGTGGATGTCCCCCCCCCCCCAACCACCATCTCCCAGTTGACTGCTGCGCACTTCGTTGAACTCTATTCCTTACAAAGGGGAAGTAATTCCGCTAAGAGGCGCAGCTATCGACAGGGATCACACTTACAGCACACAACCACACGCACGCGCATACACACATACATTGATGCATGTCTTTATTTATTCAAAGAAAGAAACGGTAAGTTTCTCAAAATCTAAAGCCCCTTTCGTCATTTTCAGGACCACTGGCTGTACAGGCACTTGTCGTCAGGAAAAGAAACTGATAACATTGTTGTGCTTCCCAACGAATCAAACGTCGCCGGATTTCAGATTGTTTGAAGTGGAGGGCTACTGTTCATGCAAGGCTAACTGACGCAATCAACAGCTTTTAAAAATCGTTATAGTTGACTTCTTGTTTTGTACGAGATCGTTAAGTTTAGTATTATCAAAGTTAATATTTGTTTTTTTGTATAGTATATGAAATCTCATTAGGATCGAACTATACAGCCATGTTCACCACTCTCTACTCTCCTTCCCCATCCATCTATTAAATGTTTTGTAGAGTAGTGAGGAAGACGTCTGGAACTTCTAGCACTCCTTCCCCATCCATCTATTAAATGTTTTGTAGAGTAGTGAGGAAGACGTCTGGAACTTCTGGCACTCATGTACTCGATCATATACCCACATTCAAGAGAGGCAGGCTTTTAGTGCCAGAACAGTACTCAAGAACGCACGTAAAGAGAAGGCAAAGATATCGCCATCCAGGTTACTGTGTCAACATTGGTACGATAAAACAAACAACACAAATCCTCCAAAAGCAATCATATCAACTTTTCCTAACGAAGTCATTTTATGCAGATGTTTATCAGTGGCCATTTTGGTTCATATAAACGCACAGTACAACTATGAGTTGAAAATGCGGGGAAAAAATGTATCATGAATCATAAAACATTTTGCAATTTTAAGGAACTGGCTAAAAAAACAACAAAGAGTTCTAGCACCTCACAAAATTTAGAATAATATGAACAGAGGTTTGTAATTAAAACAAGGACGAACACGTGATTTGTTAGCGTCTATCAATAGGTAATTGTCATGTGATTTTTCTGGTCTTAAAATAGGCAAATCTGTACACCCCGTGACTATTGCAAAGTCGTTTCATTAATACACTAGGTCTGATGCCAAATCAGTTTTAAACTCTAGGGATGAGGGCAAAATAGTTATGAGAGCTTGAGTGTAGGGGGCGCTTCCGGCTTCCGCCGCTTTCGCGTTTGTTATGAGCAAAAGGCCGGTTTATGTTATATGATTGATTGCAAACTTGTAACGATGGTGTAGTGTTTGACATAGCATAGCTGTCGGCATAATAATTTAAAATGTGTGGCTGAAGACACAATGGTTTAAAATGCATGATTGTTAACATAGCGGTTTAAAATACATGACTAGTAATATGGTTAAGAATTTATGACTATTAGAAAAGTGATATACGCCGCATGACTTTATAGTAAAGTGGCTTTTACGTCATGACTGTAGGCATAATGGTTCACATGACTTAATAGCTATTAAGTAGCTTTTACGTCATGACTGTAGGCATAATGGTTTAGAATTCCTTATTTATGCAAAGTGTTATAAGCCACGTGACTAACAGCAAAGTGATTTACATGACTAATGGTACAGTGGCTTTTACTCCTAGGACTGACTGAAATGACTTAAGGTAAAGTGGTTTCCACTTCAAAAACTGATGGCAAAGTGGTTTACACTTTAAGAACTGATGGCAAAGTGGTTTTTACTTCAAGAATGGATGGCAAGGTGATTTCACTATATGAGTGAAGTCATTTTTAAAACTTCCAGTTTGAAGGAATCGTGACTAAGCAGCCAATGGAATTAAGGTCACCTGCTTCAATAGTCGCAATATTTATTCAGGTCTCAGTTGTCCTTAATACATTACTTTCAGCGGCTTCCACTACAAAAGAAATGTGGCTACTGCCTTTGCACTGAACAGGAAAGACTTTTTTTCAGATCGGCCGCAGAAGGAAAGGCTACTTAAACTAGTGGGAGTCAGCAGGACAGTTGATTTGATAAATTTGAGAAAGAGATTGCAAATTTACATTTGATTTTAGATCAAACAATTTTTTTTTATATACGTACGACTTTCACGTATTTATTAGTCATATTGCTAAAGTTTTAGTGAGGTCAAATGTCTTTCATTTTCCAGTTTTGCTTAAATAACAAGTTAAATCAAGACTTTTGCATGCACTGTACGAGACAAAGACAAGCCCGACAGTAAAAATGATATTGTTTACTTGTACGTTCCAACTTCACACACAAGTCAACACAAGTGCATTAGCTCGACTGACCCAAGACCTTGTCTCTAACTAGAGCTGAAACTCTTTGCTCAGGGTCACACAACACTCCCAATCCGGTTGTCATTTAGGAGTGTCTTTACACGAGCCAAAGCACTTTGCGATGTCAACGTTAAAATGAGATTTATATGCATTGAAGAAGACTTTTTTTTTTCTGTAGACTTGTGTACAATTATGGTCCAGACAATATCATATTACATATCAGAACCTGAAATGTTTTGTGGCTTTATTGAGCTTTTATTAACAGTCTCATTTGTGTCTCTGCGCCCAGACTGCAGTTTTTAATGTCTTGTAAACTTAGTGGCAACAAGCATTCTCCTTAGACGTCAAGATCCTGATGTATAACACATTGCTGAGTAAGGCAGCATACTAACATCATTCATTAATCAAACTAAGTTGAACTAAATGCAGACACAAAGAGTTAAGTGGCATTCGATTTATAATCTTCAAAACTATTAACTGTGGGAGGCAAAATGACATCAAAGTAATTTTTAATATTTATTGGATTACATATCAGTTTCCTGGACACATACCTAAAAATGAAAGAATTTAATAAAGTCATGTTGGAACAAATTAAGTGACTAATACTGGTAACTATATTCATCTATGTCTTTTAAAATATATCATTTAACAAATTAAAAAAAATCATTTAAATCAAGAGAGAGAAACATGAATCATTTCTGTTGTATTTCTCATCGAATCCTTTCAAAATATGGAAAATAAAATCACGATGGATTCAGTGATGAATGCATATGAAAATAATGAGTGATTGATACACAGATAAGAATTTTTTTTTTTAAACACTGAAAATAATCCATGATAAAAAGTGATACATACTGTAAATAGCAGTTGAAGTGTTTAAAAAAAACTACCACTCCTTAATGTCTGGAAGTAAAAGAAAATAAAACAAGGAGTTTATTTGCCAGGCAGTATGGGGATTAATCTTTTACTGCAGTCAGTATGTACTGTGTTCTCTTCTGCCTTGTTTTAACTGTCTTCAGTGAATGAGCCAGCCACTTTCACAGCCTCATATGTAACGAAATTAAAACAAAAAGCCAGACACTAAAATAAATACCTCATTCTTGTAAATGAATGCTTACATCACACAGTAGAACTTTGAAGTCATTGTTTTCAAGTGAAAGTTTTCTCTACACTGGAATTCTGAACTCGAAGTAACCATAGTTGTTTATCTGAGTTTTTCTCTTTAAAAATCTGTTATATTAAATTGATGTCACTTTACAATGGTTCTCTTTGAAATTTATTAATTTTCTCTAAACAACTAGCACAAACTAGAACTTTTGTTTATGAAAATGAAAGAAAAAAAAAATCGAACCTTTCAGATTATGTCTTATTGGAACCCCAGTCTAATACACATGTTCTTCAAATGAATTAGATAAACAGTCTTGAATAAGTAGAATGATTAACATGAAATAAATACAGGTGGGTCCTTGTCTGTTTCAAATTAGTTTTTAAGTTGAATTTCTATATAACTTAGAACCAATAAAAAAAAAAATTGTAACAGTACAGTTTGTAATTAAAGTTTAAAAATGGCTCCTTGTCTTTAGTGTTGCTGAGGGATTATTTTTACATTCAGTGGGGCATAAGCTTTCACATGATCCATCACATACTTTTATCTATCAAAATGGTTCCAATTGTTGACTTACTGTAACCTAACACCCTACTGATGTTTGCTGGTGTTTCCCCTCATTCAGAATGTTTTATGTCAACTTTCTCTTCCATTGTTATTGTTTTTCTCTTCTTTGATACATTATCAACACTTGCATCAAATTTTCATTTCAGAGCCATGATAGGAGTTTTCACATTCTCAGAAACTGGATAAAAACTGACATAATACATTGTATACACAGGAAAGTCTAAATGAATACAAGATCCAATTTAAAATGGTGGCATCATTATTCCTGACCAGTGTTGTCAGATAAGATACAAATTAAATTATCATATTTTAAAATGTTTTATAAATTAAATAAAATTTATTATATATTTTAAATGCATTATTATATATTTTCTTAGATAGCTTTGACTTTATAATTTGGTTCATACCTGTGGAATGCCGACCTGACATTTGTAATTTAGGGGCCACTTTTAATAATAAAATTTACTGGAATAAAATCTCAATAACTGGCTGTAGATAACATTTTTTACGCAGGGTAATTTTTTTTTACTTCTTAATTTACATGCATGGCTCACTGAAGAGTTTCTTTCATAATTATTATTCAGCACCCATTGCCATGCTGAGGGATATTTATGTTTGAAATTGGAAAACATAACTTTTCACTAGGTTTTCATACAAAGAATGCAATTATCAGTAATTTATGTATCATACATCAAGTGATAAGCATGTAATTGTTACATATCATGTAATACATGTGCATTTTATGGTTCTATAAAACAATTATCTGTAATTTATGTATTTTTATACATTATATAATATGTATCAGATTCTAAAAATACAGTTTTCAGTAATTTGTGAATTACACATTATGTAATGTGTGTATGTTCCAGGATGTAAAAACATAGTTATCAGTAGTCTACATGTTATGTAATATAAAAAAGTTATGTAAAAGTTTTAGGCTCTAGGGATGCATTTATTGCTAATCAGTATATTACATATTATATAACATGTATATGTTTTTAGTTGAAGTGCTAATGATGCAGTTACTATGTATTACACAATACAGAATCTATAAACTAACATTATATAATATGTATAATTAGGTTCTAATAATTCAAATACCAATAATCTAAACATTACATACAAATGCATTATGTTTTTGTTTCTGAAAGTGTTACTGGTAATTTGTGTATTGCACATTTATATAATAAAGTGTATTCATTTAGGTGTTAATGACAAGTGTAATGGAAAAATGTAGTACACATTTATATAATAATGTGCATTTGTTTAGTTGTTATGACACTTGTAATGGTAATATGTATTTACATGTTTCTTGCACTAATGCATGTAGGCCTACAGCATGAAACAAGATCAACATTCCAAGGGGAAGTAACAATACAAGTAAAAATGAATAATTCTTTAGTTTCTTGTACATTTTTTTCTCAATACACACAGCAGGAATAGTCTGGTTACAAACAAAAAATGCAATGATTCTTTCTATGGTAAAGTAAGGATAAAAATAGATTTCCATTGTTTTAATTTTATTGCTTTAGTAAAGTAAGATACATTTTTTTTTTTTTACTGGTTTACAGGTTTGAAAAATATGATAGAAGAGAGAATAAAAAGCATGCATGTATGTGTGTGAGATGGAGAGAAAGGAGGCTAATAAAATGGTGATAGATAGATTGACTGACAGTCAGATAATAGAACAGCAAGCAAAGGAAGGAGTTATTTTCCTCATGAGGACAACGTCCGGCTGCTGTCTTGACATCTACACAAAGACTTTTAATGTTTGCTTCATTCTGTTTATACGCATGAAAGCAGCCAACAGGATTAAAAAAAATGTACTAACTCTTCACCATGGACAAGAGAGAGTAGATGTCCCAAAATGCAAGGTATAAAGAACTGGTACACAACACTGGAGAGTAATAGAGTACAACACTAGAGAATAACCAGGATAAAAACTCACAGGTAAAAGAGATCACAAATAATGATGGTTAATGAGGAGGTTAACATGAAATAAAATAATTGAGCACAACAAAGTTAAGAGGTATAATGATACGTTATTGATACGTTTAACAATTCACAAGAAAATCAATTTATTTTGATTCATGCAAGCTATCAATAGTTCTTTTGTGAATAATATAATGTGTGACTTAAGTTGCTTTAACAACAACAAAGAAATATTCAAAGGAAAACACCACAGCACGCAGTTTAACAAGGAACATACTGACTTGAAACAAAGAAAGCCAATTCTATTAAAAAGGATAATTATGTGCATACCAGTATCTGTATCTGTGTGCTGTGAATAAGAAAACATAAATAAAACAAACTGCAGAACAATGAATAAATGTACACCCTCAATATAAAAATAAAATAGAATAATAAAAAAATCCCATCCAAATAGAGTTTTCTCTTGCTTAATGCTCATTTACAGAAACCAGATACCACTCCATTTGCTTAATGCTCATTGACAGAAACCAGATACCACTACATTTGCAATAATCAAAATCTCTAGCTAAAGGTAAGCTAATTTATATTATTTAATTAAACCGAATTAGGAAGGCAACTTGTGTTTAGTTCTGCATCACAATGACATTTTTCACAATATTACAATTTGCCATCACATTTTCCTGAAAATGTTCAGTTTTACAGCCAAATTTTGACAGCAATTAATTATCAAACAGTCTTAGGAAATTTCAGTTCATAAACAAGAACATGCTGCATTTTTACATGGCAATGACATCTTAAAATGAAAATAATAAAACCTGTTACAAATGTACATATTTCAATGACAAGTCATGAACATTTACTAAAAACAATGGGGACAAACTTACTCTTTTAATTAGCTTACTGCCGGATTATGCGTATTGAAAGCATAACGACAGTTTTAAAACATGAAGAAAAATGATACTAATCAAACAACCAATCTGAAACAAGCCTTTATGATCATACTTAACCCGCAGAGTCTTTAGTATATTATTTGTTTTGTGGGGGAGAAAATCTCAGTGCATTCTTGTTTTGTGAACCAAGGTAATGTCTGTTTCTAAAAGGTGATGGAAACAAAATAAATTCACACAGAACCAGATCCACAGAAACATTTCTTCACACTTGCATACATCATAAAATTATGCTCAGTAAAATTTAAATTTGCATAAGAATAAAAAATTTAAATATTCAAATACATAATTAGGGATTGATTATATTAATGAACATTTTATTTAAAATCAAGCATGGCTCCATAAACACTGTAATGAATTTAATGACAACTTTCTTGTTAAAACTTTAATTCTAATTCCATTGATAAGGGAGATGACTCCTGTTCAGGAAGTTTCTGTACAAGGTCACAAAAGTTCCTGTGCAAAATAGGCTGAATGCGAGACCAGAGTGTCCAAACTACAACACTCATGCACAACTGAACAAATTTTTTCCTGAATAACAAGTTTAATATATTTTTTTTCATGAGGAGCACTGCTTGCAGAATGATTCGGGAGAACAGGGTGCTCTTTGACTTTCAGTGCTTATCTGGTGTATCAGATGCTCTTAGTAGTTACAAATCAAACTTATAAACAGCCTGATTTAAGTCCACTACAGGCATCAATAAGGAACATAGTTTGTGATCTGTAGAGTCTTGGCCAAATTTTAACTCTGTTGCAAAAAAATCATCCAGTCAAAATATTCAGAGGTCAGAATGCTATGACACTCTATAGCTGTACATTAAATTTGGGTTAGTTATAGCTAAACATTTATTTTGTGTGTGTGTGTGTGTGTGTGTGTGTGTGAGTGAGCACATGCATTTAGCATGTGAAGCAAAAATCATTTTGGTAAAGAAGAAAATGTTTAAGACCTATGATGACCATTTCTGTACGGCAAACTTGGAATAAACACCTAAACTGTCTATACCATTCCTGTGTAACATTTGATACAAGTCAAAGTATATTTTATTGTTAATTTACATGCAAAGTAATACAATAAAATATCCTCTATAGAGATAAAAAAGTTGAATGTGATGTTTGAAGTAATGGGTGAACAATTTTCCATACTGATAAAATCCATTTTCTATGGTATCAAAAATGTTACACCCATGTCTTATCTTCATGTTGACAGTTCACTTTCAATGCTCTCAAGAAAACCTAAAATATCCCAACAAAAACAAAACATGCACTTATCACGGACAAATTCTCTTATGAACCATTGACAGTTTTAATTAAACTGTATTTTGGCAAATTTACTCTTATCATTTAGAGTGCCTCATTGACTTCATTGATCTGGCAACTTGTATGCCAAGAGAAAGTAAATCCCAAACAGGTCATTTCAGTTGTTGGATGTGGAATACAATCAAGGTGAGTTTTTAAAAAGTAAATGTACAACCAGTTTCCTGAATAAAAGTTGGCACCATAAACGCATATGATAGCAGCATGCAATGTAAAAAGAACCCTAGTTTCTTAATTTAAATGCACAATATAGGGCATTACATTGTGATGACAAAATATTACAATGGTCTGACAAAACGAGATGAAGGAGTCATCTCTTACCAGTTTATAAGGGACAAAGGTCAGATGATGCAGTGTCATGCATGATGAGGTTATGTGCTAGCAATTTAGATCAAGATTTTAGAAGATTAAGTTCAAACTCTGATGGAGTATTTACAATTGTTAAAAAATGGTTTAAGCAACAGTCACATGTCATCAAATATGGAAAAACATGAAATACCCAATATTTTATGGAAGAACTGAATTTGACAATACCACTGAGATTAAAGTAGGATGTTCATAAAATTATAGGTAGAATTTGAACATAACTTTTATAGTATTCCAAATCTTTGTATCAAACATAGAAGATTAAAAAAAATAAAATTCTGAAAGAATCTAATGCATTTTTGTATAAAGATATACAAATAATATACTTACAACAAGTTGCTAAAGAAACAAATATTGACATAAATTTAAAAACGTCCTCGGAAAGTTAATCAGTTCTGCCACAATGCAATAGATTCATCATAGATAAACGAAATTATAACAGCATCAATTCACTGAGAATTAAAGGGGTGGGGGACAACCTATTGGAACAATGAAAATAAGGAAGTACATTATACTGAATCTTGATCTGTCAATGTTGCTGAGTGACAGAACCAATACCAGTCTAATGGAGAAAAGAAAACAATGAAGACTGCTGGGTGTGATTAGCTAAACAAAGCTGAATAATAAATACTTTTAAATCAAAACATTTTGTAACCCTAAGAAATATTCATGGTTTTTATTTTATTTATTTTTTTTATCATATCCTTCAAGAGTACTCTGTACTTTTTCACTTTTAAATATTCATCAGATTCCAGTTCTGTTGCCAACAAATCAGTTTATATATATTATTCTCTTGAAATTCACCAAACCATATTTTCTGACCAAAGTACCAAATTTCCATTTTCTTGAGGGAAAAGGAACAAACAACTTAATATGTTTAATAATAATATATTATTAAGTATTCATGGAAAAATGCTTTTTAGATTACTACACTTACATGTACTGCTTATTTCACACAGAAAAAAACTTGCACCTCCTAATAAACCTGCATTGTCATCTTGTTCTTTCTAGGGAATTAAAATATTCACATCGTAATGCTTTCTATCTTCGTATTAAAACCATAAGTATCACTTCTATCACTGCAAATCTCTTTTATTAATCTACAAATCTTACCTTCCACCTATGTATTGTGCATAATCATCTCTGATGAAGACAAAATATTCAACTAAGAGACAGGCAGCCATTTTGATTCCCCAAAGTAATCTATACTTGAAATAGACTTGGATGAAAGATTTTAAAATATAAACTAAGTTTTTTAACTTCATGATTTTGTAATTTATTATGTCAAATCAGATTGAGCTCTGAACCAAAGTAATGTCTTTGTTTCTAATGTGATGACTCCAAAGTAATGTCTTTGTAATGTGATGGAACCAAGCAATGTCTTTGTTTGTAACGTGATGGAACCAAAGTAATATCTTTGTTTGTAATGTGATGGAACCAAGCAATGTCTTTGTTTGTAACGTGATGGAACCAAAGTAATGTCTTTGTTTCTAATGTGATGGAACCAAAGCAATGTCTTTGTTTCTAATGTCTTGACACCAAAGCAAAATCTTTGTTTGTAATGTGATGGAACCAAGCAATGTCTTTGTTTGTAACATGATGGAACCAAAGTAATGTCTTTGTTTGTATCATGATGGAACCAATGTCTTTGTTTGTAATGTGATGAAACCAAAGTAATGTCTTTGTAACATGATGGAAACAAAATAAATTATAATAAATCACCTATAGAAACCTTTTTACATACTTGCAGGACTCTGTTAAACACATCATGAAGTGTAGGTGCAGTCAACTATTAATTATTTTTTCTAAATAGAAAAGCATTAACTTTCACTAGTGTCATGGCAACAACCTTCCAAACTGTTGCCAGATGTCATTGTAATTAAAACCAAGCAAGTTATGTACCAACTAAGGTAACTAATTTATGTATAGGATAAATAGGGTAGTATCTAGAAGAATCCATCAATAGCAGATGCCATTTTGAGTGACCCTCTATATAAGCAGCTATAGAACCAGTAATTAATACTTGAGAGGTAGCAGTTATTTTTATGTTACATCCAATTTATTTTTATAATATCCAATTTTCATCAGCTTCATAAAAATTCAATATGTTCCCTTTTACATACATTATATTTCATATGATTTTCTAAGTATGCATTATGGCAGAAGTGACTATTTCTGAAAGCGTAATGATTAAGAAGAGAGGTAATTTCAATTACTATCTACTAAATGAATGCACTGTACCAAATGATAACATTTATAATGCTGATTAGTATTCAAAGTTAACAAGTTAGAATTCAAATGTTTGATGTATCTTAAACACATATTGGAGTGTAATTAAATTCTGATCCCAATTTAAATTAAAATATTTCAACACTTTCTTTTCATTTGTAACTTCTGTACCAATGATACAATCAAGCAGATGAGCTAGCAAAGTCATGTCACAAGTTACATTTGGTTTGAAAGTTGCATTATAATTATAAACTCAATGCAATGAAAATTACTGTCATGTTGCATATGTTCAAACTTTAGTTAAGAACTGAATTCAGAAACAAGTGAACACTCATAAAATGAGTGTAGAAATCCACACATAAAAGTTAATTCTCATAGCAATACATTACACTTTTATGAACCACATTAATTTATTTTTCTTTTTAGTAGTTTTGAATATTTATATCTGTGGTTTTATTAATTTCTTGATTGTTCTCTTCACAGCACATTGTCATTGGTTAAACTGTGATGCCCATAATTCTGAAAGTGAAACCAGGCAATATGGTAAAGAATCTTGAATGCTTAGACTAAATCACAGTAAAACTCCATTACACAAGGCATGTAACAACGGTAACAAGACTTGAGCTTAATAAACCCAGCTGACAGGAACCCACTGAGGTAGGGTGCAAACATCCTCAATGGCCTTTTCCAATGTGTGAATTGTTTCATCAATATCACTGTTGACAATTTTTTTGTCAAAATAGTGACCATAAGCTTTCTCCAATAGTTCACTTTCTCGTGCCAGTCTTTCCAGGCTGCTATCCTGTTCATAAATAAATTAATCAATATAAATACATACTGAGCACTAAAGAATTGTGAACAATAAATTTAATTTACAAGTAGCACAATGAACATTAACACAATGATAACAGCGAGTATACATAATTGTTCTGTGAATTTAAGTATTATAAGAACTATTATAATTATTAATGATCATTATCAAGACAAACAAAGCTTTATTTAGAGATTTAAAAAAATTATATATATATATATGTGTGTGTGTGTGTGACTTATAAGTTTCAATGGAGAGAACTAAACAATAAAAACTAAATATTTCATGCACATTACAGTACAAGACTACAGAGATTGAGAAGGCAAAGTAAATAAATCATCAAATCACATAAATATGAAAAAAATACTGCATGAAGAAATGTTCAATAAAATGCGAAATTTCAGTTTATATTAATTAAAATGTTCTAAAATGCCAATCAAAATGTTAAACAAAACAATATAATACAAAGTGGGTATTTTTAATGTTTTCTATTTCAATGTCTGTTGTTGGTGTCTGACAGCTTTCACAAGAGTACTCTATAATCTTATCTAGTTGGATGTGTTAATGGAAATTAATGCAAACTTTACAATACAGAGTGAAGTGAAAAGATGCAACACATTTCACTGTTAGCATGGAGCTAAATGGACTCTCTGCATACTGTCTTTGATACACCTACAAATAATGAAAACAGCTTAGAAATGATTTAAAAAAAACTCAAGACATAAAGCATTACTAGGGATTACACATATCTGAGTAAAATAACTATTAAAAATAAATAAGACACCAAAAGATTTCACAACATATCAACCTCTATAATCCACACTAAACACACACAAAAAAAAAAAGAAAAAAAAGATCAAATTCTATAAATACTGGCTTGCTAGAAGTATTGGAAGGGGTTTACATTTGAGAAACATAATGGCCCACTTAGCACTTTTAAAAAGGATTTACATTTGAGAAACATAATGGCTCATGTAGCAGTCTTGGAAAGGATATAGATTATAGAAATACACTTTTAGTATTTATATAATGCTTTGGAAAAGTAGTTACAGTTATCTGACTATCTGAAGTTTTATATAAGTTGAGAAGACTAACACTTCTGTCTGAAAAATCAAATCAAAACTGTGGTGGATTCAGAAAACAGCAATACTTGCATGCAAACACAGACATAAACCTTTGTTCTGTCCTGTTAATCCAATCCTTTGGTTGTTAGGCACAGCTAAAGTAAAATGTTAATGTTAGTACTGATAACTTTCAGCAGGAGTTGATCATATTTATGCTATCCAAAGAAATTCGACTGATCAAAGAATTCAAATCTTCATTGATGAAATAATCTGAGCACTATAATTTTAATCAAGTAAAACCCATCTGACTGATCAAAATAATTGGGGTTTAGTTGATTAAAACTAAAGAGCAACCTTGGTAACCACATTAATCCCAACTCCTACTTGAAATACTCCTAGCTGTGTGCACCTGAGCATGTAATTTTGCATTTTCACCACATTTTTAAGTAGTGTTGGTGTTTTGTCTTTAACTTAGAGTGAGATTATGCCTATGTGTAACTTTTTATTTATGTGTGACTTTTTCAGTAAACTGTATATTTATTTGTATGCAACTATTAAGGAATAAGAAGTGCACTGTTTTGAGATCCAAGTTAGATTCAAATATTCAAGTCTTTGTTGATTAAAGTTCACTGTATTAAGATTCTAAAGAATTCTGAACACGAACACTCCTCTTTTTTAAATTTCAGCTGAAAAACACTTTCTTGTGCAAGTGTTGAAGTTCTGCAGAAATGAGAAGTTTAGCTCAAGTTCTGGCATCCATCATTGAGACTCAAGAGCCAAGACTTATAAAAAGTCTAACTGAAAACCTCTATTAGGTTACATAGGTTAGAATGTTTCTAGTTGATGACCTCTGTCACACAGACTAGAAAGGCTCTAGATGAAAATCTTTATGTCTAGCTTTTTGCAGTTCTTGATGCAGATTTTTATCTCACAGAGAAATTCAAACTTCTAGATTAGATGTCATCATCATTGAGTGTCATGAATACAAAAGAGAATTTTGTTGTAAGTGTCAGCTTCAGAGAACTGATATCATCACTGAGTGTCTGGATACAAAAGAGAATTTGTTGTATCAGGGTAAGAGAAATAACATCATGACTGAGTGTCATAGATACAAAAGAGAATTTTGTTGTAACAAATGTAAGTGTCATGGTAAGAGAACTGACAGGATTAGTATATTGCTGACCTCATGGTCATAGATCCCCGATCTTTACTGAATTTCTTAAAAGCTGGAGACAAATAATAATTTAGACTGATTTCTTAAGTCTATGGATCTAAACAGTTTTTTTGCCTGGCACAGCTGTTTTATGAGCAGGAAGACAATAAATAATATTCTACTAGCATACTGCAAGATTGAAAAGATCAAATGGAAGTGCTTGGTCTCTCAAGAATGTGGGTGAAAACATATTTTGGCTGCAAACATCAATATTAATGATAGAATACAGACTGGTGAATGAGCCATGAAGACAGATTATAAAGGCAGTCTGGGGAAATGCTGACAGAATAGAAACTAATTGGAGGACTCAGTTGCCATGGACAAGATGTCTCAGCAGAATGCAGTTGGTTTGTTAGAGTCTCAATGGCTAAACTGTGTGGTCATCTTAATACCCTGGAGATTTGGCTTGAAACTTATGGACTACAGTAGGCTCTGTTACAGTAGTCTGGGTTTAGACAATCTGAACATATATGAAAGCTCTCATGAAAATAATATAGCTTTCAGGTGTGTACATATTTAAATAATTTTACAGCTATTTATACTTGGCTCCACCCAACTGTCTAAAAATACAGTTGCTGTTGTGAATTTCTGAGATGTACTTTAACCTACAGGTTGCCACTCACATTGATATTCTTCAAGTCTTTCAAATCACATGCTTTGGGTGCTGCAATGAACACGACAAATGGCGCATATTCTGCTGCTCTCAGTACTTTCAAAGCCTGAAAATACAACAGTCAGTATGGGAAACACCGAACATGCAAGTGAGTGCTACTAAAGTAAAGACAATGTAACCAAAATAATTATTAGAAAAAAGTTAACTGCATATATTTACACATACAGTGTATATACATGCTATACTTTTAAAAACCAAACTAAACTTATTACGAGGAGACAAACAAATAAGACAATGAATATGAAAACTACGCTATAAAAGAAATAAGATTAGATGTCAATACACAAAATATAAAAACATAAAAGCAGAAAAATAAGAAAACATGAAACATATGATTATAATACGTTACACTTTTTATTTAGTACCACTAGCCAAACAAACAGAGCTGAGATTTCAAGTACATCTTCCAATCTTATTTTAAAATGTTAAGCCAACTCATTTAGGTTTCTCATGATGATCAAGAAATATAGTCAGAAACTACATCTTAAAAAAATAATTTGTGAATTTTGTAGGATACATTGCATAATATAATATTTATTTCAACAAATATTTTTTATATATGGCTTCAGTTGCTGGATTTTCGCTAAATATATGTGTTCTAGAAATACAGTTGTGTTAGTGAAATACAACAAGATTACCCATCCTAGGTTGCCATGAATACAAGTACACTGTCACGTTAAACTAAAATTGCCAAGATTATACAGTGCAATTATATGGTTGCCAGGAAACTACTCACACTTGTAGATAACAAAATTAAACAAGATTTTGGGGCCAGTTGTTGGGATTTATTGTACTTTTTTGGATGATTGCAGCTGAACCATTGTGCTATGTGCTAAAACAGTTTCTAGATCAACTGATCCTAGGTTTATTCAGAGACCAAGACATATTTTTGAAATAAATAATCTAAAATAATGGTAATAATATTATGATGGTATATGTGCATCAATAGCACCCAAAGAAAAGTCACAAACTAATAAGTGTTTCAAATCTTAAGCATTGTCAAGAGTTCAAGGTGCATTGTTGGAACTAAACTGTTTAAGGAAAATGGCAATAACTATAGGATATATCAACAACCTCCTCCTCCATAATTTCTAAAATCTCTAAACATATTAAGAAAAATAATAATGATCATGGATATTGTGGAATTTAAAAAGTTGTAGATTCTTATGTATGAACCAAAATGCTTAAAGACCAAGTGAAATGGAATCTAGGTCAAACATAGTTTGTGAACGAAACTTGCCCCATTAATAAGACACAATCTCAAGTCCTTGGGGTAAAAGCAAGCAGAATTAATGTCATGAATGGGGTCAAATGTCCACCAAGGTAACTGTCTCTTGTACATCGTATGACTTTGATCCAATTTGTGCTGATGACAGTGAAAGTTCATCTGATAGTAGTTCACATACAATTTCTAATGTTAGAGGTACTGAGGAAACAATGACTGATGATGACCATGTCTGGTAGTTATTTTTTGATAATATATATATATATATATATTAACTGCATTGTATGCATGCCATACATTTGTAGTCATCATTAAGCTCATAGACATATTTCTAAATATTATTAAAATGAGTTATAGTGTGATTTTTATGTGAATGATGCAAGCTTTTTAAGTACATTGTTGTAATTGTCTCTCTCTTTCTATATACATATATTAATTAAATTTACTACGATATTTATTACTATTAGCAACAGTACTAATGATATGTACTAACATTTAGAGAATGGCAGTATAGTAATGTTTTAAATAAGTGATTATCATTCTGTATATAATTTAAAATTATTTTCTAGTGATGAACAATATAGAGAATAGCAGTAAAGGCTTGTCTTAAATTGAGTGATTATTATTCATATTGTATATAATTACTTTACTTACTAGTAGTTTCTTTTATATTTCTCTCTATATATTTGCATATTTGTGCATGAATATCTGTATAAGTGATATGTGTGTTTATTTTTTATGTGTACTGTTTTATTAGTACTGTAAATCAAAAGCTTTTAAATGGCCAATGTTATATTAATTTAATAGTTAGATAGTCTTTTAAAACTTAAATATATGAATTTCTTCTTATTAATATTACAATTATTAGTATTTTGTGTACGCATGATCTAAAGTAACAATTAAATAGTTAAAAAAAAGCTAGAATTCTAAGGGAGAAAAAATCCCAGTTTCTGCCATTTTACTAGTGGTGGTATAATTAGTGCAACAAAATTCTATAACTTTGCTAATATGCTGTACCATATGAAACCATAAACTGTAAAGTAAAATATTTAATTATGACCAAGTTACTTCAACTATTCATTTGTATTCAAGCAGTTTTTGCAGATGCATAATAATAATGATCAAAGACTAATGGATTTACCTACTAAAGTTAACACAGAATGGATTTATTCTTATCTGTGGCTGACCTAGATTCCACTTCACTTGGTCTTTAAAGCTGTCCATTTAATAAAATCTATTATCAATATAACAAGGCCAAATGAGTCCTGCTGCTTTTAAAATCATCTCCCAAACATAACCTTTTACAAGTGGTTAAGCTATGGAAATTACTTTTTTTTAACTGTATGGGGAAGTAAGCAGTAATTAAAATACATTCTTTGGCACCATTGGAGATGGAAACCATAATACTAAAATAATCTGAAGTAAACAAAACATAGCATTACTTGCTTGAGAGTCTGATTTGGAAATCTTTTTGTAAGTATTTGTTATCTTTATTTGAATATATGATATGTTTATCTTTATTCTGCTTTTGATAATGGTAATAGCTTGAAGCCCCAAATGACTTATCCAAACTCATATTCCTTTCTTAAAGTGATAGTGCTCAGTAAGCAGTAAATCTTACTTTCTTTATTACAGTCACCTCCCTTGCAACCCCCCCCCCCAATTTTTTAAAAATACCTCAAATATGCCTGCATTGCTGAAAATTTAAAACATGCCATTTGATATGAGCAAAGTAAGACAGATTTAGGCTGAATACAAAAATATTTTAGTATGAACTTTATTTCTACAAACACAAGTAAACAAGTATGTAGTTACAATATCTCTCTCTACCCGTGGCTTCTCAGCTGGCAGGTTTACAACACTGGGGAAGTGTTAACATGCTCAGTGCCATTTTCTGTGAAACTAACACACAACAAGTCTGTGAGATAGCATGCAATAGGTGGAAATTCAATCTGGTCTAGATAACAGCGCCACCTGTAACTATACCTGATGAATAGCTGATAATGTTGGTGCTGCAATAAAAACTACTAAAGGGGCATAATCTGCACACCGTAGCACCTTGATTGCCTGTCAGAAAGAGTCATCAACATAAAAATATGCTTTGAGATATGAAATAATATTTATTAAGAATTTCCAAGGATTTCTTTCTCTTTAATTTACACACAAACATACATGCAGAACACACACAATAAATGAATAAACACAGATATACATAGCTTTCTCATGTCAGTGAATACATGTATGTCATAACTGTGTTGCAAAGTAACTATTTTGATTTATATGTTCATGCATATATTATATGATACAATAAGTTTAAAACTCATAATACTTAGTACAACTTAAGCTGTACAACTCTGGATGACTATATAATGTCTTTGCTTTCAACATTTATCATGGCATTATAAACTGATGGTTGAATAAATATTCCGTCTTTAAACTTGTATTAAATATGCAATTTGGACAACTCACTTCACATTAATAACTCTGTTAGATATGAACATATGCTTTAAACTTTTATTGTCTTATCAACTAATTTCAAGATTTGAATAATGGCAAAAATAATTCTTTATGGTAACAAAACCCATGACAGATATTTACAAAAAACCATGAATTAACAGGACAAATATTGAATATAATAAAATAATTATCTACTGTTGAGGAAATATGTTTTCTCACAATGTATCATAATTAATTTATATTTGGTGATTTACTATGACAAACTTAAAAAGAAATTACATGAAAATGCTTGTCTGACAATATTTCAAGTTTTCACAACCATTTAAAACAGTTCATTTTCATTACATTTTCAAAACAAAGATAAACAAATACATTTCTAAAAACAATTTATACATCACTTTGTATAACTTGTAAATTACACAATAAATCTTTTGAAGTCAATCATTCTAAATAAGGCCCAAAGTGGACCAGCAGCATATCATGATTCTAATGAACAGTGACTCAGGGAAATATTAAAAGTGACTGATATGAGGTTAGTATGAAAGGCTTGGAATATTAAATATTGCTTAAAGTGCCAAAAACACACAAAATAAAGAGTTAACAACTAAGTAAATAATTAGAATTCATGCAATTATAGCAAATAATCATTTCCTGTATAAGTTAGCATTTATCAAGCAAATTTCTGTTTCAGGTGAATTTGTTTTGGGTATTTTTAAAGAGCTGTTTCAGTTTGTGATGATAGGAAATTGCAACTAAATTCCAAATGCACCAGAGTCTGACAAATTAAACATTTGTGTGTGTGTGTGTGTGTGTGTGTGTGTGTGTTTTAAATGCTGTTACAGACTGTCCATAATGTCAGAGGCTTGTCCTGATACTGATATAATATTCACACATATAATAAAATTAATTTTTATCACACATTCTAACATTAGAGTTGCATCTCAAATGTAAGTTATAACAAATGAAAGCAAATATTTATCACTATTTCATTGTAAAATGTTTCATTGAAATAGTAAGTCAAACCACTAAAGCTTGTTAATAATAAACAGCTTATCCAGTGATGCTAGCAGTTCTGAGAAGCTGGCCAGTTATAACTGACCAATGGTCTGATGCTGGCCAACAACACATCTAACTAATAGGAATAGGAAGTATGTGACCTGTTAGAAATTCTCTCTTGTCACTTTGATTTTTTTTCTGTCAAGTCTGGTTTTAAGGCTGACCTGAGAGCTGTGGTGAACTATTTGACTGATAGAGAGAAAATGCAGAAAATTAGAAATATTTTTCATGTATTCTGAACTATTGATTTTATTGTTTTGTAATTAGACTCAGAAATGTTTTCGTGTTTTTGAACTATTGATTTTATGGCTTTGTAATTAAAAAGATTTTGTATATTATACACTGTTGAGTATACTGCATTGTTCCTAGTGGAAACGTTAATCATGAATTTGGTTATGTTGTATTTATGCCCATGTGTACAAATGGGGCTAATGAATTCTATTTTAGGATAATGTCAATTAAGAATGTTAGTGGAGAATTGTTTGGAAGTATGGGGACATTTTAGACAAGAACCTTAAGCGTATCACTTTGTTTTATTTCAGATAGCATGCCTTCCTTGTTTTGGGGCTTTCCCATTTTCCCCGTTATTCGTTGAGTTGTGGCTGCAGCGATCTGTGGCACTCTGCTCCTCTTTATAAAAGTTTACAGGATAAAATACAGTCAAGATGATGTATTAATTGTATGTCAAATATGAAAGCAACTGAGAAATAGAATAAGTTTTCTGGTCCAAACAAACTAAACTAGAAAGAAATCCTCGTACAATTAGTCTATAAGCCTTGTATTCTAAAAGGCCATCTAACCTTTCCTACACCCACCTGAGGCTCTACATCAAGAATTGCTATGAGGTTTCGTCGATGGATTTCTCGTATTGTTTCCAACCGTGTGCCATACATGGCATCTTCATGGGTTCCATACTCCAAATATTCATTGTTAGCAATGTCTTTCATCATGTTTTCATGTGATGTGAAAAAGTAATTCTTGCCATTTTCTTCTCCTTCTCTGGGTGGTCGTGTTGTATCTGAAAAATCAAACAGTTCTCAAACACTTTAATAAAAAAAGTCTTTATACTAGTACCTTTTGTATTCAGGGACACAAAAAGGAAATGCCTTGGAACATTGTTTACAACATAATTATGTTCAATGCTAAATTTAATTTATTTATAAAGGGGGCACAATTTCCATTCCTTTGCAAGCAAAACAATAATAAATAAATATAATTTGTGGTAATACAAGTTGAAGAAAACCACTTGAAAATATGAAACAAAATTAAATATAAACTCAATAAGTATGAATTTAAAAATAATTTTTACAGAGGTAAGTATTCAAAAGTATTATGCTAACATTTGCTTAATTACATCAATTAAACTGACAATGTGTTATCACATCATTTGAAGAACAAAAAGCCAAGAATCAAAGAACCAAAAACTTAAATGGCACAATTAACTTGATACTGATTTTCACTAGAAACCAAATGTCATAAAAGATTGAAAAAAAGTTTGGGACTTTAAAAATAGTGATTCTCTAAAACTGTGTGATATACATTTCTGTGGTGACAGAACATAGAATTACCATATAAAATATAAAAAGGATGTGTAAAATAAAATATATACAACAATATTCATATATAGAATAACTTTCTAACAAACAAATGAAGAAACATATGTAAAAATATTATTTAAAGAAACCATTATGCAAATGAACTGCAGTTTGAGAACCATTTAATATGGATATCATATTTTTACATATTGGACAACACTAAATATTAAGAATCACTGATGTCGATACAAAACTTTTGCAAAATGAATAACACTGAATACTGACAATCAATGATATGGACACCATACATTCACAAACTGGATAACATTGGATAATGAGAATAACTGATGTGGATACAGACACATGATAACAGCGGATGTTCACTTACGTGGAATGGGGTATGCAAAGCGGTTAGGATGAGTAGTGATGAGTGTATTTTTAATGTGTCGTCTACCAACACCATGAGCACCTGATAAAAGGATCCAAAGTATAACAAGGTTAATTGTTTTTTTGTTCTTTCAATGAATTATCTTCAAGTTGTCATACACAACACTCTCTGCCCCCCTCTATTTGTTTGATTCTGTTCAGGAAGTATACTAAATGATCAATTTGCATTTGTACTCAATAATACTAACATTATTAAATAATGACTAAAGGACAATGAAATCATATACACTAGCTGTATATCATTTAATGTATAAGTCTAGTAATGAAGTTATCATAGGAGAAATATTTCATAGTTGTTCTGATTTAGCACTTTAACTTATTTTGGCCCAAACACTCCATTCAATTGAAGGTACAAATGTTGAAGTGCCATACTTTAAAAAAAAAAAATTAAATAGTACTCTGTTTAAAAGTAAACAATTTGCAAGCCAATATTGTAGACAGTACTTTAGCAAAGATATATTTGTTACTAAATAATTTTCACAAAATGTCAGCTGAAAAGCAGTCTGAAGAACATAGTACTTGTTTCTGTTGTATTGACTGTGAATCATAATGAAACTAGTACATTTAATTATTATATACTAATTTCTACAAAATAAAATATCACCAATAAAATGGAAACATTTTGAAAACAATTCTATTTATTTTCAGGTTATGAGTTTCACATTAAAATATGTAAATATACTATGTATATGTTTCATCAGTAAGAGCAATCTTTATCAAAATACAAACCAAAGTGAAGTAGTTTCAGCATTATAAGTTTACCATATGTACAAGTCTACCTGGTAAGAACTATTTTATATATTTAAAACATTTATAACATTAAGGAGTTTCATATTCACCTAATAAGACAAGTGTCTTCCGTTTGAAAGCTGGTAACTGCACCACTTCTTCATATGTCATGAGGTCAAGTTGGTCAAACACTGAATTGTGTTTTGCAAGGTACTTGTCCTTTTTCTTGCGAGCAAACCATGAACAGTGCACTGAAGAAAATCCAAACTATATATGCAATTTATCAGTTAGGGTTAGCAGTATACATATATAATATAGAAGGTAAGAATAGGCAGGTTTAACATGCAGATTGAATTTACATGCCAATATATTTCCCAACCTCTTACATCATGCAAATTTTGTGATAAAATTACTATTGATTCTGCTGCTGTTGAAAAATCACGTTAAAAATTGTATTAAAGTAACAGCTTTACTATACTCATTTGCAATTTTATCACTTTTGTGCAAAACTATATTGTTCATAGCTAATCTCTGCTGGTAATATTTAATCTGTCTTGGCTGTGCTTAATTACTCTGAATTCAATATATTTTTGTGCTTAATTAATCTGAATTGGCTGTGATTAATATGTATTGGCTAAACTTAATCTGCAGAGGTAAATGAAGGAAGGGTGAAGTGTGAATTTCAATACTTGCAAGAAAATGTAGATTGTATTCCTAAGATAAATGGCTTGACTTGCATTTGTTTCACATAAAATGGAAGTCCAAATAGGATTCTATGTGCCAAAGCCACATATAATATATATATAAATACATGACCATTAAAAAGAATCTAGACCTGAGGCTGATAAAGAAACAATAAAACCACACTACACTATTATGTTTAATACTGTTCTAAATGTATAAGTAATAATAAACAATAGATGCCAGCAAGCAATTTGCTTATGGATCATTATAGGGAATACGTAATAAATAAAGAGCAAAAGAAAGGAAATAAAGAGCTTATGAACCTGCATGTTCTCGTTTTGCTCGCTCAATCGCTGCACATGTTGTCCTCCACTCTTGCAATTCGGGTGATGGGATGAGCCCAGCTGGATCAGTGTCCATACTGTCCCATTTCTTTGCCTGCCACCAATTGGAGTCATCTTTACTTATGACCTGCACACAAAAAGCCTCCAGTAACTTCCCTTGATTGCAATTTTTCTTGACTATTCTAACTAGCATTTTATATAGAAGCTAGAAGCTATAATTGATCTGAAGATATTCTTATATGTGAATTTACATAAACAACCAATTGTTATGATCATGAACTGTACACTTACATGAGGATGTGAATTAAAAAAAAAGTGTGTTTCTGTAAATTTAACATGAGGATGTGAATACAAAATAAACTGTTGTTATGAACTATGAATTTAACACAAGAATGTGAATACAAATCATGACTGCTAAGAAATGTTAACATACATATTAAATAAACAGTGTTCACTATAATGGACTATCAAATCAAAGATGTGAATAAAACTGTTATTGTCATGAACTGTCAAATCAAAGATGTGAATAAAACTGTTATTGCCAAGAACTGTTAAATCAAAGATGTGGATAAAAGTGTTATTGTCATGAAATGTCAAACTGATAAAAAGACATTTGAGGTAGCAATGCTACTATAAAATAACAACCACAAAATCAAAGAAGTGACTAAAATTGTTATTGTCATGGAATTAATAGATATAAAGACATTTATGGTAGCAATTCTACACCAGAGGAAACAGCAACCACAGGACTTCACAAGAGAACACAATTTCACAAAGGTCTGAACTGAGGTTGTGGGGGGGGGGGGGGGAGCAATTTACCTTGAGAACATCGCCTGTTTTAAAGGCAACACCAGCCTGAGAACACGGAATAAGGTCATCATCCCTTGGGTCGTAATCAAATAGCACTCTGACATAGATCTGTAAACGAGAACAAAACATATTTATGAAATCTTGAAGAAATCAAATAAAAACAAGAATACATGTATTTAAAATGACACTTTGAGAATATAGATTTAAATAAATAAAATGATCTAAATCATCTATACTTTGGATGATATTTTCAGTGCAACTACAATTTAGTTTATTAATATTATTAATATTATTTTATTATTTAATAAAGAAACATTTAATGAACCATAACAGTATAAAGGCATTACTTAAGAAAGAATCATTAAAGAAATATTACAGCTAGGTGAGTGACAGAATCATTATACTTGTAGTACAAGACTATTTTAAGTAAGTGTCTAAAAAGAATTATATATATATATATATATAAATTAATAGTGTGTGTGTGTGTGTGTGTGTGTGTATATATATATATATATATATATATATACACACACACACACACTATTAATTTTAATACACTAATTTAAAAGAGCAATGAAATAAAATTAACTTAAGAAAAACATGTAAAAGACATACAAAAATGAATCTGACACAAAAAGCAAGAGCTTAGAGATGACAGTCCACACTTATACCTAAAGCACACTAGGCATTTTCTTTTGTTTCTACCTGACATATTCATTAAACATGTACTTTACATAAATCTTATTTATCTGTAAAGGCTTACAGGTTGTTTTGTCTTCAGGCCTTCAAAGTCTTTTGTTTCTACCTGACCTATTCATTAAACATGTACTTTACATACATCTTATTTACCTGTAAAGGCATACAGGTTGTTTTGTCTTCAGGCCTTAAAAGTCTTTGGTGTCTTTTGAAATTTTATTTTTCCTTCATTATATTTCTTTTAGAGAATAAATAAAACTAAGAACTTTCATCCTTTTGACTGAATACTCATTATTTTAACAAAAAAAACCTGGTAGAGTTTTTTAAAAGAACTTCTGAAAGAATCATCCACATTAACTAAATCTAATAAGAAATTTTACATACTCAAACACTGCTCAATAATTTAGTTACTTCACTCTTCCATTCTGTCACTATATTGTAAATGTAATATATTAATTATTAACATATTAATATTGAATTATCAACAATGTGCACGTTTTAGAAATAGTATCAGCCCTAAATATCTGCACATTTCAAACATTATTAATGCTTTCACACACTTTTATTAATTTGTTTACGAAGAAGACAGCACAACATAAAATTAACCACTTATTCCTGGAGTGAACCACTTGTAGCCAGGCTATAAAGTGCAATAAAGAGCAGGGGAATAAGGGCAAAACAATAAATCAAAAGTAATTTAATTAATTCCTTTTGTCTGTCATATTAAAACAGTATCAACAAGAAGTATCTAACTGCAATTAAAAAGGTGGAAATTAACAGAGCAAAATAAAACACTCACTACTGAAAGACTCTACTGAAAACAAATATAGTAGCATGCTTGAAAAAAAAGATATCAAAATGATTGATTATTAATAATATATATCACCAGATAAAGTAAACTGTATACGTTTTTATTTATTTTAATTTAAATTTTTTAAAAATAAACATTATTATTTTATGTTAGATTTATGGGTGACACTGATGAAAACATATTTACATATAAAGTTCAATTAGTTCAAGCATTTGTTACCATACTTGTATATGTTGTATAATTAATTTAGCCATTTATTACCACACTTTTATACACCATACAATTATTTTAGCCATTTATTATCATACATTTATATACTATACAATTTATAAAAGTATTTGTTACCATTTTATATACTGTACAATTATTTTAACCATTTGTTACATACTTTTATACAACATACAATTAGCTTAGCCATTTGTTACCATACTCATATATTGTACAGTTAGTTTAATCATTTGTTACCATACTTTTATATGATGTACAATTAGCTCAGCCATTTGTCACCATACTTTTATATGATTTACAATCAGATTAGTCATTTGTTACGTTACTTTCATATGATGTACAATTAGATTAGCCATTTGTTACATTACTTTCATATGATGTACAATTAGATTAGCCATTTGTTACATTACTTTCATATGATGTACAATTAGATTAGCCATTTGTTACGTTATTTTCATAGGATGTACAAATTATCCATTTGTTACATCACTTTTATATGTTACACAATTAGTTTAGTCATCTTTTTGTATTACATTTATACACTGTATATAATTAGTCATTCATTACCATAAATTTATGTAATGTTTACAATTAGATTAGCCATTTGCTACTATACTTTTATACAGTGCAACATTAGCCATTTGCAAGCACACTTTTATGCAATAGATACAGGAGTCTAGTCATTTGTTACCATACTTTAATTATATAAAAATATTCTAGCCATTTGTTACACTTTTATTTATATGAAGGTTAGTCTAGCCATTTGTCACCATACTTTTAAATTCTGTATAGAGTTATTTTAGCCATTTGTTAACATACATTCATATGATGTACAATTAGATTAGCCATTTGTTAACATACATTCATACAGTAATCATAGCTAATTTAGCCAATAGTGTACAATTATTATAGCCATGTATCGTCATACTTTTAAAGTGTTTAATTAGCTTGCCATTTACACATTTATGCAGTATTTAATAAGTTAGCCATTTACATGTTTATCTCATAATCTAATGAGTTTAATGGATATTAGATATCACAATGACAGAGTTAACTGGGATTAAAAAACCAGATAAGGAAAGGCACACATGGAGCCAGCAACAACATCTAACATTTGAAGATCTGCATAGTATACCTCACAGAGTGCAGGTGAATACTGATAGTTAGGTACAATCTTCAGCATTATACTCCCCCGCACATCCTTCTGTAAAGATGGGACAAAGAACAGAGACAAATACAGCACCTTACTTCATATGAACGAGAATATTAAGACATGAAGTAAGGCAGAGCAACTGGTTTTTCATAGGTGACAAGATTAGAATGCATCAAGACCATATAGAATGAATATATATAAAATATTCTGAGGAAAACAAAATACCTCATTTTCATTACAAAATATTGCTAATTAAAGTGGCCTGATTTTAGACACCAATTTTACACTTGGCCTTCATGTAGTTTTATTTCACCAATTTTACACTTGGCTTTCATGTAGTTTTATTTCTCCAATTTTACACTTGGCCTTCTGTAGTTTTATTTCTCCAATTTTACACTTGGCTTTCATGTAGTTTTATTTCTCCAATTTTACACTTGGCCTTCATGCAGTTTTATTTCTCCAATTTTACACTTGGCCTTCATGTAGTTTTATTTCACCAATTATACTTGGCCTTCATGTAGTTTTATTTCTCCAATTTTACACTTGGCCTTCATGTAGTTTTATTTCTCCAATTTTACAAATGTTCTTTATGCAACACATTGTACCAATTGTAAATATGGCCTTCACACATTATGTAGTTTATTATACCAATATTTTCATAAGACATTTATGTAGTTTATTTATCAATCTATAAAAGGCATCCAAGTAATTTACCAAACCAGTTTTGTAGATGGCCTTCACACAATTCACTAGTTTATTCATGAATTTGAAAAGTAAGGAATGTTTATTGTGAACAGTCACCAATGAAATGTCTCGTCACTCTGCTTTGCATCATCTCTTGTAAACAACATTATGGCAGGCACTACTCTGTAGTGCATCTCACCTCTTTATTTATCTGGTTGTCCCCCTTGACAAGGCTACCTGCTGGTAGTACTTTGAATGTAACAGAGCCACGCAAGTCTCGCTAAAAGCAAAGGAACACAGTTAGGGCAAGGGTACCTGCTTTTGTAGTTAGAGACTAATTTTACTTTAAATAAATTAATGAGTGGATGTGAGAATTGTTTTAAATTGTATTCTAGCCTGAAAAATATTATAAACTGAAGAGACTAAGGAGATTAAAAAATAATTACTCAGATGTATATCAATGAAATAATAAAAAATATTAAAGTAAATAATATAATTTAGCATAATCAATCATAAACTGTCATTTTCAGTGCTTTTAATTATTCCAACAACAACAAAGTATCAACTACAAGAGGAATCTGTTTGATAAGTTTATCTTTATTACTCTGCTGCATCTAACAATAAAATTGCTATTTTGGTACTGCCTTTATTATCCGATCTTTAAAGTGTAACATTTATTAACTCTGTTATAGCAAATGAGATTGCCACATCATACCTGAAGAGATCAGATAATAAAGAGAGTATCGTCAATGTATAGTATATTTATCAATTATAATCTAGACACATATGCATAGTAAAAACACACTTCAGATATATTACATTAATTGTAGACACAGCAAACATTCACCTAACATTACACTTGATCACACAAACAAGTAAATGAATACACATGTAATTTAAGGGATCAAACTTCAAATTTTTACTACATACTTCATGTAATATGCACTAGAAATGTTTTAGCTACATAAACATCTTACTTTAGACTTATCATGTAATATGCACTAGAAATTTTTAGCTACATATACATCTCATTTTAGACTTATTGAGTGACATACACTACATATTTTTACAAGTTTAGTTTTCTCCACTTATTTATCAATATTTTTCTGTGGATTATTTCTGTGGATCAGAGTTCTTATTTGATAAAAAATATTTTCATAATTTAAAAGTACACATAGGTTACAAATATAAGTAGCCATTTATATTTTTGACTTAATATATGGATTGTTCTTTATGTGTGTGTGTGTGTGTGTGTGTGTGCCTGTGTTATGTGTTTTATTAAAGGTTTCATTAACATTTAACTAGATTACATAATTAGATTAGTTTTATAAAAATGGAATGCTGACAACTGTTTCAATCATAATTACATTAGTGTTATTACACTTTGCAGTCTGCTTAAATATATTTAAACTGAGAAAATATAAACTTACAAGTACACTGAAAAAAAATAAAACATATTCAATGAAATTATATATAAATATAAGTATAGACAATAATAATAAGTGAAAATCTGACTGACATTATTCTTAGTTCTAAATGTATAATGTATCAAGTAGGATTTATTTTCACTGCATTCAAGAAATCTTCAATTATTTACCATTAAGTCTTTGTAACTGAACCAATATTGGGGGAGGGGGAAGAAGAACAATAAGTACAGGATTGTGCCAAAACTGGCATGAGATCAAGAAAATGGCATGAGGTCAAGAAAGACAAGACAGGTACCAGAATGCGCTGTAGGGTTTCCACTGGCTGGTTCTGCACTGATTTCCCATTGATCTCTTTGATTTCATCTCCAACATGTAATGTGCCTGAAAATACAAAGTCGTAATTAAATGCCTGGAAATACAATGTCAGAATAACCTGTCTGAGAACATGCCAGTTTAATAATGTGTTTAAAAACATAAAAGCATCATAACATATTTGAAAACAGTTCACTATAATAATGTGTTTGAAAATACATCAGTAGAAAACCCTGTTTGGAAACATAATATAATTTTAATTAAATACTTAGAGATATTTTCAAAGAAAACATGCTTGAAAAATATGCCATAACGATAATCTGCTGGAAAATATGATTTATGGGGCATTATAATAATTAATTGCTTGAAAACACAACATAATAATTTGTCTGAAAATGTAAGTTTTAACATTATGCTTTAAAATATGACAATGTAGGGTCAGTAGGATAATTTGCTTCTAAACACTTCACTCTAATAGCATAACTGACAATAACTTACAATGTAGAGTCAGTAAGATAATTTGTTTCTAAACACTTCACTCTAATAGCATAACTGACAATAACATACAAGTGACTGTTACTATAACATGCCTGAACACATTGTAATACAAAGTCAGTTAAAAAAAAAAAAAAAGTCTTAGGACATGTCAGAATTAATTACACATCAGTCACCAAAATAGCAAAGCCAATAATAAGAATAGGCTAATTCAAATACAACATCACCATTAAATTAATATGTTAATCGTCAAACATTCCATTCACTAATAAATGTAGAGAATTAAAAAAAATAATGTCAACAATTAACAGAAAAATTGTTTAATTTAAAACTTGGCATGAACTAATTTTGTCCTCCATAGATTTTGCCTTACATGACGTAACTTTGACCTCTGCCTCAAAAATCAAAGAACGTTTCCGATGCCAAATTAGCTTCGTGCATTTGAAACATAGAATGCAATTTGCTCTTAGACAGGCAGAGGGGTATAACTGCTACACTCCCCGACTCTCACGAGCAGGCTGTTTAGAATGTGTTGACTGGGGAGCTGCATGGGTGAAGATGAAAGTACTTTTTGCTTGATAAACAACAACTATTAGTGTAAAGGCACACAGTTACATGAATGTTCAGTGTGTTCAGATCAATTACTTAAATACTTCGGATCTTGATAAATCTACGCCACTGATAACCACATCGATTAATAAAATACTTCAGATCTTGATAAATGAGGCAAATCTGCGACAGTGTTAATCGGATCAATTAGTAAAATACTTCGAATCTTGATTAAGGGGAAATCTGCGACAGCAGTAATTAGATCGGGGAATGAGATACCTCTGATCTAGATAGGGTAAAAAGATGTAGGGAAAAGGGTGCACAAAACTCTCCTCCCCGAAAAGAAAAAAAAAATGTTTTCCTTTTAGTTTGCTTCTTAGCTCGCGCTGGGAGGAGTGGGTTTATTTTGTGCTTTTTTGTTTTATTTTTAATAAAAAGAAGGTCACTGCTCTCGGCGCCGCCTACCCTGTCTTGCCTGCGAGTGATGATGAATGAAACAGTGAGTTAAAGCTGCATTAGTCTCACCAAAAACACTTACAAAACCCACACCCACTCGTAACTCAAACAGTTTTGCGTGCTTGTTCGAAGTAACGGCATAAAATCTAGTATTTTCTGTATATGTGTACTATGAAAGACTGATGATATGCCTAAAATATATATGTATTACGAACGTTCGATGTAACGGCATAATACTATGTGTACAATGAATATTCGATGTAACATCACAAAACCTATTTGCACTAAAATATTTGGTCATAGCGGTACAAAACCTATTTGCACTAAAATATTTGGTCGTAGCGGTACAAAACCTATTCGTACTAAAATATTTGGTCGTAGCGGTACAAAACCTATTCATACTAAAATATTTGGTCGTAGCGGTACAAAACCTATTCATACTAAAATATTTGGTCGTAGCGGTACAAAACCTATTCGTACTAAAAGAACTGTTCGCTATAAAACCTCTCTGTACTAAGAAAGCTCGCAGCAACGGTAGAACATCTGTATGTAGTCAGAAAGTTAGCCGTAAAGGTATAAAGAAATATGTACTAAGAAAGTTCGCTTTAACGGTATAAATATATATATATATAAAACTTATAAGTACTAAAAACTGTAAAACCTGTAAGTACTAAGAAAGTTATATATGTTCACAATGACGACCAGATCAGTTGAAGATATAATCAATATGCCATTACAGTATGCATTTGCAACCAAATTCAAACACTTTGACGCAGTACTACTATGTAGTTACTACTGTGACGAGGTGTGACAAATTCTGTGTCATGGCCTCGTGACCCAATTGCTCGTTTCAAAATTAAAATTTTGAACGGACCTTTGTTGAAATTCACCCGTGATGCATCAGTATCTAGAAGCTTTCTAGCAAGGTCAGATTGTTGCATAACTTTAGGCCAGTGTCCAGCACCTTCGAGATCAAACATACCACGTGAGCGGTCACGTGATGCGTTCAATGCAGTTTCATAAATACGATTCATAGGCGCCAAAACACTCACTCACTTCCAGACCGGCAGACACACCAGGCAGCTTTAACATAGCTCCGTCCCGCCGCCATACCAGAGTCGTAAGAGAGTCGAAGATGAACCCGCGCTAGAGCAGTAAAATCTACTTTTAAGAGGTAACAATAACACGTCTACTTCTTACAGTATCTATTGCATTTATTGATTGTATTTTGTAATTGAATTGATGTATGTATTTTGTGCAGCTTAGCGCTATTTTAGCCAAAGCACGTGTTTCGATGTAAAGGGACAAATCTAAAAGTTATTGTATATAAATTATTGTAACCTTTTCTTATCTTTAATTTATATAAATCTTAAATTCACTAGTGCCGCCAGTATGTCTGTGCACGTGGTGAATTCTTCTTTGTAATTCAAATTGTTCTTGCATATAATTTTTCGTGTAAAATTGTAAAGCATTCATGCTTCATTTTGAATTAATCCTTTGTGTGAATTCTAATTTTTAATGCTGTAAATATTTGAGAATTCATACGTTCGTGTAACGTTATATGTAACACGCACGTGGACCACAATGCATATTTAAATATAACCATATTTGAATTGTAAACGACACGATAGTCAAAGATTCTAAATTCAGAACCTTAAACAAAGAAACATGTGCTTGGGTTTTGCGAATATAGACGCAAATAGTTACAGAGCCCAAAATCCTTTGTTTCAGCCGGGTTCTTCTTATGTTACTCCTCTCTACCTTCGTACTTCTTGAGTCGTACCCGACTCGGGCGTCTTCATGACCCATACGTAAAAGTACATCGTGTTAACTACGGTTAACGATCGTCGCAAGTACATTAGCGATGCAGTAATTGAGTGGACGATTGACTGTTATGCTATGCAGTACTGACGATGAGCCAAAGGATGTGGACCAGTTCTAACCAGTTGAACCCCACATGCGACCAAGAGTGTAGTTAAGTATATCTACTAGGGTCCAGAATCAAGTGACTATTTGGCAACAGAAAAGCAAATTCTCGTTAGAACTTTTAACCAGGACGGTAAATGAGAGAACAACGCTGTGTAGAATTAAGACGTCGTGTCGTAATTAATCGTTGCTGTTAATTGTTAAACTTATTAAATCTTATTTCATTTTGTTAAGAACCTCTTTTTGTAGTAAATTGTATGCATATAGACCAAATGGGATTGGATGGGGGCTGTCTGAGCTAAACGAATGACGTAATGAATGCATATGAATCTAAGAGAGTTTTTAACGATTTCCAATCTAGCTAATGTACGCAAATTATCAGTTTCGTAAATCTGTGATCTAGACTACAAAGATGCATTTTTAATTAGTCGAATGATGATTTGAGCAACCAGTCTGTTTAGGTTAAACGAAAGGGAATTAATTTAAATAGTAAATTAAAGTTCTATAATTTCCTAAGCAGGGTCTTTAAATAAATACTGGAAACGTAACAAGTGGGGGCTCGTCCGGGATTGATATGTATTAAATTGTAACATTTTTATATACATAGGGCGTATCATATCTTTAGGAAACGAACATCTGAGAATTGCCAATATTCTATTGATTCAGGATTGTTGAAATATTTATCTTGCTTTTGTTGTGACATGTGCATGTATTCTTTTGCAGAGTAGCGTGCATGTTAGTTAATGCTGATATATTTAAGCGTAGTTAAATATGTCATGTTAGCTATTGAATGATTTATTTAGTATTGTGTTACTGGATACTTCATTGTGAGAAGTCGACGTGTTATACCGCCAGCTAGGAGAGTTATCGGTAGTAACAGACTTCGGACTATTATATTTAGGGTGCTAAGTATAATGTGTAATGTTGTATGGTCGGAGCCGTGACATTACGAAAGCCTTGGAGACAACAGATTTGTAGCCAAGCAGGTGAACGTGTAACAAACGCGTAATTTATTTCGGAAGGTGTTCTGAATAAATTCAATAATTTTTGTAAGGTCGTAGCCTAAAAGTTATTGTGGGATAAAAGCGGAGTTTTATCGCCTACGGTTAGATACACAATCACGAGAGATATTTATTGTAGCCAGGCGCGCTAAATAAATAAGATGGACACTTCGGATCTCGAACAGACTATTGCGAGTCTGAGAGAGATAGGTTCCTTGATCGGATTCCGAACGGAAGACGAGTTAATGAACTTCGTTAGAACTGAACTAGACAAGAAAGCAGAGAGAGAGAGAGAAAGAAAGAGAGAGGAAGAGGAAGAAGAAAGGTTAGAGATAGAACATGATCACATTATGTCTTTGATACATCTAGGGATCAACTATCGGAAGAACAGTGTAGGGAGCTTACAGCTCATGGAGATTCTAAAACGCGAACAGAAGGTAGGCATATCACTAAAATATAAAGGTGAACCGCTACGTAATTCTGCCCTACTAGAACTCAATGAAAAGGAAATAGAACACAGGGAAGAAATTAGATCTTCAATAAGCTCACGAGCAAAACAGTTGTGTGATAAAGATTTCCGATTCAAAGGGGAAGGGGAGGCTGAAATGCGAGACCTAACGTTCGAAATTAGAAAGTTGAAGAAGGAGAGGCAAGTGCTTATGGAAAGGAAAGAAAGTCTAGAATTAGAATGGTTGTGGACAGAAATCGAAACAGAGTCTAAAATTGCTGGGGACGGTACTGTTGACAAATTACGACAGGAAGGTCAGGCCGTGAACTTTGACTTGCCGAGGTCAAACACCGCGAGCGTGGAGACTGACACACATAAATTAGTCGCGCTACCGAACACAGCAGACGAATTAGACAGTTTGATTGGAAACAAAAACAAATGTTTTGACGAAACCATTACAGTTCAACTTGCTAACCAGTTTACAAAAACAGTTGGCGCACCACCAAAGCTTGATCTTGAAACAGAGACAAGAAAAGACACTGTTGTTAAGGACTTAATAACACGTGTAGAATTTGGACAAACACATACACCGCCGTGTACGTGTGACACCTTGTTTGACGGACTGAATGCGCATGATAAGATAGAGACAGATTCTATCGGTTGTGTACCGTTAAGGTGTGATGAAACTTCTAGCAACACAGTGACTGATTTTTCTGACAGGACAAATATGCATGAGAAGATAGAAACGGATTCTATCAGTTGTGTATCGTCGAAAGGCAGTGACACATTGACTGAGTCTACTGACCGAACTGTTAGTTTAAGAGGGAGTCATGAGAATGTGCTCGCTACGAAGACTGAGACTGACATCGGTAGATCTCGATCTCCGATGATTGACGTGAGTCATGACGTAATTTTGGAACACAAGATTATTGCGTTATGCGAGGTTTCGAGTGCTAACACATTGACAGCCAGGGAAACAGAAGTATTTGATCCAGATGACAGTATAGGTAGCATTACAGACGGAGACAATGTGCCTATGATAAATTCATTTACTTCAGATGACATGACAGTTGTCAGAGCTGAGACAGAGTTCTTTTCCAAACGTGACATGGAAGAAGATATAGTCGAAAACTGTACAAGGACGAAATCTAGTATTTCTAACATAGGGATATTAGAGACGGTCAACGATAATGCATGTGTACTGACGTGTATACACGCAGTTGTCAGAGACATGGCAGAACTGTCTGCAGATAAATCACTTAACGGAATTAGTGACGTAGACAGAAGCCACGGTACATGGACTACCTTTATGGACTCACCTGTTGAGATAAAGGAATGTCATGAGTACGTACCAAAAACTGAGACAAGTGGAAGTAAGGAGGAGGGGGTTTCATTAACTGATAGGTTCCTTGGTTCACTGATGAAAAGTACGGAGTGTAATCCCGAATTGATCAAAGACACAGTACAAATGAGTGACAGAACTAGATTGATAGATAATGAAAACCGGAGTGACGGACTGATAACCAGAGTAGGTGGGGCATCAGGACTGTTACTGACATCAGATGCAGAGAATTATGATAGAGGAAACAGTGGGAGTGTAGCCTACAACACACAGGGAGTAGACATAGTGATGTTATTCATTGTGACAGGTAACATTCACTTCCAGTTAGTGACTGAAACTGACAGAATTTCCATCATAGATTCTGACGATTTGATGAGGAGACACATTGAATTAACTAAGTCAGTGGAGACAGATTATGTTAGTTCAATAAACGGTATGGTCCAGGGGAGACAATCAGTAACTCTTGGGGAGTTTAAGACAGAACCCTTGTTCATACAACCACAGGAATCCGACTCGCTAGCGAGTGAGTCTGACCACACAGTGACTAGGGAATACTCGAGTGGGGAGTTAGACAATTCTAGAGTCACAAAAGAGACACAGACTTATGTTGTCAAGGAGAGAGACAAATTGACAGACATAACAGTCGAACACCTAGTTGTGAATGGGTTAAAACAGAAAACAACTAGTGGGACGAGGTATTTCACTTCAGTCTATGATAAGATCAGGAGAACGGAACCTCCAGATTTAGGGGAGAAGCTAATGTTGCAATTCAGGTACTTCAGAAAGACAGGTAGCCGCGACAGAGCACATTTGCGAACCTATGACGTTAGACTAGATGCGAAATGGACCCATAGTAGATCTGACGCCATTCCGACAAAAGACGTTGAGTGCATGCGAACTAGAGACGTTCAATGTGTACACAATGACGTAACTACAAATGCACGAAACACCAAGAGAGCAAATCTCCATTTGCGTGAGCTCAGTGACAAGGCTAAGAGCGATAGATTTGAAATTCAGACTTCGCAGAGTCAAGGCCACAGTGACACTGACATGATACGAAACGTATCGAGAAGTTTGAAACTGTTAGATGGGGTAGAGACCAGTCATACAGAAACTGACACTACCAAAAACATTTTAAACTTGACAAGTACTTTGGAGAGTTTTGAAAGAGATCATGACGATAAAACACTTCAAGGACGTACTTACCGGACGAGAAATGAAAAGTCTAAACTTGACATGCAATATATTGCACCTCACAGTGACGTTCTGACGAACAGAGTAAGAAAGAAAGAATACAGCTGTCATGCCGTAGACATGTTGACACACATGGACGATGACGTGTATTGGGGTTGGGATAGAACTACGAAGATAGCGCAACAGTAGAAATAATGATTTGATACCTTCTTTGAATTTTCATTATCTTCTTGTTGTACCGTAGTTGGTGGTTGTTATTGTAAATATGTCGGACATTTCATGAAACTTGGGACAAGCTATAACACTGATTGAATTGTGTTAGTGTTGTAACTCTGAATATGACAGGTGGACTGATAGATAGTTCATTAGAGTTGGTAATTCACAAACTCTGATATTTGGTTGATACAGGAAATCAATATCTGGAACTTTTCATAGCCTGCATATTGATAGTGTTGTTCATTGGAAGTCAATTTTTTGATCACACTATTGTTGGATACGTATTCAGTGGAATTGGTTGATGTTGAATTTCTATTCTGAATAATCTGGTTAGATCAAACTAGGTTGTGTGTGAACTAGTGATTATTGGGACAGATAGTGAGAATTTCAGAACATGTTATTCCATTGGATGGATGTCTATTCAATTAGACTGAACGTTCTTCTTAAATCATTTTATTTGATTTTCTTAAATCATTTTTCTTTGATTTCTTGAAGTGAGAAATATTGTATGAGTGTGCCGTTAATCTAGAGTTGATTTTTCCGTCACGTTACATTATTTCTGGTTATGTTGAAATTTTTTAATTGTAAATTTTTTCTTCATTTTGCACCTCTACATTTTATAACACATAATTTGTAGGAGGCATTTATCTTTTGGTAAGATAAACGCCTCAAAAGCAAGGGGGTGTGACGAGGTGTGACAAATTCTGTGTCATGGCCTCGTGACCCAATTGCTCGTTTCAAAATTAAAATTTTGAACGGACCTTTGTTGAAATTCACCCGTGATGCATCAGTATCTAGAAGCTTTCTAGCAAGGTCAGATTGTTGCATAACTTTAGGCCAGTGTCCAGCACCTTCGAGATCAAACATACCACGTGAGCGGTCACGTGATGCGTTCAATGCAGTTTCATAAATACGATTCATAGGCGCCAAAACACTCACTCACTTCCAGACCGGCAGACACACCAGGCAGCTTTAACATAGCTCCGTCCCGCCGCCATACCAGAGTCGTAAGAGAGTCGAAGATGAACCCGCGCTAGAGCAGTAAAATCTACTTTTAAGAGGTAACAATAACACGTCTACTTCTTACAGTATCTATTGCATTTATTGATTGTATTTTGTAATTGAATTGATGTATGTATTTTGTGCAGCTTAGCGCTATTTTAGCCAAAGCACGTGTTTCGATGTAAAGGGACAAATCTAAAAGTTATTGTATATAAATTATTGTAACCTTTTCTTATCTTTAATTTATATAAATCTTAAATTCACTAGTGCCGCCAGTATGTCTGTGCACGTGGTGAATTCTTCTTTGTAATTCAAATTGTTCTTGCATATAATTTTTCGTGTAAAATTGTAAAGCATTCATGCTTCATTTTGAATTAATCCTTTGTGTGAATTCTAATTTTTAATGCTGTAAATATTTGAGAATTCATACGTTCGTGTAACGTTATATGTAACACGCACGTGGACCACAATGCATATTTAAATATAACCATATTTGAATTGTAAACGACACGATAGTCAAAGATTCTAAATTCAGAACCTTAAACAAAGAAACATGTGCTTGGGTTTTGCGAATATAGACGCAAATAGTTACAGAGCCCAAAATCCTTTGTTTCAGCCGGGTTCTTCTTATGTTACTCCTCTCTACCTTCGTACTTCTTGAGTCGTACCCGACTCGGGCGTCTTCATGACCCATACGTAAAAGTACATCGTGTTAACTACGGTTAACGATCGTCGCAAGTACATTAGCGATGCAGTAATTGAGTGGACGATTGACTGTTATGCTATGCAGTACTGACGATGAGCCAAAGGATGTGGACCAGTTCTAACCAGTTGAACCCCACATGCGACCAAGAGTGTAGTTAAGTATATCTACTAGGGTCCAGAATCAAGTGACTATTTGGCAACAGAAAAGCAAATTCTCGTTAGAACTTTTAACCAGGACGGTAAATGAGAGAACAACGCTGTGTAGAATTAAGACGTCGTGTCGTAATTAATCGTTGCTGTTAATTGTTAAACTTATTAAATCTTATTTCATTTTGTTAAGAACCTCTTTTTGTAGTAAATTGTATGCATATAGACCAAATGGGATTGGATGGGGGCTGTCTGAGCTAAACGAATGACGTAATGAATGCATATGAATCTAAGAGAGTTTTTAACGATTTCCAATCTAGCTAATGTACGCAAATTATCAGTTTCGTAAATCTGTGATCTAGACTACAAAGATGCATTTTTAATTAGTCGAATGATGATTTGAGCAACCAGTCTGTTTAGGTTAAACGAAAGGGAATTAATTTAAATAGTAAATTAAAGTTCTATAATTTCCTAAGCAGGGTCTTTAAATAAATACTGGAAACGTAACAACTACAACCTGTCAAAACAATTTTGAACGTGTCAGTTTAACAACTACTTGACCAAATTACAATATTGTGAAACAATTCTGTGACATCACCACATTGCAGCATATTATCAAAGAAACCTCTATTATCCAAATAGCTAACTTCTCACATAACATTGTAGCAACACCCAGACATTTTAACCCAAGTCTGAATGTAAAAATGTATTGGTCACTAAAACATGCTTGAAAGCAAGTTCTTCCTAATGTATATGATGATTACAAATCTTTAGCCAGACTAAGAGTATGTATAAGCTGTAATAGTTGTAATAGGAAAGCTAATTAAACTGTTTACTAAACTTGTACTGTACTAAACCTGTACTTACATTGTGAAAGTGTGTGACAGATATGTAAACTGTACTAAAACCTGTACTTATATTGTGAAAGTGTGTGACAGATACATAAACTATACTAAACCTGTACTTACATTGTGAAAGTGTGTGACAGATACATAAACTGTACTAAAACCTGTACTTATATTGTGAAAGTGTGTGACAGATACATAAACTGTGTACTAAACCTGTACTTATACTGTGAAAGTGTGTGACAGATATGTAAACTGTACTAAACCTGTACTTATACTGTGAAAGTGTGTGACAGATATGTAAACTGTACTAAACCTGTACTTATACTGTGAAAGTGTGTGACAAATATGTAAACTGTACTAAACCTGTACTTATACTGTGAAAGTGTGTGACAGATATGTAAACTGAGGATCAAGATGAAAAATACTCACCACCACCACCACCACTACCAAAATAAGGCTACAACTGTAAAAGGTGCTACACTCTGACTTCACAAGAAGAATAATGAAGTTATTTTTAGAAAGATATTAAATGAATGTACATAAAAAATTCACTTAATCATATTTTAAATAATCATATGCTTCTATGATTGAATTTAATTCTAAATCGTTCATAATTCAACGTTTTTCCATTTCATGTCTGTCTAGGTGACCGCGCAATGTGTCTATCAGAGCCCATGACATCATCACTCTACAAGGACAGACTAGAACACCAGGGAAGGAACATAACACCACAACAAACAGTAACATGTGTTTTCGGTTGACTTGTTTGCAAACTGTAGCTGCCCGAGCAATATCAGTTAAACATGACGACTTTCTTTGCTTACTTTACCGCCCACCCACCCACTTTCAGCCTTGAGATCGTATGAGAGGCACACATCAATGACAGGTTGAAGATGACACCCACCGACGGAGGACAGTTGAGGGTGTGCGCCAAACTGGTGCAACCTTTTTCACCCTTTTCCGCCAGCCCTCCTGCCCTCCACCTCGGATTGCAATGTGAGGCTGCGGGGTCCCGATGGAGCATTCCAGATCAGATAAAGTCTTATGACGAAATGATCAACGCAAGCTCCTGTGGTGACGTTAAACTGCTATCGATATCTCCCCCCCCTCCCGCCAGGTTGAAGATTGGCACCTGCTACAGCTCAATCGGTGCCAACACGTTCAGCAAGTGCTTCGCTTCTTACAACCGTTATTTCTCCGCGTCATCATCGTCTGCATATTGTACCTACAGCCCAGGTTTCAGAGACATTTTAAAACTCATGGTAAAATTGAACAAATCATTATGTACATTTTAAAACGCATGGTAAAATCGAACAAATCATTATGTACGTTTTGCTCCGTTCAAAATTCAAATACGACTTGTAAGTTGTTGAGTTCATAGTGTGTCATTTTATTGCTAAAAACATTTCACAATTTATAAATACGTTTTCAATTCTTATTTTTTTTTTACTTTAAACCAAAATATGTGATTAATGATATACATTCACCCTGAATTAATTACTATATTATTTAATTATTATTAACACATTTTTCTTTTATAAAGCTTTTCGAAGAGCAGTGTGAAATGTGCTGTATTTTAAAAAAAAATATAAACACTGGACGTCAGGTAGATTGTGAAGGGATTAACTATAGAAAATGACGTCAGGTCAAGAGAAGACTATCAACTAGGGAATGCTACAAATACGACAAAAGTGATTTCGTTTTAATAAATCCGATGTTTATGATTATTTCTCAAACAGAACAAATTCCTTTTGGAACTATATCCGTCTGCTTACTTTCTTGTTTCTTTTCTTAAAAATAAAAAAATTAAAAGAAAGAACGATATTAGGATATGTGCACTGTTTGAGGGTGAAGCATGCATCCAGGGTGTCCTTGACTTACATTCTCTGGCATTTTGCAAGCGCAAATGTACACCAACTTACTTAAACAAACGCTAGTATACACACACACGCTAACGTACTCGCACACACAGACATCCCTACACCATACCCGGCTTCAAAAATGCGGTGCCGAATCGTCTTTCCGGCATCCGTCGGCAATTTTCGATCGATCTGTACGCGAGGACGGGGTACTATAGGCCGACAGCTCTCAGCCTCCTTGGCTTATGCAATCATCTGCATGCCCTCCACCCCCCGCACCCCCACTTTCCCCCGTCTCGCCATTTGTATGCCATCTCTTTCTTGTCAGGGTCGTTTGCCTCGCGCCGACATCCGGCCGAAAATGAGTGAAGACGTTTCCCCAGTCGGAGTACAGAACATACTTAAGCACGTGGCTCCTGCAGAGAGGAGGAAAACTTCCCTCTTGCAAAGTTGTAGCTGAGCGGAAGATCTGTGCAGTGTTTGTTTGTTTGCTTGCTTGTCTGACTTCCTTAGTATTCATAGCACGTATGTGTGTTTGTGAATGTCTCTGAGCCAAGAAGTCAAGCCCAAAAGCGCGAGATAGACGAACATGTATGACGATACTAAACGTAATTTTGGATCAAATCTGTTGCCGTCTTGCAGTAATACAGGTTTGATATGTTACTGTGACGTCTTGCGTAATATAAGTCTGATATGTATGTTACTGTGACGTCTTGCAGTAATATAAGTCTGATATGTTACTGTGATGTCTTGCAGTAATATAAGTCTGATATGTTACTGTGACGTCTTGCAGTAATATAGGTCTGATATGTTACTGTGACGTCTTGCAGTAATATAAGTCCGATATATTGCTGTGACGTCTTGCAGTCTGATAATATGTTACTGTGACGTCTTGCAGTCTGATAATATATGTTACTGTGACGTTTTGCCAGGAGATGGGCAAGATGTTAGTTCTCCCCACCTCGGCCACCCATAATCTTTGGCTAATCCCGGAAACACCTTCTGACTGGCCATGCATGTTAGAAAGATGAATGATAGATAATGTAGAATAAAAGAGTGATAGTTCAGGAATCTAGAAGATAGCACAAGCCTGCTGATACATACAGCCGGGATAGTAAATAAATACAGGTGACTGACTATAACATATTACATGTAAATGAGTCACGCTAACACGAGTGTATATGTAGCAACAATAATTGTATTCAACAAGAAATAAAATAAGATAGCATGGTTACACATAGCAAATAGTTCAACGGTACAATTAGAATTTATACATATAGTTATAGTGCCTTTGACATTTGGTGACATAAGAGAATGCTTGTTGTGAGTCCTATGGCACTGTAGTAGTTATTTGGTTCATTCATATGAGCGATGTATAAAAGAGATTATAAGAGAACACTGAATGTTTTTGAGTGAACATTAAAACTACTTTGCTAGTGTTTATTTACAACTTGACTGAAGCAGGGTGATTGTGACTTTATAATTACACAACTTTAGATTGCCTGATGTGTAATCTAGGGTCTCAGTGAATGTCATTAGCAGATGTGTACATAGTCTATTGAACTGGTCTTTGGCCCATGTGTACATAGTCTATTGAACTGGTCTTTGGCCCATGTGTACATAGTCTATTGAATTGATCTTTGGCCCATGTGTTGTTCTGCTCTGGTGTGGCTTGCAGCTCAGCACTCATCAATCCGACATCCAAGATAAAATCTCAGATGAAGTCTGTTAAAGTCTCAGACAAAGTGCCAATCTTCCAATAAAATACTCATGGGCTAAGAAGTCATCCTCATATGTTCTCTGACTGAACACTTCTTCTCCCTTTTCTTTAGAATTTGTTCCCGATGGAATGTTTGGAGCACTCATTGTCTGTATACCAGTGTCTGTATTTATTTCAGGTTCTATAATTTGGCAGCTTGCATCTGATTCTGGTATATTTCATAGTGGTGGTAGAAGAGGAATTTTTACCATTAATTCCCCTGATATTTGAAAGAGCTGTGTGTTGGCACCTCAGTATATCACAAGATTTTATATCTACAATACTATAATGCACGATAGCAGGACACAGAGGTACAAGGGACTGTTGCTGTGGAATTGTCTTAAATGGATTTAAGATACTGTCAGTATCCACAATACTCCACTGCAACAGCCAGTCTCTTTATTACTCTGGAATAACGTACAAGCCCTAAACCTTTCCAAATTATGTCCTTCTCTACATTTCCTAGTCTTCTGTTGAAAATCAATGCCATTAAAATGTACAGAAAAGAATATTCACATATTAATTCAAAATTTATAGATTAGTAATCCTTATGAAATGCTTCTATTCTTGAGAAATACCTAATTTCTAGTAGATGTTGTTGGTGTCTGCAACATCCACTGTCATCCTCTCGTCAGGATGGCTTCAGCAAAATGAGAGAAAATGTCTCAGCTAGTTTATAGAAAATCTAAGATCTTTCTTAGTTTGTCTCCACACTGTTTATTTCACTGATATTTTTCAGTTTAATGTTCAGTTCCAAAATTCTTTATTTTGTGGGTAGTATTTGCCCCCCCCCCCCTTAATTGAATAAATAATGTATCGTGTGCAAAAATCACTACCACGCTGAACGAAGCATGCGCTTTTGGTGCCAGGGGATTGAGGAAACCAATCGGGAACGCAATCACAGACAAGCTCAGTTAGCACGTGAAGACAAGAAATTTAGATCTAGTGATGTAGGGAGTGTCAAATCAAATACATGAGCCTGGAAATTGCAATCAACGAAGTTGAGGAAGAATCTGACACAGTATTGAAAGCGTTGCACATTCTAGTTAAATCCCCCCCTCCCCATTCGTTAGTCAGAAAGTGATGATCGATCACTCAATGACAGTATAATGGAATGTACTCTCCTGGAAAATCCTGATCATGTTACAATAGATTTAAAAGATTTCGTTAGTCCCCGAGACATGACCTATCAAAGTCCTCATCCGATGGAAAAAAGAAGTAGCGATCAATGAAAGACAATATGAAGTGTTCCTTGACAGAAATATTCCAATCGATAAAAAAAAACGTCTTTCTTGAGAGTAATAAAGCACAATCAATGATAACGTCAACTTTTCCCCTAAGAGAAATTGACCCATTCGAAGGCAATACTGCGGCAGAATCTTAGTGTTGAAGATGACTTAAACTCAAACAGCTATTCAGTCTGCTTGCATGCCAGTTGTACGTAGACAGAGAGGCAAATAGAAAGCTATTCATGTTTTAGAAAACACACACACACACACACACACACACACACACACACACACACACACACCACACACATTATGACAAAGCGACCTTAATTATAAAAAGAGAGAAACACTGAGCTAAAGACTGAAAGAAGCAATGAGAGAACTACTGAGCTTAACACAGACAATACTCAGTTAAACACGTATAAGTACTGAGTTAAACACTTTGATAAGTACTGAGTTAAACACTTTGATAAGTAGTTAAGCACTAACATAGTTACTGAGTTAAACACTAAGTACTCACTTAAACACTTAGAATTACTCAGTTAAACATTCATCGTAGTACTGAGTTAAATGCTTAGACAAGTACTTAGTTAAACATTCAGAGAAGTATTGATTTAAACAATGAGAGAGAAATACTAAGCAAACCAATAAAGAGAAACAATAAGAGAGCAACCGGGGGAGGGAGAGATAGAGAAAGAGAGAGAAACAAAAAGTTAAGGACAAGAAGAGAAGCATAGAGTTAAAAGAGAAACAATGTGCTAAACACTGAGTTAAAGAAATAGAAATAATGAGCTAAACACTGAGTTAAAGAGAAGCAAATGAACTAAATACTGAGTTCAACCTAAGAGACACAATAAGAAAAAGTAAGCTAAACAGTGAAAACAGTAACCCAACATTGAGAGAGAGAGAGAGAGAGAGAGAGAGAGAGAGAGAGAGAGAGAGAGAGAGAGAGAGAGAGAGAGAGAGAGAGAGAGAGAGAGAGAGAGAGAGAGAGAGAGAGAGAGAGAGAGAGAAAAGCTAAAAACTAATCTAAATACAAGGAGATAATTCTTATTAAACAGTGAGAAAAAGAAACACTGAGTTACACACATAAGAAAGAGAAACACTAAACACTTGGTACCCGGGTACCCATTAAAAAATTAGCATTATCTTCATAGCAACTTGCGATCTCTACACAAAGCTACTTAACCATTAACCATTAAGCATGCCTCTATTTCACACAGTAGCCAAAGGTACGCATCCAGTGACTTACTATTCGTTATGATCTTTATATGTACAACGCAATTTTTAATATTATCAATAAAAGTAAACTAATAAAATGTCAACAACAATAACGTATTTAAAAATAGGGCATCAAGTTCAATCACCCTTCGCCCAGATAGAATTTCATCGAACAGACTTCCCCATATTAAAAATATTACGTTATTATTTAATTTATTGACAAGTTTGTTTACTGAAGTCTTATTAACATCAATAAAATGCTACACTTGTTAACAGCACAACAACCACAAGCGAAAAGAAAGGGCGTGAGTATTGGTGATTGGTGATTGGTGATCTATGTCATAAATAATTAGATCTAGGTACAGCGGCTGTCAGCGCGTAAGCCAACCAATGGCCGGCACGATTTAGTAGCCGCCATCTACGGGCGGGGTGCGAGTGTGACCGGAGGGGTAGTGTGCTAAATCGTGTATAGACATAACAGCCGCATTACCAAGGGTACCTTGTTCTCAATTTTACTACCCTGGTATTAGCACGGCATCACTACTAAACACTGAGCAAAACAAACCAGAAAGAAAAACAGTTAAAAACACAAGAAAGAGAAACACTAAACATTGAGCTAAACACAGGAGAAAGAGAAACACTGAGCTAAACACACAAGAAAGAGAAACACTAAACATTGAGCTAAACACAGGAGAAAGAGAAACACTGAGCTAAACACATGAGAAAGAGAAACACTGAGCTAAACACACAAGAAAGAGAAAACTGAGCTATAAACACAAGAAAGAGAAAACTGAGCTATAAACAGAAGAGAAAACTGAGCTATAAACATAAGAAAGAGAAAACTGAGCTATAAACACAAGAAAAGAGAAAACTGAGCTATAAACAGAAGAGAAAACTGAGCTATAAACACAAGAAAGAGAAAACTGAGCTATAAACAGAAGAGAAAACTGAGCTATAAACACAAGAAAGAGAAAACTGAGCTATAAACAGAAGAGAAAACTGAGCTATAAACATAAGAAAGAGAAAACTGAGCTATAAACACAAGAAAAGAGAAACACTGAGCTTTAAATGCAAGAAAAAGAATCACTAAGCTAAACACTGAGAAAAGCAAACTACCTTGTCTGTGAATCATCCCGCCATGCAGAATCCGTGCCACGAAGCAGCGTCCTTCATCATTGACCTTCAGCGTGATACCCTGCGACACACGAGACAAAGGAACAACATTAATACACAGATCAATCGATCCTACGGATGAATGAACGAATCCACCCATTCAACGTATATTCATTCATCCACTTATCCCTCCTTTTGTCTCCTCCCAGCCATTCATGTGTATTCACTTTACAGTTGTTTGTGTGCATTTGATTATTCCATAAATAAATAAATTGTGCCCGTTTGCCCACTGTTGCAAGCAAGTTTGGTACAATCATAGGGTGAAGTTACTACAAGCTTGCGAAAGTATAAAAACTCTCCCTTAATGAGCACTCTCCTCACCATTCCACTATACAGCCCAAACTGTTCATTTCCTTAGCACTTACATCACCAAAGATTCTTCCTATTGGACTTTGATAACAATGATGACAACAACAAATTAAGAATCTAAAGATGGACAACGGCAGTGCTATCACACTGCACCAGTTCTATCAAACTCTTCTAAGTTTTATTTTTTTTTTTTTTATAGCAAATGATGTTATTTTTAAAAAATGGGAAAAGTCCAAGACAAAATATGCTGGAACGTTCGGCTGAATCTAATGCAATGCAATGTTGTCTCTAATTTGTTGAATCTAATGTTGTCCTAGACAAACAAGCAAGCGGTTCTACTATATCTGAATTTCGCTTGTGCTGTCCAATTAATAGGTCATACTTATATTTAGACTGGACACTTAAAATCTAAATCGACCTCAGTTCCACTTGTAATTAAAACAATGAAATTACTCATATTCATTATGTATACTATTAAATTTTATTGTTATAAACAGTAAATGTAAGTTTTGAAAAATAACAGAAACACATTAAAAATGAACAAACAAAAAATAAAAAAAACATCTCTACATTGGAAGCATTTGGCTAAACACATTGAACGAACCTCTAGATTGGAAGCATTTGGCTAAACATATAGAACGCATGTCTACATTGGAAGCATTTGGCTAAACAAATAGAACGCATGTCTACATTGGAAGCATTTGGCTAAACAAATAGAACGCATGTCTACATTGGAAGCATTTGGCTAAACACATAGAACGAATCTCTAGATTGGAAGCATTTGGCTAAACATATAGAACGCATGTCTACATTGGAAGCATAAATAATACAAATATAAACAAATAGCGAAAACGACACAGGCAAGCCTAAATTGAACAAACACTGACCATTGGCTCGTCAGTGTTTTTCTGAAACTGGACCAAACGCACGCGCAGAACGCTGCTGTCTCCGTCCATGGGCAGCAGGCCTCCGTCTGACGGCAAGTGCTCGCCTGCGTCACCGTTGACATAGGGTGTGGCCGCTGTACCCGAATGCAGGGCAGGGGTCACGTAGGCATCCTCCGTGTACACTTCATGCGCCACCACGTCATGGGCTTGCAACAGCGCCTGTAACAGAAAACGAGGTATTTGAAGCATAAGTTGTCGAGACCTGGAAGGGTCTACCAATATGCAAGGTCATCTTAAGTATAAGTCGTCGGGTACTTGAGGGGACTTGTAATCTGCAGGACAAGCCATCGGGCGCTGGATGGATCTACCAATACAGTAGAAGCTGAAGTGTCTTTTAGGACACAGCAAGAGTCTACTAATATCGTATGTTTAGACCAGTTCCACAATGGTCTGAGATCTGACCACATACCATACAGAAACCAGGCATGCGTTCTATTTCAACTGCTGATCTAATCACACTACGTGCCTCAAACTGATACAACAGAAAACTTTCTCATGAAGTGCCAGAGTTACTACAATCATTAATATAACTTCCCAAAATGCCAAAGTTATAAGAATCTTTAATGTATATGGCGAAGTGCCAGAGTAGCATTCAACACTAACTTGTCTCACGAAGTGCCAAAATTATACCAATCGTCAGTTTAATTTAATTAAATGCTAAATTTAAATACTATCTTAGGAAGTGCAAAAGTTGCAATAAATAGTTACCCATCTCAAAGTTACATACTGCCCTCCACCTCAGACGCACCGCGAGGCTGTGGGGATCCCCCCGAAGCAGACCGACCGAAAACGTCGTGAGGATGAAAGGTCTATTGCGGCTTCCGGGGTGAGTGTGAGCGGAACAAGTTACATAAAACATTAAAATACGCCGTCCCAAATTTATATCAAACATTATCTAACCTTTGGGTTCCAAGCGTGCCAGTTATGGAATTATTCCATCTATCAGTGCGTGAGATTAGAGTAAAGAAGATGGCTACCATACATTATTCCATTAGCGCTCTAAGCATATCTTTCATCTCAGAACTCTTGAAACCAAAGGACACCAATTTGGCATGATCTAGATGAAATACTAGTGAGCTATTTTTACTAAGAAACAAAATATAAAAATGTAAAGAATAGAGACAGGACACAAATACAATGACAAACTACCTCTTCTGGGAATATGCCCCCCCCAAAAAAAAAAAAAAAAAAAAAAAAATTAAAAAAAAAATTAACAAAAATCAAAGTAAATGACGGAATAACAAGCAATAAACAATGACTAACCTCCGACTGATATAACGCATGCACTCAATCACTAATATCTTTCGGTGACGTCCCCTTGAAATATACTGACATGTTTGTATTTAGAAGCTATTCAAGACAAAAGTTTGAAGCCAACAGGAAGTGGGCGACGACAAAACATGGTGCAATCAGGATTTCCTGATTATAAAACCACTTTTCTTCAGTATGAGTAAACCGGAAAGAGATAATTATTCTCATTCCACCATTAGAAAATAATTGCACACTTGTTACATTATTTACAAAATTAAGTAAACATAACATGTCATTAAGAAACAAAACTGGTCGCCCTGTTTACAATAGCAAATAAAAAAATAAGAAAAAGAAATTCTTTAATAACAATAATCGGCTGTATTCCACAGAATTATGTATTCATGTGACGAGGCGCCTGTAACTACAACATGAAAACAAACAAGAGATGCGGGTAGCGTTTCTTGCACATGTTGAATTAAATAAAGAACATTCTGTTACCGCATAAAACACAGGACTATTTATAGCTGCATTCAATAAAGAATATCGTGTTACAATATCTATCTGATGCACAGGATCATATATTGCTGCATTAAATAAAGGACACCCTGTTAACATATCAACATGATATCAGGATCACTTATTGCTGCATTCAATACAAAAAAAAAAAAACCCCACAAAAACAAAACAATATTACCATGTCCACACAAAAAGGATCATATATAGTATTGCTGCATTAAATTAAGAACACCCCGTTACTATATCCACACGACACCAGGGTCATATATTGCTGCATTAAATTAAGAATACCCCGTTACTATATCCACACGACACCAGGGCCATATATTGCTGCATTAAATTAAGAATACCCCGTTACTATATCCACACAATATCAGGGTCATATATTGCTGCATTAAATAAAGAATACCCTGTAATCATTTTCATACTATACATAGGAATATGTACACAAGCAAACTTTACAGTAGCAAAATATGAGGTTCTGCGGCTCTACCGAATGTTGTAACAATAAACTCTGCTACTTTGACTCTCGAAATGCATTGGCTTAACCAAACTATGTATAAGTTTTAAATGAGACCATATACATCCAAGTTGTATGTCTTCGGCACTGTTCAGTTAGAAATTAACATATAAACTATTTACAAATGTATTAAATTTAGAACTAATATATAAGCCATTTACAATTGTATTAACGTTAGAACTAGTATATAAGCCATTTACAATTGTATTAACGTTAGAACTAGTATATAAGCCATTTACAATTGTATTAACGTTAGAACTAGTATATAAGCCATTTACAATTGTATTAACGTTAGAACTAGTATATAAGCCATTTACAATTGTATTAACGTTAGAACTAGTATATAAGCCATTTACCATTGTATTAACGTTAGAACTAGTATATAAGCCATTTACAATTGTATTAACGTTAGAACTAGTATATAAGCCATTTACCATTGTATTAACGTTAGAACTAGTATATAAGCCATTTACAATTGTATTAACGTTAGAACTAGTATATAAGCCATTTACAATTGTGTTAACCTTAGAACACATAAGCCATTTACAACTGTGTTAACTTTAGAATATATAAACAATTTATAGCATTGCTAACTTTATAATTATTATATTACAAATTACAAATTAGTTAACCAAGACATTTACACCAATGCTCACATAACAATATTTATATAAATTTGTTATATCAAAGTTAATTTTAGACCGATTATTTCGATTCTGAATAAAAAAACCCCAACAAATCCAAACCTAACAAAAGAGAATTTTACAATAAATTAATATTTTTGAAGAGAACTGTAAAATAAAATTACTTTCCATGAGAACAATAAAAAGAAATATTTACTACGAGAATAAAGACCGTTTCTAAGAGAAAAGTAAATCTAAATATTTCACAAGCGAACAATGAAATGAAATGTGTAAATAAATTCTTGAAAATTACACAATACACCAGAATAACTTTGTGATCCATATGAAAAACTGCCATCACACGCAAAATTTGCTTAAAAATATAAAGTTCATCCAACAAGAACTCGAAATAAGCAAAGGCGGAACAAAGGAACAAAGACACATAAAGACAAACACACATAAAGACAAATTTCCATTACAATCCAAAGGAGAACAAGTACGTAAAAGAAAACTACAAAGTCTTGCCTAGCAAAAGCACAAAGGTTTCAAACCAATTTAAAGTCCAGAGTTTAAATTTCAACATCCTCTAAAAGTGACTTCTATGAATCCTGAAATATGTAAATTAAGTATAAAAAAAATTATAATAAAGGATTAAATTTTCAATTTAAATACTTTCTGCAAAAGTCAAATGAAAATAAATGCTCAAAATGTAAAGATGACAAAATATAACAAATGCGATTTGAATTTTAAAACTAGCTGTTGGTTTGAAGTTACGAAATTTCTTCTAACAGGTAGGGCGAAAAATTATTGTTAGAGTTGTACTGGAACGGTAATCTGTTAAAAAAAAGTAAAAATAGTAAGTTAGTCACTCAGTCTATCTGCAAATTCAAAATAAAAGAATGTTGTTTGCATTTATCTGAAAATCGTGATAGTATTGTATGTTTGATCACGTGATTCAGTGTGCTCTTGCTAACTCCATATTAAAACCAGTCACCTTCAACAAGTAAAGGATGACGATAACGCAAAAAAAAAAATCTAATAAATAACAGTTTCTTTGTCAATGTCCAATTTCAATGCATGATGGATAGACAATGTCTTATGCAAACTCTTAACACATAAATGGTGAGACACGTCGACGGTAGTGAAAGTTGTGTGTGACATAAATAATTGGTTCAATATCAGTTCATCTTACTGGATATAGTGCATGCGAAATATCATTAAACGGTGGGTTTGACGTAAGAAGATTGGTAGTAAGTCACAGTACACTATAGGTGTGGCGTAAGAACACTGCTTCAGGCAGTATTCCACATAAGTAAGCTAAGTAAGGTCTCACTACATCTACAAGCATTGAGAGCTGATACAAGTATCTATGTAAGGTCTCACTACATCTACAAGCATTGAGAAATGAAACAAGTAATCTATGTAAGGTCTCACTACATCTACAAGCATTGGGAGCTGATACCAGTAATATGATTACGCAAGGTCTCAAAACATGTTAAAACTGGGGAACTGACAAGACCAGTTTAATTATGCAAATTCTAAATATAACTTATAAGTAGGGTACGACATTACTATATTTTCCTCTCAGTTATTTTCAAAACAACCCCCAAATGAATGAATGAAGCACGCTAAACCTTCGTCGAAGGCTTGTAACGAACCACCTACGTCACAGTCTACGTCAAAAAGCAGTGGCCTTGAACTAAATACCTCCACAGTCAATAGCCACAAGACATTACTATCGCAAAGCACGCAATTCTGAATCAAGAAAAACAACTCTTAGACTCCTGATCAGTAGACAAACAATGTTCCTTCAAGGCAACCGCTGCTTTCCAGCATTACTGTGTTCTTCCACTGTACAGAGAAGAATCTCTTAATTTTTTTCCAAGCCTCGAAACAGTAGGTTTCCAACAAACAAACAAACAAACAAAATGACAGCTTTGAATTACGATGCTACGTTATTATGAATAAGAACAAAAGAAAAAGAGTTCTAGATAAATAAAAAAAGAGAATACATTTATATATAAAGGATCCAAATCTTAATTAAGACAAGTTCTAAAGACCCAGATTATCATCGTGATGAATGAACACTTAAATGTCTTAAATATTTCATTAAAGAAAATTTAACATCTTAAACAATGCTTATAAAATAAAGCACTACTAAATTAACAATGGATAAAAAGTAATGGAAATTGTAACAGAAAAAATAATAATAAATATTAAACAGTGAAAAAACAATAATAATAAACATGGAGAAATAAAAGAGTTATAGAGACCTACCGAAGTGCTGGTGGGATAGAAATACGACGTTAACTGTTATTCACAACAGTCCAAGAGATGGGGGAGGTTTAAAAACCCCAACAGAACAGCAACAACAAAAAAACCAAAATAAAAAAACAAAACAAAAAATTCCCCCAAACCCAAATCAGGTGAATGTATGTGTTCTCACGTGACTTGAATGTATATGCTCTCCAGATGAAGGAGAGCAGAAACCAGATATCAATATTCTTCAGAGAGTCCCTCCCATGAACGCCCTAGCTGGAATCTAACAACCTGACCTTGGTACAATGAAGCAAACTTTTGCAAACATGCCGGCAACGAACGGTACATTTGAGACGTCAGACCAGCAGAGCTAATAATATAAAGTCTGAAAAGAAAGCAGTCTTGCCAGGAAAGAAAAAAAACAAACAAAAGCAAACAACAACTGCTAGCATTAATTTACATTATAGAGTTAGTGATAATTTAACAACAAACAAATACAAAAGCAAACAACAACTGTTAGCATTAATTTACATTATAGAGTTAGTGATAATTTAACAACAAACAAATACAAAAGCAAACAACAACTGTTAGCATTAATTTACATTATAGAGTTAGTGATAAAAAACCAAAAACAACAAAACTAAAACAAACTCCAAAAAACGTGAAACATATTTATTCATATGTTAAAAAAGTCTAGTAACCTCAAACAGACGAGAAAAGCTTAGAGATGATCACCCTGGAAACAAAGAAATGATAACCAAATTAATATAATTAATGAGGTGATCACCCTGGAAACAAAGCAATGATATCCAAATTAATATAATTAATGAGGTGATCACCCTGGAAACAAAGAAATGATGTCCAAATTAATAACTATTTATTTTAGTTAACAACTTATCCTCTCTTCTCCAGAAGTCCGCTTGGCACGCGCGTCCTACTAACGCAATAACCGATTACGCCACTGCATCTCGAGTTTAGTCGTACGTCCGTAATTCAGTGGTTACTTCAGTTTGAAATTTCAGTTGTCATAAGCACCGTGGGAATGTGGTTCAAACACTAACATACTTGATTTCAGACTGTGAAAGCACGAGCGGGGTCTGGAGGCACTGAAACACACCCCTGAAGGCAGCCCACAAAAGCATCTTACTGATTGTTCCATACTGCCATTATCATTAGTCCTTGAACTTCCAATATCTCCATTGCCACAGGATGCCAAAGCATGCAAACAATCCGCAAGGAAAAAAACAAACTTGAATTTATTTGTTTTGCTTTTGCTTTCGAGAGTTCTAAGCGACGGCCTGAGAGTGATGATGTCAACTGAAACTTATTCTTAGTTTGCTATTCTGTTGCGGTTTTCCCTTGGTCACGGTTGAAAATAAAAAGTGCTGGAATGACATGACCAGGTGCTGACAGACAAAGAAGTTTTCATCCTAATGTAAATGAGGACTATTTTGCATTAAAAAATACAGAACAGCTTCGCAAACAAGGAAATCAAATCACACAGCTCCGGGTGTTTGAGTTTGTATTGATGCATTAATGTAACATATGTAAACAAACATTATTGTGTGCGCGCGTATATGTGTACGCCTGCAAATGTGTATTTATATATGTGTATGACTGTATGAGTGATACGCATTAATCCAGATCAATCCAAAACGTTCGCAATGTAAATCTAAATAAATGTAAAATAAATAAATGTACTTACATACGACAGATCTTAAAAAAAAAAAAGGAATGATACGATGCTTCTAGGGATCTATTAAAGATAATAATAGATTTCAAAGCACCCCTAAACGCTGTAAAATTTGCACTTCACTGCATGACTAAAGTGTATTTCCATAAACCGATATTGGCAAAAGTAGTCGAGAGGGACTTATAAAAAGCATTGACTATCTACCAGGCGTTTCCGTTAACATAATCGAAATTCACTCACGAATATTAACTTACAGGTCTGCCATCTTGGATGCTACAAAGCCGTGGTTATCGATCTTGTCCGCTTAACGCTGGCCGCATGCTAAAAATAAAACACTCCATGCTGGGAAATGTGTTGCTTAGAGATTTGTTTCCTTTTGATTCATTACTCTCAGCGTTCACGCTTAATTAACTTGCTGACTAATATTTAAACTTCGTTACCCGATGGCGTGTTCTTGGACGTAGACGATAAAGTATTCATTTAAAAATTCCACTTTTAGTTGGTAATAAGCGAAGATAGTTATACCAACCTATTTTTTCTTCCATCATCCTCTTTCTAACCTTTCCACTTTTAAAATAACTTAATGTCCATAGTGGGCAAAGGGCGATAATTTATGGATATCCTGATAAGGAAAGCCGGACACGGACATATTTAGAATCTTCAAGGTTTCCATCGATACGGGAGATATTGTCTTCAAGGTCTGCTCAATATCAGGTCGTTCCGTCCGTAGCATTGGTATTGTTACCACTTACTGACCTTGAAAAGTGAGGGTTAATGCCGGAAGTAAAAAGTTTAAACACACACACACACGCACGCACGAAGAAGAAAGGAAAGAGAAGAAATACTCATGCAAGATTTTTTGCTTCAATGCTGCGCTCCTTGTTTCCCTCCCTGGGACTTTCAGAAAAATTCTAAATAATCTATCTATCTATATATATATATCGATATCTATCTCTATCTCTTTTTAATCTCTCTCTCTCTATATATATATAGATTAAAAAGAGAAAGATATTATATATAAAAATATATGTAATTGCCAAGAACTAAATATCTATAACCCTGGAGATCACTTACTACACAAATAATGCAGCGTTCTCTTGACTCGCTCTCTCTCCACGGTAACAATCAATAACAAAGAGGGTAAAAGTGTGTGTGTGTGTGTGTGTGTGTGTGTGTGTGTGAAAGAAAGAGAGAGAGAAAAAGAGGCATTCTAAAGACACCGGGACCCCTAAAGGCATTCCTCCCCCCCCCCAAACGTAATGATTCTGAAGGCTCAGCTGGACACAGGTCCTCGCTAAGAAAAAACAAAAGTGCTGAGTAAAACACGCGCTCTCTCTTGTTATTCCTAAATCACAGGAATATAACATACAAGAACAAGGTCTAACACCGGCGAAAGTCGTAGAAATAGTTTTCTTAATTATTCATCAACTCTGGTATGTACATTCCGATGAGCAAATAACAGGTCAAAGGTTAGGAACACAAAACAGAAACAGGGACCTGTTAATTAACCTCCAAGACACCACAACATAACGGTGTTGCTGATGACTAATGTTGAGTGTGATCAAATGATTCATATTGTTTATGTAGAGCTGTGTACCATTTCACATCAAGAAGCTGAGAGCCATTTAAAATAGGGTAGTAGTGTGCCATTTCGACAAATTAATTCACAATATTTCGCATCACTAACTGTGACCTTGTAAATGCCGTTCAGTACACTAGTATATCACGCCCTCCCCCCCCCCCCCCATTATGATGATCACTAAAGTATTCTTCTCATAACTGCCTGTACACATTTCAGTTAGAGAAATCATATTTCATTTTGCTGTTTAGTGTCTGCTCACTCATTCACTCACTCACTCACTCGCACACACACATACACACCTACGTACACACAAGGACTAAAGTTTGAGTTACAATAATACAAACAAACACATTGCATTATAAATATTTTAGAAGCATCCACTTTAAAGGAATGCATCTATTTTCAAATGTCAGTTATAATTCACAGCACAGTGCAGAAGCCATGCACTGACTTTAGAAGCAGGCCTACCAGTTTAGGTTTAAAGAGCACAATTTAAACAAACAGATAACAGCTTGTGCAACTAGAAATCGTGCAAAATACGAATTGGGCGCTTGAAAAAAATGAACGGGAGTCCCAGTTAAAACAAAAAATAGCATTTGCATTCCGACATTACCGTAGGACAAACAGCCATGCAAACAGGTATTTTCTTTCTTTCCTCGGCTAACTGTTTAACTGCGTGAGTTTTCTTCAAATACGGCAGCTGAAAGCAAGAGAAAAAGTGACATCTGAAATCGACCTGTCAAGAAGCCAAGCACTAAGCAGTCTCATAAAATTAAGCAGACGACCCGATCGCTCAGCTAGATTTCCCTCCCGTCAGGATAATTCTTCTCAAAACCGTTGAACCGGGTTGGATTTTGCAGCCAGCACTTAAGCACACTTACGGAACAGGCAGCGCGTTATCTGCATCGCAATTTAATTACTCACTTTTAAAGTCCAGCTCTTTGTACGGCGCGCACTTTTACTTCTAATAATTACTGCGTATTTAGTTTTTAATTTTAAAATCCATATGCCGAACTTGTCGCTAAAGACAGTTTTAAAACTAACTGCCCTTCACGCCGATACACTAGTAAACCGTTTCGAGTTTTTAATATTCAACCAGATGCAAAGAAGATTACACCTTGCATTATGGCTGTATAGCAAGTGTTTCATGGAAATAACTGTGTTATTGAACATTTGCGCATTAAGTCGGAGATGAACTTTCCATGGCACGCTACTTGTCTCCGCATGAGAAAAGAGCTCTCAAAACTGATTACACTGAACCTTAGCCAGAAACCAGAGTCAAGCAAATAAACGGCCGCTCGCGGCCATTAATCGTCAGATAGGTGGCAATAAGTGACAGGAAGTAAGAACAAACCACTTGGTATTCTTCCGGTTGAGAGATCCACATTAATTTATTTTTCACTGCCTGATAGCAAAACAAAGCAAAACGCAATGCCTGTTTTAGACACAAACTGCTAAAATCTTTATGGGCGACCAAAACTGTTACAGACACAAACTGCTAAAATCTTCATGGAAGACCAAACTGTTACAGACACAAACTGCTAAAATCACCAGAAACCACTAAAGATGATATAAAGGAAGTAGCAGTACTGCCAATGATCACCAGAAACCATATGCCAAAATTAGTATTTATTATAATGTAGTAAATGGCAGGATACTTAGGCTCTGAAATTACTTGTGTTTCAGGGTTTTGTGCCTCCTTCTTGGATCAATTTTGTATCTACTTCTAAAATGTACGATGAGGGCTTTGGGAGCCTGATTCTTGTGTTATTTGCATGTCCTACGGAGCATCTACCAGCATGATTATGACAGTGTGGCTTGAACTTAATTAGACTTTTAATCCAAAAATTGCTGTATGATGAGAAAATAGACAATAATGTATTCTGCTTATTCTTTAATGATTGTTAAACGTTTCCTTCATTAATTTTTTTTTAATTGTTCAACTTTGCGTATCTTCTTAATAAATGTAAATTCTTTTGTTTGTACTTTATTGTAACTTGCAGTGATAATCAAGAGACTATCACTGCAAGTTACAATAAAGTACAAACAAAAGAATTTACATGTCCTTGTCATGTCCTCTGTCCATCCTTCCATCTATTTATGTACCCACTGTATAAAATCTATTTTTTGGTTTAATAACTGATTGGGAGTCAAAGTGACGTCAGCGCACATCGGCGTAAGGTTGCGGGTATGCTTATATAACCAGTGACGTAAGTAGATGTTTGTATCAAAACTAAATGTTAATATTGATATGATTCATTATTACAAAGTCACACCAGAGTACAGTGGTGACACCTATGATCACCAGGAATACACTCAAAATGGTATGAAGAAAATCAGGAAACATATAGCATATGATAACCAGAAAGTAACTAAGGAGAGTAAAAACGACCTTGAAAACTAAAACCTCTGAAGATATGTCTGTGGACCTCATAAATCTACTGATTACACTGATTAACAGAAAGAGGATCAAATTTAACGAACGTAATAAACCCACTGAATACATGCCTGTAATCAAGGTAAACCTACTAAAGACGCAGTGATGAATATTTACGAGCGCAGAAGCGCTATAAACTTACTGAAGATATGCCTACAATTACCGTAAACCTAGTGAAGGTACGTTTAAACAGAAAGAGGATCAATGTTTATGAGCTTCATAAACCCGCTGAAGACTTGCCTGTGATCGCCATAAACGTACATAGTATATCAGAAAGAAAGGATCAATGTTTATGAGCATCATAAACCCGCTGAAGACTTGCCTGTGATCACCATAAACCTACACTGTATATCAGAAAGAAAGGATCAATGTTAACGAGCGTCATAAACCCACTAAACATGGCATGTAACGAATTAGGATCGCAATTTATGAGCGTCATAAACTCAATGACGATGGTGTCTAACGATTGGGATCACTGTCTGTGAATTCTTAAAGGTTGGAAGAAAAAAATTGTGTGTGTGTGTGTGTGTGTGGTTTAATAGAGATCGTACATCAAAGTAAGAAAATATTACACAACCAAAAAAAAATTGAGACCAAGATTAAAGAACCTATAATAATAGTTAATTATTTTGTCCGTTGCAATAACAATTTCCCAGAATGATAAGCAACACATTGTCAGTCTAATTTTGATTTCCAGCTCGAATCTAACCGTGTAGTGTGTGTGTGTGTGTGTGTGTGTGTGTGTGTGTGTGTGTGTGTGTGTGTGTGTGTGTGTGTGTGTGTGTGTAAGGTGTTCGCGCGCGCGATGTCATCATGCCCTAAAGTAAAAGATATAACGAAAATTCTGTAAAGAACGCCTGCACGACTGGTGGGTTTCTAAAAGTTTGTCAAAAAATCTGAGATCATTCACAAAGTTTAAAAACTCAAATGGTTCATAAGAATGGACACTAAACAACACTGATTGAAGGCAGATAAGGCTAGTTTGTAGTAGAGTGACACTGTGATTGAAGGCAGATAAGGCTAGTCTGTAGTAGAGTGACACTGTGATTGAAGGCAGATAAGGCTAGTCTGTAGTAGAGTGACACTTTGATAGCAGATCAGGCTAGTCTGTAGTGCAGTGAGCGACACTTTGAGAGCAAAAACAGATGAATCTAATGTTTAACAAGAAAGTTCCCATCCCCACAAAAAAAATTAAAAAAAAATAAAAACAAAAACAAATTCCAAACAAATAGTCCAATATTATACTATTATGAATTTCGCATTCTGACACTAAATATTGTTCAGGTAACTCACGCATTACTGATTTAAATCTTTTAAGCTTTTCGTTTATATTCCGAACATGCTGATGACCAGCATCCTTCTCCTGACATCACCTGTCCTTTATCTAAATGATTAACACCTTCTATCACCTGTCTTTTATCTAAATGATTAACACCTTCTATCACCTGTCTTTTATCTAAATGATTAACAACTTCTATCACCTGTCTTTTATCTAAATGATTAACGCAATTCCTGTGGGGCAAAGAAGTTAACGGAAGAAGAACAACACAAACAAGACTATATTAGTACTCCAAAAATAAACACATCAAGACTATATTAGTAAACCTAAAATAAACACATCAAGACTACACCTACGCTCCTAAAATAAACACCTGAAGATTACACCAATGCTATGAAAATAAACACATGAAGACTACACCACAAACCAAGACTACTCCAGTACTCTGAACATAAACAAACCTGAAGTGTGTCATTTCAGCAAGATGACAAATTGGTATTTAAGTGAAATGTTTTTGGTTTTCGACTGACAAATCTCTGAAGTTCACATTGCTTTACTGACGTCGATAATACATGTTCACGGCAAGAATGATCGTGTACGTTGGCCGCAAGCAATCGGCTGTACCTGAGATGCACAGATCAGAAACAGCAACGCACTTAATGCGCGAAGTGAGACCCGTGGAAGCGCTCCCAGGATTCAGTCCATATATTCCATTAAATTGTCAGAGGAAGGCATGAAATCAGTTGACTGTCAATCTCACATGCAGGAATGTCCAACCACAGTGTGAGCCACAGGATGATTGAAAAGTGAAGGCACACGACCACTTAGGCCAAGCGAACAATAACATTTTCACTGGAATTAGGGATGAAAGGAAGCAAGACCTGTTATCTCACGTCAGCTACAACATAACCTGTATATATAATTATTAGCTCAAGCTCCGTAGTTCACTTCTAGTTGTCTCAGACACGTAAACATAAAATTCGTGTAGTTCACTATCAAGAACTGGAACACGTCACCTGCACGTCACGAAGACAAAAGATGACGTGACAAGAAAGAAGAAAAGAGGTGTGTACCTAACGGCCAGATTCAAGTGACAAGGAATCTTGTTCTGAGCCGGAGACCGTCAGACTCCGTGTCTCTGCCAAGAAGTTAGTGCCAATCAATTTTGTCTTCAGCTGCATCTCTCCCTCACCTCTCTCTTAGCTTAGCATCCTCCCTCCTCCAATCCTAATATATGTGCGTGCGTGTGTGTGCGTGCGCGCGCGCGCGGTTGAGCGTGCATGCGTGTGTATATAGCTTAATTTCAAGGGAAGTAAGCTCGATAAGGAAATAGAATGATCACAACCATACACATGTTGTTAGAACGAAATTGAAATATACGTATCCATAGCAGTCTCCCCGACCTCTCTAAACCAGTGGTTTTTAAACTGTTTTGAGTCACGGACCCCTTTGAAAATGTGGTGAAAGCTCTGCCCCCCCCCCCTTCTCTCTGGAAAAATGGATATAAGAAGAACATAACATATGGTGCATATTTGACTTTCACGGACCCCCAGAAGCCCATCCATGGACCCCAGGTTAAGAAACCCTGCTCTGCTCTAAACGACAAAAAAAGGGATATGTACGTCCAGATGTTTTGCAATGGTACAACTTGTCGCTAAATGTTTGCGGTAAGAGAGAACACAATATGCTAAATGTTAGTAAATATAACAGATCACACTTAAACAAAATGCTTTCCATAACTGTTCAGATGGACGCAAGCAATTTATTCAAAAGATCAGAACACACACACACACACACACACACACACACACACACACACACACACACGCACACACACACAAACACAGAAAATATACTTATATCATCAAGTGAGAGCTCTCCATGTGATGAAATTTCATATAAACGTATATACAAAAGTTTCTAATTGTATATCATTCGAATAATTAGTATTATATCTAGTGTAATTTTGTTCATTATAAAAGACCAATTTTACGCAAATAATATGCTAATCTATACTAAGCTGTTTTCTGTACTATATAATGCAAAGTAATGTAACCAAAAGGGTTAAATTTACTTTGAAAAAAAATCTCCATTTATTGTAGCTCCAGTACTGTTACAGTTCGACTCAGGGATATTCACGACTTACAGATGTATGAGTATAAGGGGGGGAGGAGGGTTGAGTATGACCGAAGGAGGTTAAAGGACAACTAGTGATAGATCGGGGTAGTAAGTCACATTAAGACTCGAGGGGGTTACAGTAAGAAGTATGAGAGAGGTTATAGTGAAACTCAAGGAGCTTACGGTAAGAAGTACAAGTGAAGTTACAGTAAGACTCAAGAAGGTTATATTACAATTCTGAGAGGTAACAATTACGAATCAAGGGTGGGGTGGGGGTGTCACAGTACGCAGTACCACAGATGCTACAGTACGACCCAAGGTTACAGTACGACATAAGAAGATAGCAGTACGACATATAGATATGATGACTCAAAGGAGTATTTTTACGAGATCGTAACTGTGCCTAAGCGTCCGTCATGAATCCTCAACCCTCGAGTGAGCGAATTCAGCAATTCCTTAAACAATATTTGTCTACGGGTGTTCTAACATTTCTCAGTGTCATTACTGATTCGCTCAGTACGGAGAGGCGATATAGATTTTTTCTTCTGCTGCAGAAAACAACAACAACAAAAACCAACAACAGCAAAAAACTACAGTGGCCTGAAATAACTGCAATTGCCAGTAAAAGCTACAAGAGAATTGAAAACTGCCGATTTCTCCTCAAGGAAGATGGCAGTCTAGCTACGGTCGTCAGTATTGAGCAGGCGGACATTTTTTGTCAACAGGCGCGAAGTGAAAGGCGTTATCACACTGTAAAGTGGAGAGAGCGACAGTTCCCCAAAGTGAACCTAGAGACTGTTGGAGTGCTGACCGCGAGATTATTCCTTGACAAATATGAATGGAATTGCATGCACCATGTTAAGGACTCCTGCAGGGGAGGGGGGGGGAGAGACTGGCAGACTGCTGCACGCATGACAAAATCTCCAACAGAAGGTAGGCTTCCAACACAACGCCTCCACAACCCAACTCCAACCTCTCACACCGTGTACTTTTGCTACCAATTTTCGCAACCATTCAACCGTGTAACTTTGCCATCAATACTTACTAACTTAAAAAAAAAACTCCAGCCCCCTCCACACCCTAAAAAGAATTGGCTAGGTTCTACACTCGCAATCATTTAACCGGGTACCATTCCCATCATACTTATTAAATTTTTAAAAAAGTCAAAAGCATGGCTTGGTTCATTTCTGACAATCATTAAATCGTGTAGCATTGCCACCATATTAAGTTTTAGAAAACGAAAATGAAAAGAATTTCTTGGTTCATGTTTCACAAAATCATTCAACCAATACTTATTAAAGTTAAAAAAAATGAGAACCAGTGCTTGGTTTTCTCTCGCAATCATTCAACGGTGTACTTACGCTACCAATATTTTCTCACAACCATTTAGATAAAGCGGAAAAGGAAGGGTGGGGGCGGGTCTGTGAAATTTGAAAACACGACCCGGAACGACGATTGAGGAAATAACATCGTAAGAATTGAAATACTAACTGATGAAGGGAGAGGTCATGCTGGGCTGAATCAATCCAACCGTTTGTCCGATATTTCAATTTTTTTCTTTGCATTTTTGTTTTGAGTGTTGCAGAAAGTCTGCAAATGTATGCACTCTTCTTAGCTTGAGTGTTTACTGAGAGGAGGGAGGGTTTTCTGCTCGCATGTGATCGATGTGCGAATGGCGAAGAAGTGAGCACCTGAATCACTGGGAGTGGCAGCTTCAGGGCTAAGCACGGCAGGAGGGGGTGAGGGTCCCTTCCTCGGTAACGACTTTAGTCCGGCTATCTCGTGACCCAACATGCGACAATTGAACTTCAACTGGTTAGTCATGTGATTTACTTGCTGTGGAGATCTCTTTCCACCACCCCCCAATCCCAATGTGAGGAATCAAGCTTTTATCAAATCTGTCTTTCAAACACATAAACACACGCAACGACGTACGTATGATGACCAACTTTGCACACAACATAATGACGCATAGAAAGGTATATTCAACCCCCCATCCATGTGTCAGCTTGCACAAAAGCAGTTTACGGACACTCCTTGCACTGTGACAATGACACACATATGAAGGCTAAGTTTACATATATACTGACGCACAGGACGAGACACACTTTACACACATTCCCTCCACTAACACACAAGGACATGTTGCACGACCTCTACATACATAATAACACACATGAAAATACCATTCGAGCCAAGCATGCACGGGGTCTTGAGCACCAAGGAACTAGGGTTTACAAGGGAAGCAATTCGGCAGATTAGCAGTTAGAAATGTTAATGTCTAGACAACTCTTTTAATTCTAACTACCATTATTCGACCAACAGCATTTGTTTTGTTTCTGCAATTAACAAACCGATACTTATCAAGGAATTGTTATTAGTGCTGGAGGTAATCCAGGAATTTTCAGACTTTACTGCAATCAACAAACCGATACTTACCAAGGAATTGTTATTAGTGCTGGAGGTAATCCAGGAATTTTCAGACTTTACTGCAATCAACAAACCGATACTTACCAAGGAATTGTTATTAGTGCTGGAGGTAATCCAGGAATTTTCAGACTTTACTGCAATCAACAAACCGATACTTACCAAGGAATTGTTATTAGTGCTGGAGGTAATCCAGGAATTTTCAGACTTTACTGCAATCAACGTCACGTTGAAGACACTTTTCCGATGGTCGCCAATCTGTTTATACGACACGCTTCGCAGCTCTAGAAATGTCAAGGTCACGGTGGTCGAAAAGAAAATTAGCCTAAGCAGTTCTGGCTACAGGAATTCGACAAACAGACAACTAATAGCGCCATTACTCGACAAATGTTGATTTGGCACTTCCAGTCAAAACTCGCAGAACATTTAGTCCCTCTGTGACTCACCTGGAACTGCCTCCCCCTGCAGGTACTAGCGAGGAAATATACAACAAAGCGTACAGAGCGCAGGCCATAAAAACAAATAACCACAGATGTTTAAATGACTTAATCAACTTGCCTGTCTTTTGACGAACAAATTGGCGGTTTCTAAATGAAATGAAAATAACGAAGTCGACCCTGGGGAGGGGGAGTGACAGGAAACTGCAGGGAAAGGTTGGGGGGAAGAGGGAGGCAATAACGTCCCGTTTTCTTCTTTCACACGGTCGGGTTACAAAGTCAAACAGAAATGTTCACTCACTAGCTGGTCACTACTGCCGAATGTTGATGAAGTCACGTGATTGATACGCAGCTCATGTTCACCCATGCAATCTCTACTAGCTAATGTTAACCCCAACCAACAACCTTTAAGACATCAAAAGATTGTCTACAATAATAATCACAATACTAAAAGACCATAAACTATAAAACAAAACAGTAACATTCCGCAGGTTAGTGTAGACAGTGTTCAGGTACAGGTTAGTGTAGACAGCATTATCCTACAGGTTACTGTACACAGCGTTCTGCTACAGGTTAGTGCAGCGTTCTCCTACAGGTTAGTCACCGTTTGTGCATTCACCTTATTTCGACCTGTCAGGGTACAGTCCTGCGCACAGAGTGATAGCGAAAGTAATATCAGAAACAGGACCTCTAAACTGACCTATGAGCCGGACATGCAAGTTTCTGGCTGGGATCCAGAATGTAAAGGAAGGAAATTAAATTATCTCCCTTTGACCACACTCTAAAGGCATCGGGTCACTGAAGGGAAGCGGTCTGGTAGATATAGTGGTCGAGAGGTTAAGTGCTAGCCCTGTCAGCATTATAATATTCTCTGATGCGCAGCCGGAGAATCTATAAATAGTTCTGCAATTTATGCAGAATGGGTGTTAGATACGGAGTGAAATACAACACATTACTATTGATGCCGTTTACAAAATGCGATATTCACAAGACGGATGCGTCCCTAGATATACAGAGCCCATACCTACGTAGTGCTGTTCTTTAATGTACTGAGATATGCTAAGTACTAATATATATATATTAGGATGGGATGGATGGGCGAATAACTACATAACACAGACATATATATATATTCGCCCATCCACCCACCCATCTATCCATCAGAAAGCAGCAATTTAATATATCACATAGACCACTGCCCCCCAAGAACTTCGAGCATCCTAGCATAAAATAACAGGTCAGGGGTTCGTGTCCACAACGGGAAAAATAATACATTAAATAAAATTCTCTCTCAGTTGGGTGTCTCAGCTATCAATTGTGCATCTCTTATATATTTTACCATTTAAAAATGCTCCCTTCAGTGATTGCTGGAAATCAAGAACAAGAGAGTCATTGAACACTACTGCTTTAATAAAAATTCTAAGTATTCTAAGTTATATATATATTGACACAAATGTATTTAAGCAGAGATTAACATTATTCTTATGTTGCAATGTGCATAGTTACGTGTACGCGAGTTAGTACCGCAGTCGATAAAAAGAATTCATCTAGAAGCAAGGCACGATAACGGCACAGGATAATGCGACTGGGTACAAGACAAATACTTCACGTATTGATTTTCATTACCACGTTATGCACATTGAAAGAGCACTGTACCGGGATAGGAACTAAAGCATGTCAAGCATAACACGATAATTACACTATTGCTACCAGAAAAAAGCGGACAATGAATGCGAACAGCACTATTTCCGGTACTAGAATTTTCGGAAAGAATCGACACGGTAAATAGGTCGTTTAATGGCGTGCGATCTCCTAGAATGAGGTAGCATAACGCTAACAGACTCCAAAATGCACCAGGTCCATGGGAGAGAAGCAGGCATAAACTGCTCGACACTAAACATCTGGTAAAGGCAGTGTAAATGAATGCATTGGAATTGCACAAACGTTTTAAGAGAATTTAAGAGATAATAAGGGAGATAATTATCCGACATAGCGAAATACGCTAGAAAGAGCCATAACAACCTAGGCAGCACATCGCATGTACTGGTACTGTAAATGCGGGAATTATAATTATGTTTTCGTGCAAATGGAACAACCTAAACAGCACAACACATGTACTGGTACTGTAAATGCGGGAATTATAATTATGTTTTCGTGCAAATGGAACAACCTAAGCAGCACAACACATGTACTGGTACTGTAAATGCGGGAATTATAATTATGTTTTCGTGCAAATGGAACAACCTAAACAGCACAACACATGTACTGGTACTGTAAATGCGGGAATTATAATTATGTTTTCGTGCAAATGGAACAACCTAAGCAGCACAACACATGTACTGGTACTGTAAATGCGGGAATTATAATTATGTTTTCGTGCAAATGGAACAACCTAAACAGCACAACACATGTACTGGTACTGTAAATGCGGGAATTATAATTATGTTTTCGTGCAAATGGAACACCAACAAAACTAGGAAAACAGCGATACCGTCAGCCAAGTGGTTTAATCGTTAAACCCACGCTCACCCTAGTCTTTCACATAGCGGCTATACAACATCAAAGCCTCCTAAGTACAACTTGCAGCAGCAAGAAACAGTTTTGAAGTCGGCTATATTTTCAGTAGGTCAAAGATCAGGTTTCGGATATGCGCAAAGGGACAGAACTGAGAAATTCGTAAGAATAGGTAAGTGAAGAAACTGAACAAAGGAGTTATCAGATTTCGATTTAAAAAAAAAATTAAGACACTGTATTGAACAGAAAACATCACAGGGTCAGATATGACTCTACATTATAGTGATAGAAACCTACCACTCATTGGTAAAAAAAAGGATACCTCACACCTCTCGAGAAAACCCTACTATGATAATTAACATAACTAAAATCTATACTACTTGGACGGTCCTTGGTTTACATAACGACTAACTAGTACAAGAAAAGGCACAGAGAACACAAGTCTACATTATCCCGCTAGTTTGCACCGCATTTCAATTAGAACAAAAAAATTCATAGCAAGGGGAGTTAACACTGTAAAGTTAAGACAAGAAACTTTAAGCTACGAACGGAAGTCTAAATGTGGTTTAATAATGCAAGAATAATTTTACAGACAAGTTGAATTTAAAGGGAAAAACCCACACAAACAATATTTAAGTAAACGAATGCCTTTTAGTGTACACGAGTACACTCAACATAAATAAACAAAGCATGACAGAACAATCATAGTGAAAGCTAAATCGCGCTTTTACGCTGCGCGCATATGAAAGTTTAAATGACAAACATATACACTTACAAACATCTGCGTAGAAATATATGATGAAGGGGGGGGGGGTAATCCATAGCAGTTTAACTGGAGCTTGCGTTGATCATTTCGTCATCAGACGTTATCTGATCTGGAGTGCCCCAGTGGGACCCCACAACCTCACATTGCGTTCCGAGGTGGAGGGCGGTGATACATATGGAAATTTAGATGACAAACATATACACTTACAAACATCTGCGTACATACATATGAAAGTTTAGATGACAAACATATACACTTTCAAACAATTTATATAAATAATAAATTATATAATTTAAATAAGTATTAGCTAAACCAGTGAATTCTTGTGAACGTTTAAAGCTGCTTTTGAGCATATTAAGAAATTAATAATAATAAAAAAAGCCTTCATATTAACCTAGCTTTAGCCAGTGTATACTGTCATTCATAAAGTCTAAAAGCTGCAGTGACAAGAGTCCACTTGTGATTTAATGTATAAAAGTTTCATTGATCTAGAGTCCACCGATCAAATAAAGCCTGCAAGGTGTAGCGTAATGACCAGTCCTTTTGTCTAAAAGGACTTTTGTATTGACCAGAGTCCACTTCTAATATAAAATCTTAAAGCTGTTTTCACCAGAGTCCACCAATGAAGTGAAATGGTCACTTTTAAGTGCTATGAGATTTACAGCATTGGGCAGCAGTCTCATCCGATGTGTTTATCATCGGAATAGCAATGGCAGTAATGAACACCGGGTACCCGGTAACAGTCCGGTCAGATGAAATTATCTTTGGCTTAATACTGGTTGCAATGAATACCGGGCACTCAGTAACAGTTCGGTCCGCTGAATTCATCTTGGGTTTTGCAATGACAAGAATGTGCGACTGTTCGGAAACCAGATGTATCGATAAACGAAAAAAAATAAATTCTAGACACTTCTTCCGCTGATGCCACGAAAACATAAACAAAAAGAAATAAACCAACAAACAAACCACGAACTTTCTGTTCCGAGTCTGCTGCAATTTGACCAACCAACAGTCGTGATGTGGTGCAATGCCACCAATTCAGTGACTTTTATTCCCTCTCTTGAAATCAACAAGAAACATGTACAGATCACAAACCCAGAGATACCATTTTGAAATCAGGACCAAACACGAACCATACCAAAAACATACGACAGTCCTTGAACTGCTATCAAGGTTGTCGGGAATCAATAACAATCCAAATAACGTGGGCACAATATTATCTGTTGTCAAAGTTTGCAAACGCTACAAGAATAATAATTCTTCCTTGAGGAAAAGCGTTTTTTCTGTCGAGTTAACGGGGTCGTGTCTACTTTGTCGTTTGTCACGTGATACTTCTGTGAAGCACCATAGGGGCATACATTCGCACTGCCCCGAATGTCGATGTCAGGGTGGGGACACCACAGTTGACGGCAGATTTGAATTAAGAGTGTCCGGGGAGAAGAACTAACGTACTTATGGACTTGGGTATTCACAATTGAATTGCTCACGCCTTAACGCACTAGGGTCAACCTAGCTTAAGATCACGCTACTTCTCGGAGGCTGTAATTTGCAACAACAGGTGGTCAGTAACACACGCATAGGCACGTGTGTAAACACGTACTCTATTATACAGGTGCTATTATAACCTTAAAATCGCAATGTACGGAATCACAGATGAGTAGTAAAACAAAATTACCCACCCCCAAACAAGCACATAAAATGTGACCCCTCCAAAAAAAGGAAGCAAAGAAATAAATTATAAATAAACAATGTATTTTGTCAATTCTGAGACCTCAGTCCAAAGCCACGTGACAGCAAACTTTTGGAGTACTGGCATCCCCGGAACTATTTCAAGAAAACGTTTTATTAGTGCATGCTCACAACAGTTAGCCACTGGACTTTATGGAAAAAAAAAAATAACGGACGGACCAGGTATTTGGCGAGAAATCAAACTCTGACGGTCTTCCTCTTTCACAAACCTATGCGCTAACACAAACTTTCCTCTCGGGCTTCACACGAACTGTCCAAACAACTTACCTTTCCAGGTTGTCGAATCCAGCTGGTCGCAGCACAGCGCAGACAACACTGCCAGCACTTGGGTGCCGGAAAAAGGGAATTATCCGTCGCAAGAAAGAGATAGCCCGACCTAGGAAACAATCACACGCACGCACCACGTCGCTATAACGCATGCAGCATGCTGTCTCTATGCGTTCCAACCGAGTGATACCGAGTGATAAACTGAGAGAGAGAGAGAGAGAGAGAGAGAGAGAGAGAGAGAGAGAGAGAGAGAGAGAGAGAGAGAGAGAGAGAGAGAGAGAGAGAGAGAGAGAGAGAGAGAGAGAGAGAGAGAGAGAGAGTACGTTGTTCCCATACGGCCAGGGAATGTTAAGCGACAAAACTCGGAGAGGCAGAAAACGAGTGCGTGTTCACAATTCCCATACGATCTGCGAGAACCAGCTCAGTATAGCTTCGCCCGAAAGAGATGAGAAGATAATTTGAATTTAATCCAGCGCATGCGCAAAGATAGGTTAAAAAGAAAATCTTGGACTCACAAACGAGAGGCAATTTTGTTGTCAAAGGCGGAGTTGCTATCTCTAACGCAGGGCTTAATCACTGCAGAGACTACCGTCTCAGAAAAGAGACAACTTACCTGCAGTCACAGAAGTTCAACACTTTCTAAGCCGAGTAATTTACTTTTTGGATTTTGAAACAAATGAATTCGTTTTACCACTGACTCTCAAATATTATTACTGGAAATAATACATTTAAAATCATATATTTCCAAAAAGAAATATTGAATAAAGCAATTAAAATAGTTTTTAATCTTAGATATATAACTGTCAAATACAATGCCACGATTGAACCAATACTGTATACATAAAACTGTGAAGTACAATGTCAATTTCAACCAACAATGTATACATATAACTGTAAATTACGATATCACGATTCAACCAATATTATATATATGAAACTGAAATAAAATGTCACAATTCAAACCAATATTATTATGTGTGAAACTGTGAAATAAAATGTCATAATTAAAACAACTGTATTTTGTGAAATACAGTGTCACAATTCAGCCAATACATTTAAAATTGTGAAACACTGTAACGATTCAACCAATATATATAACTGTGAAATATAGTTCACGATTCAATCAATACTGTACATATAAATCTGTGAAATATAAAATAATAAAAAAAATAAAAGCAAATGATGCAGGTTCTCGTCGACATTCCCGATTGCCTTGAAGACATCAAACCAACGACTTGCATAACCCAGACAGATCTGTATCCGCCTTGCAAACATCAAACCAACGACCTACATAGCCCAGACAAAACCTATGTTCGTTTCTCAAACATAACGCCAATGACTTCTCTCCACTGTCTTGCAACATCAAACCAGCCCACTAACTTTTCTATTCCAGACAAACTTCTTTTTGCCTTGAAAACATCAAATCAGCCGACCAACGACTTCTCAAACCTAGAGAAGACCTTTACCCGCATTGCAAACATCAAATCAGCCGACCAACGACTTCTCAAACCTAGAGAAGACCTTTACCCGCATTGCAAACATAAAATCAGCGATTAGACTTCCCAGGAGATGTGTCAAGTGACAACATGTTTAATTTGGTAACAGGTCTAATTAGCTATCTCGTCATGTTGGGAAACATCCTATTAGAGACTTCCTTATTTTAGAAACAGGTCTAATTAGCGGCCTTTTCATATGCTGACAGGCCTATTTAACGAAATCTTCTTTTAAAATGCATGCCTGTGCTTCATGTATACTTTGAGTAAGATGCTTTTACTATTGCATTCATTTAATTACTTAACCATACTGTTCGCTTGTGTTGGAGACGGGAGTTCTTTTTCTTCTTTTCTCTTCGAATTATTAATAGTTCATACAATAGGTCTGTTGATTCTTTGATGATATGACTGTTTTGTTGTTTACAAGGCGGGTAGAATCTCTCTGGACTAGAGAAATCGCTGAGTGGTGTCTGCTGGAGAATTATTAATAATTAAGATTGTCATCACTTGTAATTATTTATGAACTATTAACTAATTAATAATAATCATAACCTTTAACTGAGTGGCGTTGGCGTCAGTTCTACAAACAAGCATTTACCATATTATTTTAAGAAAAATATCTAACTGTAATTTGTGTATCGATCAATAGTATAAAAAGAAGTATTTTACCATATTATTTTAAGACATATCTAAACGCAATTTGTGTAGCAATCAATAGTATACAAAGAAATATTTACCATATTATTTTAGGACATATCGAACTGTAATGTGTGCATCAATCAATAGTATACAAACAAGTATTTTACCGTACTACTTTAGAACTCAGCTTGGGACAAAATACTAATAGTGAGGAAAATTAGTACGGAGATACGGGTCGAGGTTCTACCCAGTGAAAAAAGAGAATATAAATCATCTCACAACTTATATCGATGCTGACCGGCGAGAAATGTATATAATAAATGGCTTGTCAGATAGAAATGGCCGGGGCTGGCCTTGCTAGTGTTTCTAATTTGATTCTGATAACGTCTCCGGCCGCCAAAGCAGTCACGAACATTGGACACCAGCGCTCGTATCAGCCTAGAGTGGAAACTCGTCTGCAAGAAAGATTTACATATGCGTGACAAAGAGGAACAGAGCGAGTAACAAAGACCGCTTCGTGTCAACTCGATTTCAGCTGTAGGCCCCTCCCCTCCTCGTCATCAGTGTCTCTCTGTGTATTTCTTCCAGAGCTGAAATCTCAGTGCAAAAGATTGCAGCGAAGAGAACCTATTTACTATTTAATAGCTAGTTAAGTATGTTTATTAAAACTGGAGTCGGCCGTGTAACCCGACTTGAACTGTACAGACGCTTAAAACATTTATTTAATTAAATTGTTCTCCCTCACCCCTCCTGGTGTTTGTGCGTGGAAGTGTGCGTTTGACTGTTTACTTATTCATAGTCATTCATTGTTTCTAAAAGTCAGGTAACTAACACGCACTCCCATACGCACACATATGCGTACGAATACGCAAACGCACCAGAGCACAACTAGTCTCATTTTCCTTATCATTTACAAAAAGCAACATAAATCGTGTTTCATTCCATAGGCAGATATCTATGGCTGTCATAAATATAATTAACTGTAAAAATAATTATGGTATTTCTTTAGAATGCTTGTTAGTCTTGGTATAAAGTGTTCTTAGCTTCAGTATAAAGTGAGAGCACTAAGTTTCAGTATACAGTGTTCGGTAGTCTCAGTATAATATGTTCAAAACACTGCATACTAGCTAATCAGAAAAAACCTCGTACTTTGCAGTACTTTAGTTCAATAACTGCCACACTCGGAAAACAAGCAAGACGACGGGCGTCAAAGTGAGTAGAATACAAACAACGCGAGTACCTCACCTCTACTCACGGTCATCCCCTCACTCCGCAGGAGCACAGACTCCTGGCTAATAGAAACCACATTGTGACTGTATGCATTGCGAGAAGAAATCTCTGAGACGCTTGCTTTCTGAAGCCATTTCGAAGTGTTGCGGAATGAAGACGTCGGCCTCCCCGCTTTTAAAACTCTTTCAGAGTCTCCCCTCTAGGTCCCTACACTATACTATTCTTACTGTATGGTCCTTATATGACTACTTCCTTCCCCATTCTGTCCTCTGAAAACCCTGAAACATATTCTTATTTTATGTTGCTCTACGCTATTTCTCTCATCTCACGCAAACAACAAGAATATTTAGCATTTAGCAGCTTTTTACATGTCAGCAGGTGAACGCTAAAGTCTCGTGTTATTACTATAAAATGCCTTTTGAAAGAAGAAAAAATGAAAGATGAAAGTGTGAGCATTTGATGTGCAGACTGTTTGTGCAAAGTGCTAGAGTCGCACGCTCCTGATATATAATGTATCCTTAAACGAAAAAAAAGAAAAGAAGAAAGCGTTATTTAGAGTATGCGGGTGTTTTTTCTTTTTCCTGTTTGTGCACAATGTCAGTCTCTGCACGTGCTGCAAGTTCGGCGGACGTGCAGTAATTATGTTCGTGCTTATTTAAGAGACGACTTTAAAGGCAATTAAGAGGAGACGAAACAAGATGAAAAGTGCTGAAACGGATGATTGGTCCAACGCGCGCGCGTGCGTGTATGTGTGTGCACACATCACAACATATTCCTCTAGAACTAGAAGCACCTGCTACAGGAAACCCATTACTTTTCAAGACGAACTTGCATAAATCAAATATCCTCATTATTTCTCTGCTTGTCAAATAAAATATTTAAATACCATCTATCTTGATATTTAATTACTATCCCTCTTGACAACTGCGCGGTTAATTAACTATTTATTTTTTTGTATTCTATTCAGCTTTCTTCATACTAAAGTTCAATGATCACTGAATACTTCGAACACACACTAGCTACACATATAGTAGCTAAAGTAATTAAACACGAACCTGTGAGCACCTATCCCAACTGGACAAGCATGCATGCAGTCGATTCGTCAGTCTGATCTCAGATACGGGTGAAAAAAAAAGGTAGAACACTGACGCGTGTCGGTGCCAATTTAAGAAGAAGAAAAAATACATACACCTGAGTTATGGAACTGATGACATACGTCTTTCAAGCCGTTGGTTCTCAGCACGTGTTCGCTCTTTCCAAAGGTAAACTGAGGGATTGTGGTGTTTTCAACTTCGCCCAGCTCACAAGGTGCTGATCTAATCTAGGTGTGGCATCTTCACGGGGTGCACGAACAAGGGTAGCTATGCAAGATAAAAGCTAAAAGTCTTCAGCCGTTTTCTCAATTAAAAAATCTGGCATTTGGCCGTCCCGTTGTACACAGAACTAAATTCGAGAGCTGAGAGCACGACACAGTAGCAAGAAAGAATTCCACCTCAAAATAAAACAGGTCTGTTGATTTACCATGCAGTAGAAAGTGTTCGCCTATTACAGTAGGCCTATATAGCTGTGGTTCCCAACCTTAATGAAGTTAAGAACAAATTAAAATTTTAAATAATACGCAAACATCACATTTAGTAATACGTAACATACGGAGCTATAATATTAAAGAGGTAATTTTACACGTAAAAAGTTTTCATTAAATTATTCGGCAGTTATTCTTTCACTATTCCTACGATACTTTGTTCTTTTTCAATCTACCTGAAAGATAAATTAGGTTTTACAAAACTAAAATCACAAAGCACAATAGTTATATATAACCATTAGTCCACACCTTGCATGGGTACTTTGTTGATGTGTTATATCTTAACTAGTAAATATTTGATATAATACATTATTATAAAGGCACCCCAAGATACCTCGCAACAACCAGTTTTATTACAAAATATTAATCAGTCGTCATACAGTGTTTACCAGTCTTATTACAAAATATTAATCAGTCGTTATACAGTGTTTACCAGTCTTATTACAAAATATTAATCAGTCGTCATACAGTGTTTACCAGTCTTATTACAAAATATTAATCAGTCGTCATACAGTGTTTACCAGTCTTATTACAAAATATTAATCAATCGTCATACAGTGTTTACCAGTTTTAGCATAAAAACTTCATAAGTCTCAGTAAAAGGTGCTCGTACTTCTCAAGCTAAAATGCTCCTTTAAGTATAAAATGTTCTTCATCTCATTATCGAATCTCTTAATCTCTCAAGCTAAAATGCTCCTTTAAGTATAAAATGTCCTTCATCTCATTATCGAGTCTCTTAATCTCTCAAGCTAAAATGCTCCTTTAAGTATAAAATGTTCTTCATCTCACTATCGAATCTCTTAATCTCTCAAGCTAAAATGCTCCTTTAAGTATAAACTGTTCTTCATCTCACTATCGAATCTCTTAATCTCTCAAGCTAAAATGCTCCTTTAAGTATAAAATGTTCTTCATCTCACTATCGAATCTCTTAATCTCTCAAGCTAAAATGCTCCTTTAAGTATAAAATGTTCTTCATCTCACTATCGAATCTCATAACAAAGTGTTCGTTAATAAAAGAAAATATTCGACTGACTCAGTGTTGAGTGTCCATCAGTTTTAGTACACAGTGTTCTTTTGTCTCTATATGTTCATCTGTCTCAGTATAAAGTGTTCATCTCTCTCTCTCTCTCTCTCTCTCTCTCTCTCTCTCTCTCTCTCTCTCTCTCTCTCTCTCTCTCAGTATAAAGTGTTCATCAGTCTCAGTACATAGTGTTCGTCAGTTTCAGTAAAAGAAAGTTCTTCTGTCTCAGTATTTGTTCACCAGTCTAACGCGTATACCAAGAAAAGCATTGGGATGAGACAAGGGTAAAAGGACAAGAAGCAGAGCTGGCACACATTTAAAAAATAACAAATATTAAAAATACTCGCTGCTTGGTCGTGACTGTAAAAGTCGTATAGCAAAGCAATCGTGACCTGGTAAAGTTTAAAACACAGCGCACTAAACCGTCATAGAAAAATACCCCACCCCCCCTTTGTCAAATTAATAGTTTTACAATAACGGATTTAATATGTAGTTAGCGTTCATGCCTGCTTGAATGACCAGGAATGAGATAAGACATACAATCACGACTACTGAAACGAAGAGAACAGAACGCATGGATAGCAGTTAGGCCACAACCAGTCCGCGTTCAAGTGGTCACACAGGATGAGTTCAGCAGGGAATTAAAAAACAAAAGAACAGAAAGAAATGTCCAATGAATGAAAAACACAGTATTTATTTCTCCTAACTCGTTGTTTGTGGCGACAATGCAAACATTGTGTATAATGCACTGTCAGCAAGGCTGTGCCACGTAAATCACACGCCGATTTCATCCGCAGACCGGAAATGAAGGCTGCATAATTCTCGCAAAACAGAAGAGTTTGGAAGTCCAAGACAAAGCAAACAAGGTAAGAAGCACATCCCTTGCTTGTTATAGTCTTTGGTCATTCAGTATGAAGTGTTCGATGGTCAGCCAGTCTCAATATAAACGTTCGTCAGTTTCGTTATATTGCTCGTTGGTCTCAGTATAAAGTGCTCGTCAGTCTTATTATAATGTTCATGTCTCAGTATAAAGCGTCAGTATCAGTATAAATATTTATCAGTTTTACGTGTTCGTTTATCTTACTGTAAATTGATCGTCATTCTTAGTGTAGTCTCAGATTAAAGTGTTTGTTAGTCTTAGATCAGTATTCATTAGTCTCAGTATAAAGTGTTTGTAGGTCTTAGTATAGCAGGGTTCGGGAACCTTTTTATCTCAGAGAGCCATGGACACCACATATTTTGAAAAGTAATTCTGTGAGAGCCATACATTATGTTTAAAACTAAAAATTCAAGTAAATGTGTGCATTTTGCGTAATTTCAACACTAAAAGTACAATAATTATGTCTCTGAATTCTTTTTAATAACATTGTTATGCTGTTGCTAATCAATAATGAGTATTTCTTACCATCTGTTCGTCGCTGCCGAGGAAGAAAGCTGAGTACTCAAATCTTGAAACCACAAACAAGTGACAATCGTGTAGATTTGTTCTTCAACTGATGAGGACAGTGGGGGACAGGGGGAGAGTAACTCGCGCTCATTCGTATTTACCTGTAACTTGATGCTGTTTTCCTTTCATTGTTCCTATTATTAAATTTGATACTCTAATTAATTCTTAAATTCTTAAATCGTTAAATTGGGATCAGGTGTGGACGATCCGTATGTGAATGGATGGTTGCTAGACTGATAAAAAGGGGAGATAATGTCGCCCATCTTGGAAGGCAACATCAGCTAATTTCCTTGCTGCTGTTTTGAATGACAGTTTCCCATAAAACATCAGTAGTAGGATTCAACAAAGTGGCTGAAAGAGTAAGTTAGCCAGGAGCTGTTATTAGTATTAAAACTGAATAATTAATAATGAAGATAATTACTATTTTAACAGGGTCGGTAAAATAACCCTACCTGTAACACATTCGAACAAGCAGTAGTTTACTTAATTACGTAATTAAGTTATATTTACTTACTTGATTCCTTCCATTAAGTCTGAAATTGTCATCTGCACTACCTAACAAAAACAGCTAAACTGTGTGCATCATAAACCAAGTAGAGTTTTAACACCTAGTATCAGTGACTGTCATATCTGAATCAAGAAAATCAAATTGCATTTTACCGTCATGAACTGAAAAGTCGATGACGAAAATTACCTATCCACTTCATGCCGCATGCAATCTTATATTGTCTCTATGTATGCTATTTAATTTTTATCGATCTATTTCAGTAACCACTGTAAATATACTCCTGCGGAATTGGGTTTCATGAGCCAATGCAAATGTGTTTCTCTTAAATATTTTACATGCCAAGTGTTCGTCCAATCAAGCAATGTTAATGGCTCTGGTTCAGGGAACGAGACATGTCAATCCTACACATGCTACCATATATAATCGAATTCAAACACCACTCCACATAATGTTAAAAGCAGGAATAAAAACATTCTTTCCCCTCTAAAGATCAACAAAGAGGAAACAAGTAAATTTACTCTGGAAACCCCATACCAACCCCATCAACTCTGAACGACCACAAAAGACACTAATAGAACACCAGATGCCAGCACAAGGGCGCCACAGCCGCACGCGAGCACGCACATGTTGTCGAACAACGATAACGAAGACGAAATTCCACACCTTCTTCTGACGGCAGCCCGTGTTTGAAGGATCGAAATTAGATTTCGGCCTCCCAATCCTGTACATTTATCGTTCACTGAGTTCCGGCGCTGTAATCTGGCACTGGAATGACAGCTCAATACTTCAGCCAGTGGTTCTTTCAAAACGCAGTAACAAGCAAACGGGGAAAAAAAAGCTACTTTTCATCCCCAAAGCAGCATCAAAGAAACACTATAAGGTAAATATCTTTAAAAATGTATTTAAAAAAAAAAATCAATGTATAAATACCAGCATCCACAAATGTAGAGAAGTGAAAACAAAACATTGACACGCAGCAAATAATAATTTAAAGGAATTGGAAATTTGAAAATAAAACGAGTGTAGCTGTCAAGAATAAAGGCAAAAAATTGGCATTGTCATTTATTAGAAACAGGAAGCAGAATCTACAAATAAACAACTACCGACAAACAAAACCTCCAATGTGCGACTCACACAAACGTACACACGCGCCCGCCCACAAAACACACGCACGTTCGCACACGGCCGGACGCACATACATCTTCCAGACGACTTAACAAATCAGATCGAAATAATTAAATAACAAAACTTCACAGCTTGATAGATATAGACAAGCAAAGGTGCACAAAGACGGCAAGGAATGACTACAAGACGGCAAGGAATGACTACATGACAGCAAGGAATGACTACATGACAGCAAAGAATGACTGCATGCATAAAGACAGCCAATCTATGGGTTAATGCAAAACAATGCACCCAAACAGTCTGTCAGCTGATTAGTGAAAAAGAATTCATATTAACAGTCGACCAGATGTTTACCGAAAAAACAAACTAAAACAAATCGCACATCAACTGTTTAGGGCAAAGGAATTGATATTAACAGCCAGAAGATTTTATATTAAGTGGACTAAAATGATTAAAAAAACACTCAGTCGGCTAAGTGATTAGTAAAAATAAATTTAATATTAACATCTAAAAAAATCAAAGAAACATCAGGCCAACTGATTAGTGCAGAAGAAATATACAACACTGTACAAAGAAAGGAAAAAAAAGTACCGCCGCATTCCCTTACATCGAAGTTAGCCAACAACGAAGCGTTCTTGCATGAAAGTGCCAGAGTTCTCTGGACACAAATGCACAAGTCTAGAACTTGCCGCCCCTCGTGGGAAAAGTGGGAGCCGTTCCTGAAAGGAATATTACATTTGGCTGCAGGCTTCATCCTCCGCCTTCTCTCACTCCAAGAAATAAGGGAGGAGAAGAGATCAAAGCGGTCACATATATTTATGATCTGGAAAATCGCAATCCATCACGTAGCCAAGGTAATGAAAACGAAGCCAACTACCGGTGCGCACTGACTTGTTTGACATCTATGGCCCTGGAGCCTGTCCATCGTCCAAATTAGTGACACTGAAAAACAGCCCCAACAACTAGAGCCTGTCCAGAGTCCAACTGTGTGACACTAAAATATGCATATAAAAGAATAAGTTGGTCCTGCAACAGGCAAACTCAGTCCGTTAGTTGACGGCGAGGCGGTTATGTTGCAAAAAAAAAAAAAACGTTACGAATTAACAAGATTATTTATTTCCCAAAGTACTCATCCAATACAAGACGAGAACTAAAAGGAAGCTGACAAGGTGCTTTAACTGTCGCTTGAAAATTCCAAGGCAGAATTTCTTGATGGGGGGAAAAAATAGGGAGAGGTGGGTGGGTTATTGCACTAACTTTATATCTGAGCACTCGTCTAACTCAGGGGGTAGCGACTTCACAGGCTGATCATTTCTCCTCCCCATCCCTTCAAAAATTCAGGGCCCAAACGTAACAAGAACAGTAAAGAAGTAAGAGATTTTCTCTTCTCTATCTTTCCATTGCTCAGGGTAAAGCGGTGGGTGGGTTGGGGTGAGAGGAGGGAAATGAGTGTGCTGCCAATTTTTACTTTCGTAACTTATAAAATCGCGCGCGCGCGCGTGCGTGTTTGTGTGAAATCTTCAATCAGGAATGAGCAAATCCACAAGAAACCTGAAATTTGTATTTTGCTGAAATAACTTGAAAAGAATGCAAATAATGCACGACCTTGTTTTACATTAAGTTCGAGACATCGGTTAGTGCGCCTGAAAGGAATGAGCTTTTACCAAGCTGGTCAGAATGTCATGCGGTATCTACTGACGGTGTAAACGTGACAGTAGGAATATAAGCTGTTCATCAGTTATCTGGAACTTTATCTGTCGTTGTTAGTGGACATTATTTGACAGGGACTATCGAGAGCCGTAATTATGGACTGCTCAGAGTGGTCTTGCGAGTACACTGCACAGGGACTTTTGAAATGGCCTGTTACTGGATAGAGTATTATCGGACAGCAAGCATCACTGGACTGGAATTAGTGAAAAGGATTATAATTGGACAAAGATCATCATTGGTTAGGAGTATCACTGGGCAACAGTGGACACAGACTATCACTGGACAAGGATTAACAGTGGACAGAGACTATTATTGGGCAGGGACTAAGAATGTACACAGATTATCACTGGGCAGGGACTAACAGTGGACACAAACGGACTATCATTGAGCAGGGACTAAGAGTGGAGAGAGACTACAGGCGACGCTGAAATGGACTGCACATAGGTGATCTTACAGAAAATGGGAGGATTACTGGCTCCTAGCACTGAGCACATACTTCCCTCCTACAAACAGATATTCCTCGTTTGTTAAGTGTTTCTGTCAGTCATTGAGCACCATACATTCACTGCACTTATCAGTTGTAACTTGCTATAATAAGTAATGTTTTATTATCCCAGTTGTAAACCAATCACTTATTCGACATGACTATTTACAAGTAAAACGTAATTATTCTTTGATTTATTGCTGTATGTGCAGGTTTTGGAGAGTAGCTGGTCAGTTCATGGCTAAGGGGAGGGGACTCAACTATGGTAAGAAGTTCTTACATATTTCAACACAATAGTCTCCCTTTTTATGTTAACAGAGAATAGATGTTGAACGGGGGTAGGCAAGGTCGATAGATTAGTATTAATATCTAAGTTTTAAGGTTACAAAAATAAGATCAGTATTTTTAGTACAATCAATCTACTAAAACCTCTTAAGAAATCTTCTTTAAAAAATTCTAACTAAAACTAAAATCCACTTAGCATAATAGACTGGTTTGCAAATAGAAACACAAAGATTAATTAATGTATTCACATTACTGGGAAGCCATAAATGGAGAAATATCGATTTCAAAGGAACCAGATGTTATTGCAACAGAATTTATTAGTAATAAATATGTTAAAAAGATATGTCAACATTCACACACACACACATGTGCACTCACGCACACACACGCACACTATCTTGACATAATTTTTACATTATTAAGATCAATAAAATAATTAACATTTCTAAAACAAGTAAAATTATGTGATTGCAAATGTTAAGAAACCAAAACATTTTGTGCACTGCCATAATCAAATGGGAAGTAGCTGTCCAAGTTAAGCACCACAAATAGAATCTGTGACAATTATCTGCACCCCCTTACATTGTCACCACTTCTCTGTACCCTGGACAATGCATATACTACCAAACCCCATCATTCTGACAATACATATTGCTATCAAGCACCATCATTCTGACAATACGTATTCCTTCCTATCAAACCCCATCATTCTGACAAGAGATATTGCTATCAAACCCCATCATTCTGACAAAACATATTCCTAGCAAACCCCATCATTCTGACAATACATATTCCTATCAAACCCCATCATTTTGACAATATGTATTCCTAGCAAAACCCATCATTATGATACTACATATTCCTAGCAAAACCCATGCTTTTGACAAAGCACATTTACTAATGTAAGTTTATTTTTTTATAATGTTATAATTTGTAATCATGCGATTTGTTCTAAAGAAATAAAGAAGAAAATTATAGAGATGAGACCTATGAGAAGTGCATATTAGTGTAATACAGCATTAACAGTTTGTTGAAAACATTACAAAACAGTGGACAAACAGTTCTCCCCTCAAAAAACAAAAAAAACAAATACATGAAAAAACACAACCCCTTCCCCGAATAAAAATGATAAGGAAAAACTGTATCCAATTAAAATATAATTTCATAGTTTATAAGAAAGGATTAAAAAAATAAATTATTCTGGTGAAAATTTACATATACCTATAAAAAAAAAAAATCTGTAGTACTGAAGAACAATTAATAACTTTATGAATTTTAGCAACCTACATTCCTATCAGAAGTGCAGCAATATTTAAGATGCAGATGGATATGAACCAAAAACATCGGACAATCACTCTCGGATCCACCTTATAATACTGCAAAAGATGGCACAAAGAAGCACAATAAGGGAGACAACTCACCATGAAGTGGGGCATCTGTAAGAGTTGTCGCAACTCATCTGACATTGAAGCGCATGTTTCCGGCGCCTCCGCCAAAAGGCACAGTAACTGCAACATTTTACAACAGATGGATTATAAGACTTTGTCACATCTTTTACGTACGTTTTTTTTTGTCTATGATGTAAGTCACGTATAATATGGTGCATCTGCATAATAAATATATACAATGACATGGGGTAAATGATAATACATCCGACATACATCATCAACTGTCCCCATAAAAACAAAAATATTTTTCAAACTATACAGGTGAAAACCGAAAATAAAGACGTGTGTGTTATGCGAATGATTTACCGAGGATGTATTATTTTTAATGACTTAACTCAGCAATGAAATTTATTTGCTTATACTTGTATATAATGCTATCATGTTTGTGTGACGGTGACAATATGCACGTGACATCTTCACACAAAGAACTTTTAGATTACAATCGCACGTCACGACTAATCATACAACATAGGATTGTAAATACTCTGTTCAGAAGGGTTGGGTTGGGGATGGGGATGGAGGTGGCACCGCAGCATTCCATGACAAAGTGATGACGTAAGATCATTAGAATGGGGCACACATCTATGTGCTGTTTGCTTAAGCATGCATGCGTATGACTTAAGAGGAGCAGAAGCATCTTAAAACCAATCAGTCTCTTAACAAGAAAGTAGTATAATAATACATTTAAAAAAAAGACTGCATGCTTGAAATTGTTTAGTTAAGGCAGTAAACGTATTTTCGGTGTGGGGAATAAAAAATAGGCAGCATCAAATAGCCATTAAGTGTTAGATATTTTACTGTTTTCGAAAATTAAAAAAAACTAAATATATAAATATAAAACCTTTGTAACTTGAGACCTATAAATTAAAATATTTATAACTTAAAAGAATCAGAACTCCTTGATTCTTCCAGACAGCTTAATGTTTTCTTTTCCTTTATTCTGATGGAAACAAATGCAGCAAATATTTGACAAGCTCAGTTAGCATAAGATATATATATTAAAATTTAAATAAAATACACCTTACTTTAGTTTTATGTGTACTTTTATATTTGACAATCTCAATAAGCGTGAGATATATGTTGAAATTAAAAAAAAATCCACCTTACATAATATTTATGTTTACTTTTATATTAGACAAGCTCAGTTAATATGAGGTATACATTTAAATTTAAACAAAAAGCACTTTCCTTTAGCTTATGTTTAGTTTTATGTACTTTTATCAACGAATATTCATACAGGCTGACCCGTATATCTGGGCAGTCATAATATTCCTCGTTTTTTTTCAGAATTAGTAAGTAAAAGATTTCACAACATATCACAGTCAAAACTTCACAGAGCAGACACACATTAATGTTGAGATAACGATGACACGGACAATACAAAAGCAGAGGCGGTTGTTTACCCACAGCCAAACACACTGGCATTGCAATATACGAATGCAAACTCCAGTACATATCATCAGAATACAAATGATTAGACACGGAGCTTAGTGATCAATGTCTTCAAGACCAAACCTTCACCGTCCAGGACATATCATCAGAGTACAAATGATTAGACACGCAGCTTAGTGATCAATGTCTTCAAGACCAAACCTTCACCGTCCAGTAAAACAAAGGCACACTACTCTGTAACGATCACTTGCAAAGTCTTGTAAAGTGCGTGTCAACTGCAAGCATAGGGTTTGCAGCGTCGGAATGCTGTGTGCCTAAAGGAAAAAGTTACAACTGCAAGCATAGGGTTTACAGCGTCGGAAAGCTGTGTGCCTAAAGGAAAAAGTTACAACAGCAAGCACTACCAACAATGTTCAAACAAACAAACCCCACCATCCTAAAACAAGACTCTTGCATCGATTAAGTTTCACACTGATAACAGGATAAAGAGCTATACTCATTTAATCCGATTGACTGCTCTCCCCTAGGGCGTCGCAGTTTCCAAAAGTTCTGTACTACGCAAGTGAGAATAAATGCGCGAGCAAATGACTGTTAAGCTGAAAAAATGCGTGTGCAAAAGACCGTTAAGCTGAATATATGCGTGTGCAAGAAACTGTTAAGCTGAATATATGCGTGTGCAAGAAACTGTTAAGCTGAATAAATACGTGTGCAAGAGACTGTTAAGCTGAATAAATACGTGTGCAAAAGACGGTTAAGCTGAATACATGCGTGTGCAAGAGAATGTTAAGCTGAATAAATACGTGTGCAAAAGACGGTTAAGCTGAATACATGCGTGTGCAAGAAACTGTTAAGCTGAATAAATACGTGTGCAAGAGACTGTTAAGCTGAATACATGCGTGTGCAAGAGACTGTTAAGCTGAATAAATACGTGTGCTGGAGACAAATATGCTGACTAAATATGTCCAAAAGTGACTTTCTTATGCTGAATATATATGTCCGAAAGTGACTTTTTGTTATGCCGAATAAATATGTCCAAAAGTAACTTTCTTAAACTGAAAAAGAAAATGTGCATGCGACTTAGTTACATTAAATGAACTCGTGGAAAAACACAGCCTTATTAGACTGAATAAATGCATACCCAAGTGACTTTGTTAGTCTAAAATCTAAATAAAATCGTGCGCTAGTAAGTATGTTGGGCTGAATAAATGCGTGGGAAAATGAGGTGTCTGACTTCAGAAATGATGTGTATTGGTCTTAATACACTTCATCTCACAAAGGATTGTTGCCTCCAAATCCTTCCACTACTGTACTAATTTAGTATTACGTCAGAAGCGATTTTATCTAAATTACTTATCTTTCTCTATTTAGGATGATGGCAGTTTCTGACCTAGGTCGATTTCACTCTCCGGTAAGAGGTGTGTTGCTGTTGGGAGAATTGAAGATGATGGGTAGTTGACAGGAGAGTTGTAGAGTGGTGGTGATGAATGTTCAAACATACACTGGACTCATTTGCTTTATAATGGGTAGTGACAGGAAAGTTGTAGAGTGGTGGTGATGAATGTTCAAACATACACTGGACTCATTTGCTTTATAAACAGATTAAATAAGTGCATTCGCGACAACAGCGAACCAGTGGTGCCTGGACGAAACGTTTTCCTCAGCCATTCAGCTCTGGTTGTTTAAAGATAAAAGGGGAATGGCTGGGAAGCAGTATATCAACATTCTTGTGATTGGTTTAAAGATAAAAGGGGAGTGGCTGGGAAGCAGTATATCAACATTCTTGTGATTGGTTTAAAGATAAAAGGGGAGTGGCTGAGAAGCAGTATATCAACATTCTTGTGATTGGTTTAAAGATAAAAGGGGAGTGGCTGAGAAGCAGTATATCAACATTCTTGTGATTGGTTTAAAGAGTTAAAAGGGGAGTGGCTGAGAAGCAGTATATCAACATTCTTGTGATTGGTTTAAAGATAAAAGGGGAGTGGCTGAGAAGTAGTATATCAACATTCTTGTGATGGACAGTTTGGGCTTGGGGTGGTGGTAGAGAGGGCTCTCAGCTGTGGGATGAGACAGACTATGAGTAAGATATCCGTCAAAAAAAATTATATCTGAACGCAAACACTTTTATTTAACTGTGGGGTGAGACAGACTATAAGTAAGACATCCGTCAAAAAAAAAATATATATATATCTGAACGCAAACACTTTTATTTAGCTCTGCACTAAAAAAAGTAATGTACATATTATTAAGATTGGGTAAAAACAAAAGTGGGTGGCTGAGTAATATTTTACTCTAGAAGGAACTCCATCCTTTCATGTAGCTCCAATGTGCTCTATACAATAAATGACTCCCGAAACTGATTGCATATTTTTGTTATGGCTCTCGAGATTAAAGGACTAATTGTTATGGCTTCCGATATCAACTCGATAACTCTACATCTGATGAGATTGATTATCTGAACAGTTTGCTAATACACTCTCCGACTCAATATATGTTACGTAGTAACACGAATGAATTCCCCTTTATGCTGTATATCATTTTGATCTATGACGGATTTTTAAAAAAGCGAATAAAAGAGTTTTTTTTTAAAAAGCATGTGTGGACACATGTACTAATTTTCTAATAAAATTTTTCTTTGATTTTATTTTGCACACAGAGTTCTAGCGCGGCCATTTAAAGTAGTCCAGGCTCGGCTTACGGTCTGTCGGATCAAAGTCAAGACACTCTAAAAGAGGTCCTGGCCTAGTCGGCAGGGATCAGCCACTTGTTCCCCTCTTCCCAGTTCAGGGGCATAAGATGGCTGGCTGCTTTGCTCGCCTTGCCCTAGGACGGGATCTACTTGAGTTTTGAATGGAGGATCCGCTGATATACAGAAGGAGATAGTATTAATGTCCAAGCAAACAGACTGCAAGGTAGATAAATAAATAAGTTAGTTAATTATTAATTACTGATGTTTAGCAAATCTTTCGGAATCTAATATTTAACAGCCTACGCTGTTTCCAGAAACAAACCTGCGTCTCGTGTTAATGTGCGCTGCGTGAATCCAAAGATTTAAGTCCAAAATTTTAAAGACTAGCGGATTCAAATAGAATTATTAAAAAAAGGCAAAAATTCTCTCCCACCCTCCACACAAGAAAAGGACTGTCTAAAACGCATCCTGCCTCAGACAGTCTCAATCTTAGTCATGCACGTGTGATGGTGTGTGAGACGTGAATGCACCTTAGTGCCCCACTGGCAATGGTTCAAATCTGCAGCGCACGAACAGCATCGGAGTAGAGTGTAAAGGTCATCCAGACCTCGCTAATTTGTCAGCATCCCTCGTTTGTTTAGTGTGCATGCTGTGACGAGCTTTTAGTCTATATTATTTACTCGCCATACCATCGTAATCGCAAGATATTTTCCCGCTTTTAGGAATTGCATACTAATCTCTCTCACTGACTTTAATCGTATGAGATTTTTCAGTTTTTCATTTATGCTTATTAATGTATCAAACTGCCTTAATCGCCACACATTTTTTTTTTGGTTAACGCCACTCGTACATCAAGCTGCCATTATTGTAAGATTTTTTCTATCAATAAGAAAATATTTTATTTTCTATTCTTTACAGACTGCGCGGCTTAGTACTTATATGACTTAGTACATATATAGACTTAGTACATATATGACAATAATATTTAAACGCCAGAAACTGAGGGGATGGGAGAAGGAAGGGCGGATGGACGACTGAGAGAAGGAGGAAAGAAATTGTGAACCGAATATAAAAGCGATGGTATACTTGGGTGGAGTGGAAAAAATGCACTGAGTGATGGGTTGGAGGAATTAATTATCTGCTCTTGCAGAAGGCAGAAGGAGAGTACAATTGTCCAGGGGTGGGTGGACTTTTATACTGAGCAGATCCGGGTGGTGGTTATGAGAACAGGGAGGAAGTGCTTACAATCAAACTGAAATTAAATAAGAAACTTAAAGAGCAACAATTCACCAGCTGCAGCTGAGAGTTAACCCCACCAGGGACATTTGAGTGCGCTGGGAGTCCCATTCCAATACAGATCGTTACAAAAAATAATTGATATATTGCTTCTTGTCTGCTTGCAACCTTTTCTGATGCTTTAGACGGGCGCAGGCACCGAGGTGAAATTTTGTGTTGAGTACAGAGAGAAAATGTGAGTATTTCGTGTAGAATTTCTCTGAAATTTTATCTTTAGTCTGTATGTAGTTTTTGTGCAGATTTTAATACATCATATTTGCTTTATCTTTCTTCGCAAGCATTCGGATCCAAATTAAATGCCTTGATTTAGTGAACATCCAACTGTTCAGGGATTAAACTCATCACTTAGAATGAATTATACAGCATCTGTCTAGACATTAAATCCATCAATTTGAGTTAGGGGATTTTCGACTGTCCAAATACCAAATTTATCATTTTGAGTTATAGAATATCCGACTGTCTAGCCATTAAACCCATCAATCTGATTTAGAGGACATTCGACTGTTCAAACACTAAATTTATCATTTTGAGTTTTAGAGCATCCGATTGTCTAGACGTTAAACTCATCAATTTGAGTAAGAGGGCATCTTGCAAGCAATCCATACACTAATATTTTTTTTTAATAAAGCACACAACAACTGTGTAAACACTAAACTTACTACTTCATTTACAGAGCAAAAACAACTGTCTAAACACTAAACTCACTATTTCATTTACAGAACACATAACAACTGTCTAAACACTAAACTCACTACTTCAGTTACAGCGCACACAACAACTGTCTAAACACTAAACTCACTATTTCATTTACAAAACACATAACAACTGTCTAAACACTAAACTCACTAGTTACAGAGCACACGACAACTGTCTAAACACTAAACTCACTACTTCAGTTACAGAACACACAACTGTGCCAACGCGAAACTCACCAATCTGAGTTAGAGAGCAAATAACTATCCACACAGTAAACTCACCACTTTTTAGTTTGAAAGCATTTGAGAGTCACCCACGTTCTTTCTGACCTGCTCTGGGCTCAAGCCAGGTCTCCTGGGTAATGTCCTACATATGTGACACCTCTCTGTTCAGTACAGCGTGGCTAACTGGTTTAGGTACATCATTTTCTACCCAGCAATGTTATTGGCTCAGAGTATTTTCTAACTCCAGGTCATTCTCACGGGCTAAAACAGTTTAGAGTATTCACTAGTTAAAGTCCAGCACAGATTACTGTTTGACATAAGAGTATATTTTGCTCTAATTCAGTTCCATCTGATACATAAGTTTAAAGTATTCATTAGTTCCAACCCAGCACAGTACGACTGACTAAGAGAATTCATCTCTGATATAAAGAATTCATCACCTCCAATCTAGAAATTCGACTGACTGGCATAAAGTATGTCATCTTATCTCGTCCAGCAGCCTGAATGAAAGGTTGGTTTACAACAGTCACCAGTTAAAATCCAATACAGTTTAAGTGGTTGATTTTCATGCTTGCTGAGTTCTAGGCTAGTGTCCAACACCATTTAAAATCCAATACAGTTTAAGTGATTGATTTCCATGTGCTGTACATCCCTGGAAAAAATGCACCATATTTAATTTTGGCCATAGCTGGTAGGAGGTAGGAGTGGTAGGAGGGAGTGGGCATAGGAAAGGGTGAGTCTTGAATAATAATAGGTACTGGCTGGGAGAAAACCTGCCATAGAATCATAAACAATTTAACGCTGACGGACTGCCACTAGAGCATGGCAAACAGCAGACTTCATGGTGTCGATAGGATATAAAACTAATTAATGACAACCATATGATAAGTGGAATAAATGCACATGAACAGCCTAAAATCCCTACTTTCAGTTTTGGCCATTTCATGAGCAATGGAATGTCCATTAACTACGTCAGAGTTAAAAGAAATAGATAGTCAAAACACTTTGACTAAGAAAAGAAAGATAGGAGGAATGACTTGATTACTTCCATAGTGTATAAGGAAAAGGCTGTGTTGTTAAGTTATCACATTTTGAGAGTCAGTTTAAATTTTGTACTAATGAATATTTAAAAAAATTTTTTTTACAGATATTAGCTGAAAATTGTGAACATAGAAATAGCCCACATCACAAGTGAATTGTTAGATATAGGATAAATATTTAAAGCTGCATATACATTATTGAAGGGTTTCTGGTTTGCCTTCGTGGGATTTGTTTCTTGGACTGTCTAAAAATCTGATGGGGCTCACCTGGCAAAAGGGCAAGGGAGACCACTCGGCAAATGAAGAGGTTCTGACCAACAAAATCAAGTTCCTCTGTTATAGTCAACTCTGAAAGAAAATGTCTTAGAGGGGATTGTCTCTGAGTCAATCTTAGGAGAGAATCAGAAAGATATGTGGGATACAAAAGTTGAGCCATGTTCATTCTGACTTATATGTTGTGACCTCTTATCCCAATAGGACTCATACCATTGGAGATCTATTCATGGAAGTCAGGTCCATTTCGTTTAGTATCTGGAAATTTATCAGACACAGAACATTCACCATTTTGGTTAGTGAAGTAGTGTTTTCATGCAAATGTACTTGGGTGATTTCCTAATAAATAATTACACTTTTCTTTATTTGAATTATGATATTGTTTTATAAAATTCTTATTTTTCTTTGCTCATATCATTGTTAAATTTTTATAATTTAATATTTATGTCTATCATTCTGTAATGTTTATATTTGTCTATTATCTTAAGTTAAATGTGGTGGAAAAGCCCGTGGGGGGGGGGGGCACATTTGTCGAGCCATTTATTACCCGGTGTGTGAAGCGAAGTTTGTCTGTGTGCCAGTCACACATCAGTCACACACCAGTCACACATCAGTCGCACATCAGTCACACATCAGTCACACGCCAGTCACACGCCAGTCACACATCAGTCACTCATCAGTCACACCTTTGGGTGCTTTCTTAAACCGGGGCAGGAAGCAACGGGCATGGCACCATTATTGCTGAGTTCTAGACTAGTGACTAACTTCAGTTAAAATCCAGTAGAGTTTAAGTTATTGAGTTCCACGCTTGCTGAGTTCTACGCTAGTGTTGAACTACAAGGAAGATTTCAAAGACAGAAGTTTAAAGTAGAAAGTAACGCAGACAGAAATTTTAAAGTACAAAGTTTTGCTGACAGAAATTTAGAGTAGAAAGTACCGCAGAAAGAAATTTAAAGTACATGTACAGAATATTGCTGACAGAGAAATTAAAGTAGAAAATATTGCTGACATTGACATTTAAAGTAGAAAGTACCGATGACAGGAGACAATTAAATTAGGAAGTATGGTGACAGAAAATTAAAACAAAATGTACTGCTGACTGAAGGTTAAATGAGAAAGTATTGCTGACAGAAAAAGTTAAAGTAGAAAGTATTGCTGACAGAAAAAGTTAAAGTAGAAAGTAGTGCTAGCAGAAAATGTTAAAGTAGAAAGTAATGCTGGCAGAAAAAGTTAAAGTAGAAATTTGAAGGAGAAAGAACTGTTGATAGAAGAGGAGAAAGGGTGACGATGAACATAAAAACAAAGCTTATAGATAGTTTAATATACACACAATCACAAACACATACACACAGGACTTGTTGTTTACTAAGTTAAATATAAGTATTTTAATAGATATTTTGACTGTCAAAGAGAAAATATACAGAAAGACAGATTAGATAAATATAAAGATTGACAAAATGTTAGATAGATAGACAGTGTGAGAATGTTTAGTGAAGTACAAGGGTTTATGAATAAATGATATGTTTGTGTGCACATGCGCACGTGATGTATGTGCGTGTGTCAGAGCGAAGTATACATACATTCAGTTAAAAATCACTCTTTATCTCACCTCTTTGGCATGCTGAACAGCATCAGAGCTAGGTCGTTGTGTCGAGTTGTAAGATCGAGTATTGATTTTGTCATACAACTGTAACAGAAAGAAAACGATAGACATGCGTCAATTCAGTCAGACTGATTGGAAACTTGTCAGCCGTATCAGACAATCAGGCAAACATATAGAATCAGACATGATGAATAGCCACACCCAAATCGAACTTCTCTGAATGGTTATGCAAATACTGAACAAATCACATTACACTACTTCGCATCAAACACATTCTTAGTAACCATACTGAGTACACATACATATTCTTGGTATACATCTGAGTACATCACACCTATATCTTTAGTCACCATATTAAGTACATCACATCACAAATATTCTTAGTAACTATACTTATCACATCAAATATATTCTTCGTAACCATACTGAATACATCGGTCACACTATTCGCGACAAAATTACATTACCCACACTCCTTTTGTACACTAAGTCTACAACATACGAGACATATTATTTAGTTTGAAAGAGTACAGATAACATAGTTATTTCCAACTTAATGAAACGTTGGCAAATTGACACATAATACAAACTTAATAAAAGGTTTGCAAACTAAAGTTAAAATACAGTTAAAGAAAACATCCAAAATCTTGACAATGAATAAACATCTACAAGACAAGAGAGCAAACATGACAACGCCTTGTACTTTTGAAAGTGTAAAGACGTTCCAGCAATGATGTATAAAGACACTCCAGCAACACCGTGTAAAAACACTAGTACAACATTGTGCAAACAACATTCCAGCAACATTGTGTAAAGACACTTCTGCAATATTGTGCAAACAACATTTCAACAACATTCTGTAAATAACATTTCAGCAACAATGGTTAAACAACATTCCAGCATCATTGCGTAAGCAACATTCCATCAAAATTGTGTAAAGACACTCCTACAACATTGTATAAACAACATTCCAGCAACATCGTGTGAACACACTTCAGTAACATTAAAAATGATGTAATAAGAACATATACAAACATCGATAAAACGATAAAGAAAAAAGTTTGCAATGTAATTATGGAAATGGGGTATGCATACATTCCGTATGGGTTGGGAGTCTGCAATTAATGAAATAGCAGAACTAAGTCCTGGCAAGAAAAAAAAACGTTTTCACAAAAGTTACAAGAGAAGAAATTTCAAAGAATAGTTTGACATTGGAATAACCGAGTTCAAGAAACGTGTTCAACTGAGGATTTGAAAAAAAAAAAAGCAGCAAAGTGCACACGCTTCAAAATTACGCGCGCCACAGTACAGAGTGTCTCGGACAGGTCAAATCAACACATTGTGACGATGTGTGACAAATTCTGTGTCATGACCTCGTGACCCAATTGCTCGTTTCAAAATTAAATTTTTGAACGGACCTTTGTTGAAATTCACCCGTGATACATCAGTATCGCTAGCAAGGTCAGATTGTTGCATAACTTTAGGCCAGTGTCCAGCACCTTCGAGATCAACAACATACCACGTGAACGGTCACGTGATGCGTTCAATGCAGTTTCATAAAAATAATCATAAGGCGCCAAAACACTCACTCACTCACAGACCGGCAGACACACAAGGCAGCTTTAACATTAGCTCCGTCCCGCCGCCATACCAGAGTCGTAAGAGAGTCGAAGATGAACCCGCGCTAGAGCAGTAAAATCTACTTTTAAGAGGTAACAATAACACGTCTACTTCTTACAGTATCTATTGCATTTATTGATTGTATTTTGTAATTGAATTGACGTATGTATTTTGTGCAGCTTAGCGCTATTTTAGCCAAAGCACGTGTTTCGATGTAAAGGGACAAATCTAAAAGTTATTGTATATAAATTATTGTAACTTTTTCTTATCTTTAATTTATATAAATCGTAAATTCACTAGTGCCGCCAGTATGTCTGTGCACGTGGTGAATTCTTCTTTGTAATTCAAATTGTTCTTGCATATAATTTTTCGTGTAAAATTGTAAAGCATTCATGCTTCATTTTGAATTAATCCTTTGTGTGAATTCTAATTTTTAATGCTGTAAATATTTGAGAATTCATACGTTCGTGTAACGTTATATGTAACACACACGTGAACCACAATGTATATTTAAATATAACTATATTTGAATTGTAAACGACACGATAGTCAAAGATTCTAAATTCAGAACCTTAACCAAAGAAACATGTGCTTGGGTTTTGCGAATATAGACGCAAATAGTTACAGAGCCCAAATCCTTTGTTTCAGCCGGGTTCTTCTTATGTTATTCCTCTCTACCTTCGTACTTCTTGAGTCGTACACCGACTCGGGCGTCTTCATGACCCATACGTGAACTATGCAGAAGTACCTCGTGTTAACCACGTGTTAACGATTCGTCGCAAGTACATTAGCGATGCAGTAATTGAGTGGACGATTGACTGTTGTGCTATGCAGTATTGACGATGAGCCAAAGTGATGTGGACCAGTTCTAACCAGTTGAACCCCACGTGCGACCAAGAGTATAGTTAAGTATATCTACTAGGGTCCAGAATCAAGTGACTATTTGGCAACAACAGAAAAGCAAATTCTCGTTAGAACTTTTAACCAGGACGGTAAATGAGAGAACAACGCTGTGTAGAATTAAGACGTCGTGTCGTAATTAATCGTTGCTGTTAATTGTTAAACTTATTAAATCTATTTCATTTTGTTAAGAACCTCTTTTTGTAGTAAATTGTATGCATATAGACCAAATGGGATTGGATGGGGGCTGTCTGAGCTAAACGAATGACGTAATGAATGCATATGAATCTAAGAGAGTTTTTAACGATTTCCAATCTAGCTAATGTACGCAAATTATCAGTTTCGTAAATCTGTGATCTAGACTACAAAGATGCATTTTTAATTTAGTCGAATGATGATTTGAGCAACCAGTCTGTTTAGGTTAAACGAGAGAGAATTAATTTAAATAGTAAATTAAAGTTCTATAATTTCCTAAGCAGGGTCTTTAAATAAATACTGGAAACGTAACAAGTGTGGCCTCGTCATGGGATTGATATGTATTAAATTGTAACATTTTTATATATATAGGGCGTATCATATCTTTAGGTAACGAACATCAGAGAATTGCCAATATTCTATTGATTCAGGATTGTTGAAATATTTATCTTGCTTTTGTTGTGACATGTGCATGTATTCTTTTGCAGAGTAGCGTGCATGGTAGTTAATGTTGATATATTTAAGCGTAGTTAAATATGTCATGTTAGCTATTGATGATTTATTTAGTATTGTGTTACTGGATATTTCATTGTGAGAAGTCGACGTGTTATACCGCCAGCTAGGAGAGTTACCGGTAGTAACAGACTTCGGACTATTATATTTAGGGTGCTAAGTATAATGTGTAATGTTGTATGGTCAGAGCCGTGACATTACGAAAGCCTTGGAGACAACAGATTGTAGCCAAGCAGGTGAACGTGTAACCAACGCGTAATTTATTTCGGAAGGTGTTCTGAATAAATTCAATAATTTTTGTAAGGTCGTAGCCTAAAAGTTATTGTGGGATAAAAGCGGAGTTTTATCGCCTACGGTTAGATACACAATCACGAGAGATATTTATTGTAGCCAGACGCGCTAAATAAATAAGATGGACATTTCGGAACGGATCGAGTCACGGCGACTCGAGGCTTTGAAGGAAGCAGAGAGAGAGAAAGAAAGAGAGAGAGAGGAAGAGGAAAGAGAGGAACGCGAATTCGAGGCGGAACACGCGAAAGTGTTAGAACGAATAAAACTCGATGGCGCGTTAGCGATGGAACGGATAGAGATAGAAGATGATCACCTTACGACTTTGATAGATCTAAGGGTCGATGAACGGATGGGGAGCTTACAGCTCATGGAGATTCTAAAACGCGAACAGAAGGTAGGCATATCACTAGAATATAAAGGTGAACCGCTACGTATTTTCATCTTGCTAGCACTCAATGAAAAGGAAATAGAACACAGGGAAGAAATTAGATCTTCAATAAGCTCACGAGCAAAACAGTTGTGTGATAAAGATTTCCGATTCAAAGGGGAAGGGGAGGCCGAAATACGAGACTTAACGTTCGAAATTAGAAAGTTGAAGAAAGAGAGGCTAAGGCTTATTGAAAGGAAAGAAAGTCTAGAATTAGAATGGTTGTGGACAGAAATCGAAACAGAGTCTAAAATTGCTGGGGAAAATGACGGTACTGTTGACAAATTACGACAGGAAGGTCAGGCCGTGAACTTTGACTTGCCGAGGTCAAACACCGCGAGCGTGGAGACTGACACACAGAAATTAGTCGCGCTACCGAACACAGCAGACGAATTAGACAGTTTGATTGAAAACAAAAACAAATGTTTTGACGAAACCATTACAGTTCAACATGCTAACCAGTTTACAGAAACAGTTAGCGCACCAAAGCTTGATCTTGAAACAGAGACAAGAAAAGACACTGTTGTTAAGGACTTAATAACACGTGTAGAAATTGGACAAACACATACACCGCCGTGTACGTGTGACACCTTGGTTGACGGACTGAATGCGCATGATAAGATAGAGACAGATTCTATCGGTTGTGTACCGTTAAGGTGTGATGAAACTTCTAGCAACACAGTGACTGATTTTTCTGACAGGACAAATATGCATGAGAAGATAGAAACGAGTTCTATCAGTTGTGTATCGTCGAAGGGCAGTGACATATCGACTGAGTTTACTGACCTAACTGTTAGTTTAAGAGGGAGTCATGAGAATGTGCTCGCTACGAAGACTGACATCGGTAGATCTCGATCTCCGATGATTGACGTGAGTCATGACGTAATTTTGGAACACAAGATTATTGCGTTATGCGAGGTTTCGAGTGCTAACACATTGATAGCCAGGGAAACAGAAGTATTTGATCCAGATGACAGCATAGGTAGCATTACAGACGAAGACAATGTGCCTATGATAAATTCATTTACTTCAGATGACATGACAGTTGTCAGAGCTGAGACAGAGTTCTTTTCTAAACGTGACATGGAAGAAGATATGGTCGAAAACTGTACAGGGACGGTCGACGATAATGCATGTGTACTGACGTGTATGCACGCAGTTGTCAGAGACATGGCAGAACCGTCTGCAGATAAATCACTTAACGGAATTAGTGACGTAGACAGAAGCCACGGTACATGGACTACCTTTATTGACTCACCTGTTGAGATAAAGGAATGTCATGAGTACGTACCAAAAACTGAGACAAGTAGAAGTAAGGAGGAGGGGGTTTCATTAACTGATATGTTCCTTGGTTCACTGATGATTAGTACGGAGTGTAATCCCAAATTGATCAAAGACACAGTACAAATGAGTGACAGAACTAGATTGATAGATAATGGAAACCGGAGTGACGGACTGATAACCAGAGTAGGTGGGACATCAGGACTGTTACTGACATCAGATGCAGAGAATTATGATAGAGGAAACAGTGGGAGTGTAGCCTACAACACACAGAGAATAGACATAGCGATGTTATTCATTGTGACAGGTGACATTCACTGCCAGTTAGTGACTGAGACTGACAGAATTTCCATCGTAGATTCTGACGACCTGATGAGAAGACATATTGAATTAACTGAGTCAGTGGAGACAGATTATGTTAGTTCAATAAACGGTATGGTCCAGGGGAGACAATCGATAACTCTTGGGGAGTTTAAGACAGGACCCTTGTTCATACAACCACAGGAATCTGACTTGCTAGCGAGTGAGTCTGACCACACAAGAGAATACTCGAGTGGAGAGTTAGACAATTCTAGAGTCACAAAAGAGACACAGACTTATGTTGTCAAGGAGAGAGACAAATTGACAGACATAACAGTCGAACACCTAGTTGCGAATGGGTTAAAACAGAAAACAACTAGTGGGATGAGGTATTTCACTTCAGTCTATGATAAAATCAGGAGAACAGAACCTCCAGATTTAGGGGAGAAGCTAATGTTGCAATTCAGGTATTTCAGAGAGACTGGTAGTCGTGACAGAGCACATTTGCGAACCTATGACGTTAGACTTGATGCGAAATGGACCCATAGTAGATCTGACGCCATTCCGACGAAAGACGTTGAGTGCATGCGAACTAGAGACGTTCAATGTGTACACAATGACGTAACTACAGATGCACGAAACACCAAGAGAGCAAATTTCCATTTGCGTGAGCTCAGTGACAAGGCTAAGAGCGATAGATTTGAAATTCAGACTTCGCACAGTCAACGCCACAGTGACACTGACAGGATACCGAACGTATCGAGAAGTTTGAAACTGTTAGACCGGGTAGAGACCAGTCATGCAGAAACTGACACTACCAAAAACATTTTAAACTTGACAAGTACTTTGGAGAGTTTCAAAAGAGATCATGACGATAAAACACTTCAAGGACGTACTTACCGGACAAGAAATGAAAAGTCTAAACTTGACATGCAATATATTGCACCTCACAGTGACATTCTGACGAACAGAGTAAGAAAGAAAGAATGCAGTTGTCATGCCATAGACATGTTGACACACATGGGCGACGACGTGTATTGGGATTGGGACAGAACTACGAAGATTGTGCTAGGCAGGATAGTGCAACAGTAGAAATAATGATTTGACACTTTCTTTGAATTTTCATTATTTTCTTGTTGTACAGTAGTTGGTGGTTGTTATTGTAAATATGTTGGACATTTCATAAAAACTTGGGACAAGCTATAACACTGATTGAATTGTGTTAGTGTTGTAACTCTGAATATGACAGGTAGACTGATAGATGGTTCATTGAGTTGGTAATTCATAAACTCTGATATTTGGTTGATACAGGAAATCAGGAAATATCTGGAACTTTTCATAACCTGCATATTGATAGTGTTGTTCATTGGAAGTCAATTTTTTGATCACACTATTGTTGGATACGTATTCAGTGGAATTGGTTGATGTTGGATTTCTATTCTGAATAATCTGGTTAGATCAAACTAGGTTGTGTGTGAACTATTGATTATTGGGACAGATAGTGAGAATTTCAGAACATGTTATTCCATTGGATGGATGTCTATTCAATTAGACTGAACGTTTTTCTTAAATCATTTTATTTGATTTTTCTTAAATCATTTTTCTTTGATTTCTGAGGAGAGAAATATTGTATGAGAGTGCCGTTAATCTAGAGTTGATTTCTCTGCCGCGTTACATTATTTCTGGTTATGTTGAAATTTTTTAATTGTAAATTTTTTCTTCATTTTGCACTTCTACATTTTATAACACATAATTTGTAGGAGGCATTTATCTTTTGGTAAGATAAACGCCTCAAAAGCAAGGGGGTGTGACGATGTGTGACAAATTCTGTGTCATGACCTCGTGACCCAATTGCTCGTTTCAAAATTAAATTTTTGAACGGACCTTTGTTGAAATTCACCCGTGATACATCAGTATCGCTAGCAAGGTCAGATTGTTGCATAACTTTAGGCCAGTGTCCAGCACCTTCGAGATCAACAACATACCACGTGAACGGTCACGTGATGCGTTCAATGCAGTTTCATAAAAATAATCATAAGGCGCCAAAACACTCACTCACTCACAGACCGGCAGACACACAAGGCAGCTTTAACATTAGCTCCGTCCCGCCGCCATACCAGAGTCGTAAGAGAGTCGAAGATGAACCCGCGCTAGAGCAGTAAAATCTACTTTTAAGAGGTAACAATAACACGTCTACTTCTTACAGTATCTATTGCATTTATTGATTGTATTTTGTAATTGAATTGACGTATGTATTTTGTGCAGCTTAGCGCTATTTTAGCCAAAGCACGTGTTTCGATGTAAAGGGACAAATCTAAAAGTTATTGTATATAAATTATTGTAACTTTTTCTTATCTTTAATTTATATAAATCGTAAATTCACTAGTGCCGCCAGTATGTCTGTGCACGTGGTGAATTCTTCTTTGTAATTCAAATTGTTCTTGCATATAATTTTTCGTGTAAAATTGTAAAGCATTCATGCTTCATTTTGAATTAATCCTTTGTGTGAATTCTAATTTTTAATGCTGTAAATATTTGAGAATTCATACGTTCGTGTAACGTTATATGTAACACACACGTGAACCACAATGTATATTTAAATATAACTATATTTGAATTGTAAACGACACGATAGTCAAAGATTCTAAATTCAGAACCTTAACCAAAGAAACATGTGCTTGGGTTTTGCGAATATAGACGCAAATAGTTACAGAGCCCAAATCCTTTGTTTCAGCCGGGTTCTTCTTATGTTATTCCTCTCTACCTTCGTACTTCTTGAGTCGTACACCGACTCGGGCGTCTTCATGACCCATACGTGAACTATGCAGAAGTACCTCGTGTTAACCACGTGTTAACGATTCGTCGCAAGTACATTAGCGATGCAGTAATTGAGTGGACGATTGACTGTTGTGCTATGCAGTATTGACGATGAGCCAAAGTGATGTGGACCAGTTCTAACCAGTTGAACCCCACGTGCGACCAAGAGTATAGTTAAGTATATCTACTAGGGTCCAGAATCAAGTGACTATTTGGCAACAACAGAAAAGCAAATTCTCGTTAGAACTTTTAACCAGGACGGTAAATGAGAGAACAACGCTGTGTAGAATTAAGACGTCGTGTCGTAATTAATCGTTGCTGTTAATTGTTAAACTTATTAAATCTATTTCATTTTGTTAAGAACCTCTTTTTGTAGTAAATTGTATGCATATAGACCAAATGGGATTGGATGGGGGCTGTCTGAGCTAAACGAATGACGTAATGAATGCATATGAATCTAAGAGAGTTTTTAACGATTTCCAATCTAGCTAATGTACGCAAATTATCAGTTTCGTAAATCTGTGATCTAGACTACAAAGATGCATTTTTAATTTAGTCGAATGATGATTTGAGCAACCAGTCTGTTTAGGTTAAACGAGAGAGAATTAATTTAAATAGTAAATTAAAGTTCTATAATTTCCTAAGCAGGGTCTTTAAATAAATACTGGAAACGTAACACACATCTTAGTAAAAGGTAACATCTTTTATTAGCCACGCCCACGTGTCATCCTTAACGAAGCGTGTCCATAACTGTACTGAACGCCGCTATCGATATCTATGTCTTATGACGAACTGGCACACGCACACACGCACACACACACACATACATACACACACACAAGTGCTCGCACAGTCAACAATTGCAGCGTGTTCTTATTTATAACCTTTCCTCATTTCCGCCATGATTGCACACTAATGGCAGACTGGCAGGCTGCTGCACTAAACGAACGATATAATCCTGTCACATCCCCATCCTCACCCCTGTGAAAATTTGTGCAAGTTTTGGCACTAAGCCAGGATTTTCTCAGAAAGGCTCAACTGCTAAAGACCACGCTAAGAGCAGTCAAAATTAATTCCTAACCGTACTCTGTCAGGAGTCCAGTAAAACACACTGACGCAAGCACACACGTCATCTGCATGAATGATTTGCGAAGTGCGAGATGCAGTGCCGCATTATTCCTAAGGCTGAAGCTTGGGGGCCCGCCAAGAGCAGGGGCTCACCACCAAAAACAGGGCCTACCAAATCACTGGCATTGGGGGACGTCGAGGGGCCCAAAGAAGCTCGAAGCCTAGGGGCCCTGCCATGGTCTAATACGGGACTGGTGAGGTGATCAAAAATTATTATTATCCTAATGTGCATTATCATTTACAAATTAAACAAATTTCTGTACTGGACATGCTGACTCAAACTTTTCAAACCACATAAAGCAATAGCAATCAGCAACACCATATTAAAGATACAAATGACACCCCTGGGAACTATGTTGTTTAAGAAAAAATGAAACGGTATTAACAGATAAATTAGTCCTCTAAATTTCCTTCACGTTATGTCCACAATCTCGAATATAATTATTTATAATTTATCAAAGTCTTTTCTTGTGGTGAATGAACTAACACGATATTTGTGACTGACATTAGTATTTCTCAGAACGCTAGCTCGGACTTCTCCGTAAAGTACGGAATCGAACGATGTATTGATTAAAACAGTGGTTCTTAACCTTGTTGGAAGTACTGAACCCCACCAGTTTCATATGTACATTCACCGAACCCTTCTTTATTGTCATCACGAATCAAATGAGTCGGGTGCGTGTTTTGACCTCCTTCCGCCGAATCCCTGACACTGACTCACCGAACCCAGGTTAAGAACCACTGGGTTAAAGGTTACTTTCGCCCTACACAGTTCGTGAAATCTAACTATCTCACCAGTTGGTTAAGTGTCCAGTAGTGTGTGTTAGTATTCACGTTCTGTTGTTTCCTTAGTGCCTACCAGCGTTCAATCTGATTCACAGTATATGTTATTCTTTTTAACATTCATTTAACTTCCTATTATTATTATTATTATTATTATTATTTTGCTAACTCAGAGAGAAGGTCCCATGTTTACAAAACAAACAACAGTTAAAAAAATCAAACGGTACCAAGTTCAGCAACCACTCCAATGAACGGAGTCTGATTTGCATGGGTGTAGTAACACCACCTACCTCCATCACAACAATGTGCAGCGAACATAAAATTTTCTTCACTCACATACACAGCACACACATTAGTTTTGTTTATCTGATCACAGCACAATCAAAATCCAAAATTCAATGACTTAAAAGATATCCACTGAACAAAACGTGACTATATTAGAAGAGTGTATGTGGTGCACAAAACGTGACTATATTAAAAGAGTGTATGTGGTACACAAAACGTGACTATATTAAAAGAGTGTATGTGGTACACAAAACGTGACTATATTAAAAGAGTGTATATGGTGCACAAAACGTGAGTATATTAAAAGAGTGTATATGGTGCACAAAATGTCACTCTGTTACAATAATGTACATGGTGAATAAATCGTGACTTTATTAGAAAATAATAATGCAAATAATAATATCAATTTTCAAATATTTATAAATTCAATATCTAAGTAACTGATCATCACGGAGAAAGATATAAGAAATGATATAAATGCAATGTATAAATAACTGATAATTGTGGGAGAAAGACAGTTATATAAATTAACAGTTATATAAATTTAATTATCTAAATACTGGATTATCACTCAAATATCCTGATCCCTTTACAGAAAAGATTTATGATTAGACTCCCTTTAGTAGGTTTTCGTCAGCTCTATGATTTTTTATAAGAATCCGACAAAAATTCCACAAACTGTAAGGTTTTGCCACTAAGAAACATCTGTCAAACTTAGTAATGTAGATAACGCCCCCAACTCCCCTTTCTCACAAGCACAATGTAAATTTGAGAAAAGAAAGCATTATTATTAAAAGAAGTAAAACAAGCACACCCTGAACACCCCTTTAACAAGCTTATATAATTCGCATCTAGGAACGACATCTAGAAGAGAAGGCAGATACACTCATCCCAAACCTGATTAACCTCTCACACGAAATTAAAATTATATGACACAGCGTTTACTTACAAGCAAATAATTAACAACAAATCTCCTGCTCATCATTTACCTGTTGGGAACACCCGTTCCGACCACTGTAAGTACTGGTTGGTTGAAGCCGGTGATGATCGTGACAACTTTGCTCGGAACAATGGCGGACACTCTCTCTCGAGGACGTCGCGTTAGCGGAAGAGGACTCCTGACAATGAAGCATGCAGTCCTCTTCCAACTTCAGTATCCATAGCAACGCACAGAGACGAATCATGGCGCGCTCATGCCGACCTTGGAGAAAAGTGTCCACGGAATTGGCACTCATGACGGCTCGATGCGTGTCTGGCTTGAAAGGGGTTAAGTTCGAGAGAGACGCGAGCGGGCTGCAGGCTGCAATGACGCTGGATACTGAGCGGCGATGACGTAAAGGCAAGTCCAAGAGGACCATGACATCAAGAATGGCAGCTCTTTATCCAGCACTGTTTAAGTGTTTGTTGAAATTTTGCTCTCTGGTAACATTCGATAGTGGGCTAAGATTTTATGTCTCCAAAAGTTAAATTTTCTTGGAAAGAAATTTGGAATGATTTTGAAGTTTTCCGCCTGTACTTCTGGGGTAAACCAGGAGTTTTCAAACGCCTTAAGAAAATACATTATTCTTGTTATTTTAAAAGTAAAATAAGAAAATTCAAAAGGCATTAATAAAATTAGTTGGTCATAAGAATATTTCTCGACGATGAGAAATAAATCCGCCTAATCAAATCAGAATTCACGAGAGTTTATTCATGGTACACATTCCCAGGATTAAGAGTCGAAGATTTCCATAAGCACTTCCCAAAGAATTTGGTTATTGAGTAATACTTTCCTTCAAACCCTTCGGCTCGACAGCCCAAAAGCTGGAGAGAAATTCTCTTAAGGGAATCTGTGGCCAGATATGAATGTATATACACAATTAGCGTCTGAATTCCTGATAGCGATTCAGCAGGCGCTTACATCATTCCGATCGTATGACGTCATTAAGCTTCTGGGTAATGTATTTCATATGCAGGGATTTGCAAGGTCATCCATAACATGCATTTTCACGGCTAGCCATAACGGCGTGGCGTGCATTTTCACGGCGAGTCATAACCAAGAACTGCAGGACATCTGTCTCCACCTGTTTAATGTTTGCTCAGATAACAACCTCTTTGGCTTTGGGAGGCCAAATAATTTATTTAAGATCCCCCTCGTTTGGCCTGCCTAGGGCCTATGTTGGCTAACTTTTCTAGGCACAGACTTTTATAGCGAACAGAAAAATAGGGTACTCATGAATAACAGGGATTTCATGTTCTAAAATAATAAAATAGGACAAAACAATTATCCTGTCTCGGTGTTTGATGCTGAGCAAGTTAAATACATGTACTATTTACTAGGAGAGAGAGAAAGAGAGAGAAAGAGGGGGGGGGCAAGTATCTGCAGGTATTTACGCTCTTGTTGAAATAAATTATAAGCAGATCACAGATCACAAGTGTGAAATAGTGGAGACTGGTGAAAAACACCCACCAAAGTGCTAGATAAATGCAAAAGCATTTAAGTATGAAAAGCGCACATCCCGGACAAACGACTATGTTAGAGATACGTTCAAAACAACCACAATCGCTCTACTGTATTAGTTCAGAATCAAGAAACCTACAACCAGCAAACAACGAACAACATCGCATACTTTCAAAATTGATAAACACGAGACCGAAAGCAGACTGCGTTATACATTACAAGGTGACTGGCGACTCTGAATAAAAATACCAACATTGTCTTTGAGACTCAATACAGAATGATGACACAGACCAAAGGTGACTGGAGATTATGAAAAAATAACAACATTGTCTGTGAGACGCAATGCAGGATGATATTAAAGACCAAAGATGACTGGCGATTATGGAAAAAATACCAACATTGTCTTTGAGATGCAATACAGGATGATATTACAGACCAAAGGTGACTGGCGATTATGAATACAAAAAACAACAACATTGTCTCTGAGACCCAATGCAGGATGATGTCATAGAATAAAGGTGACTGGTGACTGACTATGAATACAAAAACCAACAGGATATGTGAGATGCACTGCAGGATGACGCCACACATCTCTGTTGACTGCAAATATGAATGCATTTACCAACAGAGTCTCAGATGCTCAATAATGTCATAGATCACAAAGTAGTAACTTGTAACATTATTAATAACATGTTAGGGCCTATTTCGTATTGTTATTTTAAATTAAAAAAACAAACAAAAAATCTCTCGACGGTTAGAAGTGAAAATAGAATCGAAACTGAAAACACACAAAGCACAGAGATCTTAACATATCGAAATAACTCAGAGCGAAACTGAAAACACACAAAGCACAGAGATCTTAACATATCGAAATAACTCAGAGCGAAACTGAAAACACACAAAGCACAGAGATCTTAACATATCGAAATAACTCAGAGCGAAGCTGAGGGAGCCAGTAATTTATAACTCATTCAAATATTTTAAGACTGTTAATTTCGGTACGCGATTTGCACGAAAAATGTTAAAGTCTGTATACTGTGTGTGTTACTGTTAAAACCACCCCAAAAGATGTGTTCCAAATAAGTTTAAAATATCAAAATCCACTAGATATCGCAAATTACTATCTTACAACAGGGACATCTTTTCACTATTTGCTTATTGTAAAATGTATGTATGGATACAACAAAAAGAACATTTAGGAAAAAACAAAGAAAAGAAGAGGACAAACCTACAGCATACAAAAAAAAATCTCAACAAACCGAGGAGCAAAATGTGCGTAATGAGTGAACCTCTCGACAATCTGCGCCATCGGAGATTTCTCTCTATACTTTGTGCCATCATTGGATCTCCGCACACACACAACACTGCGTCACCAGTAGATATTTCCTATACTCTCTGCGTCATTGATATATGTTCCCTCTACTCTCTGCGTCATTGGTATATGTTCCCTCTACTCTGCGTCATTGATATATGTTCCCTCTACTCTCTGCGTCATTGGTATATGTTCCCTCTACTCTCTGCGTCATTGGTATATGTTCCCTCTACTCTCTGCGTCATTGGTATATGTTCCCTCTACTCTCTGCGTCATTGGTATATGTTCTCTCTACTCTCTGCGTCATTGATATATGTTCCCTCTACTCTCTGCGTCATTGGTATATGTTCCCTCTACTCTCTGCGTCATTGGTATATGTTCTCTCTACTCTCTGCGTCACTGGTATATGTTCTCTCTACTCTCTGCGTCACTGGTATATGTTCTCTCTACTCTCTGCGTCACTGGTATATGTTCTCTCTACTGTTTGTGACATCGATAGGTCTTTTCTATGTTCTGCGCATATGAAAGAAACATGGTGTACACATTTGACCGTTTTTATTACTCCCACCGCAACTGCAAGAAATGTGCTTCATTCTGACAAAATCCAACCGAGTTATGGCACAAACGGCGATTCTTGACACACCAAGCGCAGCAATGAAGCAATTCCAGGCGGCACCACATCGCTCACTTCCATTTCTGTTCACGCAAGCGTAACAGCATCTTAGAGTCGGTCTCGCAAAATAACTTCCTTTCTCCCAGAGGAGTTGGTCAATATTGCGGAAACAGATTGTCAAAAGTAATTGTTCGATCATTACTGGCCATCGACGAAATTACCAGCTCTCTCTCCACAAGAATTACTCGTAACAGACGGAAATTTTGACTACAGGCAGAGATACGAATCTGTACTTCATAGTTGCAAAATATTTTAAGTGAAAGTAAAAGCTTTCTCATTTGTCGATTTAAAAAAAAAGAATATACCACTCGCGAAATGTGAATGACATTTCTGTCTGCGTGCGACGACGAAGGGAAAGTCTGTGAACGGTCTTGGTCTTTAAAACAAAACCCGTAGTTACAGCCAATGTAACGGGTAACGAAAGAGCCTTGCCACGTCGGCTTAATTAGATTAGTTCCTTTCTGAAATTGCGAGCAGGAGTCTTAAAACGACAGCATTGAGTTAGATGCAAGTTTGTAAGCATTTACGAATAAATCAATTTGAATCTTTCACCACCGAAGCGCTCGCTGTAAATTTACAGATGTATGTGGAGTCCAACCACGCACAGCGTCAATCGATTATTCCAAACATTCTTCAAACTCGACCTGTTTGTGTTACACAATCGAATGTTGAAAAATTCTAGCAACACTGATATAAGTATAAACCTATAGGGTACCTCACCATAGGACAGATGACAGTTCAGGGAAAATAAGTAAGAAATGCCATGAGATCATGGTGAAACAAGACGTGATGTCAAGACATTCCCCATACGCACACGCATACCATTAAGTCACTGGCGCAATTCTAATATCTCAGACTTTATGATCACGTCCATTATAACCAACTCTATTTTGATTTTGTCTTAAAGATACAATGAGCTACATATCAATATTAAGGCAATGATACATTGAGCTACACGTCAATATTAAGGCAATGATACATTGAGCTACACGTCAATATTAAGGCAATGATACATTGAGCTACACGTCAATATTAAGGCAATGATAAGCTTTATTGAAAATAGAATAGTTTGTAAATGACTTTAATATTTATCTAAACTTTTCGAAAAATATTATATTCTGTATCTGTTCCAATTTCAATTCTTAAGAAAGTTTTCTAGTCAAAAGTATACATTCCATCAAATTAATATTGGAAGTAGGAAGACATATATACAAACAAAAGAGCAGTAAAAGTATTTTTATACAAGTCCCAAATATAAAATTCTGTATGTACTCATTTCACACAAACCTTACAAATAATTCTTCTCACTCAGACCTAACAAACAATTCAACTCATTCAAACCTTTTATAAGCAGCTCAAGTAGCTCAACAACCACAAGAAACAATTCATCTCACTCAAACCTAACAAACAATTCAACTCATTCAAACCCTTAATAAACAACTAAAGTCACTCAACAACCATAACAGACAACTCATATCACTCAAACCTTTAATAAACAACTCAAGTCACTCAACAACCGTAACAGACAACTCACCTCACTAAAACCTAACAAACAACTCAACTCATTCAAACCCTTAATAAACAACTCAAGTCACTCAACAACCATAACAAACAACTCACCTCACTAAAACCTAACAAACAACTCAACTCATTCAAACCCTTAATAAACAACTCAAGTCACTCAACAACCATAACAAACAACTCATCTCACTCAAACACTTAATAAACAACTCAAGTCACTCAACAACCATAACAAGCAACTCATCTCACCAAACCTTAACAAATAACTCAGCGTACCCAAAACCCGTTCCAACGTCCATCACACTCAAGTGTGTTTTCAAACGCCCAACTCATTCAAACCACACGAAAACGCCGTTTTCGTATGGCTTAAGAGTGATTCAATCGGATCCACTTCTCCTTATCAAGCAATCATCTCGTCCAAGCCCGTACCAAACGCACAACTAGGTCAAACACCCACTATCTTGAGCCCTTTTCTAAACAAAATCTTATAAACAACAAACCAGATGCATATTGTAATCACAAAATTAATCCAAACGCAATAAGGCAAACAAAAACACAAGGCAAGCGAGAATTGTGAACACATTCTCTTAAGAAACGGAAGAAACATATGTGCAAACAGCAAACGTTTCCTACTAGTACACACTCACTAACGAAAGAGAATCACGATAGAAATAAATGAAATTAAAAATTGGATTCTTCGTTCGATTCTTAAAATATAAAATAAAAGTAAACAAACCGTAAGCATGATTACATGGACTAAAAATGGCAATACTGATCTCTACAATTTGTGTTTTCAATCGTGCAGAAATACTGGAATATATTTGTTAGGTTTCCTTAGCGTACTTCGCAGAGTGACCTTGAACAGAAAGCTCGATTCAGCAGAAATAATGATCAGGATCTAAAGCACTGTCCCATGCCATCCTTGATTTTTCTACAGAACTAGTGAAAACATGAAATCCGCATTTATCCCAACTGTCCTGCAATCAAATAATTTGAACAGAAGTTCAGGCACTTTGAGACAGGTATTAGTTTCAATACAATGTTCTCTGCCGTTGACAATTTCGAAGGTCGAGAACAAAATCTCTAGAAACAGCACACAAACAATTACAAATAAAGCATTCTTGGGAATTTGCCATTCTTATATAAGGCGCAGTTCACATTAGACAATGTATTGTACAAACAATGGCGACTGAATCTTTCTAGAAACGATATGACGTCATCTAGTCGGATAGGATAGCGCGAGTGTAGCTTTATCAAAAGCATAGTTTACATTAAATAACACACAGTACAATTTGTCAGTATGAGTGCTTCCCGAAGTCCAGTCAAAATATCGAGTGAATCCAATAGGTCAGGAAACGAGTGCACATTATTGATAAATTTAATGGATTCAAACCGTGACTGTCAAAGTATTAACAGTTCCAACCTCAAAGGATTGTACAGTCCATAATTTAGCTGCTGTAAGCTTCTCAATGGACTCTCCATATGGTATATGATGGCAGGTGATTTAAGTGAATGCTTTTAAAGAAAAATTGCATTTTACTAGCTACGACAGGTGACTTAAAAGGTATTGATTTCAATGGACATCATGCCATTCCATGACAAAATGCATCAGAACCGATAAAAGTAGATAACAAATCCAAAATGAAGTATTTCTTAAACTGCAATTTCAGAATTTGAAGTAAACCATGCGTGCCCAGACAATCCCATGAAGACATCCGAGTACAGAATCTAGCTACACAACATTCTGATTTTTTGTCATAGCGAACTTATAGAAGAGCGACAGAGAGGAAAATTTAGCAACTGAGTAAATGTGTGTGTGTGTGTGCGCGCGCGCGTATGCATGTGTGTTGTAGTTACTGTTCCTAATCAGAATAATATTAGAAACTTCAACAAAGAATAAATCAACCGTTTAACATTTCTGAGATTAATATGGACGGACACATTGCTCCAGACAAGCAATAGACATAACTTATTTCATTTCATGGTTAGTCTAGTCTATCAATGTGATAGCTTAACGGTTCACTCAACTTCAATTACTAATCAATCAATTGTTTAGAACCTAAGCGCGTCTAGAAACGGTTTCGCTGAGCGGTCTTCAAGTTTGTTCAGTCGTACGTTCTAGCAGAGAACGTACAGACGTAGCAAACGTAAAGTGCAATTTCAATGACCGGACAAACTTGTGTGATTGCTTTAGGTCTGTTTGATTAAAACGACAATAGAACGAACTATAAGAAAACTGGACAGAAAGCAAAGAAAAAATTCTGTGCAAATTTTTAAGCTGCATTCTTTTCTTTTCACCCATCAAATGCAAAATTAAAAAAAATAACAATAAACATATAACACCCGAAACAAAGTATCTACAAAATCTGAACAACATCCACTAAAAAAGACACCCCCCCACATTATTTATTAAATATAAACATCATCTATTAAAAAAAAGGTAAAGAATACAAACAAAATATCTACGAAATCTAAACAGCAACAACCATCCACTAAAAAACATAAAATCATTATTTACTAAATCTAAACAACAAACATCTATTAAAAAAAAAATAAAGAATATACAAACAAAATATCTACGAAATATAAACAACAACCACCCACATTTTATCTACTAAATCTAATCAACAAATATCTATTAAAAAATTTTAAAAAAAACTAATTTTATAAACTAAATCTAAACAACAATCTATTAAAAAAATAAAGAATACAAACAAATATCTACGGAATCTAAACAACAAACATCTATTAAAAAAATAAAGAATACAAACAAATATCTACGGAATCTAAACAACAAACATCTATTAAAAAAATAAAGAAAACAAACGAAATAAATATGAATTCTAAACAACAGAAACCACGATCAAATGAAAGCAGACAAAATACTACGAAATGTAAACAACAACCATTAAAAAAAATAAAACAAATAAAGAATCCAAAGAAAATTTCTATGAAATGTAAACAATAACATACTATCAATTACACACTAATCTGATATTAATACATACCCAATGCGAAATCATCGAACATGGTTCAAAGAAAGGACAATCAATTGATAAATCAATCAAACACTCATTAATCAGTCACGCACACCAGTGAAAATCTTTATCAAATGGGCTTCGCGAACAGGAGAGGTTTCGAGGAACTAGCGTTTCACGAGGCACGTCATAGATGTACAAAGGATCCAAACGGGAAGCCAATCAATATCAAGTTGGGCCCAAATATCGCCGATATTTCTAGTAGCGGGTGTCTGTCTTTCGCGGTCTCGCTAACTGGTGGCAGTTATTCGCCAGGTCTATTATGGCCAGGTGTATTATGGCCTTGTCTATTATGGCCTAGTCTATTAGGGCTAGGTCTATTATGGCAGGTGTATTATGGTCAAGTCTATTTGGGCCAGGACCATTATGATCAAGTCTTTTATGGCCTTGTCTATTATGGCCAAGTCTATTTGGGCCAGGTCCATTATGATCAAGTCTATTATGGCCTTGTCTATTATGGCCAAGTCTATTATGGTCAGGTGTATTATGGCCAGGTGTATTATGGCCACGTGTATTATAGCCAAGTCTATTAGGGCCAGGTCTATTATGCTAAGAAATCCTCAACTTGATCCGCACTAGCTTTGCACTTGACACTTCAAACTAAATCATACATGTATTTGCAATACAAAAAATACAAAAAATAATCTTTATTTATATGAATGTCTTTTATATATGAATGAAATTTTAACTCTCTCTTTCTCTCTCCCACACACACAAAACAAACCTCTCAAGCACAACTACACACATACGCCATATATGTAAACATACATACGTTCACATCCACGCATTTACACACAGTACACACATATGCATCATGATTACACACACTCTGACATACAAACACATTATTACATAAATGTACATCGACAACACATTCACTCTCACTCACACAAACTTCATAATTTTCGAACAATTATTTTTAGTCTTCTACTCGAAATCATCTTGTCATGCTTTCAACCTTCAAACTGAACACATATAATCTCAAGAGGCGTTAGAAAATGACACAAAAGCAATCCTGGAATTACAACTGTCAAAAGAAGAAGCAAACTGCAACAAAAAAGGAATTTTAACGATACATATTTAGTTTGTTCAACGTCGATATTGCCATAAATAACTTTGAAACGCGACAAGAATCTAATGCGACTAAATTAACATTTCTAAAAGTGTATTAAAGAAACCACCCCACCACCACCACCACAACAACAACAACAAGAGAAAATCTCCCAGCCTTTCTAAGAGTGTATAAATACTTAATTTATAGTTTTATTATTTTAGAGCTAAGAGCATTTAAATAATCTGTCGAGGGCTACTAAATGTAAAGAAAAAAATGAATCATCAGAAGTAATTATAAAAATACATAAAATTAAATATGGATCTTGTCTGACAACAGGTTTAGGAATCATACTCTTAGCAAACTTACAAACAGCGAAAAAAAATGAAGCTTCGCATAACGGTTGGAGAGTACACTTCCAATTACATGAAAAAACTAACTTATCCATCTACCTACTAACTTATCCATGTTCCTACTAACTTATCCACGTACCTTGTAACTTATCTATGTTCCTACTAATTTATCCACGTTCCTACTAATTTATCCACGTATCTACTAACTTATCCATGTTCCTACTAACCTACCCACGTTCCTACTAATTTATCCACGTACCTACTAACTTATCCATGTTCCTACTAACATCCACGTTCCTGCTAACTTATCCATGTTTCTACTAATTTATTCACGTATCAACTAACGTATCCACGTACCTACTAACTTATCCACGTTCCTACTAACTTATTGTAATTATTAACTTTTAGGCACTCAATGTACCGTTTTCATTCAAACAATGAATCCATTATATATCCCTCTCTCACTATCTATAAATACACAAAAGTGCTTGTTTTCAAATGTAACCGTTTCCACCCCCTCACCCACCCCGCATAGAGGTTAAATTTTGCGAATTCTGAGTGACACAAAGCCATGGAACATGAGAAAACGTCATTTACTGATTAAGATAAGAATGGAAGAGAATTAGCTAAAGAGTTTTCTTTTAAGAAATTCCTCATACGTGTTTGAAAAACTCTATCAAGATACTTTAAAATGTGGTCAAGATTTGAAGAGCTAATAAAAATTCAAGAAGTGGCTTTTTCAGAGAGCGAAAATATCTGATACGCACCCTTGAGGGGTGTTTTCGATATTGAGTGGTCTATACAGTGGTCTATATAGTGGTCTCTCCAGAGCTATTCAGGCCGATAACGAGAACGTCTTAAGACGAAAGGCCCCACAAGCCACAAGCACTGCTGAGGAAGGATACCCCCCCCCCCCGTAATGTACTGTATAATTTAAATACAACTGACGATGAAAAGTCTTGCCACAAAAAGAACATTTAAGTGCAACGGTACCCATTTTATGTATATGTGGACCACACGTATTTAAGAATATAAAATTTATTTTACGAATGCAAACTTTTACATGCGAGGCCCACAGTAAAACTAATGTAGTCTGCAGCATTATTTATTTTAAAACATCGTGCCTCGCACCCAACTCGAGGTCCACAACACTGCTTAACCGGGACCAATCATCCTTCAACGTCATTTCCACAAAACGTCATAATTTTAGGACACTACGCCCTCCCCAAAGTCCACCCACTAATGCGTTTTCAATAAGCATTCCATGAGGGACTTGAAAAATTCATAATCAGTGGACACTGAATAGGAGTACGTCACACACTTTTAAAATCTAGCAAACGCTTCTAGGATATAAATAGTTATTTTTTAAAAACTTCCTTTTTTCACCTTAGGCATGTGGACACAATGATTTCTACTGACAGCCGATGAACTCTTTTAAGAAGCCAGGACACTTTATTGTTGTTAATCGACCCAACATACTGGATTGAAGAACATGGTTTAATGTTTATACACTAGACATTGAGACTTTGAAATCCCGCCATAAAGCGATTATACACACCTACATAAGTCGGGCTTGTAGAGAGAATGAAGCGCACATGATTAACTGCACGCGAATGAAAAAGATTTTTCAACCGAAAGAAAATCATTTAAAAAGAATGAAATGTTTTACTTCATTGCAGGAAAGGGAAGTGCTAGGATCCTGAAACTTCGCAATAACTCGGCACAGATGTGACGATTCTCCAATGAAATGAACACAAATTGACTCGGCACAGATGTGACGTTGTTTCTCCAATGAAATGTACACAAACTGACTCGGCACAGATGTGACGTTTCTAATGAAATGAACACAAAACGACTCTATGCAAACCTTTGTCCTCACCCCTCCGCAGTACGATACACATTAATATATGTTAATTTTCATTGAAGATTGATTTCTTATTAAATGGCACTTTCTCACCTCGGGATGCGCAAATGCTTTCTGGCATTTGTATCCTTGACTTTTCCATTTTCTTCTAGGGATTCATGAACCACAGAGCTATATTTTGACTCAAACTGCGCCGGAAAAAATAACTCCCAACATCAAACGACGGTCCTCGCAGTGCGTGCGTACACACCTCAATGAAATTTCAATCAATACAACTTTTCCACAAACCAGTGACGCGACAAACCATGTTGGGTTTGGGAAGTGGTGTTCCGCGGCCGAGGCGAGAATGAATGATGCGGGCTGCCTGTTGACGCGAGAAGCAAAGCAACAGTGTCTTGAGCACGGCCAAGCGCGCCCGGTAAACCCGAGTACACGGCGACTGACCATCAAACGCCACTTGGTGAGAGACACCCGAGTATTCGTCTAGTCGAAGCTTCTTGTTTTCTTTCTCTCTGCCCTTAACTCGCGCTCTCTGATCGATATAATAACATCGACAGTATCCCTATCAACTTATGCAGGGCTCAGCATGCCCTCAGCCGTCCCTCAGCCGTCCCACAACCTTAACTCTCTAAGCTAATTCTCTAGAGCTCTCGGAGAGAAAAGAAGAGATAGTGTAAAGTTTGACACAATAGTGATGAGAGGACGCCGTGACCTGTGGTCTTGCATTCATTTAGCTAGCACACTCCTTGATAATAGGTTTAATAAGACAACTAATAACAGCGAAATTTGCCTATCTCCAGCTCTGTAACCACCCATATCTTCAGCTCTTTAACCACCCATATCTCCAGCTCTGTAACCACCCATATCTTCGGCTCTGTAACCATATCTTCAGCTCTTTAACCACCCACATCTTCACATTTTAACCATTCATATCAAGCTGCAACAGTCCAATCGAGCATAACATAGTTTTTGCATGGAGACACAAGAACTCTAATATTTATTTATAAAAACATATTACCACCACCTTCCCCAACACCACCTCTAACGCACGAGTATCTATCCTTTTTTTTTCACAACAATGTTTCTGCACTAAGGCAACCAGGCAGGGCTAGGGCATAAATAACACCCTATGACAAAATAATAACTTGGTGCAACCGTCAATCCTAAGCCTTGATTCGATCATAACGACGGACAGCGAGGAAATAAAAAATAATGCACACAACATGAAGCTCGTACAAAACATTTTAATACAGTGTTATGCGAGCTCGCTTACTGCTATTTGTTTCACTTGCTATATGGAAATGCTTATTTATGTCAACTGCACCATTTCGTTTCGTGCCTATATTTTATTTATAGCATACTGAAAAAGCAAATTAGACCCTTCAGTTTTATGTGCTAAGAGTCCATCGATACTCTTTTAGTGTAGCCTGGTTATCATCCCCAATAAGTCCATCGGCACTCTTTTAGTGTAGCCTGGTTATCATCCCCAAAAAGTCCATCGGTACTCTTTTAGTGTAGCTGGTTATCATCCCCAAAAAGATAATTTATTTCGTTTGTGGTTATTTATCTATATCGGTTTTGGTGCTCCTCATCCCTAATAGAACTAGTTTGGCTGTGTCAGTGACAATTCAAATACAGCTTGTGTAAAATTCTAGGTAGACCGTTTGTTTTTACATGTAGTCATTCCAATTTGCACTTTAGACCACGTCTGGCTTTTCCTTTCATTGCGAAACTACACTCTTGGTGATAGTAACATTGAATTAATCATTAAAAATAAAATGCGCAAAGTTAAGCACGCAAATCTCGTAGGTTGCAAAGTTAAGCAGGCATGTCACGTGAGCTGAAACGTTAAGTTAGCATAATGTGACTGATACGTTAAGCATGCAAATCACTCGAGTTGATAATTAATCTAGTTTCTTTCAAAGTAGGAGGCATTTTGCAATGATATTTTAATGCAGGATTGCAATGAAATGTTAATTCCATAGGACGAAATATGTAAACAACTGGATTGAATAGTCACTTACTTTCGAAGGTAACGGCTGTAAACAGGACTGTACTGTTACTTTATTTAATGGGGAATATTTTAACATAGTAATGGCTATACTTACTTTACAGAGGACTAATGAGAACCATTTTCAAACAGCAATGAATAATAGGTTATTAGCTTCAGAAAGGAAGAAACACAACATTGGTTAACTATAGACTTAAACAGAAACTGTAAAATAAAACAGTTTAAACTTTTAATTCTTTAGAAGGGCATATCGCAAGTTAGATGCTAACTTGTTATGAGAAACGCCACCGACTAGGATAAGATACTTTTAAGTAGATCTTAGACTGGACTGGATTGATTACTACATTTTAGAATGAATACCTAAATATAGAAACGGACCTTTACCTACAAAGGAGCAGCATAGTTAAGCCGGGACATTTACTTAAACCAGAAAGGGGCATCTGCATATAGACTCAGCACTAACTTTAGAAATTGAAACTCACAAATAAGAATACAGTTTTCAAAGGCCATCGAATGATGTCATGCAGCAAAGGTCTCTACATACTGAAGTACCGTTTTAAAAGGCTACCAACTGATGTCATGCAACAAAGGTCTCTACAAATGACGCGAATGTCGAGAAAGGATTATGACAAGGTAGTGAAATGACGCGAATGTTGAGATAGGATTAGGACGAGGTAGTGAAATGACGCGAATGTTGAGATAGGATTAGGACGAGGTAGTGAAACGACGCGGTGGAAATATCAAGTGGACAGGGTAGTGTAAACAGTGATCAACATGCAACTACCAAACTCTGACCATAATCTTCATCTCATCAAACTGATTAAAAATTGTAAGAAATCTTGAGAAATGTATAAAACATTATAAGCAAGCACTGAAATAATGTCTGCAAGCAAAATGTTATCACGAACGACTTCAGGGATTACAAATAAAGAGAAAACTGAGAGATGAACTAAAAATAGTTTTAAAATAGTGGATTTAAAAGCATTACAAAAATGAATCACATCAAATAAAAACAAATTAAAACAAAGTTTAAAGGGTTAATTTGTAAGCAGCTGGCTTTATTTATATTTAACATAATTTCATCTGATGAACTTGGTTTAACAACAAACATACATTAATACAGTTGTATACAATACATTTCAGGAAAACATGAAAAGCAATACAACACCAAAGACATATGGGAAAATTAAATGACCTAAGAAGAAAAATAGTTTAAACATCGGTTTCCTATCATTTTGACAAGTTCTCTGTCAACTACCGGCGCTTGTAGTTCTCATCAAATGGCCTTCTGCAGCCGAGAGCCGCCTGATTCCCTCTCCAGTCTGACGCCAACCTGGAAACTAACATGTCTGCAAGGCAGGCACGTCTTGAGTTATCCCAAACTTTTGAATGACCACATTAAGATCTCGTTCATTTTAAGACGCACCTCTAAAATATCACTGAATTAACGAACAGATGAAATATATTTTGGTCCTAAATGTATCGTGAAATAAAATAACAACCACAGAGGCAAACTGATGACTTAATGAAAAATAAAAATTGAAATACCAAAACATAACAGCAGCAGCCATCAATTAGAAAACAATTTAAATATAACCGATTATATCATCGCCGTCACAATTAGTTTAATTTCTGACTCCAATAAGTAGCAGTGTTGTTGCATCCATTTTCAGTTATAACTCATTGACACCCTCTGTTAGTTACGAGTCCAATCAGTGACGATGTCACATTCATTTTCAGTTATGAGTCTAATCACCAATTCGTTTACACCCACTCTCAATTACGAGTCCAACCAGCAGCTAAATGTTTTTTTATTTTGTTGTCTAAGACTAAGACTGAGTTCCTACTGCCTGCTATAACTCACGATATCAATCACTCTTTGTAGAAGATATCACTGAAGTCACTCTGTGGCATCATGGAGGTTGGATGTGGGGACATTCGAAATATAGAATGAAATGCAACTAATTAGGTCCAATGCGATGGTGAGTGCAAAGGGATTGGACCAATGAAGTAGTCGAGTTATCAATGTTACAATTTCACTCATGTAACGAACTACTATGGCTCTTTCACTGTACTCTGAGAACACTTTAATGAAATAACTCCATTACTTTAACGAAGTGATACCAGTGACGTAATCGAAACATATACCTCACTGGTACCACCGATCTACTTCAGCAATAAAAGTGATTCACCGCACTGACATAAATGATTCACGTAAATCACATCAATGCTATTCAGTTCACTGATATAAGTGACTTTCCTTTATCCACTAGATTAAAAAATAAACAAACAAACAATAATTTAAGTGTAGATATCGCTACTTTAATAGCAATATGTACTGCTAGCGCTTGCGACAGTACGCTCGCCTACTGCACTGTAGTAAGCAATCTGCGAGAGTGAGAAGTGTCCATTTACCGTCATTTTCAATACCGCCCCCTTGTGATTTCGTACGAGTGCAAAATCGATGACGCTAAAATATCGGCAGTAATTTGCAAGGCTGGTATTTGAAAATCTTGTTCTGAGATTCCAGAACAGGACCTCAATCAATGATCCTTTAGTTCCAGGAAAGCTTCATGTTAAGAAAGAAAAGAAAAAAAAGAAAATAATTTATAAACCTTCGAACAATTTTAATATACCATGAAGGCATTAAAAGAACGTTGATTAGCAGTAACCGCAATCAAAGCGCTTTATAATCTAAAATAAACTATTTAACATCTATAAAATGGTGGACAGTCAGCATAGTTGTAACGGTAACCATCGATGGCCTAAGTGATAAATAACAATCCACTGCAACGCCTGTTTGAACACTTCACAAAAATATAAATGATTACACAGATTTATCAACACGGTGAGGCATAAGTCCTTGACCTTGAAATATCTATCTATCTATCTATCTATCTATCTATCTATCTATCTATCTATCTATCTATAAAACATAATATCACATTTTACACTGCTCAATAGTGATTCGCAAACTATGCCTGTCACTGATATTGCCAGTGTTTTTCCAAATATATCATATAAGCTCTAGCAAGACTTAGAAATCAATCAAAAGGCAGAAGAATTCATCTGTATATGAAATAAATCGAATGTCCACGTATCCAAAAGCACATGAAATTTGCACACGGAAAGTTATAATCAGAGGCCTACACTTTGTAACATATTGCAAACTCTCTACTACTCATACACACAGTCACACACACACACACACACACACACACACACACACACACACACACACACACACACACACATTTTAAATACTAATTAATTTGTTTAAACTCTTCCAGCATTGCCTTAATACCGTTCACCCCACCCCACTCCGCACACTCACTGTCATTTCCGCTTAATATCAATCTCGTGAACCGAACAGGTATTTTGTTGAGCCAGACTGCAAATTAAAATCAACGAAGCGAAAAGCGAACAGGAGAAAAAGTTTGATACAGGAAGAAGTCTGAAAACATTTATTTTTCTTCACTGAAATGTACATCAGAATCAACACTCCCCACCCAAAATAAAAGAATTAAAACGGTGCTACAGTACTCGAGTGCACATCAGTAAATTCCTTTGAAAAGGTATGGTTTCTCCATATGTTCAGCTAAACAGCTGAGTCTTTTGGTGAGCCAAAGAGCAAGAGCGGGAAGATTAGTGATTGTGGCGAATATATATATGTCCTTTGATTTGGACACGTGTATTTAATTCTGCTTATTAAATGAAATGAAACATAACACACAGTATTCAACCACATCATGCCGCCTATCAAACCAATGGACCTAGGAAGTGGACGTTATAGAAAAATCAATAAAGACTGGCAACAAGGATGGTGAGTGCACTGGTCATCTACAATCGCAGATGAAAACATCAGAATACTACCAGCATTACTATTACTACTACTAGTTTTTATTATTATTATTAATTAAATAAAATTGAATATATTGACATTGTATAAAAATGTCATTTTTCATATTAAATTACGATATTACAATATATTTAACTTCGGTCCAACTCGATGCAACAAAACAGTGACAAGCCCAAGTTAACACGTCTTTATTCCTACAATGAGCGCGTTTCGTTATAAATAAACAAGAGATTTTATTCCCCTGAAAAGTTATTCGCGGCCTTGTGACTTTGCATGCATGCCTGTTATTTAATTTAAAGCTAGCTGTCGCTGGCACACTTATTTGTTGCCTGGGTCGCTCAGTTAACTAACAGGGAACTTTCTTTCGTTTAAAGTATGTGTCCTGTGGGATAAACTTCCGTCCAAAACAAGGAAAAGAAAGCATTAAATATCCCATAGCTCAACATGTTTTTTTCCTAATAACATTAAACGACTTGTGACGGCTTAAGAGGCACTGAAGCTAACGGACGAGAATGCTCTTGGACATTTTTATTTTTGTAGCCCGATCTCCAATTACCATTTTGAAAAACAAAAAATTAAAACAAATAAACCTGTTAACATTAGACGATAAAGTCTCACTCCAATCTCCTTCAATGACGTTCTCACAATAAGAACTTCGCAAGAAATGACAGAACCACATTTGAATATTTCCCATGATTTTTTTCCCTTGTAAATTACTTGTGTAAAAAAGCTGAAATTGCACAGGAACTTAACGACTCTGAACTCTCTTCTGTTGCTTTATAACCTTTGCGTTAAGCAATATAAGAGATCGAACATGACGGCCAGCAAAAATAGCATCTGCGCAGAGACTTGAATCCAGATGCTATCAGAGTTACGGTACTTGATAGAAATGTGAACAGACACGACATAGCACCACTTAAACAGATAAATTATTTTTGACTTTAAAAAAAAAAGGACAACCATTTCATTTTTTCTTCAAAGGGTAATTTGGCACCCCCAAACTCAACGCTCCAGAGCCATTGAGTTTTTTAGGAGCGCTTTCCTGTAGACATATATCACCACTGAGCGGGCATCGAAATTGGTGTCAACGCTCCAACTGAATACATCTGCATACTTAAGAAAAACTTAAGGGGAAAGAAGAGTGCGTGCGGCGCGGAAGTATGATAACATCGGCATTGAGTGACAAGAGTCACGTGTGTTAGCTGGACCTCAAGACTCAGAACATCAGTTACCATAGTTGCAGATCTGGGAACAAATGAATGTAAATTTGAATTCTCCATGTGCGTGTATACAAAATAAACTGAGAAGAAAACTTCAAAATACCTCAGAATGCGAAATACAGCATCACGATATATCACAAAACTGGTGTGTGTGTGTGTGTGTGTGTGTGTGTGTGTGTGTGTGTGTGTGTGTGTGCGTGTGTATGTGTGTGTATATGTGTATATGTGTGTGTGCGTGTGTATGTGTGTGCGTGTGTGTGTATGTATGTGTGTGTATGTGTGTGTATATGTCTTTGTGTATGTGTGTGTATGTGAGTGTGTATTTGTATGTGTGTGTATGTGTGTGTATATATATATGTGTATGTGTGTGTATATATGTGTATGTGTGTGTGTATGTGTGTGTGTGTGTGTGTGGGGGGGAATGACCCGAATCAATAGGCAATAGGAATATAGATGGGAAAGACTGATGGGAAACGAATACGATCGAAGCAGAAGTTACAGACAGTTTAGAAAAAAAAAGGATATTGCATCTAAGGAGGAGATAAAAGCATAAGGTCAAATAACAAACCCCTCCTATTTTGCTTTTTTTATTGTTATCTTGTAACAACATATATCTATGTGAGCTAGCACATTTACATACGTTAAGTTTAACCGTCGCTTTATCTTTAGAACACTACACATTTTCTAGTTAGGAAATAAAATGTAAGAGCAGCTGTGACAATAAGACAACCTAGCAAGTGTCCCATGTAGAAGTCTTTAAGTTGTAATGATTTTTTTTTACGAATGTTCTGATGAAGATGTAATGATCTGTTTACCAATGTTCTGATGAAGTTGTAATGATTTGTTTACCAATGTTCTGATGAAGATGTAATGATTTGTTTACCAATGTTCTGATGAAGATGTAATGATTTGTTTACCAATGTTCTGATGAAGTTGTAATGATTTGTTTACCAATGTTCTGATGAAGATGTAATGATCTGTTTACCAATGTTCTGATGAAGATGTAATGATTTGTTTACCAATGTTCTGATGAAGTTGTAATGATTTGTTTACCAATGTTCTGATGCTCCTAAACAACAGATTTTTCTGCTGTAACATAATTTAATTTAATAAAAAAAAAAACCAAAGAAAAAGAAACGAATGCCAAAAATTAAGAAAATATCTATAAACTAAATCCAGAACAAACCCCGATTTGCGTTCAAACACAGAAAGAATCATAAAAGTTACAGAACACAATTTGTTAGGTAAATTCAGCAAACACTCAATCACTATAAAAAACACATGAACGGATACAGTAAGCATATATCCAGTCAGTCAAAGCAAGACCGGCAAAATGATAGCAAAAAATGATCAATCAGGAAAACGGTGCTACAAGTGATTGCGAGGCTAGGCGAGCTTTTCTGTCGAGGTTAGAGTCTTGCCCGTCCCTTAGAGACGTTAATAAACGGCGATGATAAAGAGGGCCGCCTGACGTGTCCAGTACTGAAGCTTCAATTCGCTCGTTAGCGTTTTTCGGTCACAAACCAATACAATAATACGTGTGAATAAGGAATTGGCTTGGTCACAAACCAATACAATAATACGTGTGAATAAGGAGTTGGCTTGGAAAGAAATATGTCAGAATAGATAACAAAACACATATTTATATAAACACACATCCTTCTACGTTCTATTTCTTCTTTTAATATAAAAAAAAATATTTATGAAAAGCATGACATGGTGCAATGATGGCAAATCACACACACATATACACGTTCTCTCTCTCTCTCTCTCTCTCACACACACACATACATACACACACACACACACACACACACACACACACACACACACACAATTCTACGCACTATTTCTTCTTTCAGTAAAAAAAATTACGCAGAGCGTGATGAGATGCCATGATGGTTCCCACTTTTTGCTTTTTAGAGATTTTTTTTTTACATTCGGTATTCAATATATAAACAAAAAAATATTGTCGAAAATAAAAATAAACACCAATAGTAACAAACACGAAAGATAAATAAATAAATAAAAACGAAAGTAGTATTAAATGACTCAGATACTGCCATATTAAATATCTTTCTCATTTGCCATTATCCACAAAGAAACTCATGAAATAACAGGAAAAAATCCACCTCACAATCACAAACCAAGAAAGCGAAGAACGTTAAGAAAATTGTATTCACACAGCTATCCAGTTCTGATGTGTAATAACTTCGCATATGATGTGGACATCGCTGTTATAACCAGCCTTGCATTTGAACAGCGAATATCGGCAAACAGCAGCAAAGACAACAAGCAGTGGTCAACTATCATAATCATAGTTGTGATTATTGACAGCGATGACCTGCACGAGGCAGAAATGGAGCAAACGTTGGACAACTCTTTTGTAATCACAGACCTGCGCATGGTCAGTGACAATCGGCGAAACAATGGCTGTGGGGCCAATGTGGACACGACTATTGTAACCACAGTACTGCTGGTCAACAATGATAAGAAACGAGAATAGGAACCGTACAAGGGAAACTCCTCTTTATCGGGACCACGTATTGATCCAACTGTAAGACATTTTCCAGACACGTATGGTGTTGGGAGTCTTTTTCTAAAAGAAACTGTATTCTGGATCTACCGCTCCGTTCAGTGTGTTCTATGCAATCTCATTTTGTTTCGACTTCATCGTAACTCCTATTTCTGTTTGCCGATACAACAATTACAGACAGCATACATGGCGGTAAAATAACGATTATTTTGACAAACTTAAAGCGTCAAATAACGTTAAACAATCATTGAGATTCGTAACCGCTATTCAAAGAGTAAAAGACGAAAGCCATCGTCCCCACTTATCCATCCATCCCGATGGCACAGATGAACGCCCTGAAGCGAATTCTCTAGTAAGACTGCAATTGGAATTGCCGAAGACTTTCAAAAACTCCCGCTGAGGAACCACTCATAGACATTTTCCTTAAAATAGCTCATTATAAAGTGGATTCTGAAGATTCCGAGCTGAAACTGGCAGCACTTAATGACGAGTTCTATCCCTGAGCTATGAACATACATCCTTTAAGCTTGTACACACATAAAGAGGACTTCCAAACCGCGTGCGGAAGATCTTCGTACTGATCTGCAGTCTTTCCTGAATGAATCCCTGGGAAATGCAAATTCAATATTTACACGATTTATGGACATCGGATATTTAAGCCATGATATAAAGAAAGCCTCGGGTTTCTTTTTCTTTCTGCCAGCCCAGCCTGTTATTTTGCTCTAGGTCAGAGTACCGCAGTCTATGGAAAATGTACCAGATATAGATAAGCTGTAAAGATGTCTTGACGCATCAGACAATCTGTAGTTGAAGGGTCATGTCTAGTGCATGCATTAATTAATCCTGTGGCTTTTAGTAAATAACAGAAGTATGTTATTGTGGATTATTCCAGACAGCATTGGCCAAAATAACAGGTTCTAACAATAGTTTTTTTTGGATCATGTTTTAGTCAGTGAGTGACCACTTCTTCGATGCCACCATAAAGGCATCAAAACCGAGCAGCTCTGAGGGTCTCTCTCTCTCTCTCTCTCTCTCTCTCTCTCTCTCTCTCTCACACACACACACACTGAAATGTGAGAAACACCTTCAACCGGGCATCAAATAATAGTCAACCGTCCGAGTACGGAAATATGACGTTGGACCTAAAAGTGGCAGTATATTTATTCAATGCATACCTGCTCAACTGGATTTGTTGCATACCCCCACCGCCCCGCCCAGACTGCAGGTATGTGTATCATTTAAAAACAACAACAAGAACAACATCTAAAATTAAATCTAGAAAAGATTCTGTGCACACAAAGCGCAGCGGAGAAAATAAATATAATTAGTCCTATATCTTGGTGTCTATATTTAAATCTTCTCGCTGTCCTTAAATTGTAAATTATAGAATGAAATTTAACACCGGATGAAAACATAATAATATTGGAAGAATATGATATGAAATCGGTGTGTAGTCACGGTGTTCAGCGATTACAGAAAGACCTCACCGCAGAGTAAATCACAAATGTTCTTACAGAAAAACCTCACTGCTAGTAAATCACAAATGTTATACCAGAAAAACCTCACTGCTAGTAAATCACAAATGTTATACCAGAAAGACCTCACTGCAGAGTAAATCACAAATATTCTTATAGAAAGTCCTCACTGCTAGTAAATCAGAAATGTTATACCAGAAAGACCTCACAGCAGAGTAAATCACAAATGTTATACCAGAAAGTCCTCACTGCTAGTAAATCACAAATATTCTTATAAGTCCTCACTGCTAGTAAATCACAAATGTTATACCAGAAAGACCTCACCACAGAGTAAATCACAAATGTTCGTACGGATTGACAGGCTCAATACTGCTTTCAAAACAGAATCAACCATCCTGGCTAAATGTTGGCGCACTACAATCACCACTACATTATATGCAGCATAATTACAAAAATCAATCACCAAATAAATCACCACTAAACTGTATGCTAGTCCACTACAAAATGAATCATGACTAAACTATATCTTAGACTGACCTAGAACATTATAAAATCAATCATAACTACATTATATGCTAGTGTCACTACAAACTCAATCATTACAGCTCTCCTCTCACAAATGCAGCTAAGAAGGAAATCTGGTCAAGTCAGATGCGAGCACCTACTATGTCTAGTCACATGTGGACATCTACTATGTCTAGTCAGACAAGGACATCTATTATGTCTAGGAAGATGTGAACATCTACTGTCTAGTCAGACAAGGACATCTATTATGTCTGGAAGATGTGAACATCTACTACAGGCAAATCAATTATTACAGCTGAAATTTCTTTGACGATTAGCTTGCCAAGTGTAGGACGTCAAGTGAAGGTGTACACATATACCTGGTGGAGAACATTAACTGAAGGTGTACACATTTACCTGGTGGATGACATTAATTGAAGGTGTATACATTTACCTGGTGGGGGACATTAACTGAAGATGTACACATGTGCCAGGTGGAGGACGAGAGAAGATGTAAACATTTGCTAGATGGCTCAGTACTCAAACGTCAACAGTGATAAAACAGGGCAGAATGAATGGTGTGATGACGCACACACTACTATTTTAATAAACGGTACTTTGGGAGCAGACTCCGATATATAGTAACAGAGATAAATAATTAAGTTTGTTTACAATGTGTAAGCCTTCAGTTGGCAATTAACTCTCCATTCTTTACTGCCACCATTTATTGCTGCTTTACAGCAATTTCGATTGCTCTTGCTACTTTGCCTGGATTGAAATTTACTATGGAGCAACAGTTTACATTAATCCTGATTCTAGGTGTGTGCTTTATAAATAGGTTCCGCAGCAGTAGTTACAGAAAGTAAGAGCAAAGACATTACTGCTGTAGGAAAACAAATATTAAAGAGTACTTCTTCCATCATTTTACCTCGATTAAACACGTAGCAGGATATAATCGATAGAGAATCTGACATCAAGATGACAACCTATTTCGAAACAGAGATGACACAGGAAACAGAAAGAAGCACATACAGAATGACGACTCAATTGGAACTATAGATGAACTCGCCGAAGCAGGCCATAAGAGCCCATAAATAATCATATAAGCACCCCTTAAATAAAATTTATGGTGCAAATTCTCTCAATAATCCAAAAGTCAAGGGAAGGGACAACGGAAATGGTAATGAAAAAAAACAACCAGTCGCCCCTTCTAGAAAATTTCTGAGTCGCTAAAGAAACAGCACTGGCGACTGAACAGCTTGATAAATTCAATTTAGCACATCCCTTTGTGATATTCTGAACATTAATGGAAATGCAGTTTAAAAGGAACATTAATGCACTTCCAGAAAACTTTCAAAGAAAGCAAATGACTTTTCATAGCCCGTAAATCCATCACTAATGACCATTGCATCCATGGGGACAAGATTTCTGACCACCTACGTCTTTGCAGTCTGTACCAGCTTCTTCTACTGTTCAAGGCCAGACTGACGACTGCAGCAAATTTTCACATATGAAATTACCAAGTGCATGGAGTAAACATGTATTTATGCTTGTGGCACCTTCTACACACACACGCAGCATAATCTAATTTTAAACTGCGAAACATTCCAAATTATCAAGGGGCGCTTCGAAAGCACAGCACAGCATACAAAGTACGCGAAAAATGTCCGTGGTAAATCCCACGCAGTTGGAGGATGAAGATGATGACATAGGGGCAAAAAAGCTATTTTCAACGTTGGTTGATTCCGATGATGGCAAGATATACCTTGTATTCTCATCGCTTGAGATAAATAATGTTAGGGCAATTAATACAGTCCTACCACCAAGATACATCTCATGCATTTAGGAACCGTTGTTAGTAGTCGTACCATCAAGGTACACAGAGAGGAACTCTAGTTAGAAGTCTTACCATCAAGGTACACAGAGAGGAACTCTAGTTAGAAGTCTTACCATCAAGGTACACATACAGAGAGGAACTCTAGTTAGAAGTCTTACCATCAAGGTACACATACAGAGAGGAACCCTTGTTAGAAGTCCTACCATCAAGGTACATCGCATACATTGAAGAACCCCTTTCAGGAATCTTACCATCAAAGTACAACTCATGCACTAAGGAACCTCATTAATAGTCATCCAACCATCAATGTACATCTCATGCACTGACGTACCTTGTTAGTAGTCCTACCATCAAGGAACATGACATACACTGGTAAAACATTGTCAGATATCCTACCATTAATGTACATCACATGCATTGAAAAACCTCAGTTAGTAGTTGGAAAATCTGAAGTAAATGGAACGTAATGAACAATTTAGCCGGTTATCACATCGACTCGAGTAAATCGCTCGAAGATGACTATTTTTATGTGCAACATTTTCAGTAAATCGGAAACAAAATAGAAAGAAAAGAAGAAAGTTTCACAAAAATAACAATTTTGACTGACAACATTTAACTGAAATCACACAAATGACGACTTTATAAACAGTAATGTAATCACAGATAGATATATGTGTGTAAATGGATATGAGTGAATCTTGGAATATCTGCCTACATGTGGGGTCTAATTCTAGAAATGAACAGTCAGCGAATGTTGGACGGCGGAAATCGTTTCTGGAAATGAAATCTATGCGAAATTTAGTAATCCGCTTGAATACCTAAAAAAATTAAATAAATAGAACCTGAAAATGAAAAGAAAAAAATTACTACCGAATAAAACCAAGAATCCCCAGTCATTCAATATTCTGCTGTAGATTTTTAATTATTAAATTGTATTTGGAAAAAACAAAGAAACACTCTAAACAACCTTTAAAAAATAAATTCAAACATAGCAACAATAAACAGAATTGAATAAAAACTCTTTTCTATTTCAATTTACATATAATTTAAAATCCGTTAAAACCTAGCCGCCCCCACTCCCAACCAACAAACAAAAAACCTCACAACAACAGCAAAAGCAAAACCCCAATAAGATAGAAAATAAGTGAATGAAATTGTTTGATAAATAAAGTTAAGAAGTGAGACCCGCATTCTTCAAGACGACTGTTTCAAAAGATATAGGTCAGAAACTGGCTGGTTTGACGAGAGATTTATTAAAATAAATGTGATAAATGTTTGTGATTAAATTTAAGACCATATCAGTTAATAAAAATATCAATAAAATGAAACACTGAAGTACTTAATGACAAATAAAAATTTCTACGAAACTTAACAACTATTATAAAGAATTTACATTTGTGAGATACACTTTGATGTCTCATCATTCCAACAAGTGAGTATGCAATAGTTTGAATGTATCCGAATATTGGTCAATCTGTAAATCGTGGACATTTACAGAGCGTAGAGTGTTCTCAACTGTAAATACTAAAATATACATTTATAAATGAACAATAACATTTCTTTCGCAGTTCTTTTTTCAGATATTTTAAATGACCAAGAGTATGGTAATTAACAACGTCTAAAGTAAAAACATGATAAACTGTAAAGAATCCTCCATACTTTAACGTGCACTTAAAACAGGATGCATAAATTAATTTGCATCCCATCATTTTCTATTTGCTCTTAGCAAATGCTAGTTCATGAATGTGACAAAAATACAAATATGTATCACTTCAAAACTTACAAAATCTTAACTTTACTTTGCTAAGGATTTCTTTCCTGTATAAATTTTTTTTTGAAAAGCATGAAAATAAACGAAAATTGTTTGTTTTCTGACAACAGAAATTCTGTCCTGTTGAGTACTTTCTCCATCCTATACCTTATTAACAGATGCTGCAGTGTGTTTCACCCCCATGTTTCGATATTTTCCCAAACCACTTTTTTCAAACAACAACCAGCACTCTGCATCCATCTTGTATCACTCGCACGACTTTCTTAAAAGACGAACTGGCACTAAGTGAAGATCTTGTGCCAAAACAAACATCCGACCGCTCAGCCAGTTAGCCACTCATAGATAATGGAAATAACAGACTTCGGAACTAATTTCGCCATTTCTCAGTAAAATAGAGAGTTATAGAAAAGTTAAAGAAAAACGGTAAAAGAGCTAAATAGGAGTCAACTAAAAATGTGAAGGCAAGCAAGAGTGGGAGAGTAATCTCTGACGCAGAGGATTGATGAATAAGATGAACAGACAAGTATATGAATTCACAGAGATAAATAGCAATCAGTGGATCGATCGATCCATCTATCCATCCATCCATCCATCTATCTGTCTGTCTGTCTGTCTGTCTATCTATCTGTCAAATCAGTTGGATAAACAAACATAAATGTGTGCACGCAGAAATGAGTGATGGAGAGAGATAGAGAGTGAAAGTGAGAGAGAGAAAGAGAAAGAAAAGAACAAGTGTGAGAAATGTGAAAGCGATATATAACGATACGGATGAAGTGGTTACAGGTGATTAATGTAGCATGCCATGGACCTCAGGCCAAAAGAATGGTCAATCAATGAAATACTGTAACATCACTGCTTTCCATTTTATGTGATTGCGAAGTATAATTATTTAGAACCTGGCACGCACAAGGAAAAAATGTGGGGGAGAAAACCAGTAGCGTTGAATCCAATATCACTGACTGACTGGTTCTACGTTCAATAATGATCTTCAAGCCAGAAAACACAACCTTCAAAACAGACAATAAGAACAGAGGCGATACAGACACACACACACACACACACACACACACACACACACACTGAGTGGTGTTACAGCAACGGGAAGAGTGAGAGAAATATTGAGAGGTAATGAGTGGGCAATAAGGGAAGATTACTACTTTTTTGTGGATCTAACTTACATGCAAAACTAAATATAGTCTTGGTGAACAGACTATCAGACTATACCTAATACTTACAAACTTCACTAAAGAAAATTCAACAGAGACCTATTATATGAACACACAAGAAAAGTAAATACAAATATCTTCATGTTAGGTGCAACGTTTCCTCTAATATTTTTGTGTGTGTGTGCGGAATTGGTTGTTTCAGCTTGTTACCACAACTTGTGCGCGAAATTTTGAAACTGCTGCGCAGCCTTTTCTAATAAGCTGCGCGGCCGCGCACCTTAGGGAAACATTAGTTAGGTGTGCAGACATTTTAAACGATAAATGACTGTTATTATAGTTTACATTAAAAAAATATCAAAACATTTCTTCAATATTTGTTTAAGTCAGATGTTTAAACAAATGAATTATGACTACAAATATAACCATTACATAATATTTATGCGTATCTTACTTTTATCTTAAAAAGGAAATATTAATAGGTAGTTCTGCTAAGAAAACCGAAATGAAAGACCTACCGTATGAAAGTTAAAATAATTGTGAACAATACTGTCGATCTTTTAATAAAGATACAAATTGCAGAGTACGACATTAAATCAGTGTAACAATTATTTGGCAAAGTATAAAAAAAAAACTGAATCAAAATCACAAAAGAAATCATTAGTATCACACAAACAAACAAACAAACAAACAAACAAACAAACAAACAAACATTGTGTACTAAAAGATATGCATTAGTATTAGAAGTCAAAATGATTAAGAAGTTAATGCTCCATGCATTACTATTATATGTAATAGTTACTTCCTTTGGACAAATATATAGCACAGACCAGGATGTAGGCCAAAGCTTGGAATAAAATTAGAAATCAGTCAGTCAGCAAAACAAAATGTGCAGATAATAACGAGGTTATTGAAGTTGCCCACTTTTTTGATTGTATCTCATTCCCTTGCCTATTAAGCAAACACCCTCTCTTTCAACCCTATTGATTTCTCTTTATAAAGCAAACGAAACAAGCCAGCGAAAGGCTTAATGCGATTGGTCCTTTAAAGAAGTTTGAAATGAGAAAATTCTTGGATTGGCATTCTGGCGATTTTCATATAATGAGGCAGTAATGATAAAATGTTTCCAAAAAGTACGAGTATTGTTATTGCATGTTTTAAACCATATGTAAAAAATATCATAACGGATAGGAACTTTTCGCAAACATTTACTAAACCTACAGATGAAGAAGGATTGAACAAATTTCACTCAAATTCAGAGCAAAGGATTGAAAACACTTCACACAAACCCAGAGGAAAAGACTGAAAACATTTTACAAAGCCCAGAGCAAAGGACTGAAAACATTACACACTAGTCTGGGGAAAACGACTGAAAACCTTTCTCACAAACCTGTGGAAAGGTATTCGTCATTTAAGTCCGGTTAGTCTTACAACCATCTTCACTGTGTTCACACTGGTAGGAACAGTTACTGGGTCGATTGCATGCAACACTTAAAAAAGCTAATAATTAACGTATGAAACGCTATTTCACCACATAGCCTAACCAGGGAGTTTCGAACATGGAGTGTAACGATTTATTTATGAAAAAAAAAAACGTTTGGTCAAACAAATAAAGTTGTTAGACCTTCTCTTCGTGGCATGCAGCGATGATTAACAGAAGAGCAACAATTACTTGCCTGAATTTAATCTTGATTCTCTTATTATTTTAAAATTACATCTACATATTGTCAACATTCTAGGACGTCACAGTTTACATACGCCTAGTGTGTAAACATTTTAGGACGTTAAATTACATCTACATATTTTTAACATTCTAGGACGTTACAATTAATTGGCTGGTCTCGTTCTCGTAAATCTTAATCATTGGATAATAAAACTACTCACCCAGTTGGAACTGATTTGCATTACATCAGCAATTTATAACATATTCTCAACTTGAGTCTTTACTTCAACTCAGACACTTTAAAAAATACCGTCATAAGGAGTGCCCAAGGTCGGGTCTCGTCGATAATTAAAAAAAATATATATAACAATTAAGTTTAGAAATAGGGAAGGCAAATTATTTACTCCGCCACATCAAATAATACTTTAAACTTTCATCTCAGAATGACAGGTTTAAAATTACAGTTTGTAAACGTTCTAGCAGTTTATATCTTTTACCTATAACGACTTATAGGAAACATCTCAGAACGACAGACCTACAGTCACCTACAGTAAACATCTCTGAACAGGCCTGTAGTATATGTGCTGTAAACAGTCTAACCAGTTTAGGCTTATAGCAAACATATAGCAAACATCTCACAACGACAGGTCTATAGTTTACATTTTGTAAACATTCTACAAAGTTTACACTTAGAGTCACGTAAAATAAACATCTGAGAATGACAGACATACAGTTACATTGTGTAAACATTCTAGCAGCTTATACCTCTAATGACTTCTAATAAACATCTCTGAACGACTGACCACTAATTACATTGTGTAAACATTCTAGCAGCTTATACCTCTAATGACTTCTAATAAACATCTCTGAACGACTGACCACTAATTACATTGTGTAAACATTCTAGCAGCTTATACCTCTAATGACTTCTAATAAACATCTCAGAACGACTGACTACCAATTACATTGTGTAAACATTCTAGCAGTTGAGCCTTAGAGTCAATTATAGTAAACATCTCAAAACGGAAGTCCTACGGTTACATAATATATACATTCTATCATATTAGGCATGCAGGAATTCCTAAGAGTTATGTCAAACTAGTATATGAGTTTTTCAACAATTACATTTTACAAATTTAAGAAAGAAAGAAAGAAAGACAAGCACTTAGTTTACACCATGACAGCATTAAATCCGAAAGCGCTGTCCTTAAAATACCTAACCCTGACTGGACGAACTTAATAAAAAAAGGAACTGCGGGAGGGGGAAAAAAACGACAAGTGGCACTTACTGCTTCACACATGCGCAATCGGTAGCAGCAAGAACGTTGAGTTAATCTTTATTTTTTTAATGTTGGGACGAGTATCGGAAAAAATTTAAAGAAATGTGAATTTAATCTGACTGGGACATGCACTAACACATGCATATAAATTCAGACAGACGCACTCACACACAGAGAGAGAGAGAGAGAGAGAGAGAGAGAGAGAGAGAGAGAGAGAGAGAGAGAGAGAGAGAGAGAGAGAGAGACGTACAATCAATGATGCCTGCTCTTGGCATGCGCACTCATGTGGCTCAGAAGCTCTGGTAAATTGTCCTAACACGTACCACTAGACCAAAGGAATGTTAAGTAGCAAGAACTCAATGATGTATAAATGTAGAAAGTACTGGTCGAAACGGAAAGACATTAAAATCGATTGCTGAAATTCCAGCTAAGACGTTGGAAATTGCAGTCTACAAGACGTTAAAAATTAGCTAGTGAAGAGATTGTACACTAATGGCATATACCGGAAACACGAGTGATACAGTAAGTTATATTTAGCAAGCAAGGATCTATGAATCATCGTCACATCGTAATATACAGTGAGTTATATTTAGCAAGCATAGATCTATGAACATCGTCATTTCGTAATATACAGTGGACTTGTACACAATCCAACTCCCGAAAATTAAACTTAAGAAATCGAACAAACAAACAATAAAAGAAAAAGAATACACCTCATGACAAACATCACGCGTACGAATACTTAGGCACACAGGAAGCACACATTTTTGTAAGAAAAAACAACAGCAGTTAAAAGAAACGCGCTTTATGTAATAATAAAATAACGACAGTTTGAAAATGTGGTGTGTGTGTGTGTGTGTGTGTGTGTGTGTGTGTGTGTGTGTGTGTGTGTGTGTGTGTAAGGGAGCGAGAGAGAGGAAAGGTGAAATAGGCATCAATGCCTGAAAGTAACAGGTTCATTCTTATCAATCCAAGGGAAGCAACCATTTTCTTCAGCTGCTATCCAAAATAAATTTTGCAGTTGCAGAAACTGTATGCTGCACGAAAAGTTTTACTGTATGCTGAAGCCTGTGTATATTTTTCTGTCCTGACCGCAGATACAAAATATACCTATGTATTCGAAAAACAATCTCTATTATGTAGTTTCTACATTATAAACACGGCTGGCCAAATGTTTTTTGTTGTTGTAAATTTGACGCTTGAAACTTGATAAATAATTTTAGACACTTTATAATCATTATTTTTTAAAAGTAGCAATCACATAATTTCTTTTAAAGAAAAGCCCACTCTCACACACATTGGAGACGCAAAAGATTTACAAAAAGTTCCAAACATTTACATTTCGACATTGCCTGGTACTTGAAGGGAAGTGCTATTTCCTACAAACTCAGGTGGCAGCTAAAGTTTTAGGACACCGTGCTCGCTAGGTGAGTAACACGAATTACACAAAAAAAAAAAAAAAAAAGGAAAAAAAAGAAAGAAAAAAAGAGAGAATAAGCATGATACGTGACAACTATTCTTTCATCATCCTCAAATCAGACACTTTCATGTTAAGCATAATCCCAATCAAATTAATTGTTCGTTTAATTAAAACAACACTGAACAAATAAAACCAAAATTATTTAAAAGAAGTCTAAAATAAATGACAAACGTGCCATTGAACAAAAACTAGTCGTAGAGGAAGAAATGACAAAAACACGAAGAACATGACAACCACCTACCCAACACTGATGACCAAAGAGGTCATAGTCGAGGGCACGGCGCTGGTTGTTTGGAATAAGCCATCCGTACTGCATGAAGTGGTGGCGGTTGTGTTTGCCATGGTGGTGTTGGTGTGGTCGTAGGAAACGCGTCTTTTCTGGTGTAGCAAACGCACGTGCAGCGCGTTTGGGACTGTTGAGAGTGCGCAAAGGAGGATCTTCAGCAGCGAACACTTTATACCCTCCCTTGTCCTTGATCATTTTAAAACAGGTGCATTATCATTCCGAGCTTATTGAAGAGTTGATTCCCTTTGCACCCATTCTGAGGGCCATTTGTTAGCCAACATTGCTGTACAAAATCAAGAAGACCATAATCAGGGTAGAAAAGCACCGTGAGTTTAACGCCTTTTACATCATTTGCTCGGCTCAGTATAGTCATCTGCGAGCATCTTCCCCGTCCCCAGCGAAATCATTTAATATTTGGTCAGTTTGTATTTCGTCAAAATCCAACCCAAAGCAAGCCAAGACATGACTTAAAACAATTTTGATTTCACTCCAAGTAGAATTAAGTTTGCAGCTTCAGAAGAAAGATTTTAAACGAAACCATTTCGTTTTATCAAAGAGTTCACGAAATATTTTAAACTATCTGAACTCTACACTCCAAGCTGTCGAAATATTTAAGGAGGCTCGTTCTGAAGCAAACTGGATGAGTCTGGCTGGTTACTCCGTGCGTCCGCAATATTTATTTTTTCTTGCTCCGGAAAGGAAGTTCTCCATCTCTTAAAGAACACGCAATTCAATTCCATTAACACAACGCATTTACAAAACAAAATGAAGCCATCTTTCAGTTTTAAATAAATTCTGAAAACTGCAGTGATGTGTGGATGGCTTTACGAAGGTCTTTGTTAATTAAGGTTACATTTTGCATTTCCCTATGTTTGAAAATGTGTGTGTTTATAAATATATCGTTAAATTTTGACTTCCCTATTTTGAAAATGTTATGTACACTATGCCGTTAAATGAATGTGTTGCATTGTGCTTTCTAGTACGAGAGGTCGAACAAATTACAAAGAAAATGTAAATTATATTCTCCGAGCATAACCACAAACAGCTGTTGGGCAATAGATTGAGTCATTTAAAGACTGGGATATGTCTTGCTATAAAACAGCAAATGTGAAGATAAAGAACCATAACAGTTTTGGTCACTCAAAGACTGGGATATGTTTTGCTTATAAAACAGCAAATGTGAAGATAAAGAACCATAACAGTTTTGGTCACTGGGATATGTCTTGCTCATTACTCAGGAAATGTTTCCTAGCATGTGTCTCCTTTGATTAGAAGGGCGGGGATTTACTTTTGTTTATTTATCTTCAGTAATTGAACCGCTACTGGTAATTATATCATTAACTAGATGTTTTTTGTTAGCATGTTTGTTTGCGATACAACTAGTTAGGTAGAGTCTGTCCGTAACGTTCAAATTTCAGACTACATGTTTTTTGTTAGCATGTTTGTTTGCGATACAACTAGTTAGGTAGAGTCTGTCTGTAACGTTCAAATTTCAGACTACGTTGGAAGGTCACTAATGACAGTCAATTTTCATAGTTTTTGTGTTTCTTCTGAAACCCATTTAAATTATTCTTTAATCATTTCCATTATTACTTTAAATTTCGTCTATTTTTCCCTTTCTACCTCATAATGACCACGATCAGTCAACAAATCATAACAACTACACACGGTAATGCAGATCAGGGGACTTCATTCTGAACGGTTTGTTGAGAGTGAAGAGAAATGGACAGCTCCCAATATCACGATGGTCATCAAAAAACAACAACAAAAAAAAGGGGGGGATGTGGAACAGGGAACTGCTCTGAGACCGTTGTATTGACAGTGCACGGAAAGTGTGTTTGCTGGTGTGACACCTATCCAGATCGATACGCGTCATCTGACCTCTCGTGATCGATATAACTCTGATTAATCAATCCGTTGAAAATACGATCAAGTGAAATGTAAATATAAAATCCAGAATTTCTTTTTCACTCCTGACCCGTCTTAACAATACCAAGTTATCTATGCTCTTAAATAGAAATCCGCAAAAAGAACAAAAATCCTCAAACAACAATAATAATACAAAGAACAATATTAATAATGTTGCGATTAATGAAGATGCATTATAGCTCTTCATACGATCATTAACTATGATCCCGAGTCGAGCTCATGGAGAGGGGAACTCAATACTCCTTGGTTAAAATAAAAATGATTTCAAGACGAAATTCCTGGCAAAGTTCAATTCATGATCGCGTTCTTCTTTTTCTTTTGTTGAGTGGAATGTCACACACAAAAAAGCGTTTGCTTTACAACAGAAGGCGTATTTAACGCCGGCAGTTAAAAAATCCTCACATCAGCTTGTCCTCAAAATCTGAACCAAATGATTCTACCAACAAGGCATATAAGTCTGTCAATACTCTAGTTCTACGATTTACAGGATCGTGGTGTTTCGGACTCCGTAAGCCCCACATATTTGCACTTACTTGGAGCTAATTTCTATATCACGCAATAATACTGCTTGCCATTTTTGATCGATCAATTCATTTCTCTTTAGCATTTACTTCTGGTTGTCATCCACTGTGCGGGGATAGTGCGTGTGACTTTCCAACTTATACAGACAGATGATGAGCTTGTGAAAAAGAATCATGCTGCAGAGTCGGTAGGAAAATAAAATGGATGGAGCCGGAGAGGCGACCAGATCGTCAGTTAGGAGATTAAACGCTGGTTAGACAGTTTCAGGTACTGGCTGTAAAATAGATAAGGGTAGGTTAATCAATATCCGATATTGGAAAAAGATCTAGGTACACTTTTAATGTCGGGAATACAAATGAAGAATCAGTCTCAATGACTGACGACAGAACAATGCCAGTAAGACACTTTTAATATCGCGAACAGAACTGAAGAACTGATCTCAATGATTGACGACAGAAAAATGCCAATAAAATGCTCTAAATGATCGATGCCGGAACAGTCAATAAGGGAATAGATTGAGGGAGAAACTCTAAAAAACAAAAGCCGATAGTGGAATAGATCTGAGTTAGTAATCTCAATTTTCGATGAGGAATAGAAATGGGGGTAGATTCCAACCCTAGTTTTGAATCGTACCCTGGGAGACATGTCCATTGTGGAATAAGTGAGTGTAATAATCAGAGAGTTCGATGATAAATAGAGTCAGTCAGTCAATCTTCAATGCCTCATTTTGAAACCTACCAAGGGAGACAAACTTAATGTTCCGTTGATGAATGGAGTTGGAGCTTTATGGTTTAAGCAATGATTATACCTCTTGTTAAGTCATCAATTATTTCCTACTAGTCTCCCTTCGTCTATCCATTCACCCACTCTCGCCTATCCATTCACCCACTCTCGTCTATTCATTCACCCACTCTCGTCTATCCATTCACCCACTCTCGTCTATCCATTCACCCACTCTCGCCTATCCATTCACCCACTCTCGTCTATCCATTCACCCACTCTCGTCTATCTATTCACCTACTCTCATCTATTCACCTACTCTCGTCTATCTATCTATTTGTCTGTCATTCCATCCATCCATTGATCTTTCTTCATGGTTGTCGCTTTGCAAACATTGCATCAATATCTGTCCATCCATTTACCTGACTGTGCATGCAGTGTTCATGTAAGTTTTCCAAAGGGTCAAAGGTTACTTATCCGGTTAATGTGCCTTTTAAGGGAAGCGTTTTATCTCTGTTGACTAGTACAGTGACAGTTCGTTTGCTAAAGTTAACTTTATAAGATTACCGTGTGCCTTGCATCGTGCATGCGTGTTATCTCGGCAGTCTAAGAAAAAGCAATGAACCTTCCTAGCCGCTCCCAGTCCAGTGATCGATTTTCTTGTCTGAAATAAACAAGACGCCAATCAAAGACGAATCTGTGTACGAGAGGCATTAGAACGAGGCCCGCGGATTTAAAAGTCACAGCTCTGATTCCAGATCCGACATACGAGCGGAAGAGCCACAATAAAGGAATCAATCAGGCTGTTGGATTCTCCACAGCAGAAGTCTGCGATAAGCTTTATCGCACCGTCCTAAAGAACTAACTTTTGCTCGAAAACGAATGCCATGGCCAAGTTTCACAATCAATTACAATGCGAAATGCTGGGATGTTGGAAACTGAGAGAAGACGCACCGACGATATCATTAAATGATTTGCCAATGTAAGAACAACTATTTTTCTTGTCACTGTGACTGCGATTAACACGAAAGGACCTAGTCTTACTTTCTAATTGTTATTTTACAGACAACAATCAGTTATCGCTTAATATAAGAACAAGCATTCATCTTTGAAATATGACTGCAAATGACAGAAAAAGGACCTTGTCTTAGTTTCTAAATATTAGAAATTAAATTAGAGAATAAAAGAGAAATCTGATTAAAGAATATATGCGTGAACGAAAATAAATGTCTCTTACTTATGTCAGAAATATTAACGGTTACTTTAAGTAAATGTCCTTCAAAATGCAAACTGACTAAGAGGTGCCTAGTGTTGATATAGTCATCGCTTGATTATCATTGTTAAACGTACAGCAAATAGAGATGTCTCATTAAATATATAAATAATAAATAAATGCTTCCGGGTATTTATTTTCGTGCACAAACACACTCACGAATATTAAATAAATACATGCGTTCTCGGTAGCAGTTCAGTGTACAAACACATACACATTAAATATATATAATCTGGATGTTGTCATACAGAGTACAGACACATACAAACAATAAATATATACATTGGGTGTGGTCATACAGTATACATACACATATTAAATATATATTCTGGGTGAGGTCATACAGTGTACAGACACAAACAATAAATATATATTCTGGGTGAGGTCATACAGTGTACAGACACAAACAATAAATATATATTCTGAGTATGGTCGTAGAGCGTCGTACAAACACAAACGCATAATAATAATATATCAATGTTTTCGAATTGTGGTCATTCATACAAACAAATATAGGCGTATTTAATATATAAACGATTTTTGGGTGTGGTTACTCTGCGTACAGTCAAATACTCGCACATTCAGGGTGGCCCAAAAGTAGGTTTACAGTTATTAAACTACCTTTTATATGGTTGAAGTTACTTGCTTAGTAATACCAATATAAAACATTCCTCAGAGTATAAATCTAACTTACATAAACAGCTTTTTCTTTGCTAATTGTAATTTTTACTTGATAATATTTTAGTGTCGAATTTTCAAATAGTCTACGTGATAACTGTAAACCTGCTTTTGGGCCACCCTGTATTAAGATATATTCTGGGTGATGTATCTTCGGACAAAGAGTTATATACCCAACCCCACAACAAAATATATAAACTAGCGCTGACCAATAAATGAAAAATATATTTATCTTTACATGATAAAAACACAATTTAAACTTACTAAATTAACGAAAACCTCGATTCATTTTAAAAGCATCTGAATCTGAACGCACAAACTATTATGGGTTCACATACATTCATCGGTGAAAAAGATTATTTCCAAGAGGAATATCATTAATCTGATCACTAAAGTAATACGCGTTGTTTTAGTTTAAGTTACTCGTATAAAACACGTCCTTTTACGAACTACTAAGAACTATTTGCTAAAACAAAACTAATCGAAAGTATTGACAACCGCCTGTTTGCGGTTAATGAATACTTTATTCTCACCATAACAAATTTAACCAAATATCTTAAAACCTTTCGGTGAGCTTAAAAAATATCTTTACTTTCATGATATCATATTTATGGAATGTCTGTATGTATGAGAAAACCTTTCGTTTGAGCTTTAAACACTCTTTACTTTCGCTCTAACCAGGCCTTTATGAATAAACCTTTTATCTGAGATTTAGAAGAGTTTACTTTCACCATAATCATGTTTTGGAATGTCTTTATGAGTAAACCTTTTATCTGAGCTTTAGAACAGTTTACTTTCACCATAATCATGTTTTGGAATGCCTTTATGAGAAAATGGCAATGTGCTGAAAGGCGTACACTACTCACACAATATACAAAATCAAAGCCATCTAAATGCGAATAGAAAGTCCATACAAAACAATTAAACTGAGAAAGTCTCACAATTAAAAGACAAGGCTATACAAGTACAGAGAAAGTCTCACAATTAAAAGACAAGGCTATACAAGTACAGAGAAAGTCTCACAATTAAAAGACAAGGCTATACAAGTACAGAGAAAGTCTCACAATTAAAAGACAAGGCTATACAAGTACAGAGAAAGTCTCACAATTAAAAGACAAGGCTATACAAGTACAGAGAAAGTCTCACAATTAAAAGACAAGGCTATACAAGTACAGAGAAAGTCTCACAATTAAAAGACAAGACCATTCGCACCCGGCCTTCAAAAATAAATCTGAATTAAATGAAATCAAAATAATGCATCAAAGCTAGTAGTTAACGTTGTTGTAAACATTAATCATGTCTTCTGTCGAAAGTGTTGTACAGAAAATAAAGCACAAAACTCCCCCCCAGAGATGTCCTGTAAGCCTTTAAATTAAACCGCTTAAGTTTACGTGATAGTGAACAAACTGAATAAATCCTCATCGGGCTTCCATCAGCTAAACAATGTAAGGAAGAAAAACAGTGCGCGCGCGTGTTTTGTGTGTGCGCGCGCGCCTTCTATTTGTGTGTATGTGTGTGTGATGAAAGCATTGCTATCTCTTTATTTAAATCATCGCCTCAAGCTTCGGTAACGAAGTGCTGCACATGTTCGGATTAGATAGGAAAAGGAATATGATATGGTGTGCATGTGCATGTGCGAGAGAGAGAAAGAGAGAGAGTGGGAGAGTGAGAGAGTGAGAGAGAGTGGGAGAGTGAGAGAGAGAGTGAGAGGGAGAAAGAGAGAGAGAGTAAGAGAGAGAGAAAACGAAGCACAGAAATGGAAAAAGGAGAATCAGTCTATTTCTAGCGAATATTTCCCAGTTTCAAAGCATTTCCTATACTGCCGTCGGTAAACTTAAAAGTAATTCCTTGCCGGTTAGGTGTTAAAAACCTGCCCAGTACCCAGGACTTCAATCGCAATGAACTTTCTGTTAAAACCAAGGCGTGTCTGTATTTAAGTCATCAGCAAACAAAACTGCATTTATTTAATTAATAAATAAAGATGAAACATTTAAATAAAAATGTGTATTTCAAGAATGATTAATAAAATGATTTCCTAATGGTAGTCGATCGCTATGCCTTGAATAACCCGACTTCTCATTCCTCACTACCAAACATTCCTATAAAAATAACAGTAGTAGTTGTATTAAAGATTTTAAACAAGGTATAATCGAAGCGTTCCAAACACCTTTCTTCGTTGGATCTTCTAAGGTATGAGGCTCATCAAAAGGTGACGCAAAGCGCCGCTATTAAATATCCACGACTCCTAAAAATAGCACGAGCACTGCCATAATTGTTATAAAAATATATTTTTGTGGTCAACTTCCGGTTCCATTATCCACATCTAACAACGAACCACTCACATTTAATATTGTCGTTTTATGCTTAAACCGTGAACAGAAATCCTGGAACGCACTGTGCAATGCGTGGGTGTATGTACAAGAGGAGAAAATTAAAAGAGGCATTAAATCAATCATGTTCTGAAACATTTTCCAATTAAACATTGTGACTGTCAACACGATGCACGCTTTACTTTTATCGAACGCCATTGGAGCCAGACCTCAAGTGGTTGTTTGCTTGGCAGCTGAAAAAATCCCTCACCCCCCGAGTGTTTATATATGGTCTTTTCATTTCACTCACAAAATACTTACCGTGGCAACCCTATGTCAGAGTTCTATCTTGGTTATGAAAGAAAGGCAGTTAAAAAGCGTCGAGTGCTTGTGAAGTGTCCAACGACAAGAGAATCTACTGCAAATGCAAGTACAAGTATGCCAGCCAAACTTGAAAAAAAATATCTGCTGACGAATGGTGCAATCTGAAAATCTGCTTAATATGTCGTTTTGACGGTACCGTCTGACTTTCAAAATATCCATGTTTTCTGAGATTCTAAAAATGACTAACTTCTAAAGAACGGCTCAAAGCGAATATACAATATCAGGAACAAATGCAGATAACCGGAAGTTGACCACAAAAACCTCGAGGATTTACAAATATAATCGACCTTGGCATATATTTTAAGTTAGGTCGGGAAAGTTGTGGTAAGCAGACTTGGCATGCGGCCTACTCATCAATAGGTCTTAAATGTATTGACCGTTAACTTTCACTGTTTGAAATGCACTGATGAGGTGAGCCTTCATTAATTTAACCTCTAGCACCTGGCAAACGCACTGGACAAAATACAGCGTGATTGGCACAACCATTATAGACGGTGGATAGAAAACTCCATTAGCGTTTTCTACTCTCCATCCGGCCTCTTTCCGGTAAATTTCGACCTTTCACCGGGTTTGCTCAGCAGGTGAATATAACAAAACACTTTATGCGGCTCAATTTTCTTCACCAATCGAACAGGTTGCCATCAAAATACGTTGGAAATTCGTTCGTGGCTCGAGGCCAAGGGCATAGATTTTTTTCCCGACCATGGACACATGCCGCTCTCATTTTCTCTTACTTGTTCTTTATTTCAAGACACAAGGAAGAGGTAGATTGGTAGTTCACATTAAAGTTCCATTTAAGAACATTTACCTCTCTCTCTGGTAATTATTTTCAAGTTCCACGGAACAAAACATCTGCTGCCAAGCGATATAATTCCCATCGAATAGAAAACTTAAAAAAAATGATCCTCTGAGATCCTGCGATTATTTTTTCTCTTGATATGGCATTCATAAAAACATATGCATAAAAAAACTAAGCCAAAAAAAGAAAAACAAATTCGGATTTAATTTTGTTATGAGCGAAATATATTTATGAAGAGATGAACTTTTCTTCGGAAAGGAAAATATTAAATTTTCAACAACAACATGTTCTTCTTCAAGTGCCAAATGTAAATATTGCCATCTTGCAAATAATCAGAACAGGCTGTTGTCATCCACAGACTGATGGCTTAGGAAACACAAAGTTCATTTCAACTCTTACACGTACATAAAAACCTAAAAGCATATATATAATTATGTTCTTCAATCACTTTATCGATGTGAGAGCTAGCTGTCGTTGGTGAAAAGAAATGCGTTGTGCTGTGGCAGAGATGCAACATCTCTTTGCAGGAAACACAGCCAAGACAGAAAGTCATCATATACAAAACGACAACTGTCAATATTTGCAGGAAACACAGCCAAGAGAGAAAGTCATCATATACAAAACGACAACTGTCAATATTTGCTCCAAACGGAACAAGTTAATTGTTGTCGACTGGGTTTTCTTTCCAATCGCGCATGCATGCTAGTTTGCATGTGGGGTCATTGTTATTTTAGTGCTTGCGGGGTGGGGGGTGGGGTGCATGTGCATTATTAAGTTTAGTTTCACCCACCAGAAATATTTATTAGCAAGTCACCTGCACGATTCCGTTTTGGGGTATATTAGAAGACTTCAAGCAGTAAAGCATTCTTTCAAAACTTTTTCTATTCTGCGCATGCCGAAGGCACATCCAGAAAGAAGCCATGAATAGCTGTGCAAGACCTGTTAGTAATTACATTTACAAAAGGCCACAGTGTTGCAAAAGACCCATTTTGTAATTACATTTACAACAAGCATATTTCACGCCACTGATGTAGAGCTATATTTCTTTTCTGGAGAAAAAAGAAGTGGAAAACAATTCTGGTATAAAGAGGTTCATCCTGAAGCCTGAAATGTCGCCTGCAGCTGTTAGAAAATGTTAAGTTCGCATAGGCCAGGATGTTTTAACGTCTTCCATGCCAAGGTACTGACTTCTCTCAAAACTAAGGTGTGTTACCTCCCACCCCCAAAAGGTACAATGTTAGTTATATCAATATACGATAGAATAAGGAATGGTAGCTTTAAATTCAGCAACGTTTATTAATTAAACAAAGTCTAAGTGCAACGATTTCTATAACACCAACATGTGCTAATTTGTAAAATACAATGATATGCGAGTACAGGCATGGTCGAGGCGTTAAGAAGTGTTAATTGATAAAATACAATGATACGCGAGTACAGGCATGGTCGAGGCGTTAAGAAGTGTTAATTGATAAAATACGATGACAGAAAAACTCATCCATCGACGAGGCGTGAAGTGGTTTTGATGATAAGCGAGTATGTGACATGGTCGAGGTGTGAAGTGCTAGATGATAAAGCGAGTACGTGACGAAAGATTATTGCTAGTGAATGTTAAAGCACGTTTCCATAAGTAAAGAGATTGTTCCCTACTAGCATGATGAGGCGAAGAATAATTGATTAAATAAAAAAAACACAAGACTGTGAACAAACATAATCATATTATATCAAAAATACAGGAAAGACTTTCAAATAAATAATACAACATAAAGTTAGAAACAAAGGAAAATAGTAAAACTATTCCAGCAATGAAATTCAAACGAGAACACAAAACAAATATCTTCTCTTGAAACAAGAAACCCAAAGAAATTCCATCCACCACCATCCCCCGATACAAAAAAAAAAAAAAAAAGGGGTGGGAACCATCTGACCTGTATACATATTATAATTATTCCTGATGAAAATGGTGGTCTTGATCCAAGCACGCAATTGCGCTTAGACGAGGGTACCTTGTTTTGTCTAGCCTTGATTTGTGTGTTTGATTAAAATCGATTGATGGTTGAATTGATCTTCCTCTGTCTGAAACTGCAGCTAGGTGGAACAAATCCCAGCATTGTGTGCATATTACAAACTGGTTTATCTTCACATGGAACAAATCCCAATTTTGTAAGCACATTACAAACTTGTTTATCTTCACTTGGAACAAATCCCAATTTTGTATGCATATTACAAACGTGTTTATCTTCACTTGCAACAAATCCCAATCTTGTGTGCATGCTACAAACTTTTATTTATTGTCACTTGGAACTAAGAAGGAACAATTTTAAAAACTACTCTGCATTATCTCGACCTGAGGCAATTACGTCATCGAATCTGCATTACTTCAGGTCATGTGTAATATATTTTTTATCTCTATTTGTCAACTCGCCACTACTCCATACATATGACGATTACGGCTGTATCTTTATTTCTTTGAACCTTTAGTGCCCAATTATTTAAATCACTAAAAAGTATGAATTTCATTAGACCAAATGAGCTCATCTAATTTTCGAATGCATTATCAGAGCATCAGTGTTCTCTATCCACTTAGGTTTGAGAAAGGTTGAAGTTGTATGAAAATTATCTTTTTATTAAAGTGAAATTTACTAGGTTTGTTTCAATAAACTGTTATTAATGTTATGCTCACTGTGGTCTTAGGCTATATACCTGATCTTTAGCTAGTAAAGAGAGATGTGAGCCAAAGTTAATAAAGTCAGGACAATTACGATAATTCAGTTTGCAGTTGCTGAGATTCTGATTAATAATCATTAAAAAATATAATCCGGGATCTAAGGCAATGACGATTCTTCAGAGGCATTAACAATTCCTCTTAAAAGGTTACCATTTATCAGGCCGATCTGCAGCTAAGTTATATAATATTTAATAACAATATTCAAATAGCATTTCTAAAGATTGTCTTCCTCCATGATGCCTTGTTATTGCTTTGCGCGTGCTTCAAGTAATATTATTAATAAGCAGGGAAAGAAAAGAAAATAAATAGCCACACACCTCTCACTTATCTCCCTTTCTTTCTCATACACATGCAAGCACAATATTAATAACAAAAATACATGCGCATGGGGGTGGGTGGGTGGGTGAGAAAAGCAATAAACAGAGCACGCGAATATAGTTTAATCTAACGTTCAAGATAAATCAGTGTGACAGCTAGTCTGGATATAATCTAAATGACGAGCTCTAGCTTGAAACAAATTCCTAACACGAGCAAAAATCTTTCTTTATGACTGTCTTTATCAACTGATCCAGCCACCCCCAAATAATCGAGATTAGAAATTGCTCTTCAATGCTTACAAACTGGTTTTAGTTATACACATGAATGCACACGTGCCTACGTATTTTCCCATTGTAGGAAAATAAGATGGCCAAGAGAAGTTCAATGGTAAACAACGAGTGACATGGTTTTTAAATGGTAAAGATCGTGGTAAATCTGAAAGAGAAAGGTTCATGGTAAAGTTATCAGAGATGGTGCGATAATGCAAGTTGATTTGAGATGTAGGCGTCAGCATATTAATTGACTTTTCTTTCATTCCGAAATGACTGTTATAAAAGAAAGTTCTCGTAAAACTTTTCCATCCAAAAGTGCTCGTAATTCTCTGCTTTTCCGTGAACGTAAAGTTACGTTAACTTCCAAACGTAGAAACTGCACAAATGTTAAAAAACAAACCTGTCACGAGCTTGAACGTTCGGGAGATACTTGTGGGTGTGGCTGCTTGAAGAGACTGTCAATTTTTTAAACATGGTATTGTGATTTCCTTAATCGGAACCGAGTTATCTACAAAGTGGGCTTTTATATGTAGTCACACGCACGGAGGCAAATAGCTTCAAGGCACAACATTATTTCCTTAATCATAACCGAGAAAAACTGATATGGGCATTCAATGGGTAAACATTTAACGATGCCTACTACTACATTGGCCAACAGCATGATGTTATTATGCCCAAATGCCATCCAGCACGAGGTCATTATACCTGAATGTCATCCAGCAGGATGTCACTATGTCCGAATGTCATCCAGCAGGATGTCACTATGCCCGAATGTCATCCAACAGGATGTCACTATGTCCGAATGTCATCCAGCAGGATGTCACTATGCCCGAATGTCATCCAGCAGGATATCACTATAGCCGAATGTCATCCAGCAGGATGTAACAATTTTAATAAAGCTAAAGAAGAAAGTGCAAATACTCTTTTAGTGCTGAAATATTTGGTGTGCGTGCACTCACGCACGTCAAATAAGAGTACTAAGCAATCTCTGACAATTGTACGCCAGTGCAGAGAAAGTGAAAATATTTCTTTTTTGTGTTGAAATACCTTTCTCAATAGCAATCTAAAGTCTATAGAAACCTAGGTTACAACGTATTTTCTTTCAATGAAACTAATCGAAAAACGTTTATTTTTAATTTCACGGTTTTCTACTGGCATGTTTACACTATTTCACCCAATGTCCGGCTGTTAAGTTTGAACAATCTATAAAATGTACAATTATCACTTTGTGGGACAATAAGATATTAAAGCATGATAAATAAAAACATTAAACGTATTTAAACCCTTCAGTACACATCCTAATTTTGTTTTGAAAACAAGATTTAGACTAATTGGTGATAATGGTGTATGTCCCCACTTGCCAAATTGCTTAATCTGTCCAATTAATACGAGTATGTATTAAAAATGTGTGTAAAACGTTTTTGTGCTTCGATGTAGGGCTAAGTTTGATGTTTACTCTATTGAAAGGTAAAATGCTAATTACAGGTGGATTTCAATAAATACTGATAACTGCTTATATGCTGTTCGTTCTTTAAAGCTCACTCTCATTTAAAGGGTTATTGTCAGAATTAAAGATTACCTTTTCACTCAATTATTGTTAAAGATAAAAACTCAATGAAAGGCTCATTCCGTTTAAGATCTGATTGAAAGTAAAGGTTAAATCTAATTTAAAGCTGGAATTTCAAAACAATGCTTAAGTGATAAAATGCCGTGCTGACACTTTCGAAAGATTGCAATCATTAACTATAATGAAACAAATCGAATTCAAAAGGTCGATTAATTGTTTCTAAAAAATTTCAACGAAGCTAATAATTACCATCGAGAAAATTCACTATTTCCCGAATTCTTGGCAGTACAATTACGACACAGATCCAACAGTACCTGCGTGAGGCTGGTTTGTTTCAAGAAAAAAATAAAAAGAACCCCTAATCTAACAATTTACAGTTCAAGAGTAATTTGGGGAAACAGGATGAGTAATTGTGGAAATATATCTTCCAGAGTTAAACCCCTTTTATAGCAATCACGCTTGCCTCGTCGTAATAAGCGTTGTTACACACAATTTCGTGTTTAAAATATTTTGCAAAAGACTCTTTGTGTGTGCGTGTGTGTTTGTGTATGTATGTATGTGTGTGTGTGTGTGTGTGTGTGTGTGTGTGTGTGTTTGGTTGCAATGGTTTATTATGCGAAAAAGTAAAACATTTTACAGTAAAAAATAATCAGTTACACATGTAATGAGTAAAAACAATGCAATTAGAAATGACAATAAGTAACTTATCCACAATTAACTATAAAAAAATACATTTAATGCTTAATTACATTTACAAGTTTGGTGAAAAGTAGCTTATATTTTTCATAGTAATTTCCAAATCGAAACAGTTTGTCCTTAACCTTTGTCAGGACGAATCAGGATTTATCCAAGCAGTTTGTCCTTAACCTTTGACAGGACGAATCAGGGTTTATCCAAGCAGTTTGTCCTTAACCTTTGACAGGACGAATCAGGGTTCCAACAAGCAGTTTGTCCTTAACCTATGACAGGACGAATCAGGGTTTCTCAAGCAGTTTGTCCTTAACCTTTGACAGGACGAATCAGGGTTCCAACAAGCAGTTTGTCCTTAACCTATGATAGGACGAATCAGGGTTTCTCAAGCAGTTTGTCCTTAACCTTTGACAGGACGAATCAGGGTTCCAACAAGCAGTTTGTCCTTAACCTTTGACAGGACGAATCAGGGTTTCTCCAAGCAGTTTGTCCTTAACCTTTGACAGGACGAATCAGGGTTCCAACAAGCAGCAGAGAAGAAACAGCATCGTCGTTCGAGGCGCAAGGGTTAACGGCAGGAAAATTTCTTGTGAAACCATTTATCGATACACTCTGACTTCTTTTAATTTGTTTGTTTACCGTTAACCTGGAAACGCCCATGGTTAAAGAATTTTGCTCTCAGGAGAAACAAAACAAAACAAAAGAGCACAGCGAAAGAACTCGTGAACACACTTACAAACGCACAAGCACACGCGCAATCTCTTTCAGACACACGCATGCTCACGCACACAATCACACTATATCACTTCGCATGCATGAACTATCAAGATAGCACTAGGCGGTAATTTAAACTGTTATGGTTCTGGAGAATAACCGACAGTGATTTTTTTTCTTCCAGTTAAGAATATCCTGCGTGGTAATTAAGAAGAAAGACCGCAGAGGCGATTGGAACGAAGATCACACAGACAGTTGGACCTGGAGAATTGTAGTCGTCACTTTAGAAAGAGTATAAGAACTGCAAATAGCAGCACAATGGCTGGTTGGAATGGAAAGAGAGAAAAAGATGAGAGAGAGAGAGAGAGAGAGAGAGAGAGAGAGAGAGAGAGAGAGAGAGAGAGAGAGAGAGAGAGAGAGAGAGAGAGAGAGAGAGAGAGAGAGAGAGAGAGAGAGAGAGAGAGAAAACAGACGGCCGAACGAAGGAAACTAACTTTTAATAGTGCAAAATGGCAATGGATTCATTAAACACTCCATACTACTGCCGTTGCTACTGATATTACTATTGCCACTACTACTATTTCAATTACTAAAGCTACTACTACTAGTACTCAGCTACTGCTACCATTGCCACTAATATTACTACTGCTTCTACTACTATACAGCTACTATCGCTAAAACTACTATTACTGTTACAATTACTGCTATCCCTATTACAGTTACTACTGCTACATATACTATTATTACTAAACATACTATTGCTACAACAATAACTACTACTACTACAGATATCACTCACACAGCTACCTCTACTACTGCTACAGCTACTATTGCTACAAACATTACAATTGCTACTACTACAACAGCTACTACCACTAATGCAAATATTACTATTACAGTTTGACATATTACTTCTACTGCTGCTGCTGATACTACTATTATCACTACTACTGCCACTATTACTACTGCTGCTGTCATTACTACTATAAACAAATAAAGGTTATCAAGCTAGAAAAAGTGAAAGCAAAACATTTTTCTCAAATACAAAAAAATGATCAGTCAAGACAACGAGCTCATGAATAAATTATATTAAATACTGGCAACATTTCAGGTACAAAGTGACTATGTATCGTAAACACGCCAAAGGAGGTTAAGCAAGGTCAACTCAGGTTTTCTATATAAGCTTTCGAAATACAATGTCTCAAAGTTAGAAAATGAACTTGTCTTACGCTCTACGGTGGAGAAAACAGAGAGAGAGAGAGAGAGAGAGAGAGAGAGGGGAGAGAGAGACAGAGAGAGAGACAAAGCAATAATAATCAAATTTAAAAAGTACACTCAATACAGCGAAACATAAAGCAACCCCCTCCCCCCGAAGTACGTTTCGGAAAGTGCTTTTCTGCATTATAACTTTACTAACTGACCACCCCAATCCGGTCACTATCGGCCGGCATCGTGCGCAGAAGAGCTGCGGCTCTCGGTGGCGACCTACATTAGAAAAGGAATAAGTGAAATGAAGGGAATATATCTGCTTACCATAGTCAGTGAAATGAAGGGAATATATCTGCCTACCATAGTCAGTGAAATGCTAAGGGGAGTATATCTATCATAGTCAGTGAAATGCTAAGGGGAATATATCTGTCTACCATAGTCAGTGAAATGCTAAGGGGAATATATCTGCCTACCATAGTCAGTGAAATGCTGAGGGGAGTATATCTATCATAGTGAAATGCTAAAGGGAATATACATGCCTACCATAGAGAGTGAAATGCTAAAGGGAATACATCTGCCTACCAGTCGTGAAATGAAGGGAATATACATGCCTACCATAGTCAGTGAAATGCTAAAGGGAATATACCTGCCTACCACAGTCAGTGAAACGAGGGAATATATTTGCCTACCGTAGTTAGTGTCACGCTTGATGCTACATGACAGAAAAATCAAACTAAGCAGGCTAGATATTAATAGTACATAGTTATATACAAGTCTGCATTCGTGATGGGATAATTCATTTATCTCAAGGGAAACAACTGTAATGGTTGCAATAATACAGCATAATCTCACGCGACGGTATAAACAGCGCAGCAGAAGTAAAATAGTAATAATTAGAAAAAAATACCTTCATTAAATAAAGTTGAGAGAAATCTTATTCGTCCGTCAGAAGGGCTAAATACCATCGGTGAATAATAAGGCAATGTGTAATTCCTTCTACCACAAAGGGTTAAAAACCGGCATTGAATAATGTAATGCTATGTTTAATTTTCCCTGAACAGGGCATAATACCCTTGCTGTATTACAACAGGGCTAAATACCCTTGCTGTATAACAACAGGGCTAAATACCCTTGTTGTATAACAACAGGGCTAAATACCCTTGCTGTATAACAACAGGACTAAATACCCTTGCTGTATAACAACAGGGCTAAATACCCTTGCTGTATAACAACAGGAATATATACCATCGGTGACTAATACGGTCATGTTTAAGTTCTTTTCATACTACACTCAAGGCATTGCTTTACAGTCCTCAACAAATTATTGTTGTTAATGTATGGAGGCGCTTCCGGCTTGCGCGCTGGGTGAAGGGGGGTGGAGTGGGAAGAGAAGGGGGATACGGCCTGCTGGCTAAGTCATCATTGTAGTAGAATTTTTAGAAGTTGTCTTGTAGTGTCGTTAGAATTTTTTTCACCTCGTGAAATATAGTCGTTTGTCCGTTCATCCGTTGCAAACGTGTCTGGCCGGCAAAGGCGGGCTCTAGCACGGTAATCCGTGGGCTAAAGGTGTGGTGGATGTAGTTACTGTTGTTCCCGATGTTGAACTGGGAGGACGGGTTGGAGGGGGTGTTTTACAGAGCCCAGGCTAGTAGTAACACACTAAGTTTAAACCTAGTGAATGCTTGTGCCCGGGATGTTCAACCCCTGTCCTTCTCACTGGTGGTGTTGATGTCGTTGTTGTTGTTGATGTCCCCGGTGTCCGTTGGGATAAGTGAAAGTAGGTGTTGGTGGCCAGTATAGATGGTCAAACAGCACCTGAATCATAACCGCAATCGAGTGATTAAAATATCCACACTACGGATAGTGTTGCTCACTGCGGTACCACTGTTGTCGGTGGTGGTTTCTTCTGCGTTGTTGTTGTTGCTGTCTTCGTACATGCTGTGTTGAGCATCGTCTCTTTTTTCCGCCCTGTTCACTTGCTGTTGTTGCCTGGCCTTCTGTTGATGTTGTTGATGCTGCCGTAGTCAACAAATTAGCATATACTGCTTATTTAAAAAAAAATATATAACTTTTTTCAACTTTAGGTATGTGATTTTAGTTTACTCAAATTTATTATATTGCGTATTTTCGTTCTTCCAATTACAAAGTTTAAAAGAAAATTAACCCTCAAAATACCCCTCCAAAAACCCAACATAAAAAAATCCCAACTACCAACCCGTCCAATCACATAACGAAAAAAATAAAGACCCAACCCCCCAAGAAAAGAAAAAAGAACCTTAATATTTCTTAAACGTCTCCACGGCAGCTTCGCGTACGGATGTGTTAATATTGTCACCAGACGCTTTAATAAGAACGCGGCATCTTTCTTCAGTCTTCAGTCAAAGTGTCTTCAGCACTATCATCTTGTCAACCGCCAAGAAATCGTACTCATTCCAGTAACGCATATATGACTACCAAACGACAGCAAGCTCAGAAAAGTGGTGGAAGAAATGGGGGAAAAGGTTCCCGAAAGTTTTTGCCTGTCTCAATCGATAGCTATTCGCCTCTTGCCCTGGAAAAAAAAAAGGTCGGGTTTTTAAAAATCCTTTATTTCCTTTAATAAAAAGAAGTGTTGGGCGGTCGCTCCGTGCTTTGAAAAAGTCATCCTGAGGATTCCCTTCTCTAAATGATCAGATACAATGCCGTGCGGCAGTGGCGATTGCTACAGACGGCATTTAACAAAACTCAACTCCCGTGCGTACAGAGCCCAACATGGCCTTTGATTTAGTATTCCTCCGTTGATTCTGCTGGTACTGCACCCGCAATATTCTGCTGTATTTTGATAGGCGTGGCCCTAGACACTGACCGTTGATTCTATTCTCTACCAAGAAAATACTATATGGATATAATATTTAGTATCTTTCTATCTAGTGAAAAAATAGAATGTACTATAAGACTAAATGGATATTCTATTTAATTTATTATGTCTACATAAAGTAACAAGATATAAAATGTGTTTTGCCTATGTGTGTTAAGAGGAAGTAACAAGATATAAAATGTGTTTTGCCTATGTGTGTTAAGAGGAAGTAACAAGATATAAAATGTGTTTTGCCTATGTGTGTTAAGAGGAAGTAACAAGATGCAATGTACTGTTGTTTTGCTATGCTAGTCCGGTTGAGTGACAACAGATTTTGAGTCGTGCCGAGTTGTTTGAGAGTGTCTTACCTGAACAGATTTTATTTGTAAGTAACACTATGCCCAATTCAGTAGGATTTTTTTTTTTTTTTACGGGGTATTAAGCATAACTGGCTATACCAGCCTCACGATAGTGATATCTCAACTACTACAATAGTTTGAATCATACCAGGTCGACATTCAGCAAGTCTACTGCTATATTTAAGTTAAACAAGTCAGTATTAAAGTAAAGCTAGCAATATGTACTGTATAACGATATGAGGTCGACTTTAAAGCAATACTAGTATTATACTATTAATGAATAGAGACATACATTATAGTAAATTTATGATTATATTGTTTAAATTTAACAATAGTGACGTCATGTCTACACTAAAACGTTTACATGAAAACGATATCTCTGCATATAACACTCTGTCTCTTCAAATAACCACTCTATCTCTGCGTATAACTCTATGTCTCTTCATATAACACCATATCTCAGCATATAACACTCTTTCTCTTCAAATAACACTATTTATCACTGCAGATAACACCCTATTTCTTCAAATAACTCTATCTCTGAATATAATACTCTATCTGTCTCTGCGTATAATCCTCTACCTCTTCAAATAGCACTCCATCTTTAAATATAACACTTTATCGGTCTCTACATATAAACCTCTATCTATCTCTGCATATAACACTTTATCTGTATGTGCAAATAACACTGAAAATAACACTATCTCTGTAGATAACGCTCTGACTCTGCAAATAACACTCTATCTCTGCATATTATACTGTCTCTGCAAATAACACTCCATCTCTGCGTATAACACTCTATCTGTCTGCAAATAACACCATCTATCTCTGCATATACACGTTATCTCTTCAAATAACACTCTATCTCAAAATATAACACTTTATCTATCTCTGCATATAACACTCTGTATATTACACTTAAAAGTGTTTTACAACAGCAAGGGAGAGATAACGTGTACGAGACAGAAATTAGCATTACTTAAGTGTATTTTTCTATAGTAGGGGAGAGAACCTTATACAGGTATATGGAACTAAGCATTACTTAAGTGTGTTTTGCTACAGAAAGGGAGAGAACCTCGGACAAGAAAGAGATTAGCATTACTATAGTGTGTTTTGCGACAGAAAGGGAGAGAACCTTGAACAAGACAGAAACTAGTAGTACTTTAGTGAGGTTAGCTACATAAAGAGATGGGAATGTGAGTAGACCACGTGTGTCACGTGACCAGAGCCACGCAACTTTCAATGAATCACGTTATGCCTGTAAATATTGCGTTACTAAACGGTCAGTAGAGTAATTAGTATTTTAGCCACTTCTAACAAATATAATTTATATACATAGATAGAAATGCCTCAGATTAGAAATAATATTTACCATTTAGATGTAAATCTTTCTCGAGGCTGCTGAAGTAGGAATTTCTGTAAAAGACTATTATTTTAACCTTTCTGTCAGTCCATTTAATAATTGCAGCTGTAATATAGTACAGATGCCCCTTAATGCTTTGTTGTTTTGTCCTTAATTCATTTTGGGGTTCGAAACAAACCATCTGCGGAAAGAGATCGAGATGGAATAATAATCTAAATAACTGAGTAAGGCGGTGATACCATCGCATATGACTTCAATATAATGGAACATATCACCCTTATATACATTTAAGTATCTCTCTCAAACACACTGCCTATTAACCGCCCTATTTGCTACTTCTCTATCAATAAAAAATATAATATGTTTATGCATCCATCTATTTCCTATACCTATTCGTACATCTAAATCTTTCTTTGACAGCTTTTAAAAATGTTAGTAACTAGTGATTACAAAAGAAGTCAAACTAGTGCACGAATATCCCATCTTGCAATTAAATTAATCTGAAACAGAGGTCACTTAACTCCTCGTGGACGGAATACTTTCATTTCATTCAACCAACCCTTCCATATTTTATATGCTAATATGAGTAAGAAAAACTGTGAAAATGTGGACGCATCCCTACCCCCCACCCCGACATTTGTGATAGTGTTAACTAACGTTGAATACTTAATATAAACCCCGGCCACTTCTTTTCTTTACAAGCTAAACGTCATTTCAAGCTGGACTTTAGTTATATGAATCATTCTAAGTATACGTTTTGGTTTTCCTATCATCACTTTGGTACTTAAGACAAAGCCACATGCTAAGATCATACACAGCACTATTTTGGAATTCTTCAAAAGTTTTCCTCTTCTCTCACTTTAACTGAACAATTTGCTACAATGTGCTGTTTTCACGTGACTGAAACCAATCTTAATTCGCACGCAAAACACATTCTTAAATGGCTTCATGCAATTCACGCATTTTTAGATTTTTCAAGTACTCCCACCCACCTACACACATGCATAAATCTTATCTGTCCACCAATTTTATTTAATTATTTTCGCATACATGCACCTGGCTTTTAATTATGAAATGCAACCGACGTCATTTAACTCCAAAACGTGCACAAAACGCATTAAAATGTAACTTAAATCAAATTCAGTTGGCGAAGTCTTCAAATTCAGAGTTTGCTCTAGATTGGCTAGATAGATCGGAGATGTGCTGCGACAGTTAATTAAGGGCGTTATCAGGACACTTAAAAGCTTTCGAGAGGAAAATCGAAACTGAATTTCTTTACAAGATGCATGCGAGTGGACAACCATAAATTGCAAGCAATGTCGCATTCGAATGGAATGTTCATCCTCTAGTGCTAGAAAGTGGGCGAAATTGCGACATCACAGTAGTCTGTGCTTCAACTTTAGTGTCTGAAAGTGGGCGAAATTGCGACATCACAGTAGATTGTGCTTCAACTTCTAGCGCCAGAAAGGGGGCGAAATTGCGAACATAAAAGAATATGAGTTTTTGCCTCTGGCGAGAGAAATAGGATGAAATTACAAACATCACAACAGAACGTGCTTTACCTTGTGGAGTGTGAAAGTGGACGAAATCAGGAAAACCAAAGTAGAATGGACTCCATCTTCTGGGCTGGTATGCATAATAAACCGTGAAATAGCCTTTAGCCTAAGTCCAGCCCTGATGAGTTACACTTTAGAGTTGTGATAAGAAGGAACGTAGAGAACCGCCGTTGACTTTGTCCATGTCATTTTAAACTTGATCTAGCTAGTCTAAAGCGTTCCTATGTTCCGCATTCGCTGTCAGTTAAAGCTATTTCTACACACCACGACTCTTGTCATTTTCAGTCAGTAAGAAAATAAGATAGTCTCACTAGATGTACAAGTAAAGGACAGAATGAAACTACTATATGACTGTCTATTTTCTTTAGAATAATCTTCGAAAAAAATCGTGCAGATTAGAACTGTGTAGTAATATATATTTTTACATATTTATATAAAATGTATTTTTATATGTTTAATAATATATATTTTTTATTTGTGAGTATCCATCCATCCATCCATCCATCTATCTATCTATCTATCTATCTATCTATCTATCTATCTATCTATCTATCTATCTATCTATCTATCTATCTATCTATCTATCTATCTATCTATCTATCTGTATATTTGCAGTACATGCTTATTTATTTTAATATATTCATAATGATAAGTCACAATCGTAATTCGCTTCTGATTGAAAAAAAATATTAATAATTCCAATATTCACACAAAGCCACTTTTTATGCTGTCTGTGACTAGCTTAGATCTATAAAGTACCAGGATTAATTATCGACTAAAATTAACTTTAGATTATGTTTAATCTAGCTCCAAGAATATAATACATTTTGACCACAACTTTAACCGTGCTCGTAGGCTAGACTATGGGCCGTCCCGACTCACCTGTGCATACCATATCTGGTGCGAGAATATGAATGCAATGAACAGTAACCCAAGGTTTCCTTCATAAGAATCAAAGAAGACAAACAATACTTCTAGTTGGAATGAAATGTGCTTTGTGAGCTATCCTAGACTAAATGTCCTTGTTTAGAATATAGTGTTCTCTATGTATTCCACAAGAATGGCGCCAAATATCTTCAGTCAGAATTAATAGACCTCAATTCGTTTCAGGCCTACTGGAATATGGTTTAATAGATACAGCAAAAAATGCGGGCACATATCGCCGGTCAAAACTAATGTGAGATTTATTTGCTACAAGAGACGTTTGGCCAATATAACGAATGGCAGAACGGAATGAGCATTATGTAGTATGAATCATGTAGGCTCAAAATCTCTTATAATCTCATACAACTGCATTTTTGTGTAACCTATCAAATGCCAAATATTAAATACAAAACTAAAACCAAATTTATTAGGTGTGCATTCTATGAAGGATAGAAGATGCCAGCATCTCAACCTTTCTTTTCACTGAATCCGAAATACTAATAACATTTCATGAGAAACAAGTGACTTGTGAAATACAAGTCTTCCGACTCAAATACTATGTTGCAAAGCGAAATCAAACGTAAAAATTAAGTTGTGTCTCATCATGTGACTGTAGTGTAACCTTGCCAATCGTAAAAATTAACGTGTCTCATCATGTGACTGTAGTGTAACTCTGCCAATCGTAAAAATTAACGTGTCTCATCATGTGACTGTAGTGTAACCCTGCCAATCGTAAAAATTAACGTGTCTCATCATGTGACTGTAATGTAACTCTGCCAATCGTAAAAATTAACGTGTCTCATCATGTGACTGTAGTGTAACTCTGCCAATCGTAAAAATTAACGTGTCTCATCATGTGACTGTAGTGTAACTCTGCCAATCGTAAAAATTAACGTGTCTCATCATGTGACTGTAATGTAACTCTGCCAATCGCAAGATCGACGTACGAGTAAATCGAATATTCAATGAAATCTAGGACTCATACTGATGTATTTTATCAAAGCTACGTGAAGTACAGGTTGTTGAAAACTTAATGTGGACAGCTGAAGTTAATGAAATCTAGGACTCATATTGATGTGAACTTTTATCAAAGCTACGCAAAATACAGGTTGTTGAAAACTTAATGTGGACAGCTGAAGTTAATGCGGATCTAAATGATATCATTAACAAGCCAATGCATAATACGTTTATTTAAAAATAAATAAATTTTAAAAACTCGAACTGGTTAAACTAAAGTTCTGCGGGTTTCCACATATGCCCGGATACGACTGGAACTTTCTGCTAATTCTCCAAAGCCCATATCGGACCGCGAGTGAATGAGCTTATCAGTGCGTGTGTGACTGTGGTCATCTGCAGGCATCATGTCCGCAATAAATGCAAGATTATAGTCCTACTAGAAGCAGATTTGATCTGACTGATAACTAGAAATGTTATAGCTTTTTACTCGTGCTTGTATGCGTGCAGGAGGAGGGGGGGAGCAAAAGCTGCCTACAATGGTGTTTGGTTTTCTACGGAAGGGAGAGAGAAGAAAATGGTCGACTGAAAGATAGGCTTTTTCAAGTAACTACCTCTTAGTGGACTGTGATACAAACCTCTTCACGACATCCAAACAGAAACGTAAAAGTATGTGTATTTATTCACCCTACAACAGTCAGCTGTCCGCGAGGGTAGTCTCCCTTAGTAAACACTTCCCCAGGCATTCCTTCTGAAAGCAGCTTGGCGCAAGAGTTGTACTGGGAATACGAAGATGTTACAGTTGGATAGAAACTCTGAGAGTGACGGGTCACACGGCAAAGGAAACTGACTCAGATGATGTGGCGTCGATAGTCTTCAACATTAACGTAGACAAGGAGGAAAAAATAAGGCGAGCGATTACAATTCTTTTGAATGTCAATTTCATCACGGAGTTCGCCTAACCAAAACAGTCTACTGCACAGGAAAGCGTGTATAAGTCATTGTCTTTAGCAAACCAACACTCTGCATGCTAAACTGTCAGGCGTCGATTCGCAGCCGAGTATACTTTTCTCTCCCGCCTTTCATAATGACTGTGCCCAGACTTCTCCTTTAAGTAACCTCTGTACAGGGGCAGATCACTATTAGAACTCTGTCGATAACCGAACCTAACACAATTACGACTTATAGAAAATCGAAACCTGTCTACGACCCAAACTCCCCCCATTTTTTTTCTCTCTCTCTTTTTAACGAAGACGTTTCCTTCCAGACAATGTTCGGAGCAAAAGACACGGTATCAAAACACTGACACACTCCATTATGTGGGCAGATTTCGATGACGTACAGCTCACGACTGCACGAAAGTTTGCTAGTTGTACGGCTGAAGCAAGAGGCGGAAACCGAAAACTCACTGGGTAAGTACTGCACGAACACGCACACGGGCCTTTAACTCTCGCCGAGGGCCACCGTACTGGAGTTTCATGTGATGCTACGAGCGGTGCTCAAGCTTGCACGGTGGCGAACGGAACTGAAGAGAGAAGCAGTCTGAGAGGGAGGGTGGCACAGATAAAGTGAGAATGGTATTCCCGCAATCAATATTCGCAAGGTGTAGCGGTGCAAGTGAGGCAGGCAAAGGGGAATTTTAAGGTCTGTGAGATGTTATCCAATCATTTCGATCATTCTCCATTTTCAATGTTGAGTGTTTGAAATTCACAGCTAGAGTTTGTTTTGCAACAACAGGTTCTTGAATTGATTTATGTTGTCTCGAACTGTTTTGTGTTCAAATGAAAAGAAAAAAAAAAAATCCACAATATTAGTTTCTGTCCTGGATCCATTGTTTTTTCCCTTCCTCACAATCATAATGTTGCTTTCTGGATAATATAATTTCGGAAGGGAAATTAGAACTGACGATGTTTTCAAATAATATATGTTCGCGTAAGAATGACGTACTATTTTAAAAATTGCGACATTTCTTCAATTCTACAACGTAAGAGTACGAAAATAAGAGTTAATGAGAATTAAAAAAAATCTGGAAACACTTCGATCTATAAGCGCTTTACAAGTTACAATGCAAGTACAATCCCAAATTGTGTTCATCTTGATCTTTTGCTTATTTATTTAGGGGGAATGACTAAAATGGGTCTTTAACTCACAAATTTCGCATTACAGACCATCGCCCAGTGTTTGAGACTACACAGCGCCCTGTGTCTGACACTACTCAGTACCCAGTGTTTGAAACTACCCAACGCCCAGTCCCCAGTGCTGGAGACTATCTAATGAGCAGAGTTGAGCGGAACACAACGCAGATCTCTAAACTGGCATCGAATGATCAATATAATTCTAGATTAGACTTATACAAGACCAATGTACTGTCTGTTTGCTTAATCTTATTTACATTTAGTTTTTCAAAGGCCAATTATTAGTTGTAATTTTATTGTAGAAAACTTGAACCGAACGTAAGGATCCTATTAAAGCTTGTCAAGCACTGGAAACATGTTTTGGTTTATTGTTAAGTTTGGTTTAGAATGAGTTTATGTTACAGGTGATGATCAATGTATGTACACATTAAAAAGAAAACTGAAAGTAAGAAAACGGGTAGCAAATAAGACATTTTCGTCACTTTTGTGGATATTTATAAATAAGATTTATTTTAATAAGGTCAATTTAGAAAGACATTTTAATCTAGTAATTATGCCTTTATTGTCGCGATAACAGTTACAAAATCGCTGAAACATGGAGTAAATGGCCGTCGTCCAAAACTGACTTAGAGGAAGCCTTTTATCCATTCATCCATCCATAAGGAACCACCACCAAACAAATAAAGTACAATTTTTTTTTTGAGAGGATACAGAATGACGTCATAGCGTGTGCACGACAAATGGGATGAAACACAGCACTGAAGACAAAGAGAGCAAATCAGCCTGCAGAAATTTTTTAAAGAAATCATTAAAGTCTGGTGTTATTATAACCCTCAAACATGTGCAATTTTAATATTGAGTAAAAAAAAGAAAAAAGAAAGCTATGCAAATGGAAACGATAAAGACGGAGTGGCATGTGGGCCGTAAATCAGGACTAATTTGCAATGCGGCTTTTGCCATTGTGGCGTGCTAAAGGCTATTTCTAGATAACGATAGCACAAGTGCAGAGAAAACAGCATTCTGCTTTTCTCATTTTCATTTTTAAATAAACCCGAAAAGGTTAAAAAAAAAGGTAAAAACAGAGACAGAGGGTTCTATTTAAAATCGATTTAATATCCACCACAATACAAACCATTCTTTTCTTTTATTTTAGTGTCCTTGTCCGTGATCTTAATACTCTCCACTGTTTCCCCGCTTCTCTCCATGTCCCTGACCTTAATACTTTCCACTGTTTCCCGTCCTTGTAAATGTTTCTGATCCTAACACTCTCCAGTGTTCCTCGACATTGTCTCTGACCTTAATAATCTCCACTGTTCCTTGCTTTTGTCCCTGACCTTAATACTCTCCACTGTTCCTCGCCCTTGTCCCTGACCTTAATACTCTCCACTGTTTCTTGCCTTTGTCCCTGACCTTAATACTCTCCACTGTTCCTCGCCCTTGTCCCTGTCCTTAATACTCTCCAATGTTTCTTGCCTTTGTCCCTGACCTTAATACTCTCCACTGTTCCCTGTCCTTGTAAATGTTTCTGATCCTAACATTCTCCACTGTTCCTCGCTTTTGCCCCTGACCTTAATACTCTCCACTCTGTTCCCCGTCCTAATCCCTGACATTAACACTCCCGACACTGTTCTCCGCCCTTGTCCCACCTTAACACTCTCCATTCTGTTCCCCGTCACAATCCCTGACATTAACACTCCCGACACTGTTCCCCGCCCTTGTCCCACCTTAACACTCTCCACTCTGTTCCCCGCCCTTGTCCTTGGTATTGATCTTAACACTCTCCACTCTGGTCCCCACCCTTGTCCTTGACCTTAACACTCTCCACTGTTTCCCACCCTTGTCCTTGATCTTAACACTCTCCACTCTGTTCCCTGCCCTTGTCCTTGATCTTAACACTCTATACTCTGTTCCCCACACCCACCTGTCCCTGATCTTAACACTCTCCACTCTGGTCCCCGTCTGGTCCTTGTCCCTGAACTAACGCTCCACTCTTTTTCCTCCCCCTGTCCCCACCCTTAACACTGCATTCTGTTCCCATCCCCATCATTGTCCCCTTATTTAACACATTCTATTCCGTCACAACAAATACCACACTGTCCACTCCCCTTCCCTACAACTACATGCTCTATGTCAACGTTGCACATCGTATTGTTTGTGCTTAGTGAGGTCACTGGTTTCTGAACATAGTTTTAAAATAGTTTTGACTTTTCCTGTGGTTTTCAGTGCAATCGAGCCCCCCCCCCCCTCTCACCCTCCTGGCTTCTGAACACAATTCTTCAGTCAGAGTGAAAAGCTGCAAAAAACAGCGCATGGCTAAAAGCAGACCTTACCGTTCTGATTCATTGTTAATAACAAATCCGTACACACAGAAAAAAACTTAGTTGACTGTGCTCCAGAAAGGAATCATCTGCAAGAAATTTCTCTCGCTAGCAAAAGCTTCTCATTCTTTATTTTACCTTCTTCCGTACGTACCTCGTTCTCAAAAGAAAAAAAAATTTTCATCGAGGATTCTGGTTTCTCGGCTTTAGATGAAAATGAAGGAGCAGGATGACAAGACCAAGAGTACCGATATCTGACTTAGTTCTCCTACAGCATCCAGTTTTACTAAACGCCCTGCAAGGGGATGAGGGCAGAGCTGTCTATAAGGGCAGGCATACTTCCATCAAGAAAGGAAAGGAAACAAGTGCAAAAAGACCTCTAATGCCTATACACTAGGAGGTAGCAGTCTAACTGTTCAAAAGACCTCATGGTCTATTACACGTCCAACACGAATGCAGAGGACAGCACTTTCTTTCCAAAGAGCATCAATGATTTATTAAACTAACACGACAGTGCAGGAGAGGGCTTTGCAGACAGCGCACAGGGACTTAAAAGACAAAAGGGAAATGGAATCTAGGTCAGCCACAGATAAGAATAAATCCGTATGAAATGAGTAATTCCCATTCTTAGAAATAAAGACTGCAACATTTATTTCGGTATTTCTGAAAGAAATCAGAGCTCTCGTTCATTTGCGAGACTGACTTCTCACCATTGCAACATAACATGTGACGTCACGAGTGGGAACAACAATCCGCATGCGCTGTCCGACATATTGTCTTGCCTTAAACGCGTGGTTTTAAAAAAAAATAAAATATAGTTAAATATTGCAGTGCATTTTGCTGCAACAGCGGACAAACCAATAATATTATTTTTTTTACATTTCCCAAAATTCACAAATTAGGAAAAAAGTGGATTACAAAGCTGAAAGTAAGCACAGACGGTAGTGTGTAGCGAGCAAAGATGGTAGTGTGTAGCGAGCACAGACGGTAGTGTGTAGCGAGCAAAGACGGAGGTGTGTAGCAGCACTTCAAAGTAGTGTGTAGTGAGCACTTCCAAGAAGATGACTGAAATGCAAAGTAGAAAGTCTTTAGGGACAGTATAGTAATGTCAGGTGTTGAGGTGCCAAAAGTTAGACTTAATCAGTTTAAAATCAGTCTTAGACTTTAAAGTTCTAGTTCTATCATTTGATCATTGACATTGATTTGTAATTTTACATACAATCAGTTCATTTGAATACAGTTACACCTGTCATAAATATGTAGTGTATGATGTTAGTGAATCTTTTTGTAACTGGGAAGTTAATAAGTAATCACAGAAAATTTATTGAAAATTTTACATTGATTTCTGATGGCTTTCATTTTTCCTTAATTGCAGACATGTACGTAAGTTTTGATTTATATACACCTACTAAAATTAATTTAAATTCACTTTCCACATTTGCACCTATACAATAAAGATAGAAAACAGTGTTCAAGCAATAATTAAAAACACTCTTGGTAAATTAATAATGAATATTAGTTGGTAAGTGCCAAAAACAGTTGTACTTGTTATGAATTATTAAAATAGATACTTTTTGAAGTTTCAGCTTGATATGTTTTGTTAACATGATTATTAGTATACTTAATTAACTATCAATTAATCAACTGTTGTTTAATTACTTTGCAGTATCTAATTTAATTTTTTAAAAATCTACTGAATAAGATGCTTCATAATTTAAATATATATTTATTAAACCGATATCATCATCTTTTAATCTTAAGTATATATATATAAAATGACAATTAAAAACTGTTTAAAAAGATTTTGTCATTCATATAAAATTCATACAAAACTCATTTTATTAATAGTTAGAAATATTTCTGTGAGCCGATGAGCACAAACGTATGGCATGTAGTACAGTTAATTTATATTATCAATAAAATAACTTACTACACAAGGTCATCATCAGTCATTGATTCCTCGGTACCCACAACATCATTAGAAATGGTATGCAAACTACTATCAGATGAACTTTCGCTGTCATCTTCACAAATTGGACCAAGGTGATACGGTGTACCTGAGAATATTACAGGAGTGGCCGTATGACTCCCATTCGTGACGTCACTTCTGCTTGTTTTTACCCCGAGGGCTTGGGATTGTGTCTCTTAGTAACTGGGCAAATCTCATTCACAAATAATGTTTGACATAGATTTCATTTCACTTGGTCTTTAACGTTCAATATGTGTATAGAAGACAGATCTTTCGAAAGAGAGCCCATGATTCATTAAAATTCCCACAAGCGGATAAATAACTCTCTATTGTGGCACCCAGGATTTACTAAATTTTAACATTCAGTTCCAAGGTCTCCTAAAATTTACTGAACTCCAGACTTCAGAGCCCAAGCCCAAGCTGTACTCAGGGCGCCCAATATTTCTGGCATGCTGACGCGATCTTGAAGCGACTGGAATGCAAATGACCCGAAAAGGGTTAATTGGCTTAGTGCGTTGCGCCAAATTATTTGATTGCATCCGTTCGCTCATTTACCGGCATCGCTATGGAAGGCTGGCAAGTGGCAAACTCCAACAAAAGAACAGGCAATGTGTGGCTCAATACTGAATTTCTTTCTTAGCATCAGGTCGTATTGCGCCTGGTCAGGTCAGAGGCTTTTGCGAAGGTATTGATGGACAAGTGCCAAGTAAATTAAGTGGAAGAAACTAATTCCTAACTGGCTTTATTTATAAATAGATTTATAGATAATTAATGAAAGAAAAAAGAAACGCGAAGTTAATACAACGATTAAAAAAAACCCAAACTTATAAACAAATATGCAAACAATGGAATCCTTCAGATGAGAAGTACGACATGGGTGATATTTACTTTCACCATAGTTTTTTTTTTTACAGGCCATACACTACAAAAAAAACAATATGAAATACAACCTAGTAACACAAGTAACGTTTCTTTTTGGAGCTTTTCAACATGATCACAAAAACACTACTACATATCTTTACATACATACAAACACACACACACACACACACACACACACACACACACACACACACACACACACACACACACACACACACACACACACACACACAGAACCAATATTTCATGGACTTTGTAAAAATGTACAATCGCACATAAAATGTAGTTCCACCGTTATCACAATACACGATAAACAAAAAATTGTTATAAGACTTACAATCCAACAGAATTATATAATAACAGTAAAAGAAATAAAAATAATATATGAAGCAAAACGAAAGCGTACTAGGGCCTGAAAGTCAGCACTCAATGACACAAGAGTGCGATGCTTGTTATAAACGTACTTTGTAATCCATGAGTTCATTACAACGCGTTTAAACACACTGAATAAGTATATGGTAATTGTCTTGAAATCCATGAGTTCATTATAACGCGTTTAAACACACTGAATAAGTATATGGTAATTGTCTTGAAATCCATGAGTTCATTATAACGCGTTTAAACACACTGAATAAGTATATGGTAATTATCTTAGCGTTAGACACCTCGCGTCATGCCGCAAAATCTGTTGAAAAATACTGAAAAACGGCTTTCTAACAAAACACACAACGTGTTAGAAAGCCGTTTTTCAGTATTTTTCAACAGATTTTGCGGCATGACGCGAGGTGCGCCGCTGTTTGGAGATGAGGTAGATATGAGATAGGATAGAGTTGAGTATATAGTCACCTATCTTTCAATGAAAAGAATAATAATCGCTCAGTGGTGCTGCTATGTATATCTATAATAAATACTGTTCCTCCTTCCACACCCATAGCATAGTTTAGTGCGCATACATCCCTAGATTCCGAATAGTTATCGCCCTTTAACAAAACGTACAGATACAAATTTAAAGTTGTGTTGCATAGAACTTCATGACAGGGCAGAAACACACCAAACTGGCACTCTCCGGAAATTATGGCTGACACAAAGGCAAAGGCTAGAGACGTTAATTTAGACTAAAACCCCGGCTTCACAACCATAAAAGATTCTGGAGGATGCAATCCCACTGTCAGTGACCCGTTGCCCTGAACCCATCTCTCTTTTTATTTGTATTTAAAAATTTCTTTTCAGAGAATATACAGGTCCGGTGTTTATTTCCAGATAAGCATAGAAATATCTGTTGCGCGAACATGCATGCACACATGCGCACTCACACACACAATAAATAAAGAATTTTCTTACAACACACAATATAAAGGACGACCACATACACAAATTAACAACGACACATGCACACATAAATAATGACTACACACATACATTCACACACACACACATACAGAGACATTTTTAAAATATAAAAGAGGAAGGAGAAGGAACACTGAGTAACAGTTAAATGTTTGAAACCATAGGTGCGTTACGGTGCTTGTGCATGAGCATGCAGGAAAATGTAAACAACTTTAATCTTGGCACGAAAAGAAAATTACTTCGAGCCCCGCTGGTACCTGTGTGCGAAAACAGAGGCTGGAACCTGTCACAGAAATTATGTGAAATGGAGGCTGGAACCTGTCATAGAAAATATGCGAAAGTAGAAACTGGAACTTGTCAATGAAATTTTTCAAACATCTTGACAATTATATCATCATGTAAAATTATAAACATCTTCACAATTATATCTTGACTTAGCATCTAAGCAAATGCAAAGCGATTTTTTTCGACTAAACGTAAATTAGTTTTGACTACAGGCTTCCGCTTTCAATGAACAAAACAAAACTAATATCAAAAGACACATAAAATACGGGCAGAAAGTTTAATTATTTCCAAATCCAGAATAAAATCCAAATATTTTTACAGAAGCTTCCTTTGAATAAAAAAGGTAAAATATTAATTAAAATCGAGGAGACATATTAAGCATAGTAAAAAGCAAACAAACAAGAGACTAAAGTAACAGTGGTTAATGGTTGTGTGATATTTGCTCAATCACAACAAGGGGAAGTAATTACTATCTTAAAATCACTTTACTGGATCAACAACATAGAAACTTAACATAAGGGATGCTAGCACTAGACGTAGATGATATTAACTGACATTTTTCTGAACAATACATATAAAAAAAATAATAACGACACGTTTTAGGAATGCGCTGTGTTCCACCTACCCCTCCCCCCTCCCCCCAAAAAAGAAAAAAAGTTATCATATCTTATTTCAAGAACAATATTTAGGAAATGTATGCTGACTGTCTTTAATCTTTTCTTTTTCTCATTAAAAAATATAAGAATGAACAGACTATTATTAAAGATTAAAAAAAAATTCCTTATTTGATTTGCATTTTAAAAACAGGATTAGAAGGTACTTTGTTGAGCTATTCCTTGTTAGTGTGTTGGACCCAAAATCTTTGTCTGCGGATCAGGCTACATATTTATCTGTCTTCCTGTCCGTCTTTCTCTCTCTCTCTCTCTATTATGTACCTCGTTAATCTTTCTATTTATTAAAAAAAATCTTCTTTTAACTTGGTAGCCAACAACGGTTGTTTTTCAGAGGAGTAAAATGTGGGTAAGGTAGAGGCAATAATTGAGCACAATTCTGAACCGACCATCAGATTTTCAATCAAATTAATCGTTAAAAAAAAAGTTGAGTAAAGTGCAAAGAACTGAAAGTAAACGTCGAATGTCAGATTTTGTGGGATGAGTGACTTTAGATGTGAGAAAGAAAGAATTAGTAAAGCTTTAACTAATTCCGACCGTCTATTTCGATGACTTTGACGAATTAATCAATAGGAATCTACCGCAATGGAGGTCTTAGAAAGATTAAACGTCTGCAACAAGGAACAGATTCCGACAAGTTTCAGGGAGATAAAAATCACACAGTCGGAACTCTTACACGCTCGGACAGAATTTTGTCCTGTACCTTTACATAATGCACAAGAAAAGGCGGTCGTGCCATTTTGACTTTTACAATTGATATTTTTAAATGATTTATCAACTATTTGCTTAAGATGGTAGCAGAAAACCAGATTTTATCTTGCAGGACATACTTCTCACACACATTTCTATCAAGTGTAGTTTGAGTGCACCTACTGTTAAATTCCACAACGAGGCTACGTGCGTGAAGTTCAGAAACGTCCATTCCATTTCAATAAGTGCTTGATATATATTCATCCCTCTCAAATAACTGCAACTTCCCCCTCACACACACACACACACACACACACACACACACACACACACACACACACACACACTGCTTCAAGCTTATAAACAGAAGCAAACTAAAAATGAATCTGGCAAATAATGACGACACAATGATGAGAAGTGAAGAAGTGAAGAATGAGAAAAAGAAAAGAGAAGTGAAGAACGAACAAGGAGCTGAAATTTAAATCGTGTGTCGCCAAACGGATCTTTCACCATAATCTACAACAGTGTTGTTATTGACTGGTGAAGGACCAATAAAGAGGACACGTTGTCTGTGGTCTACATATCCTGTTGTTATTGACTGGTGAAGGACCTATAAGAGGACAAGTTGTCTGTGGTCTACATATCTGTTGTTATTGACTGGTGAAGGACCAATAAAGAGGACACGTTGTCCTGTGGTCTATAGATCTGTTGTTATTGACTGGTGAAGGACCAATAAAGAGGACACGTTGTCTGTGGTCTATAGATCTGCTAATGCAAAATGTTTGTAGTTACAAGGATATTACAAATTTCTCATTGTAGATGTCTTGGCAAAAACCGAGCACAAAGAGAAAAACGCTGCCGATTTAAGCAGTAGCAATACTATCTTACCAATATAAAGAGAAGAAATACAACGCTGCCCACATAATCGGCAGTAGTAAACAGTTGCCCACATAAGCAGTATCAGTAAAGCGCTGCTTACATAATCAGCAACAGTAAAACTCTGCCCACATAAGCAGGGGCAGTAAAACGCTACCCACACAAGCAGTAGCTATAAAATCTACCCACACAATTAGTAGCAGTAAAACGCTGCTCACGTAATCAGTAGCAGTAAAACGCTGCTCACATAATCAGTAGCAGTAAAACGCTGCTCACATAATCAGTAGCAGTAAAACGCTGCTCACAAGCAATAAAACGCTGCAGAATAAGTTTTAACACAACAGAATCGCTACTCATAAAAATATGTCCCCCCACTCCTCTAAAACACCGCCCACAAAATCTTAACCATACAGACACGGTCATGATATGCCTGGGCAAGCTGCAGAGTCAATATACAAAGGCATTGCTCATACAAGCCTTTTTACTTGAGGGCTGGGCAAAACTACAGGGATTCAATATTCCAAAACTAGCAGCATGCCTCCAGTATTCAAAAGTAGTTTAGCGTCAGGCAAGGACTCAACACTCAACGAAGAACAACTAAAGAAATCCTACGAGGGGCATCACTCAAACAATGTAGGCTGTACATCACTATAACAAAACAGTAGTAAAAAATATTCGTAGTTCTGACCGATTTTCGCTTATTTACAAATTTTAAATTTGTGACCAACACATCTAATTCCTTTTAAAAGCACAATCATTCCATCACAACCACCAAAACAACAACAACAACAATAATAATAATAAAACACCCGGCTATTTAAATAATGTGCCAGGGAACACAAGCTTAGTTCTGAAAGCAGCTTTCCTTGGAAGGAAAACATCCTCGAAAAAGTTGGATTTCCTACAATTCCTATTGAATTCCGAGATTAAGATTCGCAACCAAATAAACAACAGATTAAAAAAAAACAAAGCAAGAAGAGTATCAATAATAAGAATAAAAACTTACTGATGCTTAAAATACAGTTTGAGTGGTAAAGCTAAACTCTACATTGACAGGAATCCTGTATGTATTTGTTTTGCAAAAATCTAGTGTGAGTGTTTGTGTGTGTGTATGTGTGAGTGTGTGTGTGTGTGTGTGTGTGTGTGTGTGTGTGTGTGTGTGTGTGTGTGTGTGTGTGTGTGTGTGTGTGTGTGTGTTTAGCTCTCAGTCCTAGTCTTGCGTGGCGACAGAGATGAACAGGATACAGAAGCGTGCAGGATGAAAGAAACTTTGTGTTGGGATGCATGCAACACGCAACAGAGTTAATACTCTTAGCAACTTCACATTGGAGAGTTAGTAACCAGTTACAACAGGACTCTGTAGAAATAGATTAAGATATCAGAATTTGTGCAAACGGTCAAATGAATGAAAAATGCAAAATCACAGAGAATTTTCACAAAAGTAACTGCTTTACTTAAACATTCTTTCTTTCTCTTCCATCTCTCTCTCTCTCTTTCACACACACATACATACAAGTACATATACATACACTTCATACATATTCACTCTCTTACACACATGCGCGCGCACACATGTACACAAAATACGTACAGACACATGCACATGTACAAATAGAACCCCTAAGCTAACAGTTCTCTTCCCCCATATACACGTACGTACGTATGTAGTTTCACCAACTCTCTGCAAGCGTATAAAACATTATATACTTATCCTACACATTCTCTCTGTCTTACACAAAAATACGCACCCACAAATCATATAATTCACAAACATGCACACACATCCATCCTATTCACTCTCTCACATGCACACTTACATACACATTCTTTGCATCCATTTAATCACACAAACACACGTACATATACATTCTCCACATTCATTGTCTCTCCTTTCTCGCGCATGCGCACACATTTGACAACACATGGTACGCTCTCACCATATATCTTTTCCGTCTGCATACCCATTGCAATTTATCAACAAGACACTACTGGTTGAAATGTTTCACATATTTCATGCTTCCAGTGGAAGTCGTAGCAACAGAATGCCAATCGTTAAAAGGAAAAGGAAAAACAACAAGACATACGGATCTACATTCTTCTTTTATCGTAATTTTGGAAGGGCGATAGGAATGGAGAATGGTCTACCTACCCACTGGTCTTCAGAACAGGCAGATTTTAAGAACTTACTACAAGTAATATCAGAAATAATTACGAAAATGGGCCACAGCTCGCTTTTAAAAGGTTACAACAAATAAGCCAAATCCCTAGGCTACCGTTACAGTTCCTTCACCATCATTAGAACTGTCTCGTGCTATAAGCAACTTGATACGTCACTTCCCCGGCACGACGCGCTTGCACGAACTCTGTGGAGACGTCAACTATATTGAAACAGACAAAAATCGGCCATCCCATTCCACGTCATTTGCCTCTCTCCCCCACTCCTGCCAAAAAAGCCACACACACACACACACATACAAGTCGTGCCAATTGGAATTCAAGTCTGAGGACTTATAATCATTATTGTATCTGGACTGGGCACAGAGAGAGAGAGAGAGAGAGAGAGAGAGAGAGAGAGAGAGAGAGAGAGAGAGAGAGAGAGAGAGAGAGAGAGAGAGAGAGAGAGAGAGAGAGAGAGATTTATGTAGATATTCCAACTTGCTTTATCGAATGAATCGGCCGACAGACGGTCGGTCCACTTAAAGCTTTAATTTGCAGCGTCTCAAGCGCGAATCGAAGAGGCATTAAGAAAGCCTCTCACCTTGGTTTGATGACCTACTTTGGTGTACCTCTCGATCACCGATGACGGGTTGCGTGCTATACGGCTTTGTTCTGAAATTAAGGCACGACGGGCAGGCAACTCTAGCGGTCAGCATCACAAAAGAGACGTCACGAAGTGAGAGTTACTGCGCAGTGCACCTAGACTCTGGAGAGGGAAATTTAGTCAACAATTGTCTTTTTCTGCAACAAGGGACGTGTTTTCGTGCATAAACTCGCAACAAATTGTACTAGGGTCCCGATATGAGATGGAAGAATCGACCCGAGCTGGGAATGCTGCAGATAAGATTAAAAAGACTTTTTATTCCTTTTCTTTTCTTTTTTAATGAGAGAGAGAAAGAGAGACAGATTCACTGCCTTATGCTGTCATATAAATTGTTAAATGTCAAAGTGATCCGAAATTGGGCACTGCTTACGCTGATATTTTGAAGTAAGCAACTAAGGTAAAGAATATGTGAGAATTTGCTGATGTAATCCAAATCAGTTCCAAGTGGATTAGTAGTTTCTCTGTCTAATAGTCTCATACCTGTTCATAACAATATCACCCAATGCGGATGGACCGAAAGTTACTTTGTTGAAGAAAGTATGATTTCTAATAACTTTGAATCTGAATGAAATTCGAGTCTGGTCATAAAGACGATCATTAGCTTATGGTAAGTTAAATGACTGATAAAAGAAGAATAGACTTAGAAATATTTCGTGCATGTTTCCTATTGATTTATGATTTGAACTGGAGTGTGCTTTACATAACAGACCCATTATTTTATACTTTCCATGTTCACTAACTTGATTACATTATACTTGTGAATTTTGATTGATGCTATATTTCTTATGCTGCATGTGTATCACACTACCGAATATTGTGCAGATTTGTAAGAATATGTGTAACGAGAGAAAGGAGTTTAAAGAGGAAATATACCTGGAATTTAGCTCTGCTTTAATTTGACTTTTACAGAGAGGAGAGTGCCTTTGCTTTTGTGTTGTTTTGATCCACTTCAGACCACAGTGACTACTGTACTCTGCCAGATCACACTGGTGTGTGTGTGTACCCAATGTTATCATCGAACTTATCAATAACATATTGCTGTAAGTTGATTCCTATTAATTCTGTTTGAAAGCCAATACGGCAAAATTGAGGTTTGAGCTTGGTCTAAAAAAGTTATGAAGATTACTTTGAACATTCCTTGTTGTGTGCTCTTGCAAATTTCTGGATGGTTCTCCACTGCGTACTTTGTGAGTGTATCGAAGATTCTGGAACAGTTGTGTAACGTACCTAGAAAAGGGTACGTGGGACCATCATCTAAAGAAGGACAGTGACTATTTGCAAACTGCATGATTGTGAACATGTACTAGCAGCTGTGGCCATCTTTGATGGCCATCATTGAAAAGGTTATGTACATTGATTATAATTATAAACTCCATTCTCATTTTTGTGATGAATTATGCCTATGAGCTGGCTCATATATTATATAAGTTAATGTTCATTCAACCACTGATGTCTATGCTAGGATAAACTGAACAATTGTCTAGCATTAATCAGACACTGTTGTGAAGTAATATAAATATCAATGCACTTTGATACATATTTGATTGTTGATTTAATAAATTTATTATTAAATTTATTGACCTTCTTACAAATACCGATAACCATATGTTGGAGAGATAGTGGATGGATGGGGGCTCGCTAAATATAGACTGAAAGACGGATTTATCTTCTCCTTTGGTAAGACGTTTTCCACCTATGGAAATATTGTGCGATGGTAAATGTTTATCTTTAATGCTGTGGAAGAGGGCAAACGTTTACAGCACCAAGTGAGAGAGATGAGTGGTTCTTCTGGATAATTATTAATAACATAAATTAAGATTTTCATAATCTGTAATTAGTTATGGATGATTAAATAATAATAATAATCATAACCAATAACAAGGGTGGTCTTGTGTCACACAACACTTCTACGAAAGTGATCAATTTTGCTGGTCGGAGTGTTAGCATCTGTTCGAGCGGAAATACTCAAACCAGTCTGGGTACTAGCAATCGAACTATCAAAGAAAATATAAAAGGCAGCATGCATAGACTCTAAGAATTCAACAAAATAAATAATTTACACCTCTTACTATCATCATCGTAACCACTTACCAATAACAACCCCCAGACACTAAATAATAAAAATAGACATGGAAAACACAAAGAAACGAGGAGGGGGGCCGAATGTAATTAACACAAGACGAATAGTGAGGGCCAACTTCCGAACATTTTTTAATGAGTAAGGTAATCTCAAACAGTCAAATACTTAAATGATGTTTTAAAGAAACAAACATCTTTCTTCAAGAGCATATGGCGTCGTCGATGAGGTCATCATTATGACACCGACTTTTCTTCATGATGTTGCGACATCAGTGAAAAGAAAACAAGAAAGCGATCAAGAGATGATGTCATAATTTTATTGATACATCATTTCTGATGTTATTATTTAAGAAACGTAATATAATGCCAATGATGACCTCGATAACATAATATATCAACAGATAAACAAAAAGAGGAGGACTTTCTTTTGGTTGTTTAAGAATGGAAAGATTTCTTTCAAAGAAACGACACAAAAAACTAAATTTTTTCCAAAAGAACTGACAGAATCGTAACTGCGTGAAGGGATTCATTGCTTGTTTCCTTTCACTGTATTTACAAGGATAATGGAATTAACAGGATTCATTGCTTGTTTCCTTTCACTGTATTTACAGGGATAATGGAATTAACAGGATTCATTGCTTGTTTCCTTTCACTGTATTTACAGGGATAATGGAATTAACAGGATTCATTGCTTGTTTCCTTTCACTGTATTTACAGGGATAATGGAATTAACAGGACGCAGAGTCTCCTCATCAGTCTTGGCACGTGTGGGATTTTTCTTCCGGTTTCCACAGGACTGGTGACTATCAACACAACTTTTGCCGTCTGTTTAGAAAATAGGGTGTATATAAAGCGTGGATTTATAGCCAACGTTTTCCCCTTTCCCTTTTAATATCGTGCTGTCAAATCTGTAACAGACACTCTGGCAGAGATCGAAGCGGCTGAGATATAAAACTAACAATTTCTTCTGACAAAGAACTCCCAGAGGGAGGCCATAATATGAAGCTGTCAAAACGAGAAGAGCGGAGAAAAAACGCCCACTTTTGATTGCCATCTGAAAAAAAGAAAGTGGAATTCACATTCGAGATCAAGTCCATTAGAAACAATTTAAGAGTTTTTGCGAGATGAACAGAAACTAAACCAGTTTGACGTCTTAGACAATCAGTATACTACAGTAAAATTCCATATCATAGTGATGTCCACTGCCAGAAACAACACAGGAAATAGGGTGTGGTGTGCAGCACATCAAAAGCAACACGAGCACCAAGACAAACTGCTCAATTGTCCACATTTTATGAAAGAATCAACCACCTTAAAATGTCATATCTCTATGTGGAAAGTGAAACTACCTGACATACAGTAGAACGTCGATTATACGAACCACAGCCGCCCTGTAATCTTGATGCGCCATTGTCTGTTCTATCGTTGCTATTTAAAAAAATAAACATTTCATTATTCAGTATATATATTTTTTTGATCTGCAATCACTTGTAGCTTAAGCATAAAAAGAGCGATTTATAGTTGAAACCATGGAAAGTAATCAGATCGTTCAAAATAAATATAACATACATTTTTTCTTCACAACGTTTTAGTTATTATTTAAAACCACTTCTTAAATCAATTAATAAAATAAAATAATACTTCGTATTTCAAAAATAAATGAGTAATAACCTTGCACTCAATAATTTAATTGAAAGTCGAATTTTACTTTTTTCGTATAAACTGGATATTCTCACGTATGTCAGATTATCCGAATTATTTAATTAGTAGAACGTACCTAGGTCCCAATTAGTTAGGATAATCGACGTTCAACTTTGTTATCTCGCTGCTTCCTACCAGCCAAAAATGCAAAGTGGAAAAGTCGCACATATTTCTGCTGCATAAGGGAACCAACTTGACTGAATGTAAGGAGTGAGAGCCTCAATAAGTTATTGATATACATTGATTTAAGGTTCAATTTCATGGAGTTAGGATTAGGCTAGTTTCCGAGTTAATATTACAACCCACGGTTATTTTGTTTTTGGCCGAAGTAAATAAATACATAACAGATGAAGCAAGAAGCTTGCCAAATGCAATCAAAATAATTTTATTTCATTAATTTATTAATTTCCTCTATCGACTCTCTTGCCTCTTGAGTCCAGCATTAAAACAAACACATAAAACTAAAACCATATGAAACAAAATCAAATCAAAGCAATATAAAAGTTTAAAAAACCGGCATAATAAGGCCACCGCCCCCAAATAAAAAATAACCAAACATACAAACACACACACAGACAGTTCTTGTTTCGAGATCACGTGCTACGCTTAGAATGGATTGAGGCCCGCAACATAAGGCCGTTTACCACCACCCTTAAGATGGAATCATGAATAATAAAATGAAAAAAAAATAGAGCAGGCTTTCTTCTGATGGGACAGCGAGATAAACACGTCCAGCGAGCTTATCAAACACACTTTCAATTTTCAAGATTGAAGATGTTATCTCATTTAATAATGAATTTAAGTCTTTGACCCTAACGCCTAATTAACAACAACTTGAAATCCATGTCCCTAAAGAACTTAGTCCCATAAGTAGGGCCTACAGACGTTTACTTAACTCGATCGATGTTTTGTTTTGTCATCGCATTTCTTCTACACTACGAACATCATGGCTGGCAATAACTGAGTACATTTGCCCACATTTATCAATTACAATCATTAATTCACCTTCTCTCCACATCACCAACAACAATGCCTGGCCTTTAAATAAATGTATTTTCCTGGCACTAGCGGTCATTCGTATACTCTCAACACCACCAACACCAGTAGCTAGTCATTAAATGAATGAATTTTCCATGTCATTTGCGGTCATTCACATTCTCTCCACACCATCAACACCAGTGGCTTCTTTTGCAGGATCAGAAAGAGATCAAAGACTCTACAGCAAATACCACTTATTATTGATTTCTCGAACTTCAATGAGCTCTTTCGAGCTAATGCTTATTCTAGTATTGATTTCATTTTAAACTTATGTGAGGAAGGCCCAGATTTCGAGGTTTCAAATGAGCCAACCAAGACGCATGCATTTGTTCAAGGTCAAGGCAGCATGAAAGCAGTTACCGTATTTCTGGCCTACCAAGAATGATGCAGACAGTATAACGAGGTCTGACCAAACAACATTTCCAGTGTAGCTCGTTGCTGTGACCATACAAACAATTCTGCAATACAAGTCTACTTTCAGGGTCATATTTTACTTAACTAAATTTCATAATTACGTCCACATTCAACTCTAACTCAAGTGGTAGAAGAGATAAATATGATGTGATAAATGGGCTTTATGTTTTGTTTGTTTTGTACACACACTACCGAGAGAAAGGTCTTGTGAGATTACAGTCGTGAAAAACTTGTGCGAACAACTGATAATTTTCTGTGCGAAAGTAATATGGATTTCTGAGCTTTGAGAATCACTTTTGTTTCTCCTGAGGAAGAAAGGACCACAGAAAACCTGATCTGAAATAAATATCAAGTACATGACGGTAGTGTGTTTAAAGACACATTTTTCTTTCTCCAATCAAACAATTACCCCTGCTGCGTTCGCCACAGAAGCTTCCCGCCACGTTACCTAAGATAAGCTGCTGCAAGGGTTTGCAGTGGAATTATCTGGCGTGTTCCGGACAATTTTAATGCATATAATCATAAAGGATGGAGCAGGCGTAAACAGTTAGACAGATACAAGAAACCATTTCATTACACATCAAGAAAGCCTCACATATTTTGGTGGCAAATACCAAGTCATATTTCAATCGCAGGGTCCCAAAATATCTTTTTTTCAAACAGTGATGCACGGTCTGTCCATAAAAGTATGTTTCATTTCTTTCCTCAGAATGGCAGCTCCAGAAGGCATGCAATTTCCTAGGTGATAATCATGCAACATAAACTCTCCCTCCTCCCAAACATTCATCGTCAATACAATATGTTAAAGAGGACAGAATTATTAGCTCGCTGGAGACTTCTGAAACCTCTCTCGGAAGCTTGTAGAATATGTGCATGAACTTGCAATACCGATTCTCTTACTCAAATATCCTTCCCCAGGCACTTCAAGTTCTGCTAGAAATACACGGACTTCAGAATTATTTTTGTGCATCAGTCCACTAATGGCACAAAGAAGCATGTCAGGGAAGTCTAGGCAAATTATGCCAAGTTATGGAAACAATATTTTCATTTTATTAATTGTTCATCAACTATTTATTTAATTTATGAGAAGGTATTTCTGCTAGTAGACTTGCCCCTGGTGGTGCAATAGTTGTTTACCAGTTCGTAGTATGTAGGTCACTCTAAAGGTGAAGGAAAAGACCATTAACTGGATACGAGACGCCCATATTTGGTCACTTGTGTTCTGTATCATGACGTAGCGTTAATCCGCCAGCTGACCTAGCGTCATTCCTTTATTTGCGTGAATGAACTAAATTCTTCAGACACACACATTTCTTCACAGTGCCCACATCCAAGGGTAGACTATCGCGTCCAGGTTGACCACGCACGGATATTACATAGTGCCGGTCTCGGGAATCACCCCAAACCAATGACAACTCTCGGGATCCACCCTGAAGGAGTGAAGATCTTTTGAGGACTACGCCAGAGTTCGTATACGACGTTGGGAGTGACCAGACGGAAGACAACTGCCGCATGACGTCAGGACTGTACAGTCAAGCAGATGACGGCAGCTCTTCAAACTCTTCAGAGACTCTAGTTAAATTAAAACCAAACTATGAACAGAACAAAGTGGACCTTTGATATACTATAGCAATTCGGGCTAAGTGGGATAAATTAACTCTGATTGTCCGTGTACATCCAACGTTCTTTTATTATAATTTGTTATTAAATTTAATTTTGTTCTCTCACCCATTGTTACATAATTGTTTGTAACAGACTATATGAGGAGCTGGCTGGGTGCCGAGCTGGAATAAATGAACCATAATTCTAATTAGTAAGTAAAGGAGAAGATAAGGTTGCTAGCTTGGGCAAGTGAACCGATTTATCCGGCTTTGTGTCATTGCGTATTAGCCTGAATCTCTGACATACTTGTAGAAGATAGGTCAGGCCGTCCAGCTGTCACTATTGTTAGAGATTAATCAATAACCAATATTGATACCTAGGAATCTAAAATAGGGCAGAGTCGTTAAACCTAAACGGACACGTGACATAGCAGAAGTCAACTAGTTAACACTAGTTTATTTAATTACTTCAGGTCCAGCGGTATTTGCTCTAGTCGCGTCAAATTACATGAAAAATAAATGCACTTGGCATGTATACAAGCAGTTGCTCAGAAGAAATCCAGATGCAATTTGGGTAGATTTGTAGGTGTTTATGAGAATAAGTCTACTAGTTTGGCGGGATGTATGTATCTTATATACTATATGCATGCTTATTATTAACGAAAAGTCGACAATCTCGCGCCCCGTGTCTTCAAATTCTGACGGGTATCCTTTCTCCCATAGCCAGGCAGACCTCATCAATCTTTTGAAAGACCTTTCAGTTGCTCTTCACCCAAAGATTCTAATGAATTCGTCTTACTGAAAGTTCACTTCAAAAGCCGTCACTAACCTCACAATATGCTGAAAATTTCCCTCGATATCTCGATCAGTTAGAAATCGCATGGACCACAGAAGATAATCTATAAACAGCTCTCTCAATCACCCCTCCCACCACCACCACACACAACAATCACACCTAACAACACAAACTTCACTCATGCACACTGACAAATATACACACAAGTATCGATTTGTAAATGCATACATCGTTTTCGTCCACTCCTAAGCAGAATTAATTAGGTCACTGTCAAAAGCAGCTTTGACTCCAGACGCGACGCGATCTGCCGCCAAATCGGTGAAACAAATCTCCCTCCTCTCCAGTTACTCACTACCACCACCGTTCGCTGTTGGAGCGCGTCAAACAAATCATTAACATCTCCTTGTTCTAATAGTTCCCTAATTATAGTTAATAACCAGCGAAATGTATACTCCTTTAAAAATCTTTAGACATTAAAGTGAGATCCGTGTGAATTAGGCAGTTCTTAGAGACCACTTGGACAATATTAACAATTCATAATCGCCTAAAAAATACAGCACTTGGACAATATTAACAATTCATAATCGCCTAAAAAATACAACACTTGGACAATATTAACAATTCATAATCGCCTAAAAAATACAACACTTGGACAATATTAACAATGATATAAATATGTTCAGAGTAGCACACTTACACATTATTAACAATGAAATAGTTGCCTCAAGAATACAATTCAACACGTGGACAGTATTAATAATGACATAATTGCCTCGAGAATACAACATTTGGACAATATTAACAATGGTCTAATTGCCTCAGGAATACAACACTTAGGAAAATATATATAATGACACAATTGCCTCAAGAACACAACACTTAAGATAATAATTACAATGACATTTGCCTCAAGAATACAACGCTTTGGAAAATATTTACATAACGGAAGTACATTTTAATAATGAAAGTGGATCTACGATTTCCAAATATTTCTGTCAAAATACACACAACAGCAACAGCTATGGGACCATAGTATTTGAACAACAGATTAGAGAGAGAGAGAAAAAGAGAGAGTGTGTGTGTGTTGGTAAAGAAATAGATGTGCATTTTGATGTAGTGAACACCAGAGACTCAACGTATTACGAAAAACAAGGCGGATAACTCTGTGCAAATAATGCTCTTTCGGCTATATGCATATTAGCAAAGCCAGAAGCAGTCATCCTATCTGCAAAACAGACAGTTCGATTTTTGAAAAAGGGATCATACGTTTTCTTGAAAGCAAACACCCCCCTCCCTCTCGAGTTACGTGAAAAGTTAGCAAAAGCTGTGTGGAGATGCAATAAATATTCCTAATATCCAAGTTTACATTACAAAGAGTGCAACTGTTTTTCACAGTCTACGCTAGAAATGAGACGGATGGAGAAATTTGAAGCGAAAAGCTTAACTGTGAACTTCAAAACCCAACCACCTTACCCTCAACGTGAATGGCGTAGACTGGCTTGAGATGCGGCAGTCGACACTCAACAGTTGGTCGCAATCAGTTCTCGTCAAAGCTAATCACGGTCTTTATGCACGATACGGCACTGAAAGAGTGTTTATTTATAGCACCTGTAAAATGACGACAGTGCGCCTACTTCTAAGGTGAATGGTACTTGGGGTTAACATGATGACGTTCGAGTTCCGACCCCGAACCACATCATCTCATAGGGGGTCGCTCTGTCTCCTTTTCTCCCCACCCCTCTGCATCTCATATATCCAAAAAATTTCTGCCTATCTTAATAAACTTTGCCCACTTCAATAGGTTTACGTCCTGTTATTTAACTGGGCGAGTACTATCAGAACTCAATACCAAGAATTACATCCCCTGCTCGAGATAAACAAATGTGAGTGAAGAAAGTAAAAACGAATTACATGTACGATACCAGGGTCACAAAATCATGTACGATATTTGATGATATTTGATATTATGGTGAAGTCTTTTAGTAATCTTCTACTTCTTTAAACCTAACACAAATGCAAATAATAATAAAGCTGTTATAATGACAATGAAGATAGTAATGCTACTATTAATTACACTGGTTATAAAGGCGATATTAATAATAATGTGCTTCTGTGACATCTTTCTATTTGTGTTAAAATATTAAATACGGACAAATATACACAATTTTCACACACATGTACATGCATACATAAAACAAGCTCCCGTCACAATGATTTACTTCGTGTATTCTGCACATGGATGACCGATAAATAAAGTAACTGGACCATAGTAAAGCCATTTAAACCTTTGACCCTCAGGCGCTATCACCGAGCACCATTTATATGTTCGTACAAGACCTGCCATTAGTAAAATGTCTGTACACTCAAGCCATGACAATGCAACTAGACAGCGATATTAAATATGTCTTGCACACTCAGCCGTAACAAAATGAAATTAAACAGCGATATTAAATAGTCTTGCACACTCAAGCCATGACAATGCAATTAGAAAGCGATATTACAAATTCGACGTTTTGCACGCTCAAGCCAAGACAAAATGAAATTAAACAGCGATATTAAATATGTCTTGCACACTCAAGCCAAGACAAACTGCAATTAAACAGCGATATTTAAAATGAACATGGTGAACACCATGAACTCGGTAATAGTCCAGCCTGTGAGCGATCAAATGGATGCCAGAATGACAATTGACGTACTATCCTAGTTTCTCCCCAGAACAATTTACACTGTTGGATGCGATCGTCTCCCCTGGGCAGCATGCATTACCGGTACAAACCAGCAGGTGGTAGAAGTGCAAATTGGCATTTATTACCAGTTCACAGCGCAAACTGCGTAGACGGGAAATTTCAGTGCAGTATCTGAGACCGCGATGCTATCACGGAAGCCAAAGATTTGAAATTCTACTCAGATGCAATCTCCCTTACCAAATAAAACAGATTCCTAAACAACGAGAGATCGAAAAATACCTTTACACAACTGTCGGTTATTTCTATTTGATGTCTGCGAACGCGATCCAGTTTAAGGTGCGTTCGTTCTGACGGTGTGACTGAAATAAAATCGATCGCTTTCTCCCAACGTGTGGGCTTGTCCAGAAAAGGGTTTGAGACCGTACCGGTACGCGCTGGTAGAATGAATTTCATAACCGTCTGTCACTATCGACCAGTCAAGTATCCACAGTAGGCCTACAACATCAAAGGATGTGCGCACGCGCCTTAAGTGGAAACTTTTGTGTGTGTGTGTGTGTGTGTGTGTGTGTGTGTGTGTGTGTTTCAGTTTGAGCTACACTGTATAGATGAAAGACATTCATGTACGTCTCAAGCAGGCCCACATCTTTACGTGGGTAACCTCATATGGAAAGGCTTCCTCAAAGTTTGCTCCAACTTAATATTGCATTCAAAACAGTCCTGATTGTATGTTCAGTGAGAAACAGCCAATTGCATTCACGAAGAAAGAGTAGCTGTTATTATAAAACACGTTACTTTAAGCTGTATTCATTAGAATAGTGCTAACTTTAATAACTAAATGCGGGTATGCAAAAAATAAAAGTACACAGGTACCTTTAGCACACTGATTATAATATATTTATAACTGTCTTTTCTTAAGTATTGCTGTACATTAATCAAATACACGACTGAAGTAGATGAAAAGCGCGCGGTAAAATAAAATTCCAAAGTTGGAATTATTTAATGATCACGAAAGTATTCAGACTGCGATTCACCACAGTAGGCGTTTATAATACAGCACAGTTATGTGTAATCACCATCACAGCTACAACAGAACCACCAATAAGGGAGCGCATAGCAGCTATGAAAATCACAGTCACCAAATCGACAATATGATCACAATAACAACCAGGACAACCAAGCAAGCGGGCCTTTATTGTATAAACAAGTCAAGGAAATTTATTAATCCTTCGTATAAATTAAGACGGTTTAGTGTTTCACAGTCGACGGCACAGTTGGACAATGCAGAGCTAGGCAATGGACAAAAATATTCTACTAGCTAGGAAAGGGAGGAAATCTGAGTGACGTGCTGACATGTGATGGGAACATTTCAATACGTTTAAACTTATGAGCAATGTCGTCTGTGGTGAGAGATTTTATTAACAGCAATTGTGCACCGCATGAGTGTGCCATTTACAGTAATTTTGTAGCTCACGCGTTTTTCAAGGATAAATAATAGGCCAAACAATATGCGCAACTGTGTGTGCAGCCCGCAAGAATCAGTTACATATCTACCTCCATCCCCTGCCCCCATTTTATCCTTACAGTACAGACCTCAAATATTATACACAAAAAAGTCACCGTAAATTTTGATTAAAATGTGAACCCATAAATAATGTACACAGTGATGTTATACTGGTTTTGATTTAAAAAAAAAAATCGCACAATACTCGAGATTTGGTGGTATCTGCACATTTATTTAGTCGTAGCTTGTACACCAAGGCACAGCAATCTTTCAGTATCTATTAAGAAGACAGTTAAACAAGGTTGCGTCCCTTTACTCGCTGCAATTCACATTTTCTTTTCACTGCGAGATAGGGGAGAGAATAAATGCAGGGCTAACAACACCCGATAAGGAAGGGGAAGTAAATTTCACGTTTCTTGTACATGATGGGTGTTGTAAACGGCAACATCTACGGTAACACCTCTGAATATTCAAGACCCCCCCCTCCAACTCCGCACAGTCAACCACCAAACCATAATAAAACAAAGGAATCGAAACAATGCTTCTACTTATCCCTCTATCCATGTCCATCGTTATGCATACAGTACAATCTATAATCAATAATGCCTTTCATGGAACTACTTTCTGTTTTCAATTTCATTTCAAGATGCTGCAGGAAATTCAATGTAATTCCACTTGGCATGACGTAAACAAGTCAAAAGTACATGTCTCAGACTCTCATGCCGTTAAAATACAGAACGCATTGAACTCTATCTGAGAAGTCGTGAGAATAAATTCCACTTTAGGTGTGTGTGTGTGTGTGTGTGTGTGTGTGTGTGTGTGTGTGTGTGTGTGTGTGTGTGTGTGTGTGTGTGTGTGTGTTTGTGTGCGCGTGTGCATGTGTTCAAGAAATAAAAAAAAAATTACAAATCTGTTATACAAAAGTCAAGTTCCGTATTGAGGTAAAAGCGTTTGGTTGCCTTACCCACCCACTCACCCACTCCCACACGGAATAGAAACATGAATAAAAAAGAACTAGATAATTACATCTTTTGTATGTTTTAATTCGTGCCAGATCTGAGTGGAATTTTCATTCATGCTATATTTCAAAAGAAAAATATGATGAACTGAGGATGACTTTGCATGAAATTCTTCTGGAAAATTTCTCTGCATTTCAACAATACATCTGAATAGGTAAAAAAAAGAAGTGTGACGCGAGCGTATTATTTGGGATGACGATATATAAAAAAATCTGAACGGATGACGTGATGACTCTTTCGGAATTCAGGTCGATTCCAAGAGAAAGTGCAATTTTTTGTGACGCACAATCTATGACTGTTTGACCGATCCAAAACACGCTGCACAATTTTCAGGAAAACATTCTAGTCATTACACGATACTCTTACTGGACACACTACTGACCATTACCTGACTACTTACTGGACAGACTACTGACCATTGCCTGACTACTTACTGGACAAACTACTGACCATTACCTGACTACTTACTAGACAGACTACTGACCATTGCCTGACTACTTACTGGACAAACTACTGACCATTACCTGACTACTTACTGGACAGACTACTGACCATTGCCTGACTACTTACTGGACAAACTACTGACCATTACCTGACTACTTACTAGACAGACTACTGACCATTGCCTGACTACTTACTGGACAAACTACTGACCATTACCTGACTACTTAGAGGACAGACTACTGACCATTACCTGACTACTTAGAGGACAGACTACTGACCATTACCTGACTACTTACAGGACAGACTATTGACCATTACCTGACTACTTACAGGACAGACTTCTAAACATTCCGTGACTATTTACAAGACAGACTTCTAAACATTCCGTGACTATTTACAAGACAGACTTCTAAACATTCCGTGACTATTTACAAGACAGACTTCTAAACATTCCGTGACTATTTACAAGACAGACTTCTAAACATTCCGTGACTATTTACAAGACAGACTTCTAAACATTCCGTGACTATTTACAAGACAGACTTCTAAACATTCCGTGACTATTTACAAGACAGACTTCTAAACATTCCGTGAATATTTACAAGACAGACTTCTAAACATTCCCGAGATGACAAATTTCAGTTTCAGGATTACTGATCATTACAGGAAATAATACTGTGCAGTGTGCACTAAAGTACATTCTACTATCAGAACACAAGCTAGTGGTAATATCTTGATTTCTCTGTATTGAGTTGAATTAATTCTATATATTTTGTATTGTGAATGTATGTGGAATTTTCTTGTGCATTTTATTGCTGCTTGATAATATATTTTCTACAAAGCTAAGTGGCACAGATATTACATTTGTAGTAGTGGTGAGGACACCACATGTATGTAATTGAACTACCGTAGATTAATTGTTATCATGGGAGAGTCAAAACCTGCCACGTAATCCTTAGCTAAATTGTATTACTATCAACTTTGGATTAATGGAGAAATATATTGTAAAGATTTAGATATTTGAATTTTCACATAATGTAAATTGTGAGTTAGTGGAAATTGTAAAGAATGATTAACACTGCTGTTATAAGGCCCATATAAATCATTATTGTCACACAAGGCTGAAACATGATTAACTATGCATTGCAGCCGGTTCCTGAGTTCACCTCATAATTCGGATCTCATCTGCTAACTGTTCCATGGAGGAAGTCCAGCCTTGCTAAAGTGGAGTCCAGGACAAGCGAGTGTCTACATGAGCTGAATCCGTATTACCGTCTGTCGAACGACGAAGTTGCCAAAGGTCACAGAGGTCAGCATGTGTCAGTGGACGACAACACATGATATATATCAGATAAGTTAAACAAGGAACTTTCGAGACGAACATTCAATGGTGTGAATAATATTGACATTTCGGGTCACGCGTTACATTCTGTTCGCGGAAAGCAATTGTTCATTTTTTTTGTTTCAAATTTAATTTTATTGTTATTAAATTTTATTGTTAAATTTCTTAACTGTTATCTCTCTCTATTATTACATAGGTATATGTACGACCAAGGGAATTGCTACATGGGGGCCGAGCAGTAAATAGAGGAATAAAGAATTATATTTATTAATCTATAAATAAAAGGGGAGATAACATTGTAGCAGAGAAGTCAACTAATTTATCCGACTAGGTGTCGTGAACAATCTAGCAAAGATTGTGGCAATGGAAAGGGAGATAAATTAGCCGTCGCTAAGGTTAGGGGTTATCCTATAAAATAATATTAATAATCAGTGCCTAAATTAGGACGGGGTCGTAAAATGAAAACTGGACATGTGACAGCGTGTATATGCGCGTGCTTGTTATTTTTAACTAAGTACTTGTTTGTGTGTGTGTGTGTGTGTGTCTGTTATTAAGTGCTTGTGTGTGTTTATTTGTTAGTGGGTTTGTTATTATTAATATGTGTCTGCGTGTAGGTGCATATGTTTCGTGCACGTCTGTGTTAGAGTATATACATATTTGAACGTGTCCGTGTGTCGTTAGTATAACGTCTGTTGGCCATCCATTGTAAGGGTGCGTGCGCATGTCTACAATTGTTTGAGTGAGGTCAGTATAATGCCTAGAGGTACTGGCCATCCATTGTAAGTATGTGTTCGTATGTCTACAATTGTTTGAGTGTTGCCAGTACATTAAATGGATCTATAATGTCTGTGTCGGCAAATGTTTGGGTGTTGTCAGTGCAAAACAAGGATCTATAACTGCATGGCGCCAAAAGGTTAGGTTTCTCATCGCCCTTAAATCTTAGCAATTCGTTTGACCCAAAAGTAGGTTATAAGCGTTCATCATTAGATAGCCTCGTGCAGCTTAACAATATTAGCGCTTGGATAAACGGACAGCAAACGGGCAAGTAGTTACAACATATCTACATGTACAACTACATCTCTGTATTTTTTAATTGAGCGAGGCTTTTAGTGTAAGCGAATAAGTCCCTCTCCCCAATGCCTCTATATATCATTTTCAGTAATGGCCACTACAAGAAAAGTTCTATTGTGAAAACGCAATAAACAGCTTGAAGAAAATAAATAAATAATTTAGTTACTTTGTTACATAAACTAATTTTGCTACTCAATGAACAGTTTGGAGCAAAAACTATGTTTGGTTTTTAAAAAGTTTGCAATTTAAAATAATTTTGTTTGCTACTGAAGAGTTTGCAGCATAAACTAATTAGGTTAACACTGAAAAGTGTGGAGCATAACTTCTTTTTTTTTACCACTCTACAGTATTTTATCATTATACCATGTATTTACCACTGTACTGTTTGTAGCTTAGCCTGTATTTTATCATTATACCTTGTTTAACATAAACCATTTGTATTTACCACTGTACTGTTTGTAGCATAGCCTGTATTTTATCACTATACATGCTTTATTTAACATAAACTACTTGCAGTTTATAGCACACATTATTTTTCGTTTAACAACGGCTTCTAGTATCATCTGCTTTGGTTTACAACTAGACAGTATGAAGCATAAAATGTTTTGGTTTACCACTAAACAGTTTGGAGCATATACTGTTTGGTTTATCTCTAAACAGATGGCAGAAAAAATTAATTTCTTAGGTTTTAACATTTTATAAGATAAACTACTTTTCTTTAACACTGAATAGTTTGCGATATAAAGTAATTTTGTTTACCACTGAACTATTTACCATTGAATAATTTGCAACATAAAGTATTTTTGCTTACCACTGAACAATCTGCAACAAAGTAATTTTGTTTACCACTGAATAATTTGCAACAGAAAGTAATTCTGTTTACCACTGAATAGTTTGCGGCATAAAGTAATTTTGTTTACCACTGAACAATTTACCACTGAATAGTTTGCGGCATAAAGTAATTTTGTTTACCACTGAATAATTTGCGGCATAAAGTAATTTTGTTTACCACTGAATAATTTGCGGCATAAAGTAATTTTGTTTACCACTGAATAGTTTGCAGCATAAACTAAATTTAGTGGGAAACGGGACATTACTTCGTCACGTTTCCACAACATGTTCATAAACATGAGATGTGAGGTGAACAAAGGATAAGATTTAACTAATGAAAAATACTCACACACACCAAAAAAATGAAATATAATAATAATAATAATAATAATACAACGCATAAAATAAAACGATAGAGTGATAAGCTATAGTTATGGAACTTATATTTTTGTCAAAAGCATAGTTCCAAATGCTCTTGAAATAAAAACTAAATATCAAAAACACCTAAACAACAGCAGAAAACAAACTGGAGAAAGAAAATACCATTACTTACCCGAAATCCTGGCCCCATAAACCAAAGGATGCTGTAGATTTGGTGAAAATAGGAGTGAGCGAAAGCAGGGTCCATTTGATCCCTTCTTTATGTTCTAATTTTTTTTTCGAGCTCTCTCTTTCTTTTTCAAGTCAGGTTTTCCTTAGAATTTCGCCATTCATTCGTCACGCATTCATATTATATGAAAGCCGATCGACAATTATAACATTTAAATATCACTTTAAGGCATTTCAAGTGGTCAGAAACAAGTCCAGAACCTACAGAACTAAAAACATACTTTTCTTGGGTCCGAAACTGACCGACATAGTTAAAAAGAATCTCCAGAAGCGTGACACTTTTGTGACAAGTTTGTATGTGTCGGACGACGACAACGAAGCCCACAGCCATGGAGACGTGAGCTTCTCTGGATGCTCATCGCGGATTTACCGGTGTCTTTAGCAACCACAACAACAAGACCAAGTCCAGCGTGAAGGCAACGATTCTAATGCCCTTACCGCCAAACAGAGATGTTGGCTCCCTCCTGTGCCTCTCGCCAATACTGGAAGCACTGGCAGAGATAAGCAAACTTCTGTCGACCTCACGCGCAGGCAAATTCAACACCTTAGACACGGGCATCAAGAGATGAAAAAAGTAGATTCCATAAGGCGCACTCCCAGACGCTACCGTCTGTTTCAGAGAGGATGTATCAGGTAGAGGGAAGAATTTTCACACAATGGCTGTGGGGTTCTTAGTGTTGTCACGCGTAAAGAGCTCCTTCTCAGGTAAGGTTTTGAGGGGTTGGTCAAATACGCTTTTAACGTACTCGTGTCTGGGAAAATTTTCAATCTCAATACAATTGCATAGGGAAGGCAGTGGATAACGAAACACTGAATTTCACTCCCGTTAGTTGATTATAAATATTGTTCTGACGTCAATATACATACAACTGGTAACAAATGATGTTCACTCTCAATATTCTTGACCGTTAAATCTCCTAGAGTGCATGCTTTGCGCACGCGCCGTTAACTCGTGTTCTGATTGTTTACAAAACATTATACAGGTAAGTGTGTGAATTGTGTGCTCTTTGCATAACAATCATGCCCGAAAACAACAGCTCTATCACTAAGGACATAATTAAAAAAAAATGCAAACAACAATAAACGATGGATGGCTCGGTTAGACTGCTAGTGTTATTTCCAAATGCCCCAGTAGTGAACAGAATTAGATCAGGCAGTCAAAGAAATCAATGACTTTTAGATGCTCTTTTCCCAGCACATCTGTATATCCAACCTCTACCACTGTATGCTGCTCTCCTTCTAATAACCAATGTTATCAACTATTCTGTATGTTTCTAAGTGTAGAGACATATGTTATCAACTATTCTGTATGTTTCTAAGTGTAGAGACATATGTTATCAACTATTCTGTATGTTTCTAAGTGTAGAGACATATGTTATCAACTATTCTGTATGTTTCTAAGTGTAGAGACATACGTTATCAACTATTCTGTATGTTTCTAAGTGTAGAGACATAAAAGTAACCTCTCAAATAAACCTCGCAACCTTTCAAATCTGATTAAGTACGCGTCTTCAACATGTTTTTAGAATGCTTGTACAGTCTGGAATTCTTGGAATTCCTGAAACAATGTAAAATGGTTTATACCAAACACTTCACACAAATGTCTCTGATTGCCAGAACAGTGCTCCACCCTCCAATTAAATTTGAGAAAGATAAATCTATATCGTACTCACATCCTCTCGATCCACTAATACGTTATAGGAGAAGTAAGCGAAAGTATCAGGCACAAGAAACCCTAATTCGACAATACAAGTCCAACCCCCCCTATGCACACATCACAACAAATTTTGAAGTGATACTCGAGTCCCAAATCGGACTTCGAAGTTCTTAACGTTATTTCCTATTGCAACTCATAAGTTCATAACATTAATTCCTATTGCAACTCACAAGTTCATAAAGTTAATTCCTATTGCAACTCACAAGTTCATAACGTTAATTTCTATTGCAACTCACAAGTTTATAACATTAATTCCTATTGCAACTCACTAGTTCATAACGTTAATTTCTATTGCAACTCACAGTTTATAACATTAATTCCTATTGCAACTCACTAGTTCATAACGTTAATTTCTATTGCAACTCACAAGTTTATAACATTAATTCCTATTGCAACTCACAAGGTCTGGAGTCGACGTAAAGCCACAAACGTGACATACAAGTGCCAGGAAGACTCTTGAGTACAAAACCATGGTAAATCTCAGACTCAGTACTCTCTCTCTCTCTCTCTCTCTCTCTCTCTCTCTCTCTCTCTCTCTCTCACACACACACACACACACACACACACAGTGAATAAGACCGATAACTGAGATGGATTTTGTGCGAAATGTTGTCTGGTTTAAAAGGGATTTTTATTTGTTGTTGTTGCTGTCAGCGTCTGAAAGTTTACAGGCTTGCGACTCTGCGCGCTTCTAGATCAGTACATTGTTGATTGTTTCTGCACCTGTCTCGGCGAACCGTTACGGAATCCGACCAGATTCTGGCGCAGCAAATAATTTAAGCCAAGTTTACACCTGCAAAATTCCACTGGACCCAATCAGATTCGAAGCCAACTTGAAAAGTTCACAATGAGCAACTTAACAGCAAGTGACAACTACCATTCAAGATCTACGGCAAAAATCTGCATTAACAAGCGAACATCCGTTATATTGATTTCTATTTTTAAAATCAGAGTTAAAGACAAAGTAATTACTGATGTAGTGCAGAAAAGTAAACTACTTTCAAGCTTGATAATAAATTATATACCTTATATACCTACATCGCTAATTGTACTGAAAGATAAATAGTTAAAAGGAAATACCATCATGATGCAATGTTCCATAACTAGTTACTGAAAGATAAATAGTTAAAAGGAAATACCACCATGATGCAATGTTCCATAACTAGTTACAATTCTCGCATGCTCAGTATTCACGTGCTCGGGAAATGTCCGTTCATGCGCACTTGCAAAATCAGCTGGACAATGCAACAGAATACCGACTGAACATTCCATTCTGAGGCAAAAGTCCGCATCAAACACAATTTGCACTATACGATCGGCTGATGACGTCAAATGATTTTAAAACAAAATAGCATCTCAGTATGTCAGCAAGTACAACTGAGCCATTTGAACATGCCTACCTGTTAACACATTCACTCTCACGACTTAACGGACATTACTGGAAAAGACGGCGGCTTGAAAGACCTGTTGTTTTGACGATGTTTAATTATTGGTAGAATGGACTTACTTTAAATGGCTCAGTTGTACTTGCTGACATACTGAGATGCTATTTTGTTTTAAATGCGCAAAAATCCGTAAAAGAAAATACACAAACAGTGAAGATTTATATAGTTTTGTATGTGCTCAATACGCTTATATTTCAATTAACACATTTAATCACACTTTTCAGTCACTTAATCTACTTTTAATACACACTCCTTCCACTTAATCACACGCAACTATCATCTAACTCAATTAACCGATTCTTTCCATTTAAGCACAGTTCTCTATGATCTAATTCACAATACATTCTTTCCACTAAATAATGCCTCTATACCCTAATTCAAAAATATTATTTCCTCTTAATTTCAGGTCGCTATCAAGTAATTTACAATACATTATTTCCACGAATCACAGGTTTGTATAATTTAATTCACAATCCATTCTTTCCACTTAATCACAGGTCCCTAACACCAAACTGTCTTAATACATTCTTTCTTCTAAATCACTCGTCTGTAACACCCAAATTACAATGTACTCTTTCCACGTAATTGATCTTAACAGTTACCTAATTCACTTTCTCCACATTTAAGTGACTCCAATCCACTTAAATAACAAAGTAACAAAATGCAGCTGATGTTAGAATCGACAAGTACACTGGGCTATAAACTTATTGTTCGCAAAATGCTGGATATTTGAAGCTTTAGTTTAGATTTAATTAAATTTTAGTTTAATTAAGAATTTATTTTCTTCTTTTTGAATTTCTTCTGACATTTTAAATGCCTATGCTACTGGCGTATAAATGTATGCATAGGTGCAATTTAAATAAATAATTTACATTCCACCGCCTGTTATGTGTTTACGTGTACATTCTGAAAGCAGAGCTCAAATCTAGAATAATATTATCAGCTGGTAACGGTAAGAAACGTAGAAAAAATACAATTTTGGACGTTATCAATGTTATTAAGACACAGACCACTGCATGCTGATGAGTAAAGTTAGGCAGAGTTCACACTTCCCCGAATCTACCAGGCAAAAAATCGACAAGGTAATACTATTTCACAAAGCAGAAGTTCCGACGGATTTTCCAGTATACTGTTCAGTGCAAAACTTGTTCACATTAACTGTACTCTGCATATGCATTTTGCCAAACACGAACCTTTCATATTAATGAAACGAAGCAATTCGTTGTAATTTTCGCACACGAACAAATTAAATATTTAACCTACAACCAGTTCACAATATCTGGCATTTCAAAATCGGGTTGTCACACTAATTCTTCATGGTAATGTAACAAAATGTTTTATTTTGAACACTAACGCCTCCCGGTAAAGGAGAGAAACAACTTGCTTTAAACACGACCTTCTCAAGGAGACATATACAAACATGAGTGACACTAAATTCCCCCCCCCCCCAATAGAAAAAAGAAAAAAGAAAAAAAATTGTAAATGGGAATACCAAATAATATCCTAAGTTAATATTAACCTATTTTTTTAAATACTAAACAATTTAGTGAAATTGACGATATTTCTGTCTTAATTATGTGAACGTGAAGTGAACTATACATGAAGGTGAAATGCACTGAAGCTTGACTACTGGGGAAAGGGAGATAATACAGTGATAAAGGTGAAAGAAAGAAAGAATGAAAGGGCAATCAAGAAAAGAACTAGAGTAAACACAGGCGATGATAGGAAAATTAACAAAGGACAAGTAACAAATTATGTACATGTGTGTCACATGACAGTGGCACTTGTAAATTGTTCTATACTTTTAATTCATTCGTCTACTATTCATCCTAACTACACCACATACTTTCTGGAGGGACTGAGGATACAGGGATCGATTCTCTGGCATAGAAAATCACTGTGAAATAAATATTGAAATCACTGTGACGGAAACGTAAGAGAATGCATTGATTTACATCTAATTCTATGTGAAGTACTTTGATTATTTTTATTTAGAGAAAGGATTGCTATTGATTACTGCGAAATAAATGTGTAAGATTACTTAATATTATTTTAATACAGGTTTTGGTACATCCTACGTAGTTACTAAATTACGTAAATTACCGATTACAAGAGAAAGCTCATATTTCTTGAAATAAGGTTCCATTGTCCATACAGACTTGTTTCCTCTCTGCCTTCGACGATCGCTCTTCAGTGAATTCTTTGGCAGAGAAAGGGATTCACCAGTGACACTTTGTGTCAAATGAACTGCTGTTGTCAGCCTTGAGCAGTGGTTGAATCTGCCTATATCACTTTTGTGTACTTTATCCTGGGACAGTGAAAGCCGGAGAAATGGACGCGAAGTGACTCACCAATGCTATACGTTCACTTCCAGAGAGAATAAGCTAAGCACTCAATGTAAACAAAATCTATAAATATCCAGGAACAGATACGTAAATTGAACCCGATAAGAGACTATAACAGAAGTGTTATATGCATAAGTCAGGAATCGCGACATACTTGGGAATTGGGAATAGCAATACCATGTAACAGGGCTTAAGTTTAGCAAACCTGCAGAGGAAAAGGATACTGCTTATCTTTACCCTATTATAATAATTTATAACGCAAGGATTGGTACAAAAATATTTTATAATAAAAAATGTAATTGTAATTATCAATTGTCGTTTATTACTTTTGTCTAATTGTTAATCGTAATATCACCGTTATTCATTGTAATTTTTGTGGGTGTTTTTTTTTTTTTTTGATGCCACTAGGGGTCTCAGTATATGCAAATCGAGATGCATTTAATTACGTCATATTCCGCATTGAAATCTCGGACAACTGGCAGATACGCTTTATAATTAAGAAAACATAATAAAGTGGTGGCATATCATTATTGTAGTTACTTATATGAAAGAGAATACCAAATACGAGGAAAAAAGCACGTGACCTTTAAATTCACATTAAATTCAACCACATGAAAAAATCTGTTAGAACGATTAATACTGAAGTATGGCATAATCCCATTAAAGTTAAACAGTGAATTAAAATGGTTCTTTTTGAAAATTCAATTGTGTGGGAGTTAACATCAGTGACACTTTAAAAAAAAAATGAAAATGAGAAAAAGGGGGAATTTTTTTATAATCAAAAAGGTTTGAAAATTCTCGATATTTGTTTCTCCAAAAGAGAGTATGAAACAAGCAAATAAGCATGTCGGATAACTGTATTTCGTATGTGATAATATAAAGGTATAACAAATTAACATACTGCAACGGTAATCTTAATAACCAGCTCAAAATACTTTAAAATAATCTCTACGACATACAAGAAACTCACCCCATCCATCTCCGCCCCAAAATAAGAAATAAAAGAAAAGAAAATAAACACATAAAACCACAGACTTACATATATCCAATCAAACTTATAATAAAATGTATATGAACATACCCGAAAAAACAGAACACTAAGAAAATCTACTCAAATGTCTGGAACGCAAGGAACGAACGGATTGAATCACGTGATTAACCAACAGAAATGTTCGGAATGCTCATTAGCACCTATACGCAATCGACAAGTGGTGTGCAGCAGAGCGACGACGATACATGCGTACAGGTACAGCTGTGCGGCATTCAGCAATCTCATGCATGACCTGTCAGGGCTACCCATTTCCTTGCAGGCAAGCTACTGCCAAAGGGTGGCGCGCATTTGCTGATATGGTAGCCCTTCTCTTGGGAACAGTGCCCACAGGTTACTGCTAAATCCTGCGATTTCTTAACGTAGAATTTCGTCAATGGAAAAAGTCTGTTTTAATAAACTGTGTTGCTATCACGCCATGCAAGACTCGTACAAGAAAATTATCTGCGTTTTACCAAAATGTCGTTAACAAAGGAAATTTAAAAACCTCGTACAAGAAAATTATCTGCGTTTTACCAAAATGTCGTTAACAAAGGAAATTTAAAAACAAGAATGCCAATGTCGGCCGTCTCAAAGTGCACGTTTAGATTTACCAAAGACGCGATAATGGTTGTCTCATTGGCTAGAAGCGGAAGATTTCAAACAAATCAGTATTTACTGTTAGTCAACCCTTTAACCATCTCCACTAAACTTGCTATAAAAACGTTCTAGGGTTATAAGCTGTTTTAAGAAAACTGATTTAGAAATTTCCGTATGGGGTGAATGCTCCCAACACTAGCGCAGATTCGTGTCCAATATCTGGCACAAAGTGGGTGTTGAGCATTTCCGCGCAAAATCACGATGTCTGGTCAAATTCCGTCGGTTATTGATTGGCATACACGAATCGAAAACATAATGAAACATGTCCACGTTTATTTTTCCACTCGCCTATCAACTGAAATTGTGGATAATGTCGAATTAGTGCTTTTGACCTAACAGCCGTGTTCCGGGTCGTCTCCCCATCGTATCTCATGTTTACAGCTGAAATGATGACAGTTTTGAAATGATATGTAAAGTTTACTTTTATCGATATATTTGTCATTCGGATCCAGAAACAACAATGTGTCAAACCTTCTTGACCCTCCACCAAAACCCCACCAAACCAAAGAACTCACTCCATAAAAAAACCCCAAAGAAACACAAAACAAAACAAAAACAAGAAAGAAAAAAAATAAAACACAAACAAGAAAGAAAATAACTCAACTCGCTATAGAAACAAACAACTGGCTGATAAATAAACATAGCCATCTAAAAGACAGATTTCGAAGCAAAATAATGTGGAAAGCCAAAATCATTTCCGGTAGTTCTTGATTATACGCATGCGTATATGATCAGGCTCTAAATGACCTTTTATACTGTATATATATATACAGACCTGTACCGGTCCTTTCTTGCAACATATGGTCTGCGGTGCCTAAAGAAAATGATTTTACATTCATCTTTAGAAAACCATTACCCTCTTCTCAGATTGCAACCTTGCAGGAGAACTCGACATCACACGTCAGTTAAGGAGCTAAACAAACACAGGCCAGACACTAAAGTCGCTAGACCATCCTCTGACCGAATTCTTGTAGTACAGGATCGGACAAATACAGCACGCTTACAAACACACATAACTGAATTAAATTATATAGAAAGTATACAAATGTTCTTTCTGTGAATGAACATAACTGAATTTAAATTATTGGAAAGTAGAAAAATGATCTCTCAATGAATAAACATAATTAAACTATATGGAAACCATAAGAATGCTCTCTCAAAGAATGATCATAATCAATTCTTGGATGCATATGAGTAAAATCGCGTCACCATCTTTCTTCTACTATAACTATTAGTTATTTATTATTACTATTTTGTTGTCTTACGCGTGAAAATATTAAACAGCAATGACACAAACATGTTTCACCCCCTCTCCCAATCAACAACAACAACAAAATAGAAGATAACCATCTTTTTTAATTCCTTATTAGAAAGAAAGGTCTATCATTCTTCAGAAAGTACAGTTACTCAGGCCTGTTCTCGTTGCCGGGAGGGCAGTCAACAAGGTAAACACGACTAACAACATACGGGTCTAGAGCGAGCAAAAGCCAACAAGGTAAAAAAGACTAAGAGCGAGCAAAAGCCAACAAGGTAAAAAAAAAGACTAACAACATACGGGTCTAGAGCGAGCAAAAGTCAACAAGGTAAAAATGACTAAGAGCGAGCAAAAGCCAACAAGGTAAAAACGACTAACAACATATGGGTCTAGAGCGAGCTAAAGCAAGCTGCAAGCAAAACGTATCGAGTGCATTAAATAAACAACACGATCTGCTTGATATGGCCCATTAATAACAGGTACATTCCGTGAAAAGTAAGCAAGCGCAACAGATGTAGGCCTGCTCATTCAAATGAAAGCTACGATGAAATAAATCAGAATTATCTCTTGCTCGGACCAGCGACTGTCTCCCGTCTATAGTACGAACGCTTCAACTGTCTGTTCATCTTCGGCGCAAGACACATCATTGTACAAGGCATACATCTTAAAGTGTACACATGTGACTGAGCAATCAATAAAAACATAATGAGTATATCAAAACTTCTGGTTTATTCCAAACCACAAAACACAAGTCACATAAGCACAAACAGTTTGGAGGGTGTGATTTCAACGAGTTCCGAGTAAGAGTTATCTTACATGGCCCCCATGTTAAGTTTACACTGAAAATGAGTCAGCACCACACAGCGCCAGTGTGACGGGACGCGCGTTTGCAAGAGTGAGCTAAAAATTCTTTCCTGTTTCGTGTCAGGATGTCATGCTTATGAAATCTTCGACTTCAAAGTACACGAAACGTGATATATTTCGGTCATAAAACAAATATTACCGAAAATATATATAGACATTTATATTTTTTGATATTTTATGCTATTAAAGTTAGCTGTGCGCGGCCAAAGCCTACGAGATGAAGCACAGCAAGATACTAAAATAATTTCAGCTCTATTCTCTATAAATTGGGAAATAAACAGATTAGACTGGTGTTTACTTAGTACCAAAAACATGTTTACTGCACTGGATGTTATTTGTTAAGCTAACGCAAATAGGAAAGGTTGATTTTCATTCCGTATGAAAACCTCTTTATTGGTTTGGATGTTAATTAGTCATTAAAAAAAAAACAGGACAAGAAAAGGTAGATTTTCATTTTGCACGAGTAGAACATTCCAAAAGTACCAGTTTGAATATGAGTGGAAAATTTTAAAAAGTATGGTTTGAGAGTGAGTACAACATTAAAAAATAAAGGAGTTCCGTGGGAGCTGATCATTAAAAATACGAGATTGTGTGCAAAAGTACCAGTTTATGCTCGAGTTGAACATTGTATGACACCAGTTTGAGTAGGGTAGAATATAAAAAAAACGCACGGGTTTGAGTGAGAAGAACAATAAAAAGATTTAGTTTGTGTGTGAGTAGAACAAAAAAGTAAGGGTTTGGTTGCAAATATAATGGGTTATGTGCGAGTAGGTAATTAAAAATAACGGATTTGAGTGCGAGTAGATAATTTAAAATACCCTTATGTACGCGAGCAGAAAATGAAAAAGTACAAGTTTATGCTCGAGTAGAAAACTGAATAGCACCAGTTTGAGTAGAGTGTACACACACACACACACACACACACACACACACAAACACCAGTACGGGTTTGTGAGTGAGAACAATAGAACGTTTTAGCTTTCCTGCAAGTAGATCATTAAAAATAACGGGTTAGTGTGCGAGTAGATAATTTAAAATATGGGTCTGTGTGTGTGAGCAGATAATAAAAAATACGGGTTTGTGTGTGAGTATAACATTAAAAATACGAATGTGCGTGCGAGAACCTGTCGTAATATAAGAATTGGTGACTAGACACCTTGAAGGATCACTGCGAAAAAAAAAGGAAACCAATATCACTTTTGGACAATCAAAATGAACACTCTGACTAAAATCGCTTTCACTTTAAAAAAATCGCTTGAATTGTGTTTAACTCATGTAATGATTTTATATGTATTACGAACAAGATGGCTGCTGTGAGCGGAGGTGCATGAAGATTCACTTAAAGTATCATTCAGTGAATTAAATCCCATTTTCTTTCAAATTTTTCTGTAAACAATAAAACAGCAGGAAATGGCAGGGGAGGGACTCGAAGTTAACTGTCTGATCTGCAGAAGCGACAACTCTGAGAAATATGCGTTTCCTTACACGAGATTTGTTGTAAAATGTCACGGGAACTGAACTCATCATCCAGTATGGACTTGCTGGAGCGACCTGTACTAAGTACAGAAGGGAATTCTTCAAATATTTATCTCATGCTTCTTTCGTCTCACGGAGTAAGTACGTGGGGATAAAGCTAACTAAGACACAAAAACACTTTCTGTGCGGAGTGGAAATGCTAACTTTGTGGGTGTCGAGGAGGGATATCAAAGTTATTTCTCTCCAAGGACTCCAGCTATAGCACGACTTTTAAGCAGCAGTCTTGGCAATGCGATGAACAGGTTAAATAAAGTTTTTTTTAAATTTAAAAAACACAATTAAATATTTTTTAAAAATAAAGCATAGAGTCAGCCAAACCCAACAAGTGAGTTCCAGATATATTATCTAAACGTACCTGGAAAGTGAACATTATCTATGCACCCAACCGTTTACGTAAAGTTTTTAATAAACGATAAGTTATTACACTGTATAGTACAAGATTGAAGATTGAACGCTTGAAGGGTCTGGAATATGATTAATCAGAAAATAAGAACTGCCTTAGGCACCAACAGTCAGGAGTCTTGCCAAAAGATTAATGATAACATGCTATCTTAAGAATGAAAAGTGGGAACGATTCAACCGGCTTTCATATCAGCAGCACCAAGAGTACAGTCTGAAGCTGCTATTACCACCACCACCACCACCCCAACACCCCGAGTAGATAAAGTGATACAAATAGTTTCTACAACTCCAAATGATTTTGATTTCTACGCTAACACGAGTCGCCTTATATACACGCGAGGGTCGAGAATGCGTATAAACCCAAGAGTGCATGTTCACACATTAGGCAGATACTACACAACGAGTCGACGTACACACGCATGCACGACAAGAAAGCAAACAGTCATTAGACAGAACTAAGACAGTAAGCGCACGACCTGTCAGTTTACCTTAGGGCTAGGTGTCTGGAGTGGCTGTACCCGGCGTCTTCTCCGAGGTAGCTTCACCCACAACCGCACTTTTCTGTACAGTTGGCGTGCTCGCTTCATCGTGACCGAGAAGCTGTTGATAACGCTCGTTTGGTTAGATCAGCTGTCCCTTAACTTTGTCCGGTGGGAACGGATTGCTTGTCGTTCCTCTCTATCGTTGTGATCGAACGTGTGATTGTCTGTTTCCAGTGCTACGAACACGTGATCAATGTTCATTAAGATGTACCACTCGCTGCTTCAGGAAGTTTCTTCCGAGAAGAAATAAAAATACAAACAAACAAACTGTTTTTTCCACGGTGAAAATGTTTCCAGAGATATTGTGTCTGCGAGCTTTCATCAGTGGTCGATGATGTTAGCGTGACGCAGAACGTGATAGGCTCGCACAAGACAGTGCACGTCTAAGTTGCAGAATGCTGCGCTCTATGAGAGAAAGGAAGTCAGTAAGACAATGGATGCTAATTTTTCATATTTCACGAAAAGTCGTTAACAAGCCACTTTCCAACCCTTCTTCACTTCCTCTCCTAAAATCTCTATATCTGTAAACAAAACCAAATTTACTCGCTTATTAATTAATTAAGACCTATTAATTATCAGCCAAGAAATAGTTAACAACAACTACACAACACACCACGCCAGGACAACTCAAAACTACGAAATATGCAACAACAATAACAGCCAAACAGAAACTAAAAAGAGAAAACTGGAGTGGGAAGGGAGGGAAAGCCAAAACTTCGTTTCGATAATTTCTTCTGGTTTGAAATCTTCGATCTTCATCAAAAAGACATCTTTTCGAAAGAACTGCTACAAATGTCAACTCTTGGAAAAGAAGAAAAGAATAAAAATTCAAAAAATTTTAAAAAAAATGTCTTAGAATCAAAGATAAATTTCCTCAAGCAATCGCACTTGACCTCTGCCTATGTTTTGAAAATGCCACAGTACCCCTGAGGCTGACACTCTGGAAGGTTAGAGCCAGAATCCAAGAACAATTTTTTCTTCATGTTTCCTCCAAATTCTACGATGATTCAATTTATAAACAGCAAACTTAATTCCTTTCACCTTTCTCTGAAATGGTACATTACAGTCTTTGTGCATTTAAGTTACTTACGGAGAATGACGGACCAAAGCCGATGTACTGGCATTAAGACAAATTCTTAATAACAATTTTGAACTCATTAGAAACAGTCTTTTAGAAATAGATTTATAAAAGATAAATATCCTATGTTAGACAACAATTTTAGTGACTACCAGTTCAAGAGCGAAATTACAGAATATAAGTCCACTATCCACATGGAAGTGTAGGGTACACACTTTATATCTTGAATACATCCGGTGAGACAATCATCGCAGTATTGCACTATTAGTAGCGAAGTGTATAATACACACTTTGAAGTAGAACCTAGTGAATTACTCAGATCTGAAGACCGCTCTAAGTATCTATAGTCGAGAATTGTGAGGACATACACTTATTAGATGTGCTATTTTGCAAAGTTTACTTATCCCAGGTAATTTTCCGTTTGATCCGTACAAGGACACACATGCAGCAAGATAGAAAAAACTCTACCTGGCGAATTAGTGTCATCAGGTACGTTTTTAAATTTTTCTTTCAAAGCGATTGCATTATCTAATGAATTCAATTTCTCTTCGTGACAGATAGGAATCTAACGATTTTTGCTTTCCGACTTGCAGCCAAACTGAGATGCGTTGTTAGAGAGGAGAAATCCACTGGTCACAAATAAACTCCGTCTGCAATATTACTAATCTTTCCCTTAAGCGACGCAGACTTCCTGGCTATTAGATTGTTTTATCATTCATTTTTAAATCATGTCATTTAAAATTCCTATTTTGATTCTCCATTGACTCACAAAGAGCCCAAACTCCTTTTGTTTGCTGTAGAAGAACAATACAACGATTTTCTATGGAGTGCGGCATTCTGTTAAAATCAGTGTGGTAAGCATTAGTCTCAGCATTCTGTCAATCAACTCTTATTAGCCTACCGTTGGAATTTTCCCGGTCAATCCAGCACTTGAAAGTATCCATCGTCACAAGATAGTAAAAATCATTAATAAAAAAATCTTGTTTAACGAATACAGTGTATAAACAAACAATAAAGTATTATTGAAATATTCTTTCATTAAGTAACAAAACAAATATGCAAAAAATATTATTTAAAAGAATTAAATAAAGATAAAATTAAAATGAAATAAAACGACCACCTCTTTAACACAAACGAAAGACTAATACTAAAATGAGAAAGTAAATAGTACATTAAGGGATTAATTAATATTAATGACGATTAATTTTAACAAATACATATTTTATTATTTAATAAAGAAAAATTCAACAAAACCACATTCAAGGAAAGTCAATTCCTGTGAGCTAACATAAAAATCTATCATGAAATAAAACGCATACACCAAGAACATATATTATTTTATCTTTATTATTGTCGTTAATTTGTTTGTTGTTGGTGTACAACTATATAATTTCTAAGCATACACATTATGTATAAGAGTCTAAAATATCAGGTTGCCTAAGCATACACATTGTTTCTAATAGAGTATTAATGTCTGGTTGCCTTAATAAACAAAACAACAGTTAACAACTATCATACAGAATATAATACGTTTTAGAGTTCAGTTCGGTACTGTGATACCACAAGTCTGAGTTTCAACGATTCCAATTTCAATCCAATACAAGAAAGAAGCCTTTCTGTTACTAATTTGGAGGTTTTGTGCTCGACAAAAAGGCAAGCTTCATCTTGGGGGGGGGGGGGGTAAAAGATGACCCTCCACCACACGATCCTAACGACATTAAAAATAACAGCTTGCAGATATTATTCAAACTTTGTTTATAAATTAAAACAACAAACAAGTATATTTCTCATTTTCTTAAAGGAAGCTTATAGCGGTTTATGAAGGGAGATTCAACCCAAGGTGTTTACGTCGAACGCACGGCTTGGCGGAAATGAAAACAGCTGACTGCATCCAGTTGGTGAAAAAGAAAGAAGATGCAAGAAAACAATAACCGAACAAAAAAAAGTCAGTGAATCAAGTCCTGTCTTGCAAGCGATCAGGATATTTTTTTCAAAATGTGTTGAACAACAGACTCAGGAAAGGATCGCTGAAGCGAAATACCAAATGCGTTTGCTATGAGAAACATTAATGCGAACATTAAGGACCTAAGAGCTACTTGATTGTATATATTATAAAGTACAGAGTTACAGTTACACAGGTGACTATGTATATTATAAAGCATTCTGAAGACTATAGATTGTCTTATAAAAGTAGACGAAAATGACCGGAAGTCTACTACTTTTTCAATCGCAATGCAGCGTCACTCCAAACACAGCAGCCGCGTATATAATTTCACAGAATTTTGTGTCCATTTCTGTGCAAAAATATGTTTGAGAGAGGCCAAGGCAGTGGGACTCATTGAAGTCCATTTCACTTCATCCGAGAACTAAGAGTCTATTAGCCAGCGCAAGATTGCTCGCCCCATGGCGCTCTTTTGTTCCTCGGCAGGCTTCCGGCCGTTCAATTCAATCATTTCATTATTCACTTTTCATAGAGTTTAGCAACTCACATTGTGAAGCAAATCTAAATTGGAAAAGAAAAATGCAGTTTTAGCTTAAATGAAAACATAGTTTTTAATTTGGAAATAGATTTATGAAAGGTCCAACGCAAATTTGTTAAAAATCCATTGGGATCACTTTCATAAATTAAAAAAATAAATAACGAAAGAAAAAGAATAAAACAAAATAGTATCTTTCAAAATGAATAAATCCGAAAATATAAAGAAAATATTTTTTATCTCCCATTCGCTTAAATTAAATTAAGAGCTGACCGTAAACAGAAACTCAATTGAATGGCTCATAAAAAACAAACAAAATCCTGTCTCTAGCAATTGAATCATCAGAAAAATGTTACCAATTACTAAACAACAACATAAATGGCAGGCGATCTTAAAAAATATATTAATTAACAACTGACTCACTTTAATACGGATGAAGGAGTGTTATTCAGCTGGGTATAAACTTAAAACCATATCTGTGTGAGACCAACAGTTGGATAAAATCACCACCACAATATTCCACACGAAACCATTCTACTGCAACATGAAGACAAGTATAATAATTTTGAAAAGTTACATATTAATTGCATCTCATTAATCCTACAATCAGTGGCAACGACAAAGATGCAACACAGGAAGCAATGTAAGTAAAAGTAACAACACAACCTCTACCCTGTTAAGAAAATTCGGTTTCTTAATGTATATTTGGGTGGAGTCTCGTAGTACAAACTTGGGATCAGGAGCCGGAATACGAGATGTTACTCAAAAATGAGTCTGAGAGATACTTATTAAAGCTGCAGTTTTGAATCATAATAATAATACAAATTATTATTCGGATGTCTGCGGAAAACTGCGACTTTCATTACAATTTAGGAAACGTAGTTAGGGATAACCACTCTTATATTCATGCTCTCTCTTTCTGACACACACACACACACACACACACACACACACACACACTGGTCAAATACATAACACAGTCGCTTATAGATCCTTTAAATTATTTTTTAAACATGTATATTTTTGGTGTACGACACACATTGAAAAAAATCATATTAAAATGTTATTCTTTCTTCTCCACAGATATACAAGTTAAACACAAGGAGCAACTACAACTCTGAGGTGGGAAAGTAACGCTAAGGCAGAACAAGAGTAGAAGTAAAAAGCTCGTTTATGTGACAAGCCCGGTAACATTTTTTATCCCCAAATTGCACACAACTCCCCCCCCCCCCAAAAAAAAAAAAAAAAAAAAAAAAGAAAAAAAAAAAAAGAAACCGCGTTAACAGGGACAGTCTAGTAATTTACACACTAGGGAAACTCGAAACGAATTTTCGTTTCACTTCGGGACTCGCGGCAGAACTTCTACTGAGTGTGAGCGAGGAAGAAAAAAAGTGTTAAAGATGCCTAAAGGAAGCGTTGGCTAATGAACATGAAAAGTATGGACAGATGTCTGTGACAACAACGTCTTCCAGGAAAAATAAAAGAAACGGTTGGCAAAATGCTGGTCTGGTTACAGGTTTAAGGGCATCTCTCATTTTATGAGGAGTTTACAATACCAAACCCCAATGAACCCCCTAAATCATTGATTATCGGAGTGTAACCAGTCAGCCAAATTTACACTAGCAATCCTCACCATAACAAAATGAATGATCAATAAGTGATCGGTCAATATTCTGGCTTACCCTGACTTCACGCCAGAGTAGGATAGGGTCGGGTAGAATGCTGTGGAATGGGTAGAAGCAGAATTAGCGGCTAACGGTGCATTACACATGGCAATAGATTTATTCAATTAAAAAATATATTTATTTTAATTTTTGGTAAGTTGAAAATATTATTTTCTTTGTTCTTGTATTCTTTATTATTTAAAATTATGTTCGTTTATTATTATAATTATTTTTATTCCAACACAATTACTACCATTTGTACTGTTTGACAATTTGTCGTATTATATTTTTTTCTTTTTTCTTATAAAAAGTCACCTTTAGACCAGTAAAAACTTTGGAGAATCATGTTTAAGTGGAGTGAAAGGTGCTCAGTTCGCCAAGACAAAGGTAAAAAAAAAATTTGCAAAACCTGTCCAAATGGCCTAACTCAACAGTAAATATGTTTAGCACACAGAAACAAAAGTTTGGAAAAAAACGCGTAAAACAATTAGGATACTAAAAATAGAGCTGGTGATTAACATAGTGTAGTGTGAAATTTCTAATCGACAGCAACAGTATTCAGATGCTAAGAAGCAAAACAACTTTAATTCCAATGTTAAAGAACTAATTAATCAAACGGATACAGGTAAACATTGTTTGCATTACAGTTATATTGTTTTTGAATGGTTATACATTTCTTCAACCAAAGATCGAAATAGTCTGATACATTCCGAAACATTTTCGATATGCATGTAGTTCTACAGCCAAAAATGACGTCAAATGACTTCAGAGCTTTAGTGTAAACTACACACAACCTAGTCAATTCGTGTGTCTATGGCGTTGCAAGTGAATGTAGAATTTTTTAATTTTATCTCCACTTCCGTTTCCGCACTGTCTTCGTGTCTCTATTCTACCATTTCCGCAACGGTGTGTGTGTGTGTGTGCGCGCGCGCGTGTGCGTGCGTGTGTGTGTGTGTGTGTGTGTGTGTGTGTGTGCGTGTGCGTGAGCGTGTGTGCAATTCCTATATACCGCACACTGAGTTTCCGGAATAACAACAGAAATGGAGGTAAAATCACACTTGTAAAGTAGATCTATTTTAAGTCCTTGTTAATGAGAGATACAATGGCGACAAAAGAAGACTTTTCTTCAACTGTAGTGTGCCGGTTGTTTCAGAATAAAGCGCTTCATATGCCTTTGTGAGTAATGTCTACAAATCCGCATGATAAACAGTTAATCTATCTATCTATCTATCTATCTATCTATCTTTCATTACCTAAAATCACCTGTCTGCATACCTATCTTTTCATCTGTCTACGCAAATCATTAATTAAAATATAGTAATTATATAAGTAATAATTCATTTACTAGTTATTAATTTCATAATATACATTTGAAATGAACACTTATCAAGTGTAGATTGCACTTATTTCCCACTTAATTTAATTTGCTCATATTTATTTGTATGTGATAAATAATATATTTAGACTGCATTTATTTTCCCCTTAATTTAATTTGCTCATATTTATTTGTATGTGATAAATAATATATTCATTAATCTTTAATACTAATGAAAATATCCGTAGTTCACATTTCCGGATACAATTCACAATTCTAACACAAACACATTTTCCAGGTGAGTCTTCTGAAGACATCATTGCAAACAGAACCAGCACAACTAAAATGTCTACCTTTTGTAAGTTTTGAACTTCTTTCGCACCATTTCAAGCTATTGTGCTTTGTTGAGGGCGCTGACAATCAGAGTTATAGTAAGCGAAAATGCGACATACATATGCATAGACCAGAAATAGTTTGAGCAGTATAGCAGTATAGTCATTAATTTACTCGTAATATTTACACCTTTCAAACTTGCTTGGGTTTAGGTTTGACAAGATTGTTATTTCGAACTGTCATAATTTCAATATCACCCTGTTACTGGTTTTGCCTGATTCACTTCCGGTTTGATCTTTTCCGCTAGTCCATGCACACATAAAAAGTTTTACAGATTTAGATTCAGAAATACGATAAATAGAAAAAAATAAATAAACAAGGCACACAGGTGACAGGCAAATTTTAAACGCCACGATCAGTAAAAACTGTCGAAAAAAAAGAAAATTAACATTCAATACTGTTGAATGTTGTCCATTTTCAATAACGTTTTTGTTTTCCACCCCCCGCCGTCACATTGCAAATACCCACCTCCTTTACATACTCACTCCTATAATCATATTTTTCTTCCCAAGCTGAACTGTAGAGCGTGTTCAAAAGGACTGCAGAGTCGTCTATGAGTATGTCGCCTCTTGTCTTTCCAGCTGTCCAAAACAGCGAGCACTCTATTGTTGAACGATTGCCAGTAAGTTTACCGACACTGTCCGCTTCACTTCATATCGTGTTCTGGCTGACTTTGCACTGTTCGGGCAACCTTTCAACACACCGTCCGGTCGTATGGCGGCTGCTGCGTCATGCGGTAGTCGCAATTGAGACACGTCTATGTCTTGACTGTCGCATTGTCCTGCTAGAATTTTCTTGCATGAAAGTAAGCCGTCATTAAGAGGTAGCTCCTTCGATACCGGAGGCAAACTTGGACGCCCATCGAAAATCAATGCGTCAATTGGAGCAATCGCTCCATCATCGACCGGCTGCATCGTTGGTGAAAGAAATATCTGCCATCTTGAATGACTTGTTACAGTAAACGAGAATGTGTAATGTCTTCTCGATTCTCGAAAAAACATTATAAAATCTCGTGACACTGAATTTTTATATGAGAAAACAAATCTGCAAACACACAGATTCCTACAGTAAGGATCCAATGACATATCCTATAGGACTGTCCTCAATATATATTAAACTATAACAATTCCCTGAGTGTGTACCTCTGCCTTAGACATATATGTTTGTGAGTGTGGTATATGTGTGTGTGTGTGTGTGTGTGTGTGTGTGTGTGTGTGTGTGTGTGTGTGTGTGTGTGTGTGTGTTTCATCAGATTAAAGTTTAAAATAAAAAAAGAACCTAACTAAAAGTTTCCGCCTTTAAATAGAACTTACTTCCCCACCGTTCTAGGTAGCAATATAAAACACCACCGGCGTCTGTTGTTGTTTGCTTCTGAAATTAGCGTACGAATGCTTCCATCACAAAAAGCACACAACAGGAGTCAGGCAAGTACCCATTCTACTGCAGACAGGCGTATCAGACCAGACGACAATGATGGAGGAAAGTTGGATCGCCTGTTAAACACTGGCCACTCAGAAGCCATGCTTCATTCAGTAAGGGCCACTCCAAGTAACTGACCACACATCATGTGGCTGCAAGAAATAGCCAAGCAAACAACACGAACACTCTCTCAAGAGCGGCGCTGGCCAGGTTTAGCAAATTCATTCTGTTGATCTGGCTGTTAGTATTTGAAAAAAAATATTACCATCGAGCGCGCTTGGCGAGGTTACTAAATATGGAATCCACAGAACATTACTTGCTTTAAAATTGGGAATATACTAGAATTCCCCTCCCTCCAATTATAACAAAACCTTCTGACAATAAACTGAGAAGAATTATATTTACATGAAAAAGATATAAGGAATTAATTTAACGTAGGCGTGCTATACATAAGTCATTAGATGGGATTTATGATTTATTGAAGAGGAGTTATTGAACTACTGTATTAAGACATAATAATTCCATACTGGATTTGATTCAGATATTTCGTTGTGCGCTCGAAATGAACATTAATTTCTGGCATATAATATAAACATTTCATTTGGTAAATTTTACTAAGCAGAGAAACACTATAGAGTTTTATGTTCTCCAGAGCCAAATGACTAAATATTCGTTGCAATATAGAGCTATTAAAATTAATAAGAAGAAGGATAGCTCTTAAGTATTATTACTTTTCTACAGTTAAGAAAATAAATATTGGAGATTCATATATTTGTCTGTAAATGTTTTACTTCATGACAGATTTAAATCTAATGTGCTATGTACATCATTACAAGAATACTCTGGGTAAACACTACCTTATATAAATCCCCAATAGCATCGAAATATTATCTTTGTTGTATATTATAAGCAATGTATAATGACTTATATAATGTTAAGTGAAACATAGTCCATAAACTGATAAATATAACTGGTGGAGTAAATTTGCCTGTCTCTATTTCTAAATTTAACTGTTATATAAATTGCTAAATGTCAAAGTGACCCGACCTTGAACACTGCTTATGATATTTTTGTAAGTGCCAAGAGTTGGAGTAAGCAATCATATGGAGAATATGCTAGACTAGCTGATATAATCTAAACCTGTTTTTAGGTGGATGAGTAGGTTTTATTATTCAATGGTTACGATTTACAAGACTGAGACCAGCCAATGGGCTGAGATCAAAGTTTACCTGTTGAAAAGAATTTGTTTTCTAATCACTTTGAATTTGTTATGGAAAAAGTCCAGGGCGGCCATTAGCTTCATGGGAAGAAGCAACTGTTTTGTTTACTGCTAAGACTGTGGTAGATTCGAGAAATCTCTACCCCCAGTGTGTAAGTGTAATGATACACTGCACTCTGTTCATTGTACAACGTAGAATGAAAAGAATGCTTAACAACATGAAATTTCGGGTACAAGGATATTACTGGAAATTGCTATATTGTTGTTTTGTTTGAGTTAACTAATAGGTGAAGGAGCACCCAGATTATTCTCGAGAGAACAGTGGCTCATCAGTGTCCTACAGTGTGTAAGAAAAACACGTGAAGAACTGACAATTGTATTGTGAATAATAAGCTTGTGATGTTGTTATGAAAGCACGCAGAAACTATTACAGCATTGACTAGATAAGGTTATGTACAAAGTATTATTACTATAATCTTTACAACTCCACTTCTGTTCTCTGATAAGAACTATTCTGTGATTTACACTGACACTAATCTATTGAATTACATGTTAGGATATAAGACTGTATAAACACTGAAACTATTCAAAATACGGATGTCAAGTAATATTTTCATTGTATTTGCTATATGTATATTTGATTGTTGATTTAATAAATTGACCTTCTTACACATATTGATAACCATATGTTGGAGATATAGTGGGTGGATGGGGGCCTGCTAACTACAGATTAAAGATGGATTAATCTTCTCCTTTGCAAAGAAGTTTTCCACCTACGAGAATATTGAGTGACAATGAATGTTTGTCTCTAATATGGAAGAGAGAAAACGTTTACAGCGCCCGCATATCTGCCAAGTGAGAGAGACGAGCGGTGTCTTCTGGAGAATTATTAATAACATAAATTAGAATTCTCATCACTTGTAATAGCTATGGATGATTCGATAATAATAATAATCATAACCAATAACTAGGGTGGCCTTGCATCACAATAATCCTCCCCAATTTTGATTCATTTCTAAAACATACTGCACAGAACAAACCACTGAACATTGCTTACAATGACAGAAGACGAATATTCTGAAAGCGTAAATAAGAAAAGCACTATTTAGTTTTTAAAAAAAATACTCAATGCAAAATAATAAGAACAACTGATAGCCAGTGTTTGGCCGCGGGCATCTTTGGGGTGGGGTGGGGGTGATTTCGAAGAAACAAAACATTAAGTAAAAGTAAGTGCGCTCACATTGATATTTAGCTTAAAAGAGTGCTGATGGACTTGCTTTCACATTCTGCTTGTATTACTCTTACTCACTCACAATCAATATTTTATAGAAGGAAACGCCTTTAGTCTACATTCCGTGACACATCGATCAGATACACTCCATCCCTCAATTTATGGTTTAATAAGCGTTCGTGTAAATCGGAGGATTCCTCGCTCGTAATTTCATGACTGCTCTTTCTTTGCCACTAGGAAATCATTCTAAGATGCCAGACAATTTGACTGTACTAAATCAAGACTTACACTAACACAGAGCCATTACGAAACAGTAAACAAAGACATTGAGACAACAGTGATCTATGCATTCACACTTAAAGTGGCGTGGATTCAATACACAATATCAATAAAAACACAGCTGATTGGTTGGGACGATTATCGAGAGGTGTCAGGTTTCAATATCTAAGTTATCGTGCAATGTCTAGAAGAAAGGTGTGGTCTGAGAAAATCAAAATTTGTCAGGTTAGCAAATACGAATGTCCAGTCAGTTAGAATTTATTCTAATGGTGCAGGCCATATAAACTGCTTGTAGAGGGGCATACCTTTAAAACGTGTACACGCTTAATTATTTTAGCAAGAAACGTTAGACACAAACATTATACTAGCGCTAAACAAACTGAGAGATTAAGTTTGTCAAAATAGTGAATATTCTTCCATGGCATACGAATAATTGAAAATAGATTGTACGTACAAAATAAGCATGCTCAGATATAACAGGTCATGATACCATTAGAAACTAAATAAACAGGTCATATAGTTACAAAGCACTATACATTTCTATCAAAATGAAATATTATTATTCAAACAAGCATACAAATAATGAAAGATATAATTAACACAAACTTCTGCAGATCCAATCTTACAAATTTCGAAGAAAGACACCATGTCAAAATGCCTTAGTACAACAGCGAATAGCGTACAATCAGAGTTAACGCATTGCACGTCACAAATATCAAACAGAACAAAGGAAAAAAGGCATACTGTGTTTAGAGAAAAAAAATATAAGACACGATGGTAAATATGTCACGGCAAGTTATGTTCTCAGTGGGTGTTCTTTCTTGTGAAAATAAACTAAAATTCAGATACAGGATTTAGTGACCAACAAGGCCTCAAGAGAGTTAATAATAATAGAGTTTAATGAAATTTTAAAATCACTAAGCGCATCACATTATTATATATTTGGTCATAACAAATACTTCAAACCATAAGAAAACTAAAGATAATGTAACAAACTAAACGAATCCACAAGAAAAAACTAACAGTATATAACAAATAATTATATATACTAAAGAGAAACATAAATAAAACGAATTTACAAAAAATATACAATTTGAAAAAATCAAGAGGAGATTTATTAGCTATTCTTCCTGATAACAGAGGAGTGTCTTGAGGACCGTTTTGAAACTGACCATGATCTCTTTGTATCTCAGCTCGTCAGGCAGCAAATGCCATGAGTTTGAACCCTGATAAGCAAGTGAATGCTGACCTATACTTTGCTTTCAGAATGCTGACCTATACTGACCTATACTTTTGCTTTTCAAAATGCTGACCTATATATTGCTTTCAAAATGCTGATCTATACTTTGCTTTCAGAATGCTGACATATACTTTGCTTTCAGAATGCTGACTCTACTTTGCTTTCAGAATGCTGACCTATACTTTGCTTTCAGAATGCTGACTCTACTTTGCTTTCAGAATGCTGACCTATACTCTGCGTTCAGAATGCTGACTCTGCTTTCAAAATGCTGACCTATACTTTCCTTTCAGAATGCTGACTCTGCTTTCAGAATGGTGACCTAGACTTTGCTTTCAGAATGGTGACTTGACTTTGCTTTCAGAATGGTGACCTAGACTTTGCTTTCAGAATGGTGACTTGACTTTGCTTTCAGAATGGTGACCTAGACTTTGCTTTCACAATGGTGACCTAGACTTTCAGAATGGTGACCTAGACTTTGCTTTCAGAATGGTGACCTAGACTTTCTTTCAGAATGGTGACCTAGACTTTGCTTTCAGAATGGTGACCTAGACTTTGCTTTCAGAATGGTGACCTAGACTTTGCTGGAAATGCGTGTCAAGCAGTAGTGTAAACGTGTAAGGTCAGTCAGGAATTTAAACTGGAACCAGTCGGTGATGCACAACAAAGAGAATTTATTTGTTTTTCTCTTGTGAACCGTGACCAGAAGTATTGGAGAAGTGGACTGATCTGGTCTCAGAAGTCTGAGAATGATTTTATAAGCGATGGTTTGAACGTTGTCAAGAGCAACAAAGCCGAGAGAGTACAAGAGAAGAAACTGAGGTTCTCGAAGCATCCACAATGAGAAAATAACAAACAGCTACAGACAGGCTGCTTTACAAGAATGTGTTGTTTTAGGTTCATAGAGCTACAAAAAAATGCACTCACATTTATAAGTGACTGAAAACTCCACCCAAATTTATATGTGACTGAAAACTGCACCCAGATTTATAAGTGACTGACTATATTTTTGGGAGTGTCATCGACATCCACTGACAGAGATGTAAAGATTTAGAAACCTTTCAGAGGCAACAAACATGATTTCTGTTTTATCGCCATTCATTTGTAACTTATTACTCATCAACCAAGACAGCACCAGAAACACATTTTCTCTGTATCTTGGATGGTGGAGGCAGTTTCATTTATGTCACTTGATGTGTACTGATTTCATGAGTTTCTTTCTATAAAATAAAAAACCCTACATGTTTACTCAAGCGGAAATGCTGTCGCTGATGATGCGAGAAAAGGGGAGGAAGCCAGACAAATTGCCCAGTGCTCCAAAGACATTAATATTCATTAACTTAATGTTCTATGCATTTCAGGGTAAATAATTGTCGCAATTATGCTTCGTGTGCTTGGGCTACCAGCCCCTATATTTCACATCTTGTTGCTTTCAAGTGAAAATAAAAACGAAATCCCCCCACCCCAAACACCGTAAGAAATATTTCCCCCAGAATTCTTAGAATTAGTTATGAAGTGTATTTCACCCTTCATTCTTTTCAAATCTAAATTAATACACATCTAGCTAATGAGTTCTCCAACTAATTTTCAACAATTAAAAACAAACTGAAATATTTGTTCAAAACCTGATACAAAAACATCCTTTCCTTCGATTGCAACAGTTTATAAAAAGTCTTGTGATTATGGTCACACATTCTAGTGATTTATGGTCACACATTCTAGTGATTATGGTTATACATTCTAGCGATTATGGTCACATATTCTAGTGATTATGTTCACATATTCTAGTGATTATGGTCACACATTCGAGTGATTATGTTTATATATTCTAGTGATTATGGTTATATATTCTCGTGATTACAACATAAAGATATTTCACTATACATTTCACCCAACAGACAAGCAATTATGGCCGCAGTAAAGAATTTATGATCATAATACAATAGGCAGGCTATTCTGATCAATTAAGAGTTATGATGGCTACATTAGATTAATATCGACCAACTTGCAAATGATCATGAGAAAAGCACGATTGATAGTGGTGAAAAACACGTATGACAGCTCAACAGGCCACTATTATTGGAAAACAGACGAGTTAACACATCTGTTGACGGTTAAACTGACAAATGACGACTGTCGAACTTACATCTGTTGACGGTTAAACAGAAGAATGAATACAGTCGAACATACAGCTGCTGATGGGCAACAGACGACTATTACAGCTGAGCACACAGGTGCTGATTGTTAACAGTCGCATAACTGCCAGAAGACTAGTGTCGGCCAAAAGACGAGTGACGATCTGCGCAGGAAGATGTGTTTATATCTAAAGGACAAGTGATAATTGGCCAACAGACAAGAGATTTCTTAAAGTCAAACGGGTTGATGGCTTACAAGTGAGTAATTATTGTTAAACAGATGTGCTGATGGTTAACAGACGAGTGATTACTGTCAAAGAGACGCGTTCATGGCCATGAGATTCGTCAAACAGATGTGCTGATGGTTAAGACGAGTGATTACTGTCAATAGACGTGTTTATAGCTAAAAGACGGGTCATTTAAATATGACTTTATGGCTAATAGATGAGTGATTACTGTCAAACAGATGTTTATAGCTAAAGGACGGATGACTTTATGGTTAACAGATGAGTATTTTTTGTCAAACACAATTGTTTATGGCTAACAGATGAGTGATTACTGTCAAACAGATGTTTTATGGCTAACACACAACTGATCACTATCAAGCAGATATCAGTAGATGGCCAACAGGCGAGAGATTACAGGTGAACAGTGAAGTGTAACGGAGGGTGTGCAGGTGACTGATGAGGGAAATTAATATACCTATTGAATAAATATGATATGCTTTAAGCAGTGCTGCATTTCTGAACATCGTGGTCTAAGGTTTTGGGTACAACAGTCATGTTTTTTGTGATACCGTTTGAGTATTGAATTTGTCCTTCTTTGACTCTAGTGGCAGAATGCACAAACATCGGGACTATGGTTGTGCCTGTCACTTTGTGCGAGAAGTTACTTTGTTTTGAATTCGATTTATCATGGTGAGAGGGCACTACCATTGTCTTTAACAGGCACAGGGCTCTGGAGGTTAACCATGTGACCCTCGTTATCAACACTCCTTTTTACAATCAAAGACAGGATCTCGCCCCCCCCTCCCCGCCTCACTGACACAACATAATATTTCCCTCTACTGACCATTCCTCCCCCATCTCTGCTTCAAGGTATGGTTTTAAATACTCAGCGTAGCAGTGAGCGAGAACTGACAGACTATTAGGAGAGCATTGAGAGAGAAGAATGGGGGAATCCTTAGAGCCACTGGGACAGACGACTTAAATTAGGGCTGGGATGGACTTAGTGTTGAGCTAGAAATGAGTCTGTATAGCAAAGTAAGAAGACGGTAAGAAAGGTATCAGTCAATGGTCAGAAGTGGTCAGACTAGGTGACACACTGAGATTGGCTACCGGTTATACGTATGAAATATTATTGTATTGATTTTTGAAAGGAAGGATGGGTCTGGACTTGTGCATTCAGTGTGACGTGTATTGTGCCACAGTTACACATATTTAGATTTGTTGTGTTATCTATTGTTATTGCTCTGGTTCCATCTGTATTAAGATGGTGTTTATAATAAAATAAGCGATCGCTATCCAAAAGAAATCGGTGTGTATCCTGTTGTGGTATATTCATATTCATCGAACCATCTTTTCACCATCAAGTAAGTAATATACCATACAGAATGGGAAAAGGGGAGAAGGATGTACAGTGCAGGTTAATGGAATCGTCATAAACTAAGCAGTGCATACAGACATGCTAATCTACAATTGTTGTTAATTAATTTGTTCTTTACTGCTGATGATGTCGTCAAAGAGCGGTACATGGAGATACTAAAATAACTTAGAGCAACCACGATTTGCTTGCGTCATTAAATACAAATGACTTAAAACAACCACGATTTGCTTGCGTCATTAAATACAACTGACTTAGAACAAGCAAGATTTGCTTGCGTCATTAAATACAACTGACTTAGAACAAGCAAGATTTTCTTGCGTCATTAAATACAACTGACTTAGAACAAGCAAGATTTGCTTGCGTCATTAAATACAACTGACTTAGAACAAGCAAGATTTGCTTGCGTCATTAAATACAACTGACTTAGAACAAGCAAGATTTGCTTGCGTCATTAAATACAAATGACTTAGAGCAAGCACGATTTGCTTGTGTCATTAAATACACATGACTCAGAGCAAGCACGATTAGCTTGCGTAGGCAAATACAACCAACACAGAACAACCATGATTTGCTTGGGTAGGTAAATACAAATATGTATAATGATTACTTTAAGTTTTTAATCGTTAAAAAAAAAGATGTAAAAATCCTGTTATCTTTGCTAATAAATAGTTCTGATTGGTGTTCCTCTGAAATACTAAACGTAATTTAGTTTCTTCATTTTAGCCAGTGTTCTAATATTGACTCTCTTCGCCTCAAAGCGCATCTTCTCTCTACAGTTAATTCCACTAAACTTAATATATTTTCTTCACTATTAGCCAGTGGTCTAAAACATTTACTCTCTTCGTGTCTCAAAACCAATCCCCTCTCTTTTATTCCAGTCGCTTCAGCAAATTAAATCACCAGACTTTCGCAATAAAGGCCTTACGAAATGAATACATTTTAATTCTTATATAACTAGAAAGCTTACGCAACGGATTCCAATTCTGAGACAGTTAGCATGAGTGTAAAAACAAGCAACCGGATGCATGATAACAAATATTATCCTTTATCATTATTATCAACAAATAAATAAAAAAGTCTGTCATCGCCGAGAAAACGAAAAAGAAATATGAAAAAAAATAACAACCCCTACATTAAACACAATTACTTTCTTCATGAACTGGTACACACATGACAATGTTTGCTTTATATTATTTAATGCTATGGCCATCACTTTATTATCTTAGTCATTTCACTGTTTGGTTCAAAATGTAAAAGTAAGAAAAACATTGATTTGTATGAATATGTATACATCTTCACTTATTTATGTCTAAATGTAGACAGGTCACAAGTAGCCTTTTACATCGTTGCACTCTCTCGTTTCTGACCTTCAGGCATACAGTCCTGAGTTAAATCTACGAACGAGACAATCGCTGCTTCGGCCTAGCCTTCAAACCTTAGCGAGTTTGTCAGATTTCAATCGACCTTTCTCTGTAAGGTTACGTCGGTTCACGGCCAGACAGTGATGAAGCAAATGAAAACGTCACTTTAATCTTTCCTGACGATGACAGCGCCAGGGGGTTCAGGCGAGATGCCTGATATGTAATTACTACAGCAACGCGAAGAACTGTTCCTACAGTGTAAAGAGGCACAGTAGTGGAAGATGTGGAGAGGAGAAGGGGGTGGAAGACATTTCACAAACTGCAAAACTAAGGAAAGAGGAAAATTATGTTGTAGGATAGTCACAATCAAAGAAGACAACACTATGGGACATCTATCGTCATAGAGATACCTGAAAACGAATGTATGCAAGGAAGTGTAACAGTCTGGGAGAAAAATAGAATATGTCGGGTTTATCATACTCTGGTAGTCTGATGAAATGAATACGCAACACGTATTTAAAATGATGCGATACTTATTTTGTCTACGAAAACTTTTTGTAATTTTTACGCAATTTCTTTTCCCCATCGCACAAAGAGTAACAATGATAATAAAATAGAATAGATAATAAAAACCAGTATATGACCAATAACCAAGATTTACAACATCCAGCATATATATATTAATGGTCAATATGCAATCAAGGAACCAACAAAGAAAAGTCAGCAAAAGTAACAAACTGGGACAAAAGATCAACACAGACCAGCATAGATAAGGAAGGCCAACATACGAACAAAAATCCCAAACCAACATATACCAGTCACCAGTCATGCTCTAAGAACTATTATACGTGACAATATATCACAATAAATCAGTCCTGTTCTAAGCACTAATATACGTGACAACATATCACTCAAATTTTAATAATCATAATACGTGACAACAAATCAGTCATGTTCTAAATACTATTATACTATGTGACAACATATCACACCTGTTCTAAGTAGCCTACTATTAAACTGAACAACATTTAAGTCTTGTTCTAAGAGGCCTACTATTAAACTTAACAACATTTAAGTCTTGTTTTAATTAGCCTACTGTGGCAGAGTAAATTTGCCTATACCTATTTCTAACTTAATAATTATATAATTGTTGTCAATGTTAATGTGACCCGACCTTGGCCATTGCTTATGATGATATTTTAGAGTTGGAGTAAACAACTCAGTTATAGAATATGCAAAATCTTGCTGATGCAATCCAAACCAGTTCCAAGCAGATAAATATTTTTTCTGACTAATAGTTTCACACTTGTTCATAACAAATTTAGCAAATGTGGACGGACCAAAAGTTATTTTGTTGAAGAAGTTCTATATTCTAATCACTTTGATTCTGGCACAACTCGAGTCTGGTCTAGATCTCCGATCGCCGTCAGTATTACTGATCGATTCTCGTGGTCATGGGTCGCCACGATTCTCGCGATTTCTCGTTGAAGTTGGCCCAGTGTGATTTGGTCAGTCCTATCCCCATTCCCTACCCACAACGGTACATGTATATGCATCCCGACCAGCAGCGACAATACACAGTATATGCCAGTTGATCAACGTCGTAATAAACTACACCCTGAAATAGCACAATGACTAGTGACAAAAGTGAGACTCTGTGATACTTATGTACGGTAAATCACTTACTGTCAGAAGCGGAATGAATTAATTAACTATAAAATAAAAAATGTTGAACCACGTTTGAAACAATTAAAAGTACGTTTACTAAACTAATAGGCAGTGGCTTTGGATTTCAACGACAACGATCAACCGCCAGTAATGGAGGGCGCTTGGCGTATTTGGCGGGAGATTTTTTATATTTTTGATAAGTTCAACCGTATTAGTGCATGATCGCGAGATTGCGCTGCGCATGCGATCTTTTACGAGAATTAACACTGACGACGATTCTCGCGAGACTGACTGATCGACCGGAGCCCTAGTCTGGTTATAAAGACGATGTTTAGCTTATGGTACATTAACTGACAGATAAGGAAAGAATGGAGTTATAAATATTTCGTACATGTTTGCTATTGATCTATGAATTTGAACTGGAGAATGTTTATGTATCTGAACCTTTATTTCTATGTTCACTAATTTGATTGTGCTGTACATTATGCTTGTGAATTTTGATCGATGCTATATTTTGTATGCTGCGTGTAAATTGGGCTAATAAATATTGTTGCAGAAGGCTTTATATAAAAAGTGTTCCTCCCATTTTTAATGTATACACGCTTTATCCAATATCTGTTGCATTAAAATTAAAAAAAAAAATAGCAGTCAACATATTGCTGAGTATAGTCTGGAAAAAAAAGGGATAATGGGGTGGGATTGAAGAAATATTTCAACATAATCAGATGTTGGATAGTAAATAAATTAATAAATGTATACAAACGATAAATATTAAAAATAATCTACGTGTTGACGACAACGCTTCTGTATTATAAACACAGGCACGCACGCGCACAGACACAAAGTCAACATTTTTTTAAAAGAAATCGAAGGTCACAATTTCTATTCTTCTCACGACGGGTATAATTCATGTGGAGAAACAATAACATAAGGCGGGCACAGGAGTGACCTTTTCCAATTTCCCATGAATTCCATTAAAAAATGTATGATCAAAAAACAAAATAACACATCTGACAAAATTTAATTAAATCTGTATCAATCAATCGCAGCATTAAATATCAAGTCTGTAATATAAAGCTTAGCAAACTTAATGTTTACTTTTCTTGGAACAGAGAAATAGTTTCTTTCGCTAAACGTATTTTGGAAGAAAAAAAAATGTTTCAAAATGCAATTTATGTTATTTTTTATCTAAAGTTAAGATATACAAAAGGGAATTGTAGTGTCTTTCGCCACACAGAGAGATAATTCAATTTTAACACAATATCTTTAGAATCGGGAACAGTTTATTTACTCTTTACTTCAGTTTTGCCTAACAGGCACAAAAAAACCCCACAAAAAATAAACGAACGAAAGGAAAAAACCCATGGTATGAAAATTGCATTTGATCGTGATGGAATTTTGGGTGACCTTGACCTGCCACCCTTTCGTGAAAATAGGAATGTAAGCTGAAAGTAGCAAAACTGATGTCATCATGATTTCCCAGACAACTTATTTTATCAGACTACAGATTTCGTCATGGTTTCAAAGATGTAACTTTGTTGCTGCAGGTCTTCAGATTATTAAAAACAAAGGACAGAAAAATAACTCCTTCCAAATATACACACTGAGACGAGTGATGTACAAACAATATAAGACGCACATGAATCCGCTACATTTCTTTGAGTAATCGCCCCTTTGTTATTGGGATGTGTACAGAAATGCGCACCAGGTGCACAACTAAAATTAGAAACAATGCATAGGTTTTCTGTCATCCCCCCCCCCCCACAACGACTCCACCACACGAACAAATTACTCACAACTGACGATAAATAAAACAAAAAAAAAAGATTGTCTTGTTTATCTGCACTGTATAGTTTACCCAACCTATTTAAGTCAAGTTACTTGTGTATGCAACCAAACTGTTTAGTATAACTCTACAGTTAATGCAACTAAATTGTCTTGTTTATTCGCACTATATAGTTTACCCAACCTATAGTCAAGTTACATGTGTATGAAACCAAACTGTTTAGTATAACTCTACAGTTTAGTGCTATTCAGCTCAACGAATTATTGTTTTTCGCTCAAGCCATTTGTAGAGTTCTGCCGAACTATTTCAAGCAAACAAATTATTTAATCAAATAAAACTGAAACAACCAGACTGTTTCGTACACCGAACTATCCCCATCCCTCACAGTTACTGCTAAAAATTAACAAAGTAGCGAGTGAGAAAAGGGAAATAATTTCAACTTGAAAAATATACGTGGTAAAATTAGTTAGTTTGCTGAGAATGCTTTTCATGAGTGCTTGCTTATACTGTAAACTAAACTGTAATATATAATACATCTTTTTTTGACAAATATCTATTTGTTTAAATAAAAAACTCAAGCCGTTTCATTGCATTAACATGTTTTATTATTCAGCAGTGAAGACGAAAATATTTTAAGATGCATTTCATATTCCAAAAGAAGATAACTCTTCAGCAAGACGATTTTATTTGTCATTAAATTAATTTCAGCGTATTCTAGGTTTTAGACGAATCGCTGTAAATTATTATAGTTCTAAATAGACGTGGTTGTAATAATCGTAGTCGGTTTACATTTTCTAACGTTTGCTGAAGTATTACGTAAACTATGATAATTAAATTCCGTTGAAAATGTCGGAAGTCAAATGTACCATATAGAATACTATTTTTTGACGGAAACTAAACATGATAAACAAGGTCGAAGTACTGAAATTATGACGCTAATCCAAAACCCAGTACAGTTTATCAACCGCCACGGACAGACTCGGTGTCACTATGCGGTACACGAAGAAAACCACGGCAATAAAAGCGGGGCAACTGCAACGGTTCCTATGCAAGTCACGTATCGACGCAGCTGTCGTCACGCATTTTTGCCAAGCACGTCACTCGAGTATCTTGGAGTGGAAACCCTAGCTGCTGCATTTTCCCTGCCAGTCACAGAACCCAGGGAAACTAACATCATTAGTATTTCTTGCCTCCCAGTTAAAAGTCCGACTTTCCAGGCTAAGAGACTGAAGAGATTTTTGATGTAGATTAGAACAAGCATTCAGATAGTAGCCCCTACTCCCACCACCCCATCCGGGCCAAACCGTTTTTTGTCGTCAGTTTTTTGATTTGACAATATCAATAAAGACAAATAAATCGATACATCTAAATGACGTTCAAAGGTACTATACGAGTAAAAAGACTCGCTCAAAAATCAAACCTACCAAACAAAAATTCCCATCCAATTAACACACACACACACACACACACAAACATTCCCCACCCCCCCCAAAAAAAATTAAAAAATCAATCCTCAATTTTCGTCTTTCTAGTGATTATGGCCCGCAATTGCTAAAGAAGTTTAAATCATGATATACTACAGAGGATGTACGTAAAGGCATTTCTCCCATTAATCTGCTTACAACATGTCAATAAACAAGCTAGAGAAAACGCCATGCTGAAGGTAATCAGTGCCCGTCCCAATCGAGCGTTGGCGTCGCTCAGTCGAAGATACAAGTTTGTACGTAAACGACTGTTACTGATGTCGATGTACGAACACTTGTCAATATTCTCAACGACATACAGAGAGAAACTGTGTCATCCTAATAACGGAAGATGATGACCACTGCCAAAGAGCCCTGTAAACTATACGTGTATTCGTTTCAATTTAAGATAAAATACAATAATGGAAGAAGATTAAAAATAATGTTAATTACTTGTACGTCAAATCTGGAAGATTTAAGTTAACGAGCCCGCTCTTATTGGCTTTTTTGTGGGCGTAATTAATACGTTAAAACTTGTTTACTTCAGTGGACATTGTCAGTTTAATTCTGGCCTTAGTAGGAAAAGGAATGAATACAAATGTCCTCTTCGACGCCTGGAGAGGATTTTTTCAAGTATTTAATAAATGACTACACAAATATGTCGAACACATCGATATTGGCGTGGTGTCTTCTCTTTTGACAGTAAAAATTTATTTTTTTTACTTGCCCATCCACCCTTATGTGCCTTGCACATACATTAAGGTATGCGCATGCGCTCTGTGAAGCTGAAGTCCTACGTCACTGCTTGCAAAGTATGACGCATGGAACTTTAGGTTTGACGTAAGCAACTCATCGCTTTCATTATTTTCACAAACTAGGCAGGAAATATTGGACTATCTGCATTATGTTATCACTTGTAAATTAAAAAGTCTGTGTAAACGGGAATTAAGTCAGAGAGCTTTGAAAAAAATACACCCACCACATTTGTATAGAATGGTACGTAAAGAAAGAGTACTCCACTCGATATTGCGCTATTGCTTTCTTCCCCTTCACAAGTATGAAGTATGGGTGAATGAATGAATGAATCAATCAACCTACCTACCTTCGTACCCATCCATCCATCTATCACAAAGAGCGGGCATGTATCAACTACTACAACCTACTACTCGATACTTTAACTCTCACCGTCAAGAAAAGTTCACACACACACACACACACAAACACTCACACATACCAACAAATGCATATGAACAACGCCGCCATATCCACATAACGTATACACTCTTTCCCACTCTGTCTTCCTCGAGCCCCACCCTATAACGCTTCTCTCTCTGAAAGCAATCCGATACAACTTTTCCCTGCTTTTGCCAAACGATCGATCCATCGATTCCCTCTTTAAAAAAATCTCGTGCTACCATAGCGCCAATTTTTATTACCTTAATAAGTCTGGAGAAAAATTCAATTGACCGCACAAGTTTAATGTAAACAAACCGTGAAGAATATTGGAACAAGGGGATAAAAAAAAAATCAAAATAAATAAACTTTGATTTTCCCTTTACCCCGAGCTGACCTTGGAAAGAGTGAATGATGCAAAAGTAGCTGCACAACAAACGGACATAGCCAATATTTTAAACAAACACATTAATTTTAGAGACATCTGAGTGCCTGGCTGCAACTGCGTTGATGAAGATTACACAAAAGCGGAACTCCTTTGAGAGGAAAGCTGAAGTGACTAGAGTGGTGATGAGAAAGGAAGAGCTTTCCAAGTATTTGTACAGCAGCCATCATCACTATTAGCGGCCATCAAGAGAATTAAATAGCGGACGAAAACGTTTCACAGCAAATTAAAAGAAAACTGAAATATCAACACCTCACCACCCAACTACCCACACAGAAATATTTACCGAAAATTTTGCAGTTAGGTTAACATGATGTCACAGAGACGAATGCAAACGCATGTAAATATAATGTCATAATGAACAATGCACACACACACACACACACACACACACACACACACACACACACACACACACACACACACACACACATTAAGATGATTAACTGCTTTATGATATATATTGATATTTGTACCCCAAATTTTAATTACACGTCAACTCAAATATGGAGAAAAATTAAAACATTAAATGAGTTTCCGATGGGCATACACGTTTAAATAGTTTTTTCTTGTAGTAATCAGTTTTTGCGCATTACATGGCTGCAACGAACTGAAATATGGGTGTAATGAAATTTAGAAGTACACAGTCTTTATTGGGAAAAGATGAAAAATGTATTTTTAATATCCACAAAAACCCCACAATATTTTGGGCGATATTTTTCATTAATTAAAAAACACACTGGTGAAATGTGACTCTTTTTCGAAGTTTGTTTTTTAAAATTGAAAAATGGAAGGAAACGATTTTTGTTGTTCATATAAATAAATAATATCGATTTAAAAACATACCTACACAAACATTTGTATTCATTATATTTACACACACAAATGTACATTAGACCACATAAAAAGCGTTTTATACACACAAAGAAATATATGAAAACACATAAACAAACTGTTAAACTGCACAATAAACAACCACATCACCACATAAACATATCCTTCAAATAATGCTGCCAGTACCTATGGAAATGATAACAATCAAATTGTATTAAACACACACACACACACACAAAATAAAATTAACATCATGAACTTACCTTATGACGTCAAAAAACTTGTGCTGGTGCTCTATTCAAAATTGTGTAAATATAACAAATCGCACAACATAGGAGCACACACTCTCACTCGTAATATTCAGGACAAGAAACTACTCACACTGTATGATTACCAACATGAAAATTACTCACGTTAAGCAGGGAACAGAGACGAGTGTTACAGAAAACTGAGTCGAGAAAATCGCGATCTTGCTCGCAGCTGTCGGAGAGGCACTGGATTTCTTCAAGGGAGTCAAGCACTTGGGACACAGCTCCTTGGACAAAAGGCAGAATAGGTTATCCCCCTTAGACCATTGTGATGCTCAGACTGCCGCATACCATATTTTGGTGTCCGTCGGCTTAGTAGAAGACGTTTAAGTAGAATTTTGTTTTTATTCTATGTTTACATTATGTACTTAGAACGGCGATGTTAGACTTGTGAAATTAAGGGTGTGGACAGGGTACAGGAAATTATCTTAGGGGTGCCTTCCGATTAAAGGAAGACAATTAGAGAATGTAAAAATGTTAAAAAGTAGAAACAATGTAACTTTAAATGGATACAAGAAATATATAAAATATCACTTTAACATATGAACTATTAAAACTGGACAAGGATAAAGACACGAGAGCGCTTAAGGCTTCTGTACTGAAAACTGCTTAAAATAATAAATAATAATTACTGTTTAGAAGAATCTTTCCGATGCATGACATCCTGGTGCTAATGACTTGGACAGGGCACTTGCAGTGAGCGACATTACGTACAAACAATTGACTCAATTGTCAGACAATTTATACAATAGAAATACGACTAAAAGTAAAGATTTGATTTAACCACCATTTACTGTGATCTCCCCACAAAAAAACCAAAGAGGCAATTAATAGGCGAAATAGACTTTTTGGCAAGAGTTTGGTAAAAGAACTTGAACTGAAATCCAAACCATTGCTAAAGTTATGTTTGAATTGCATAAAATGTTTTACATTTAATAACTCAGATCAATGTTTCAATATATATTTTGTCACTTTAATATGAATAAATTGAATCAATTTAATATGAATAAGGACCCAAAATGCCAGCATGAAAAAAAAAAAGAATTTTGAAATCGTTCATAGCCACTTTCACCCACCATGCGATGTCATAAACTCATCGATCTTAGTGTACGATTAAGATTCTGTTCGTTATGGTCCTGAAATCTGGTTTGCTCTGGTTTCGAGTTTAATCTGATCTGGAGTTTGATCGGGTACCAGGCTGGGTCTGATCTCTGATTCTAAGTTTGGTCTATTCTGAGTCCGATCTGCTTCCAGTTTGGCCTGACCCAGGGTTAGGTGTGGTCCGGAGTTTGGTTTGATCCCTAGTTTGTTTTGGTCCCATATTTGAACTGATCCCAAGAGTGTGTTTTCTGGTCTGGCTTGATACTGAGTTTGTTTTGTTCCCGAGTTTGTTTTGGTCCCATATTTGAAGTGATCCCGAGATTGTGTTTTCTCGTTAAGTTTGATAGTGAGTTTGGTCTTCTTCCAAGTTTGATCTAATGTGGTCCGGAGTTTGGTCTTGTTCCAAGTTTGATCTAATGTGGTCCGGAGTTTGGTCTTGTTCCAAGTTTGATCTAATGTGGTACGGAGTTTGGTCTTGTTCCAAGTTTGATCTAATGTGGTCCGGAGTTTGGTCTTGTTCCAAGTTTGATCTAATGTGGTCCGGAGTTTGGTCTTGTTCCAAGTTTGATCTAATGTGGTCCGGAGTTTGGTCTTGTTCCAAGTTTGATCTAATGTGGTCCGGAGTTTGAACTGGTTTCGACTTTGGTCTAATGTGGTCCGGAGTTTGGTCTTGTTCCAAGTTTGATCTAATGTGGTCCGGAGTTTGAACTGGTTTCGACTTTGGTCTATTCTTGAGTTCCAAAGTCAGGGACGACGGCAAATGCAGAAAGAGAGAGACAGATAGTAACAACAGTACAAGAGATGAGTGGAGAGAAAGGAAGAAGAAAGGAGATTACCGTAAGCAAACCAGCTTACAAACATGGCTTATGTAATTGAACCATTATTTCTATATAAACCATTATTTCTATGTTCATTAATTTGACTACAATGATCATTATACTTGTGAATTTTGATCAATGGTATGTGTGTACCAGGCTAATGAAATTGCAGGATTTGTAAGTTGAAAATCTTTTTAAGACAGAAGGGAGATGAAATATACCTGAAATGTAGTACTGCCTTAATTCGATTTTTGCAGATGTTTTGTCACATCATATTACGTGGCTACTGTATTCTACTAGATCACGTTGGTGTGTGAACCCAGCGTTGTTGTAAAACAAGTTCCTTTAAGATGACTCCTGTGAATTCCATTCGAGTACCAATATGGCAGAAATTGTGGCTTGAGTTTGGTCTCGAAAATTCACAAAGATTATTTTGAATGTTCCTCATGGTGTGGTAATGCGCACAGAAAATCAAAACATTTCTCCTGATGTGCTTGATTGCACATGTGCAATTCAGGACGATTCTCTACAGCATGCTTGTAGAATGCATCAAAGATTCTGGAACAGGTGTGACGTGCTTCTAGGATGGACAAGTGGGACTTCACCTAAATATGAAAGGCAATGGCTTGTTTCAAACTGCGTGACTATGAAACATGCTGGCGATAGGAGCCATCTTCAAACAGGTTATGTAAATTGACTTTAATAATTTTTCTACTCTACTCTCATTTCCGTGATGATATACTTGAATTAGATTATGCATTTATGATTAACTGACTGCTTATGTCTATGCTAGGATAAATTGAACAATTGTCCAGCATTAAGTGAACAGTGTTGTGAAGTAATTTAAATGTCAACGTTCTTTTGATTATATTGATATGTTGTATATTTGATTGTTGATTTAATACATTTATTGTTAAATGTATTGACCTTATGTTGGAGATGAAAGTGGGTGGATGGGGGCTCGCTAAAACAGATTAAAAGAAGGATTTATCTTCTCCTTTAGTAAGAAGTTTTCCACCTACGAAATATTGTGTGACGGTAAATGTTTGTCTTTAATGTTGTGGAAGAGAGAAAACGTTTACAGTGTTCGCTTATCCGCCAAGTGAGAGAGACGAGTATTGTCTTCTGGAGAATTATTAATAACATAAATTAAAATTTTCATCACTTATAATTAGTTATGGGTGAAGGATAATTACCATTAACTAGGTGGCGTTGGCTTCACAATTATCAATGACAGATAATCTTTTAATCCATGTAAAAACAATTTTTGTCTGAAATATGTTTACCAGCAGAGTGGATACGGTTAAGAAAATCATCTCACCTGCCGACGTGACGTCATCGTCGACAATCTCGTCAGGATCGTTGTAAAATGTTGACCATTTTAAACTTGCCACTGCTGCCATAATGGTGCCCTGGATAAACATGAAAATGAAGCAATTACTGGTAAAAACTAAAGTTTATATGTAATAAAAAAATAACTATAAATATCATTAACTATACAAGCACTGAGAAATAAAAAAAATAACTATAGATATCATTAACTATACAAGCACTGAAAAATAAAAAAAAAGTAAGTATAGATATCATTAACTATACAAGCATTGAGAAATAAAAAAAAGTAAGTATAGATATCATTAACTATACAAGCACTGAAAAATAAAAAAATACATATATGACATTGTACAATAAACGTGGATGAAAAAAAAATAATACTGACAATTTAAACTGATCACAACCAAAAAGTTATGAAAACAATCATATAAGGTAATAAATAGACTCCAAAAGCCCCCCCCAAAAAAAAATTACCCATGGCAATGACTAACAAAATATGGAAAAGAAAGTTTATATTTAAATAATGGGAACGTTGAAGAGTAAACATTATTTGCACGTGACATGGATGCATGAAAATGAGATGTACCAAACAAATGATTACAGGTAACTCTGACTTCATGAACTCAAATATGTAAAAGAAAATAATTTATTACATATAACATTCAGTGACGACAATCACAGGAACAAAACTATTATATATGTAATAATAACTGCAAACACATTTAAGGAAAACAAAAACAAAAAATCGATAGATTAACAGTGCAATTGCAACAATACAACTGAGAAGTGCAGGACTATCTATCTATCTATCTATCTATCTATCTATCTATCTATCTATCTATCTATCTATCTATCTATCTATCTATCTATCTATCTATCTATCTATCTATCTATCTATCTATCTATCTATCATCCATCCATCCATCCATCCTTTTCTGAATTTTATTCTCAATTTTTGATAGTCTACCCTGATAATTTTGTGGAGTACTCAAACAGACAAATCAAAACAACTTCTTCCCTTTTCCAATGCATATAACACATCACTTTGAGGGTGGAATGTGAAATTGCCCCAAAGAGGCATGCACGCACACACGCGCATAGAAACTTTGTGAACAATGAACTCTCAGCATCAGATATAGAGTTGAAAAAAAAAAACAACTGCACGCAGCCCTTTTCAATGCGCAATGAACTATGTTGTGCACAGGGGCGAGCGACATGACACATGAAAAAACAACAACAACCTAATACGACGGAGCGTCCGGCATTTGTAAAAACAGATCCCTTAATGTACCAGCGTGCAATGTGGCCGGAGCTTAAGGCGAGCATGGAAATTGCCTCAACACTTTTTATGCTGGTGTATAATGATTATGAGCTCTGCATGGGTTAAAGTTGCAAACACATAGATTAGATGTTTTCTCTGCCGGGTCTGTTCTATTTTTGTGCATGTAATATTTCGACACTCGAGTCTGTTCTACTGATCCATAACAGTCCTAACGCAACCGTTGGAAAACAAATATTTAAAAGAGAATCCTTCATTTCAACGCAGCCTGTCTTACTGTCCTCCTGCTTCACTGATATCATGAGTTCGAGAATATGCGAGATTTCGTTTCTCTACCATTGCCTATTTTTCCTAGTATGTGCTTATGAAAATAAACAATGGAAGACCAAACTGTCTCCCAACGGAATGCAAAGTCACTATGGTGATAGACTTACCAGAGATTTTCAGAATTACAAAACAAAGTATTCATGCGTTTAAAGGAAGTGCTAGTTAAATATTGATTTTGTCTTTCAGTCTGCTAACGGGTCTAAAGAAGAACAAATAGGAAAACGTTAATTTAAAATTTGTATTTGTTCTTAGCTGCAGACTGAACACCCCTACCAAAAAATAAATAAAACAAACAACAGAAATTAAATGAAAGAAGACAACAAACAACAATAATTTCATTTTGCTACATCAGCACAAGTAACTTTAAAAAGAAAGTGATCTGATTATAAATGAGAAAATATTTAAAGCTTTAAATCACTGAAAAACCAGAGTGCAAACCTTCAATTTTCTCCGTGCATTAAACTTTTTTAGTTCTTCGACTGTCTCATGCAGATGGACCCTAGGGATAGCACTCCTGTTCTGGAAAATGATAAAGAAAAAATATAAAACACGACACCCCCCACACTCACCTCATCATCAATCTGTAACCGTCCGCCCACCAAATCTATAAAACGCTACCGATAAAATTTAGCCATACCGTCTACCTCAAGTGCAGTCTCTTGTAACCACCAGGTCTGTAGTGCATACACAATGGATGTTGATCATTCTCTTCAGCCAGCGACCAATCATCCATAGCACGTAGTGCATGACATATGTAATCCACCTTTCAACTACCCAGGCAAAACCTCATCTCTCAAGTCCAAAGTAATCACGCAAAGAAGTCCTGCAATACTGCTACGTTTATATCCTGACATTATTCGACATTACTCACCAACCATTGTCTCCAAAGTAATCACGCAAAGAAGTCCTGCAATACTGCTACGTTTATATCCTGACATTACTCACCAACCATTGTCTCCAAAGTAATCACGCAAAGAAGTCCTGCAATACTGCTACGTTTATATCCTGACATTATTCGACATTACTCACCAACCATTGTCTCCAAAGTAATCACGCAAAGAAGTCCTGCAATACTGCTACGTTTATATCCTGACATTACTCACCAACCATTGTCTCCAAAGTAATAACGCAGGGAAGACCTGCAGTAATGTTAACTTTATATTCTGTCACTAATCAACATCCAATGTCCAAAGTAAAAACCCAAATGGTATCCTGCAATAATACTGTTATTTTATATCCTGACATTAGTCAATATTATTATTATAATTACCAATGTCCGAATAACACAGTGTAGTCACGCAATACTGTTACATTTACTAATCAACATTACATACCTACTATTGTCCAAATAATCCAATGTAGCTATGTTTATATCCTGACACGAATTCACGATGTTTACCAGTGTATGTTTACAATGTTTACCAGCGTACATGTATATCTTGACACTAATCCACAATGCTTACCAGAGTACATGTATATCCTGACAATAATCCACAATGCTTGTCAACCAATGACCCAGCAATAATCCAATGTCAACACGAAATACTGTTACGTCTTCGTTCCGACACTAGTTAACATTACTCATCTACCAAGTCTTGAGATACCCAAATGAAATTAGGTATATCACCTTGATGCCACTACCACCGCCATCACCATCATCAAAATAACAATACCAGAAGAATAACAAATTAATAAATATCTCATGATACAAAATTGAATCCAAATATATTTCACGTGTGTGTACCTGTGCGAACATGGTACACTGATTAATTCATACAACGTGTTATGTATATAAGCTACAGTGCAGACAAAATGTTTTGTTATTCATATCCCATCAGACACAGACATAGACATAGACTGTTATACATATTCAAACTGGCACATACTCGTCTCACTTGGACTATGCTATGCATATTCAGTCAGACATATACTCGTCATGTTTGGACTGTTACTATGCATATGCAGTCAGACATATACTCGTCATGTTTGGACTGTTTGCTATGCATATTCAATCAGACATATACTCGTCATGTTTGGACTGTTTGCTATGCATATTCAATCAGACATATACTCGTCATGTTTGGACTGTTTGCTATGCATATTCAATCAGACATATACTCGTCATGTTTGGACTGTTTGCTATGCATATTCAGTCAGACATATACTCGTCATGTTTGGACTGTAAACACTAATTTCGTTCAGAGTTGGCAACCTTTATCCACGGATGCTCCAGCGCCTGCTCCACAGTTATTCGGGTCACTGGGTTGACGTCAAGCATACGCATAACCAGGTCTTTGGCAGGGGCAGACAAGGTGGCCCATTGTTTCGGTCTCATCTGAAAAAAAAAATATCTAGCAGTCGATTTCTTCTTGACATTATTTTTAGCATCACGGCGGGGGTGGGGAAGGGTTCAGTTCTTGACAAAGTTGCACTCATCCCTTTCCAGTCTGAATTACGACAGTGAAGTGCCAGACAATGTATGTGGCAGACAACCCTGTTTTTGTAATTATCGTAGCGCCGCACCGCGTGTAATTCGCCATTCAGTTAAAAATATCTAGTCATTGCCGAAACTTAAACTCGCACGCTTCGACAATCAGGGAAGTTGCGGCGAGTTTCGAGTAGGAGCAAGTCCCATAAGAGGAAAACCTGTTTCTAGCTTTAAATTAAACTTACGCTAAGTTGTCTCCCATAGAAAGGCCGCAATGCCACTTCTCTACAACTGTCAGCAGAATTGAAGATTATGTTCTGTTTAGATGTATAGCTTGCACAAATTTCCACGCTTTCAGAAACAATTATCTTTTCACACCAGAAGTTGTATCGGATGGTTATAGGGCTTTTAAATTAAGTTCAATAAGTATACAAATATTCGCTGTAAAGGGGCACTGTGTAATTCATCATTTCTCAGCAAATTGTCTTTAAAATATTTAGAGTTATCAGTGTGGTGATTTATGTCTAGCGTTATCAGGCTGTTCTGCGTATTTCTAGCGTTATCAATGTGTGAGACGTATTTCTAGAGTTATCAGTGTGTTTTGCGTATTTCTAGCGTTATCAATGTGTACTATGATTTACGACAGCGTTATCAGTATGTGCTCAATAAATCAATGTTGGGTGTTGTCACTATGTGTTGAAACTGATGATCATAGTATGTTGCGACTGACCTCTAGCGAGACGTATCTGCTGGAAATTTTTTTCACATCTAGTGGAAGGAGTGTGTGTTAGGATTGAACGTGATCAATGTTGTTTTCAGTGGGACCAATGAGCGTTTTGATTTCCGTTTAATGGGATTAGTGAGCGTTTTGATTTCCGTTTAATGGGACCAGTGAGCGTTTTGATTTCCGTTTAATGGGGTCAGTGAGCGTTTTGATTTCCGTTTAATGGGACCAGTGAGCGTTTTGATTTTCCTTTAATGGGATCAGTGAGCGTTTTGATTTTCGTTTAATGGGACCAGTGAGCGTTTTGACTTCCGTTCAATGGGACCAGTGAGAGTCTTGATTTCCGTTCAATGGGATCAGTGAGTGTTGGTATTTACGATCTTTTAAGACCAGTGCGTGTTTGGATTTGAGTCCAGTGGAATCAGCAAGAGTTAAGATTTGTGGTTTTTAAGAGCAATGTGTTGAAATTTACGTCGGATCTGACTTTATCATTTGGCCAGTGTGATTAGTGTCCACAGTCATTATTAGTATTTTGAATATTTGCAGTTCATGTGTGTACCAAACAGTTCATGTATTTACTAATGTGCTCTTATACAAAAATAATAGAGTAGGGGTAGGTGGGAATGGAGAAACGATTGGCAACGTCGTTTTATTTCTGATTTACTTCGCTTGCTCGTGCTCAAAAGCGTTACACTTCATTTAATTCATGTTTAATGCGTGACTATCTCTCCAACACACACACACACACACACACACACACACACTCACACACACACACACACACACACACATAAAAGCGAGGGGCACAACACTGTCCAAAGTGTTCTGAAGTACAAGGATATTAGTTACAGAGAGAATGTTGTTTTTAATTTTAATCTGATTGTGTCAGCGACATTGGCTGATGCCGGAAGCTGCCATTATCCTAAGAAGAAAGAATATGATTGCGACCTTGCGGGTCTTGCCTATAAGATAACATTCTGATCTTGATCAGTATTACCCAGACAAAGTGCTGCCGCTCTCACTCTCTTAAGCAGTAACGCGCATGACAACTCTTCATGGACATTGTGTTCACAGTAACGCGCATGACAACTCTTCATGGACATTGTGTTCACAGTAACGCGCATGACAACTCTTCATGGACATTGTGTTCACTGTATCGCGCATGACAACTCTTCATGGACATTGTGTTCACTGTATCAAAGAGGACGGAACATCGGACAAGCGACAGGAATATAAAATGTGAAGCAAAACTATCGACAAGATCTTGGGTGTTATGCAATGGGCAAATTGTGATTGATTACCTTTGAAAAAGCTAAATAAATTTAAGGAAAGTGTACATTATACAGCAATACTTAAACAACAAATTAAGCACACATGAACTGTGATTAAAAAAAATACAAACTACAGTATTATGCCAATCAATGCTGCTACAATAAAAATGTCAACACTTTAAAGAAAAATTCAAAACGTAAGAATTTAATCAAGATTAGTTTTCAAACGAAAAATACATTAGAATATTAACTTTAAACAAAAGAAGTAAATCAATATAAACGACCACTTAACCTTTGTGAGTAATAAACCCTTGAGACTAATATCTGTAACATCAATCAAATCCCTGCTGTAGTAAATAACAAAAGTAAATGGGTATATCAAATAAAATACTATAAAATCACCAAAATTCCACACACCAGTCGATGAGATAGAAAATAAGCTCTTGATTGAATCTGCGAAACAGTATTAACAATTTCTTAAGCTTTTCGATTTCCGATAAAAATGCCAGTGCTAGACCCTGAGTTATAGATCCCCTTTGTTTACGAGTTCTGACTGTCTAGAATCTTTGAAGTTTTCTTCATATAACAATAAACTCTACAGTTTCTGGCTAAGCTGTAAAAAGAACAACAAAACTTGATTTGTGTAACTGGCATATGCTGAAGTAAAAAGTTCTTCATTAACTCCACATCTCAATTCAGATCCACAAGCGCCTTAAAAATGAAGCACAGGGAATCTCCCACTAAGTGACAGTTTTAAACTCAAATTTTCTTGGACAGTCTGGCACTTCGTTTCTCCACCATCAAAATGAACCACTTTAATATGCATCAATATCGTAATAATACTTGAATGTCAAAATATGCTTAATTAAATAAGCTTTATTTTTCTTCCTGTCTGAAATAAAAATAACAGCATATAAAAAATGCAAATGAAAACAATAACCAAGCAAGCAATCAACCAAAGACAAAAGCGGCTATTTTAAGATGACTCACGTTGAAGTAGCCTTTGCAGATGAGGCTGTACAATCTCTCTCGTGTGCCACAAAACGGAGGATAGCCCCCGAGCAGTATAAAAAGCAGCACCCCCGCCCCCCAAATGTCGACAGCACAATTGTAAGGCTTTCGCTGCACGACCTCGGGTGCCATGTATTGCGGAGTTCCAACACGACCTGTGAAAGAAGGGGTAAAAAAAAAACAAAGAGAGAGAGAAAAAACTAAAGAAGGAATTAGTTCAGATAGTTCGTTTATGGGGGAAATTTTCAGACAGCAGAAGAACAAGAACTGTTATTTCTGCTTTATGTTTTACAATTTACACGGAAACAGAAATGGGAGATTGACTGATGTTTGTAAGAAAGTTTATAAATATATTTTAAAACATCAAAATAAGTTTAAAGCAAAAACTTTCTTAAAAACAAAAAAGATTACATGAGCATTGCAATTTAATATAAAAATAAGCACAAAACGATATAAAATTGCAACAATAGTTTTACATATAAATAAACACACACACACACACACACACACACACACACACACACACACACACACACACACCACACACACACACTCTGCTATACAAAAGTAAGAAATATAAGAGATTTAATTCATGAAAATTTAAAACAAAAGTCAAAATATTTTCTAATTATCTGCCTCACTCAAGATGATACTGAAACGCGCCCCACCCCTCCATGTTATCTGACCATTAAGTACGAGTTACATGTAATGTATTACGTATAATACTGAAAGTCACACTGGAATAAACATGCAAGCGAAATGGAGGTGGGCGGGGAGGGAGGAATTGTTGAGAGTTAATGCAAAAAAGTTAACTGACAAGCGACGACTGCATGTTGTCAAAGTATAGGTAAAACTAAAACTTTAATAAAAAATAATAAAATTTCTTCAAAATCTGCTTTAAAAATGAACTGAGAAATACGTAGACAAAGTCTTGTCTATAATACGATCTGCTGCTACTAGTATAATGTACACAAACAATTTTATTATCTGATTTTATCTGTCTGCAGTTATTGCAAGGAACACATACATAATAAAGGCTCATTCGCACTGTTTCCATCAAAACAGTAAAAAAAAAAAAAAAAAAAAGAACTTATATTTATACAAAAAAGCAACACACATAGATTGTTCTAGTTAAGCATTTAAGGTAAAATAAAATGTGTTATTAAATAAATAATAACGAAAACACAACAATTAGACAGTTATGCTTAAGTATCGTTGATAAACAATAATAGACCTACAAGTGTAACTTTAACGCAGTACAGTACAATTAGACCATTCTAGTTAAGCTAAGGAAATGAAAAAAGAAGAAAAAATAAAGTTGTTATTTTATAAGTTTTCCTATTAGGAACTTTGTAAGAGGAATGAAGCAATTTTTCGCATAAACACTCGAATATCTGTCTGATACTTTTCAGTGCAAAAATACATTTTTGTCTGCTTTAAGGTTTAAAGTAGGGCTGTTAACGATTAATGATTTCTTTGACGATTAATCTTACAACAATTTACGATTAATTAATAGATTTTAAAAAAAACAACTAAAATTGTATACCTTCTCACCATTAATAACTTTGTTGTTATCGTCTACTTTAAAACCAAATGGTCATGCAATTTACCTTTAACCGGTTTATAATCTTTCATCTTAAAATCGGTCATTTTGGCAGTAAAAAATAATAACAAATAAAAACTTCCGGCGCAACTAAATATCGGCATTGCTTCAGTACGTAAGAAAGTTAGTTGAAATTTAATCGATCATGAAATAAATTTACTTACCGATTAATCGATAAAATGGACAGCACTAGTTTAAAATATTAAAATACAATAAGCATACATATTTGCTCAGATATATTAGGTTACAATACATCCTTTTGTTATAATATTCTTGAGATGATGTTAATAAAATGGAATTTGAAAACAAAAGCATTAAGGCAAGCGTACGTTTAGTTAAATAATGCCATCTTTCACAAGTCATCTCAACTTGATTACAAACATACAAAAATCAAACTCTTAAATATTCACTTACTCAAAGCGTACACGTAACTATGTTTACCAATATTTTTACAACTATTTTTACACGGAATTTTAAGCACATTCTAAATCACAACTATACATAACCCACAAACCACAACGTTTACCAGTAATTTAAACACATTCTTATTCTACAAGCTTACACACACACACACACACACACACACACACACACACACACACACACACACACACACACACACACACACACGCACACGCACACACAACTATACACTTTCGCCTAGTCTATCCAGAACCCTACTTTCAACGTTATCCTCAGAATTACACCACATGAATTATTTAACACTTTTCACACCATTACTCCAAATGTACAACCCTCATTCACAAATTTGGCCCCCCTCCCTGTCTCTGATGCAATACAGTCGGGTCTCGGGTTATGAAACATACACTCATTACACTTACCAAAGTTCGTAAACAATACATATATATGTCTATTGCATGAGAGATGCGTTCCATTATTAAGGACGGTCATAGCCCGATAAGTCTCATGCTCATTAACAATGATAATGAAGTAAAGTACAGTCAATACATGTATATGTCTAGTGCATGAGATCACGAGTTCATAATAACATATTCCTAAACCTAAGCATCTGTGATGATAAGTGAAGGTCTGCTATTCAACCCGTGTCTGAAATAGTTCACCTCATTTGCTAAGTAGTAACGAAATATACAAATTGAAAAAATAATAGATCGTATGAGCTTATTTATATCGACGTGTTGTCATTAAGTCGAGACCCAATTGCGTACGCAGACGTTACACACTTTCGTCTGAATGGGTATTCACAACGTCCACACAACTTTACACACCCCCACACTCACACTTACATAATAGTTTATTATTAGTATTTACTCTACGTATCTATAGGTCAGTTCTAAATCACTGAAAAACAATCGGCTAAACACCTAGAGAATATGTGTCATACTGAGGAGAAACTGAAGGCACCAATATTTATAAGCAAGGTAAGTTCTGTTTCACAAACCCAAACCTACGTTTAATGCTGCGCGTGTCAAAGCTGTTAGTCGAACGCACACATTCATATACAAACTAAACAGAAGCAAGTCAAAACTTTGGGTGAGATCACAAGCAGTAAAATGGCAAGCAGACTGGCTGCAATTAGACGGGTGTGTACGTCACACAGAGGTTACACTCGCCATTCCACAGGACAACACCGATGGCGGTATATGCCATTTAAGGAGCAGCCATTCCAAAGTATTGTCCGTCCAATCCAATAGTTCGTGTAAACTCGGTATGAGAGTACTGTTGGGCAGGGAAGGGATGGGTTTAGGGTTGGAGGAAGGAGGACAGGGGTGGCTGTGCCTCAATTCAGCGCAGGTTGCTCTATTCCTTACCAACACAGTCTTCCCTTATGTCAATCATGGGCTCAACGTCAATAAGCGGGTATATGTCTGCAAATGCAAGGACAATCATTCTATATCAGCCAAGATTCAGCATGTCAAAATTATAGTTAGGCTACCTGGAAATATCATTCCATGCATTAATTCAGGTATAATAACTATAATTAAGTCCCGAGAAGCCACTGTATTTTACGCGAGCCGTAATTGCATACAAATAAACAAGCAAACACCACCAAAAAATAAAAAAAACCCCACTACTATCAATTATTTTTTAAAATTATTAAAATAAAGATCGATAATAGATTGTTATGCTACCGTAGTTTTTACATACAAACACACACACAAGCGCGCGCGCACACATACACACACACACACACACACACACACACACACACACACACACACACACAAGCACGCATTTGCTACAATCGACTCCTCAAACGAATAGGAATAATCCTCGTCAATGTACCATAAGGAGAAAACATTTACTTCTGAAACCAAACCAGCTTTAAAATAAAACAATATATATGTCACCCTCCAAAAAATATAATAAAAATAAAAAATATGATGAGGGGGGACAATGATGATGAAGATAAATCAGAACTACTGGACTGCCGATTACATTCTATACATAAAATAACAGAAGTGTACGTATTATTTTTACAAGTATTTAAAGTCATGATATAAAGTTATTTATAGTTAGAATACTACTAATACTGAAAATTACCAGAAAAACGACGAGTTATTATCATTTGTGCTCAGAAAAGTGTCTACTACACAAACACAAATAAATGAAGGAATAACACTCGGATCAAGTGCAGGGTTCGTCCATGTATAACACTACTGCTACACGGGTAGTAAACACAGTGATGATAATACTAAATATATTACGTATTTTATAAATTAAATAATGTAAAACACTTCGAGCCGGGGCATATTACAAGTGATGATAATACTAAATATATTACGTATTTTATAAATTAAATAATGTAAAACACTTCGAGCCGGGGCATATTACAAGAACAACTTGAGAACAGAGTGGATTCAATAGTCAAAGCCTCTTAACGGATAAGGCAGCTTAAATAAAAAAGCAAATAGACAAAGTTTCCGTTTGACCCAGTAAATTACTGGCGTTCAGTGCCCACAATTTCCATATTTTTATGGAATACAACATTTTTTGTTTGTTTGTATTGTTGGATTGATACAGCACGAGAAATAATTACTTTAGGTATATTAGATAATTTAAATATTACTGTATGAACATGTTGATCGGTATTGCTGCTACATGTATTAATAGCCATATTACCTTCTACAGAATGTATTATTCCGTAAAGGACCAGTACTCAGTACATCATCAATAAAGTAAATAAAAAAATTGACCACGTATTTTCTGACGCTCTAACTCCGCAGATAATGCACAGATGGAGAAACGCAAAAAGTAGAGCAATACTGCGTAAAGAGCAGTGCCATTTTGTTCATGAAGTGAACTGTGTTAAATTAGTGTTGGGAGAATAAGAAGCAAGCCTGATGTCAAGAGAACCGTAATATAAATCTGATCAGCAGTGATTTCTGATTAAATGCAGCACAGTGATTTCTGATCACATACCAGCACTGTGATTTCTGATCACATATCAGCATTGTGACATCTGATCAAATGTCAGCATTGTGATTTCCGATTACATATCATCAGTGCGATTTCTGATCACATACCATCATTGCGATTTCTGATCACATACCATCATTGCGATTTCTGATCACATACCATCATTGCGATTTCTGATCACATACCATCATTGCGATTTCTGATCACATACCATCATTGCGATTTCTGATCACATACCAGCACATTACCGGCGTTATCACTTTAGCTGACAGTAGAGACATTTCTGTTTATTGATGGCACAATACATTTCGTGACTAGCCAAAAATAGATATAAACGCTCCCTTAAATAAGATAAAGCAAGTAATCATAAATATGTCACATTAAATTAAACACATAAAACAATCACTGAAACATAACACATAAAGTTCCAATTAAACCACATGAGACAGCTAGTTAAAACAGCATTCAAATAAACGGCAACAACAACTAATCGTTGTGTATTCCATATTCGAAGCAAATGAAAAAGAATATATAATAAACTTGCCCAGGTTTATGATATATAATGTAATCAAAATTTAAGGAAAATGTACTCAAAATTGCAATGGTGATCTGAAAAGAAGAAAAGTTTAAATATACTCATAGATGCTATCAGTAGATTTTTTTTTTTGACCATTCAAAAGGATAATACATTCAGTATGTTACCTTACACATCGGATTCTCAACTTTATAGTTTATAACCACATAATAAAGAAGCTTATTATAAGACTATATTTAGACATGTCAAGCAAATAATAAAAAACACTAAACATAAACATGCATACATATAAATAAAGGGATCTCTACAGTCAACGAGACGATTTCAGCATTCAACTTGTGCTGTATTGCCTACTGACTTAGAGACTAATTGGATCGTGCATAAGCCAATTATGGCCACCTAGTGGATGTTATCTGACAGCCATTTTCCTTTTTCCGCTACTATGTTAAAACATCTGCTCTATGAGTATGTTGCTAGGACCAAAATACTAATACAAACATGCTACTCAGTAGTACACGTTTACTTAGACTGCAAATCTATTTAAGTCTCTTGGACGTGACTAAATTATAAGTTATCTAACCTGCTACTCAGAGGTACACGTTTACTTAGATTGCAAATCTATTTCAGTCTCTTGGACGTAACTAAATTATAAGTTAACTAACATGCTACTCAGAAGTACACGTTTACTTATATTGCAAATCTATTTCAGTCTCTTGGACGTGACTAAATTATAAGTTATCTAACATGCTACTCAGAAGTACACGTTTACTTAGATTGCAAATCTATTTCAGTCTCTTGGACGTGACTAAATTATAAGTTAACTAACATGCTACTCAGAAGTACACGTTTACTTAGATTGCAAATCTATTTCAGTCTCTTGGACGTGACTAAATTATAAGTTAACATAACATGCTACTCAGTACACGTTTATATTTTGTTTGAAATTACTCGCTAAGGTCACTTACCTCCAGTGATGTAGCCACTTTCTGGAAGACTGATAGCCACCCCGAATCCACCCAGTTTAACCGGAGCAGAGTTTTCCTTGGAGGCCAGCAATACACAGTGCGGCTTGATGTCTCGATGCACAATACCGTTGGTGTGGCAATACCGCAATGCCTCTAAGATCTGACGCATGTAATGACTGTGAGAAGAAAACAAGGGCGATCATACAAAGTAGTGAGCTACACGTCATGATGACGTAGTCAGTTATCAGTCCGTCAATCATGAACACATGATCACCAAGTCAGTTATCAGTCTTTCAGTCATGAATTCACGATCACCCAGTTATTAGTCTCTCCATCACCACACATTATCAAGTCGGGAAGAGATGGCATGATGCGAAATTTAAAATATTACCGGTTCATGGTAATACAAGGAGTGAAAAAAACACAGCGATACTGTGGCAGATTCCATAACGGAGTGTGATTAAGCGATAGAGAAAGAACTGTTAAAAATAATTTACTCATTCCAATAACAAGAGAAAATGAATTTACTTTGAAAAGATAATTGACTCATATCATGGACTGAGAGAATTTACCAATGACAACATGGTGACGTATGCAGTCAAAGTCTAGAGAGTGGTGACCGAGTACAACAAGATGACGTATATAGTCAAAGACTAGAAAGAGAATGGTTACCGATTAAACACGATGACGTATGCAGTCAAAGTTTAGATGAAGAGTTATTAATGATTGCAACACAATGACGTTTGCAGTCAAAGGCTAGAATAAGAGTAGTGAGCGATTACAATATGAAGACGTATGCAGCCAATGGCTAGAAAGAGTGTGCGGCGAAGTAAATTTACTTATCCCTATTTGTATACTTAATAATTAATCTTTGACGAGCATGTTAATGTGATCCAACCTTGGGCAATGCTTATGATAAAATTTTGGGAGTAAACAACTCAGGTGGAGAATGTGCTAGAACTTGCTGATGTAATCTAAACTGCTATAACGTGGATGAATAGTTTTTATTATTCAATGGTTAAGTTCAAACATTTGTAGAAATAACAGTCACATAATACATCTTATTAAAACACAAATATAACATATCAATAGCAAAATGCATGAAATATTTCTAAGTCCATTCTCTTTCAACCAGTCAGTTAATTCACCATCAAACTGACAATTGCCTTTCAAGACTGGGCTTTTTTGCACTTCAAATTCAAGGGACCAGACAATAGATTTCTCTACAGCAGGTAACTTTTCGATCTCAGCCCATTGGTTGGTCTCGTTCTTATAAATATAAACCATTGGATAATAAAATCTATTCACTCAGTTGTGATAGTTTGCATGGCATCAGCAATTTCTAGCATATTCTCAACTCGGGTGTTTACTTCAACTCAGACACTTTAAAAAATACCATAAAAAGGAGTGCCAAGGTCGGGTTACTCTGAAAATTAAAATTTTTATATAATAATTAAATGTATAAATATGGAGAGGCAAATTTACCCCGTCACATAGACAAAAGCTAGAAAGAGAATGGTTAGCGATTAAACACGGTGATGACGTATGCGGTCAAAGGACTAGAAAGAGTGGTTAGCGATAAGAACACCAGCTTATGCAGTAAAGGGCAAGAAAAAGAGTGGGTACCGACCTTACGTTGATGATTATGTAGTCAACGGCTAGGAGAGTGTGGGCTACTGATTACAACACGATGATGTATGCCATCAAAGGGGAGAGAGAGAGAGAGAGAGGAGAGGAGAGAGAGATGAGAAGAGAGAGAGAGAGAGAGAGAGAGAGAGAGAGAGAGAGAGAGAGAGAGAGAGAGAGAGAGAGAGAGAGAGAGAGAGAGAGAGTGAATATGTATTCGATTACATTATGATGACTGAAGCATGCAAACCGAAGATATAAGAAATGAAACGTTTTGAAATAGCGATTTATTAAATCAACAGGAAGAAGGAAGAAAGAATACGATGGTTTGTACGAGCCACTTTTTCAGTCCCTGCAGGATGGAGTGAAAGAAGAAAGAAGAGCTTACGAAAGAAAGAAACATAATCTTCCCGACGCAATTCGATGATTAATTATAAAACGATCAGACAAAAACTATGAACTACTTACAAGATTTTGTAAAAGCAGACACTAGACAGAGAAAGCAATAACTAAGTACAAGATTTTGTAAGCAGACACTAGACAGACAGAAAGTAACTAAGTACAAGATTTTGTACGCAGACCTTAGACAGACAGAAAGCAATAACTAAGTACAAGATTTTGTAAGCAGACACTAGACAGACAGAAAGCAATAACTACTTACTAGATGGTGTAACCGTTCATTGGGTTGCGAGAAAACAAAGATTTACGGATGGTGTAAGCAAAGCGTGAACTATTTATGAACGCAGTTACTGGACAAACAAATAATGAATTGTTTTACGAGGTGAATTCTGGAAAGAAATAATAGAGACACAACATTTACGTCATCAAGAAAAGGCTACACCCGACGCAAAAATAAAACTAATCATCGACTTAATGTAATTTTTCAGTCTAGTTCGCGTTGTCTCGCCATGCGGCTGTACCAATGGCACGACTCAATACAAATCCAGTATTAAACGTCGATAATCTTCACATCAAATGCCGGATTTTTCACGTCGATTTTGTTTGCGGCAGTTCCAATCAAGTTAGCAGCATGACTGATCAATATTATTCAAATCACCGTTCCTCTTGAAGAAAGTTTACGAGCTATTCTCAGGGGAATTGTTATACTTAGCTTTCATGTTGTTCGCACTGAAATGTGACTTACTCCTGAAGCTGTTTATAATGCACTTTGACTGGTCTATGTATTATTTGTGAATGACTCTGAAAAAGATTTCAAGTTGTTTGGTTGCTTGTTTCTGACTTAGATCTCATCTCTGACGTTATTCCGACTGCACTTTTGGACTGGTTTTGTTTATTCTGCTTGCAGTTGGATTTATGTTTCATTTTCTACTTGTTTGTGGTAAAAAGTGACTTAGATAATGGAAACCTTTCAAGTATTCATACGCAAGTCATTGACTTACTTTGGGGTTTCAATTTGCTACACTCAATGGACTTTGATTTAAAGCTTTTCGGAGTGGACTTCGATGTAGTTTTTAAGTTCAGATGAACGATATTTGCTAATTACTGTATAAGCCCCGGAGTTGCTTTTCATAGATATTTTGGGGATTTTTTTGAGGTTGGACTCTTGACACATAAGATGGATATTTCACAATAATTTGTATAAACCTCTTGACTTCAAGCTATTCTTAGGAGATTACGACGAAGATATTTTCTAGCTATTGTTATGTCTCTACTTAGTTTTCAAGTTGTTCGAAGGTGACACTGACGGTGATGATGAAGACTTTTTAGCCATTGGTTTAAGCCTATTGACTTAGTTTTTATGTATTTTCACATTGGTGTGGGTTTTTTTTGTTTGTTTATTTGAAATAGGCCCACGTCTCAGCAAACACCGACATCGGATGGAAATATCTTTTTGTTCGTATGAACTAGTTTTCAATTTGATCGTACTACACGTCGAACGATTGTAAATATGTCTCGGACTTTGTTTCTGCGTTGTTTTTCAGAGGGTTGTGACTCCGACGAAGGAGTATCTTATAAGCATAAATATAGGACGTAATTTGTGTGTTGTATACAGAAGTCTCTTACTTTATAAAAGTCTCCTAAATATCTTGTATATATGACTGCAACACTTAGTTTCCAAATTTGTCCTAGTGTATTTTGACTGAATTCTGAAGTTGTTGTAAGTGGATCCTGGCTTAGATGACGTTGAAAGTGACTTAAACAAGTATGATGAAGCAGAAATGAAGTCAAGCGCAGGTAAAATAATTACAAGATGCGGGGCTTAGTGAAACGAAATGCATGACAACAATTACGACCGCGCGATGATTCATTATGAAATCGAAATTCGGAGTCTCAACTCGTCACAAGCGATTCGTGGTCCACTGAGGAGGACAGAATCGTACCTAGTGAGCTGCGTTTACACTGGATTCTGTTCTTTCGTCAACAGAATCTTTACAGTGCCAAACACTACTAGAGGTAGAACATAGGGCCTATATTTACGATCTCAGCCCTTTCCTAAAAGAAGGCAAACGCTTGGTAACAATTAGGAAATATAGCAATTTTTTTCTCACGCGCATGCTGACAAGCAGAAGACAGATGGGCATCATCCATCCGCTTTAAATTTCTCAAAGGGTCTATTCGGCTTTCGCAAGAAATGACATATTCTGTCTGACGGTACAATTGGCTGTCAAAAATTACAATTGGCTGCCAAACGCACCTTTATTAGTTACTCAGTCGCAACTGTGTGCAGCCATGATCAATCAAATCAACAAAAATACGATGGTATATTACACGCACAAAGTTTGTGTTTTAATGTGTGCGCGTGGAGTATGGTCTCTATATGTGAACTGAATCCAGAGACAAACTGTATATGAATGAGAACTGAATTCAGAGAAAAAAACTGTATATGAATGAGAACTGAATCCAGAGACAAACTGTATACGAATGAGAATTGAAACCAGAGATAAAGTGTATATGAATGAGAATTGTAACCAGAGACAAGGTTATACGAATGAGAACTGAATTCAGAGAAAAAAATGTATATGAATGAGAATTGAAGCCAGAGACAAACTGTATACGAATGAGAATTGAAACCAGAGACAAAGTGTATATGAATGAGAACTGAAACCAGAGACAAAGTGTATACGAATGAGAACTGAATTCAGAGAAAAAAATTTATATTTATGAGAATTGAAGCCAGAGACAAACTGTATACGAATGAGAATTGAATCCAGAGACAAACTGTATATGAATGAGAACTGAACCGACAGGCAAACTGTAGATGATGACAGACGTAATTATGTTTGAACAAAAAGATTATACAAAGGATAATTTTCATAAATATGTGAACACGTGTTCAATGGAGAAGAACAAGTGTTCACGAGTTTGTTCAATGTTCAGACATACATGGTTGTGAGTGTTATTTATTGGAGAGGCATATAAGTGAACGCCAGAGTGCACAATTCAGAGGTATACGTGTGTCAAACAGTGTGCTCAACGTTGAGGTATACGTGTGTAAAACAGTGTGCTCAACGTTGAGGTATACGTGTGTCAAACAGTGTGCTCAACGTTTTGGTATACGTGTGTCAAACAGTGTGCTCAACGTTGAGGTATACATTTCATGAGAATTATTAAATGGAAAGGCATATGTATACCACCGTGCGTGCAATGGAAAGCACAGGCATATGTAAATACATACTGAACGGGGCAGAGACAAATGCGTGATCTGGATATAATAGTGGGATATATGTAGAAGTGAGTTACCAACAGCTGGGCACGTCTGTAATTAAAGTGTGTACACCGGAAGTAAGGAAAATGTTTAAAGCGTTCCTATTAAAACACTAATGCAGAAATGTCATAATCTACATACGAGGAAACGTTTCAAAGAAAGGACAATACCTGGCCACACCCTCGCTGTACACAAAGCCCGCCGATGCCCGCTTGACGATCTCAAAGGCTAGGTCTGCGCCGTCCATGCTGCACACAGAAATGAGTATTATCGTCTAGTACGTGGACACTTCTTCAGGTCAAATGTCATTATAGCAAACTGTACATAGAATACATGATTTTTCCTTTTAATACACTGTAGTTTGATTTTGCATATAACAACAATGGGAAATTGATAAGTCACTACCTACGTAGCAAATAATGTGACAATGATCACCTAATCAGTATGTGTGAGTACAAGTCTAATAACTATGTATGAGTACAAGTGTAATAACTAGTATGTGTGAGTACAAGTGTAATAACCAGTATGTACGAGTGTAATAACTAACCGGGAGACTGCATGTACTCACAAATAACTATAACATTAACCAGTGTAAATATGAAATTGACAAACAAATCACTGTGAATAAACAGATCTATTAACAAGTAGAAGTGAAACTGAACGCTAGCAGACTTAGCTTCAAAATGTTAACTGACAAATGAACATTGTATTTAATAGCTAGCTGATATGAAACTGACGAAACCTATATTCATGCATTAAGCAGTATATGTGAAAGTTGTAGTAATTTTTAGACATATGCTAACTAAGAGCCTCGCAGTTTAAGTCAGTAACTTGTAAATGTGAAACTGCAAGCAACCTTAGTACAAAATAACAAGTGGGTTTGAACCTGTTGAATATTCAGTGAATATATTAACACAGGGGTTTAGATGTTCACTCAGGCCGTCACTGTATACATTCAATAATAACGAGTGCAATTAAATAGCAATCTAAAATTAAGTCAGTTGACCGTTTTTACATCCTACAAGCATTTCCAAGAATTTCCAAGAAAGTCAAAGCACTGGATATGCTATCACTATGCCAGAACTAAAAAAAAGTCACTGCCCTAGCTGTATAATTGCTGTCTGCACAGTAGGCGAGGGACGGAGGAAATGTCTCTATGTTACTCTCATGCTCACTTTCTCGCTTAGAGAAAAAGTTTCCTCCCTTCTTAGTTTTGGTTTTAGTGTCGGTTATACCACACCGTCATTTCAACTAAGACCTCGAGTTCTCTATTAGCTAAGGACATTATAGCCAGTTCATTAACTTTATCAAATAGTAGCCAGAATTAATCCTATCCAAACAGAAAGATAAATAAATAATTATATTATCGTACAGCAAACACTGATTACATTGTCCACTAGATAAAAGTATATACAGAAAATTCTATAACACGTTCTCATGTAGAGAAACATTTACTTACAACCCGACAGTTGAAGCATATGAAAGTTATGTTTAAGACATGAAAACTATACCAAGTAAAAAGACTGCGGATGGAAACAAATGTTTTTCTCAACTCTAATATGTTTACTATCGGGTTAGTGCCTTCTTGGTCTGACAAACTTAATATACATAAGCCTAAGTAAAAACGGTCATACCCTAAACCTCAACACACTACTCCTCTTTTCTAGTCCCCACAATGGCAGCCTGTTCACTACACAATTAAGCACAAGGTCTTCTCATTGCCATACTCCAACTCAAAGTACCCTTCTGACGTCACCTAAATAAACACTCATCTCACATCTGCGCCCCTCTTTTGACACTCGTATCTAGTATATCCATCATGACACCCAAAAACATTTTATGATAACCAAAGCATGTGGTTGATGTTGTATCATGTCAACGAAAACAAATAGTTCATGTTGTAGTGACGACAATAAAAATATGTGGTTAATGTTGCATCTCACGACAACCAAAACATAGGGTTAATGTTGTATTTCACGAAAACCAAAACATATGATTAATGCTAACTCTCATGACATCCAAAGTATATGGTTAATATTATACCTCATGACAACAAAAACAAATAGTTAATGTTGTATCTCATGACAACCCAAACAGATGGTTAATGCTGTATCTCATGACAACCAAAACAGATGGTTAATGCTGTATCTCATGACCCACCAAAACAGATGGTTAATGCTGTATCTCATGACAACCAAAACAGATGGTTAATGCTGTATCTCTTAGAAAGTCCTGTCGTCTGCAATGATCTCCTATTCGAATTATACATCGGAACATATCTTTTTCACCTACATCAACAATCGTAACTTTCACGATCGTCTCTGTTGATTTAAAAAATCCAAACTGGCCCACGTGTTAATTCTAGTCTGTTATGTAATTGTTATTGCTAATGATTGCAAGCACTGTATATGTTATAAGATAATTGTACTATGTATTATTCAACTGTTATTGATAATTATTGCAAGCACTGTTCACGTTATAAAATATGCTAACTGTAGTATGTATTATGTCATTGTTATAGCAACTTATGTGTTAACTGTATTCTGTATTGTGTGTTACCATTTAGCGCCTATAGAAATTTGAAATGTTATCAAAGATTAAGTGGTCTTACAAGTCACAACAGCAATAAGTATTATTATTACAACTAAGATAGTTCACTACTCAGGATAGGGAAGATATTAAAATCATTCACGACACAAAACAAAAACAAAAAAAAGAAGAAGAAAAGATTTGGTGGGTATCACTAAGACTGTGCAAACAGCCGAATGAAAGGAAAGGCGTTAAGTAGAATGCAACAAATAACTTAAAGGAGAGGAGTGGGGTTTGTAACAATAAGGGTGAGCAGATGGGAGATTAAGCTTCTAAAATTGTAGCGAATCATGTCGCTGTAAACATCATCATATTGTGTTTATCAGAAAACATTCGCAATAATTAATAAAAGCAAATAGAAGTCAAAACCTGAACAAATAATATATATATATTATATATATATCTTAAGACGTACAGAACCCTTTCCCAACCATGCACGTTCGTAACACTAATAGTGTTTGTGAACAATTCATTTATTCACACACACTACAAACGCACAAACAAAAGCACATATACAGGCAAATTAAATGCATATGAATACTTTTTTTTGTTGAAAGCATTATCTCCTCTTTTCGCTAAGCAATATGAACCGTTTGTCTTGCGCGACTCTTCAGACTAACTTGATAGGCGGTCGGAAAATCTGTTTTTAACGATAGCGATCCCAAACTCTTACACTTAACCGGTATACAATATGTACAGTACACAAATATATTTAAAGTCTGTGACCCAAACTGCTACACGTAATCAGTATACAGTGTGAACAGTACACAAGTATACTTAAAGTCTGTGACCCAAAGGGGAATTTGAGATAATGGTGTTGCTTTTGTTAAAAGCTGTCCACCGATGAAGACAATGTGCATTAAAATCTACCACTTTAACATATTCTGATATTATATTTTCTGATGATTCTTCTCCCAGAGCTTATATTAAAATTTTGCTGAATGATTTGTAAAATATTTTGCGCAAAACCCATAAAAATTAAATGACTATTCGAGGCATTTGTATCACCACCAATCAACACCAACACAACACCAAAACGCTTTCATTTCATTATCAAAGCTTATCTATCACCATAAATCAACACAAAAACTAAATAAATATCCCAAGCTTATTTATCACCATCAATCAACACAAAAACTAAATAAATATTCCAAGCTTATCTATCACCATCACTGAACACAAAACAACACCAAACGCTTTCAATTCCTTACCAAAGAGACGAAGCAGAAGAAGGAATTTTAAATGTCACTGATTTCCCGCTTCTGGTATTGCCGTTTGCCTTTTCAACGTGTGAGTGACCTCGAAGACTGGTCATGCCCACAGGGTTAATGTCCTCATATTTGCCAGGAGTACTAATGTCCCCATTTGCTCCAGTAGGGCCAACGTCCCCATTTGTGGCTGTTTCGATGTTTACGTTCATCCCTGCAAAGCTCGCAGGCACAAGGTCCGTGATTTCGAGCAGAGGGGTGGATAAACTACAGATGCAGTCGACAAGAAACAGCGCGTCATGGCTGACCTCCGCATCACGCTAGCAAGAAATGTAGCTGCATCGTTTGGGGCAGATAAGTCAGTCTGATTATCTAGAGCAGTGGCATCTTTAAGGGGAGGTAAGCCAGTCTAACAGCGAGTTCGCTGCATGGTTGGCTGTGAGATGACTTCTGTCTTATTATCGATGCCTGGCTTTGGATTAATGAGCTTATTGATAAACCGTTATACATGTTATGTGCCTGAACAAAAGTGTCCACCACGAAACAGTTGTTTTTTTAAGCATCATGAATAGTGATGACGAAAAGACTAACGAACTCTCATATGCTGTGGTTCTGTCTGTGGTTCAGTCTTCAACAGTCCATATATTAAAAGCGCACATCATGTCAAAGGGGATTTTATTTTAAAGAATTAAAATATCAAATAACCTTTGCCATAGGCTAGTGCGATCAATTGGCCCGGTCTCTGTAAAATAAGAACTCAAAAGTGACAGAGACCAACAATACTTGGGTCTCTAACGATCGATGGCTACATCCGTGGAAAAAGATGTCATTAAAATAAAATTCCTTTGGCGGACCTATTTTGAGAAGGAAGAATCTTATCTCGATTTATGGCTCAGATCTTATTTACATCGAGCTTTGAAAGGTCGACTTCGATTGCTAAGTGTGTTTATCGCCCTTAATCGGTCGAAGGTGAATTTGTTTGCAATCTTCCGGTCTTTGGTCACCCAGATGATGCAGTTAAGCCTATGACGTCAACTGTATAAGACTTCATAAAATAAAGTTAACTACACATCATACGGATAGGGAAATAACTATAAATTACGTACATTCTTGATGGATCTGATTTTGTAATTAACAAATTGGAGAATGGTGCAATACAAATATCATACATTATAAAATGCCAGATTATGAAGTTTTACAGACTGACATCTCAGTTAGTGGTGTAATACAAATCCCCAACAAGACAGTAATGTAATACGGAGTAGCATCTTAATTGCAGAAGAGAACAATGGAGCGACCGACAAACGAGACAAAGGGCAAAGTCACGAATGAAGCGAGTTCAATCCTAACAAGGTAAAAAATAACTAGCCGAAAGCCTTCTCAGCAGGTTCGCGTCTCTAATGTTTATGCACTCGTCGTGTCACGCATTTCACACAATAAAAGACCTTCACACTTCAAGAAAAGTGTGAAAATTAACACGCAGAAGTACGCAGAACTGAAAGTTAAATTCCTTATAGATACTTAATAATAAATACAGGTATGACTAATTTATTCAGACAGAATGCTCTTGAAGAGAATGCTTGTCAATCAAACGTTACTTATTATGTTTTCTTTTTTTGGAGGGAAACAGGACCGTGAATTTAATTGTAAAACCTAAAGCCAAACGAGAGAAATCTACCAAGCTGTTAAGGTATCGGAGTCTTAAATCCACCAATCGCTGATATAAAGTCAAAGAAACAAAATGTTAATTGTGTTAACGTGTCAGAGATTTACAGCAGGACTGGCTGCACAAAGCATTCGATAGATCGGTACTGGAAAGACTAACAGAAGAAAATGTTACCACAGTTTGATACCAAGTAAATGGGCATAGTCGTGAAAACAATGCACACAAAGATAAACTCAACCATAATATTTAAATACACTTCAACACCAAGAAATGATTTCGAAAAATAAAACCATGAGCACACCACCTTAGCAGCAACAATGAAGAGTATAACATCGTGAGAACGATTAAAAACTTTCGGCTAATTTTTTTCTTGAAATGTAATTCCAACAAACATGTCCTAACATGGCTTTGTATCAACATTTTAACTGTTCGTCGTACAGGGTCAACTGTATTTATGAAAGATTAGGGCTAATTTAAAAAGAAAATATTATTTCTACAAAAAATAGGTCCAACATGCATCGCCTCTCGAATTGTGAAGCTAACAAAGATTTAGTGCAAAAACATTTTATAAATGAAAACAATTACACAGAACTGTCTTTAACTCTGTCAGTGGCGACTATGGTCAATGTATCAGTAAGCAAGGCGGAGTGACACTAAGTTATGTGCCTGTTTTAGGTTGACAGCGTGATACAAAGTTTTACAACCTATAAGTGCCTGTTTTAGGTTGACAGTTATCTATCACCTGTCTTGAGATTATGCGATGTGTCAAAAGTCACCTTAACACGCTTAGCAAATCAGAAAGTAAACAGAACTCATATGTACTTCGTAATTTATTAAAACTGTATTTTGTGACCCTGAAAACGTTGTCGCTTTATATAAATGTCTCTCAACTTATGAATTCCGATTCACGTGAGATAGGGAACAGCTGCCCTACGAAAAGAAATATGTAACACTTATCAACGCTGCTGACGCTTATATTTTAGAGAACACAATTCGAATATAGGGAAATATCAAACACTTTATCAAAGCAGTAAATATTTACAAGTTATACCGATCACCATCAAAATAGTAAATGTTGTGCTCGGAAGTGGCGAAGATTTGTGAATGGAGCAGAAACTCCAAGAGAGAAATCCTCACAACGTGCTTAACTCAATCCGGTTCCTGGGAACACTTATAACAGTAAAAGCGATCGGCGGAAGCAAAACAACATGACTTTAGCAAGGCTCAAAGAAAAAGCGAATCAAGCAAACAAAACTATATCCAACCTCGTTTACGAGATGCCGATAACTGATCTGAGTCTTATGGCACTGGGGGATGGAAAATCTCGTTAAGCAAACGTCTCATTCACGTGTTGAGTGAATCGAACAATCATCATATACCTCACCGACGAAATGCATGATTACAAAATACTCTTTGCACTGCAAGCACGAACACGCACATAAAATTCCTCACTAAAAGAGAAGTTTTACAGAAAAACTAAATAGAAATGAAATTTGTTGCAGCACATCCCCCTCCCCCACTCCCTACGACATGCCGCACCAACACTGCCTTCCTGTGCGTGCGCGGAGATGAAGGAAAAAATATTAGAAGCCAGCAATTCAAACAAAAATCCTCATTCCTTGTATTAGGCTTATCATTTACGACATGGCACATACCCCTGCCCCCAATCGTTTAAAGAGCGGGGAAAGAAATGTTCCCATGACAACTACGCTGAGATGCTCGCCTTAAATGTAACAAAATAAATGTCGTCTTCCTAGTTAATCTTTTACACCGTCTTCATGGCGGCATAAAATAAGTTTTATATACTCTCCATCACAAGACTGTCATCAAATAGAGCAGGAGATATCGTATCCAAGCATCAGTTTGGTTCATTTTTTCCTCTTTCTTCCTCACCTGAAACGTACAACTAAACATTTTCCAAACATTCACAGCTACACATTTTTTACAGCATGTTTAGCTACACATTTTTTACAGCATGTTTAGTTACACATTTCTAAGGCATGCTTAGCTACACATTTCTAATCTTGAACAAATACACTCTTGGAAAACGTGGAAAGAATGTCTGTTAAGTCGAACATGTCGGAGTATGAACATCGTTTTACACAGCATTATCAACTATTTCTATTTATACAGTTTTACACAGCATTATCAACTATTTCTATTTATACAGTTTTACACAGCATTATGAACTATTTCTATTTATACAGTTTTACACAGCATTATCAACTATTTCTATTTATACAGTTTTACACAGCATTATCAACTATTTCTATTTATACAGTTTTACACAGCATTATCAACTATTTCTATTTATACAGTTTTACACAGCATTATCAACTATTTCTATTTATACAGTTTTACACAGCATTATCAACTATTTCTATTTATACAGTTTTACACAGCATTATCAACTATTTCTATTTATACAGTTTTACACAGCATTATCAACTATTTCTATTTATACAGTTTTACACAGCATTATCAACTATTTCTATTTATACAGTTTTACACAGCATTATCAACTATTTCTATTTATACAGTTTTACACAGCATTATCAAATATTTCTATTTATACAGTTTCTGAAACTCACAGGCAGACAACAAACACCCGGACTATCAAATAGATAACAAGCCGAAAAAAATATATACAGGAACGGCAACTCTCGTGCAAATAAATATCTAACGAATAAACAAACACAAGCATGGTAGCGCTCAGACATATAAACATGAAAGAGAAAAGCAATCACGAACGATCACTGGCAAACAAACAGAAATAAGCGCGAAGTTAAAGAGGATGTTAGGCAAAATAAATACAAAAATCGTATCTATCGATCAAATAAATAACAAGAAGAAAAAAAGAATACACCCATCAAAAATAAACACACGAGAACTCTTTGACAAATAAGCACAAAACGATAACTCTTTGACAAATGAACACAAAACGATAACCCTCTGAGAAATAAGCACAAAACGATACCTCTTTGACAAAGAAACACAACAATGATAAGTCTTTGACAAAGAAATACAAAATGATATCTCTTTGACAAAGAAATACAAAACGATATCTCTTTGACAAAGAAACACAAAATGATAACTCTTTGACAAAAAACACAAAATGATAACTCTTTGACAAAGAAACATAAAATGAATGAATCTTTGACAAAGAAACACAACAATGACATGTTTGTCACATAACATATAACTTTGACAAAGAAAACACAGATATGAGTGGTTGTCACAAAACAGATAATTCTTAGGCAAGTAAACATAACAAAGCACAATAGTTCTCAAGTGATAACACAAGCGCGATAACTCTCCAGTGAGTAACTATAAAGATGCACACGAGCCCTCCAACTAATAAACACACACCAGCAGAGCAGCTCTTAGGCAAGAACTATAAAGATGCACGCTAGCTCTCAAACTAATAAATACACATCAGCAGAATAGCTCTTAGGCAAATAAAGAAATACCGATTACACATTACATCTCGCATCAAAGCTGCTTTCCTTTTAGAACACACATTACCAGTAAGCCATGAAACCGGCAATTTTACCACGTCTGTTCCAAGACTCTGAGTGATAATACGATCTGTTTCCTCTTCCAGTCAAGCACTTGCACGTTTCATTCCAATTTCAAGATTAAAAAAACCACGTTAAATTTGAGGGATTTGAACATTCTATCAGGATTATACATATATACTAACACACAGGCACATTTCACCAAGAAGGAAAAATGCATAGTATGAAATTATTTGTTGTCACATGATTAGTTCTTTAGTTAGTTATAATTATCCGCACGATTATAATGCTATAAGAAATACAATGTCGAGCAAATGAGCCATATGCATATAGATAGATGGATTGATAGGCAGATAGACATATATAAAGATAGATGGATGATGTGAGAGAGAGAGAGAGAGAGAGAGAGAGAGAGAGAGAGAGAGAGAGAGAGAGAGAGAGAGACAGAGACAGAGGCTAGAGCTTATCAAATGGAATCCGTAGAAGAAAAGAAAATACTTTAATACCCCCACAAAAAAAACAACAAAAAATAAAAACAAAAAACAAACCAAGGTAAACAAAAGAAAAAAACTCACCTAAAACCCCACAAAAACCTAAGATGAAAGATCCCTGCCCAAGTGATATGAAGTGTATATAGTAACGACTGTTGGCATAGAGCAACCGCTTTATCAGATGCGTGTAACGTACAGCATGAATTTATAGTGCTGTGCAATGTTGCCACTACAGTAAAATATTATTACACCACAACTTTACAATGTCGCCATTAAAGTAACGTATTAATACACCACAACTTTACAATGTCGCCACTAAAGTAACGTATTAATACACCACAACTTTACAATGTCGCCACTAAAGTATCGTATTATTACACCACATAAAATTCACAATGCCGAGAATAAGGTAAGAGTTATTACAGTATACAGAGTTTTACAATGCCACCATTAAGGTGACAAGTGTACAAATATAAATAATTATCTGTAATGCAAATTTAAATAATAAGATTATTAAATGAAAGTTAAAAGATATAGTGCTTATCAAGAAATTGAAACAAGACAGTAATGGGACGCTGTACTTTTGAAGAACACATTTACTGAAACAATCGAGTGAATGAATACAACATGCTCAGCGTGGCCCAGTCCACACAAGTCTGAAAGGACTCAGTCAACAAGAGTTGTCTGTCATTCGTTTTGGCAGTGCGGTCTAATACAATCAAGTGCTAAGCTACGACAGATTGCTCCAGATAAACACTTGCTGAAAGTAAACATGATTTTTAAAAGTTATCTATTCATCTGTAGTAGTAATTTATTTACGTTGAGTGTAGTGTGAGTATCTAGGTCCGCTTGGTCTTCATTTAGAGATTTAGTCTAAGGATGTGCATGCTTCTATTGATAAAAGAATTCAAAGTTTAATTATGACTGCTCACATGAACATTTTTAACATTACACATGTCTAGTGAAATAAGAGTCTTAATGAAGTGTAGACAACGTCTTTAAATAAGATAGTTACAAACCTAACGCCGTACATACATATCAGATGTGACCTTGAAGAGACGTAAGGTCTACAACAAAATATTTTCGCCTGAAGCAAAAGAATCTGCAAAATCAAGTAGTCATGCTTAAATAAATGTCTGTCTAAATTCTTCCATCTTTACAATGTCTTTGGACGACAGTCACTATCATTCTGCTACCGTATCATATGATGTATCGGAAAAAAGAACATTCACAACTTCCGTCTCGACGCTACCCTTCTCTCTTTACTCCTTTTGCATCATCTGTGTAGCAGTTAACGTGCGTTAAAACCAGCAGTCATGCTAAACATCCGTGATTAATATTCCGTGAAGGTAATCTCTCGTGTTGAATTTTCCACTGCATGTGTGAATACCGAACAATAACTTGTTGCGCGTGCGTATGAGTGTGTGTATGCGTGGAGTGCTGATGCATGTGCAGATGTGTTCGACATAAGAAGACAAGTCTAAATTTACACCGAAATGTCACCGCTTGTATGTTTTATCACGCCAGTTTTATTTACACTCTTCCCTTCTACTCACCACCACCCCGTTAATCTGTATTGTTTCGATTCTTTTACAGTGGCATATACTGTTAAGTAAAAGAAATAAGAGACTGAATAATTAACTCGGCTGTAACTACTAACAGTCATTTGTATAATTATTCAATTAAATAAAAATGCCAACATTTATTTTCTGATTTGTGTTATTTCATTTCATGAAAAATTTTGTGAGGAATCATAGCGAAGGAAGTTGTGCAATGATGAATAAAGAATAACATTACCTCAACAATGACAACAGCATGAACAAATTTCAACAACTACTGATGTTTATACTGCTATTGGTTTTTAGCTTAATGCATATGTTTAGTGTTAGTGTGCTACTTCAGAACTCACTGATCAGCCCTTTGTCATAAAGTAATTTATATCCTTTGCACATCACTCTTGGATACGCCGATTTATTACGTATAATAAATCACCAGAGGCTTTCACCGTCGCAGGCATGCCGCAGACATTTTAGCCCTAACATGGTCACGAGTCGTGTTGCCAACTCTGTAGAACGTTAGTACTACTTGACGTCATTGGGGCTTGGCAAGCAGACAAGAGAGCATACTGTAGTGTACACTACAAACGGCTTGAGGACCGCGAATGAAAGTCAGCAGGAAATATGTCCTCTACTGAATGAATGGCGCAGTCGTGTTTATAATTACTGGTGCTCTGCTATTAAATTAATTAAAATTAAATATAACTTTATAATTACTGGTGCTCTGCTATTAAATTAATTAAAATTAAATATAACTTTATAATTACTGGTGCTCTGCTATTAAATTAATTAAATGAAATATAATTATATAATTACTGATGCACTGGTATTAAATTAACTGAAATTAATTATAACTTTCTAATTACTAATGCACAACTATTAAAATAACTGAAATTAAATATAACTACATTAACCAAGTTCAATAATCAGCCTTCATGTATCAGAGTTTGCTGTATCAATGCCGTTGATATGTCAGATGGTACTGGCCTCCTTCATCAAACATCGTTGATTATTAAAGAAGTTTAATCTGAATATCTGTTTACGTAAAGAAATTGCTTTTCTTGGTCTTTTAGTAAGTTTATAACTGCTGTAATCTAACCATTCTCCTTAATCTGCCTCCACCCTTCTCACTCCGTGGTCCATCATTGCTGCTTAAATTAACTTAGCAAACCTCTCCTCACCACCCCCCCCCCCCCCCCCGCAAACTGTATCATAACAACATCGCCAACGTTACCAAGAACAGGAACGACTGTGACTTTCTGAAGTTGCAGTGTGAGCATATATGAACGATCTCTAGTCGTTAAAGATCGCTGTGAACGTGCTGTGGTGTTGTCTACACTGTGTGAACAATTTTCAGTCATAAACTGGTTTGAGGGTATCTACAAAGAGTGAACAATATTTAGTCACAGATTGGTTTGAGCGTGTTGTGGAGTTGTCTACAATGAGTGAACAATTTTTAGTCACAGATCGGTTTGAGCGTGCATATAGAAAAAGCATAGCGAAGAATATTGAGCAATGAGCAATGAGCTCCATCTCACTGGTACATAAAATTCCAAACCGTTTCGGGGATCTGAACATAAAGCATCTAGTATACTTTTACTGACAACGACCCAGTATCTACGATACCATTATAACAATGACTTACTGTGAACTCTGGGAAAAGTGGAATGTAAGTACGCTGAAACATGCGAACAAGAAAGAAGGAAACACAAAAAACCCCTCAACCCCACCCCCCACAAATTCCACAGTGACGGCTGAAGGAAAAGCACAGAGTATCGGTGTGACTCAAAACCATACAACGTCCTTCGCCAAACAAACAACGCTGGCGAACGGTGACGACAAAAGAAAACACACAAAAAATGTTTAGTTTTAATATCTGTAACCAGAACCGTTCGATAAATTGCGTCCTCTGACGCAAGCCGACCCTGTCCGCTGCCGACAATGCCAGTAAGTTCTGGACGGTGAATGCAGTTATGGAACTGATCACAGCCGTCGTGCGTGGAACCCAGCCTGACGTCACTGACTAACAACCAAATTCCTCTATCGACAAGTTTGGCAAGGCTACATTTTTCGCACGAAGTCATTTCCACGAAATTACACGTCTGTTTTAAAATAATGAAAAGGACGTGTGCACTGCTTGGCACTTATTAGGAAAGTTACACAACCACGTAATTTCTTTCACAAGTACATTAAAAACTAGACTAACACTGCCTATCTAGCCATTCTGCTACTTCCTTGGCTTTGATGTGACTAAGCCACAAGCAATGGCGTATTGTTGGTATAGGTGATCTCTCTTCATACTTACGATAATTCAGAATTAAGGGTTGTGATTTTTAATTATTTCCCCAGCTGGTGCTAACTTACCCACCTGCAACGAAAGAAATTTAATTTCCTTCCAGGACGAAAGGCGGCAATGAGCGACATGAACAATGCACAGGTATGCGCTAAGTCTGAATGCACCACTGTACAAACGCACAGAAAATCTTCAGATTGTGCCATTCAAATACTAACTGCACACTGCCTAAAGAAGAGGACAATAGCATTTAAATTGATGAATTCTAAACAATACAGGTCACAGTAAGTACAACGTGGTGAATTCTAAACAATACAGGTAACAGTAAGTACAACGTGGTGAATTCTAAACAATACAGGTAATAGTAAGTACGACGATTCTAAACAATACAGGTAACATTAAGTACGACTTGGCGAATTCTAAAAAATAAGGGTAAACACTAAGTACAACTTTTTGAATTCTAAACAATCCAGGTAACAAAGAACACTCAAACAATTTAGTACGACACCTACCGACAGGTGGAGTTATGACTCTCTGCTCTTTATGACACTATTTACAATTAGTTTTGTTTTTTATTTACTTTACTAGTCACAGACAAATGCACACACGCACGCACGCAATCTGTCAACAAATGTATAAAATTACTATTTTCTAACAGGTGGAGAAGAGTTGGATGTTATTAAAGAGATCAACAACTACAGTTTTACAATTACAAGTACTAAGTGACTTGTAGATTTATCAGGTTCCAGTTCCTCTACTCAGACAACCCCAACTAGATTTTCAACCTAAGTTACAAATGGATGTCCACAAAGGTTTAAATAAAACAAATTATATATTTAAACGAAAGATATATTCAGCAGATGTACATGTAGTTTCACTGAGAAACAAGTATAGAAGCGATTGAAAACCCAAACAAAACACGGAGAACAATGTCCCTTTTTTAAAATAAAAGATACTGATACCACAAAATGATACAGTTGTTCCTTTTTAAGATAAAAGATACTGACACCACACATTGCTACAATTGTTCCTTTTTAAGTTAAAATATATTGATACCACAAAATGCTATAGTTGTCCCTTTTTAAGATAAAAGATACTAAAACAACAAAATGCTACAGTTGTTCCATAATTACTTGCAAAACGAAATTTTGGAGATGGAAGTACACGTATTCACTCTCATTAACTGCAAGAATCACAGACTGACATTTAGGGAATAGTCAAATAACCAGCTTGATAGATGTTCTTCATGTGCACACTAATTAAATGTGTACTCTGCAGCAAAACTCACTCGTTAATGCTGAGATCAGTAGTATTCTTGATTTCCACAAGTCTGTCAAAATATGCTTAAAGAGCTAATTTTATGACTTCTCACACGGGTTCAGGAAGAACTATATGCTGATAACTGTCTACTTTATTCCTATCAAAACGATATAAGATAAAAAAAATAAATGAATGCTCCATTTCACTACAACTTCCGGTTTAGCAAGTTCTCTGTACTTGGCTAATTAAAACCATCTTGTTTAAACTTCTTCATTTACATTGATAGTAATTTTGCACTGACGATAGGCACTGGACCTGCTGTTTTGGGAATGGTTTTGGATTAATCACTTGGGAACATGTCTCAGGATTTGGATGTAGAAGTAAATATTTACATCCAAAGAAACACAAAACGCACCATTTGGTGACAAGCAGCTTCAATTTTCACTTCGATATGTGCATAGGTAAGGTCAATTACGACACAGGCAATACATCTTGTATATTATTTGCAAACAGCCTTTGTACTGTATTTCTTGTGCGTAGTCATCAGACGTCACATATCGTGGATGAAGTTTTGCTGTATAAAAACAGCCTGTGTCAAGCAGTATCTCGGCAGTATTTCGGCCGGCTTCCATTTACAAAATCATCTAGATGCACTAAAGTCACTGTGTCTGTTGCTGACCATGTAAGGAAAGCGGTATGAAACTGCCTCTAGGTGATTTTAAAATCGAATGTCAAATACAAAGTATAGGTACAAGCTTGGTTGTCATAAACTATATACGACACTAGAAATATATATTACTTTTAATACAATCCAATGAAACATTACCTGCATTCACTGTGAAAAATTGCATTTAATAATTAAAACAACATTCACACACGTGACAGTTTTTATTTTAGTTATATAGCAGTTGCATTTATTTGTCTGAAGTTCTTTTAATGCGGTAGAGTAGGACATGGCCAGTGTAAATAACAACTTATCTAATCGTGGTGATCTCTCTGTTTATACTGCATTAGACTCAAATAACAGTTCACCGAAAGTATTAATTTAGGACAGTTCTAAACTCACTAATATCTATTTGATGTGTGCTTGTCTTAAATTTAAACAGTTTAAGCTCAATATTAGTGAGCGTCATAAAAGTGGGCAGTGGGAAAAGAGATTATAAAAACCACCACAGAAAATTATTCCAGTGGAAACAAAACAATAATTACCAAACAATTACGCATGAAAATACAGTAAGGACATACTCTAAATTTATATATCTTAGAATGAGCGAATGAGTGAAAGGGTAGAATATGATATACAGAAATACAGGCAGATAAATAGGTAGGTAGACAGTTAATTACACACATATTCATGAATATAAATTTATAAAAAAAAAAACACACCTAGCTAAATTACCCGTACGAAGATGATACTCTTCTGCACACCTCTCTCGACAATCCAAAACGTAACATAACTCACGTGACTTCAAACATCAGTTCCATAAACTGAATATACAATGTTTTCATTTTTAAAAATCACAATCTATCTAACAAAACGTTTAATCGTTGTCCATGTAACAGAAAAAGAGATGAATCACAGCCACATTTTCCTAATGTCTAGCATTTCTGTGAGTGGTTTCAAGTTCCCATGCTGCCAAGTCGATACTCGACTAGCGTTTAATCATCATCGATGTGGAGTTGAAAAACGAACTAAAAATAAAACGAAAAGATTTAGAAAAACAAACTCACACTTGAAGCCAAGCACTGCCAACATCACCACCCTGCCTGTTACAATTAGTCATTTCGGTCGCCACCCGCAAAACCCTTTGTATTGCCCGCCGAACGCAAATCTATCATTTTCAACTGCAGTCGCCAAGCAGCAAGCAAGAATCACTAACGTGCCTGGGATGCAGCGAATGGGTTGGATCGAGGCAATTTTAATGAACAAGTCAACTCTCCTCAACAATGCTGCATTTCACTAATGCTCTCAACATCGTCAAATCAACGGGGGAAAAAAAAAACTGCCGTGGAATTTCCACAAAGTCACGTGCCCGACCTCGTAATCACAACAAGTTCGAAGCGAGAATTCAATATCCACATTTCTTTCCTCTTTGTAAAAAAACATCTGTTAGGAATAACCCTACGCTGCCACAGAAGAAAAATGTTACTGAACTTACATTTTAAACCGTCTAGCAAATTTTTAAACACAAAACACTCTCCCTCCTCTTCACGCACAGGACATGGAGACTTCAGTAATGTGGACCTACGGAGAGAGAGAAGGTAGCAATGAAGACTAAGTGGAGATATACACAAATAAGCAATCGCACCCTCACACGGAGAGAGAGAATGTAGCAATGAAGACTAAGTGGAGATATACACAAATAAGCAATCGCACCCTCACACTAGCTTATGTAGAACGCCTAAATACTGATCGAATACCTGAATACATGAATACAGCACATACGTTTAGATCTAATACAAGTACAGAGTACATAAAAACATGACGCAGAAGTTTCTGAATACAGGTCGCAAGTAATAATTCAATACCTGTACAGTAATGCGTAAAAACAACACGAAAGTAATGTTCTGTTCAGAAGTACAAGAACACAGGCCACAAGTAAATATTCAATACCCGTATATATATATAGAAGCATTAAGTCTTCCTAAAAGAATCACTGACCTATTAATAGTTAGTAAGCAATTAACATGCTTAGGATTAATGCATTTGATACACTGAAGGAGCCAGATGAGTAGTCATTACACATATTTCGCGTGATCACCTTTTGCTGTTAAAAAAAAATGCAAAGACATATCCCTTTAATCCCAAATATTACTTTTCATACTGCTCGTGTGTGTGAGCTCGCTTACCTCAAACGCAAAGGGTCAAAATCTAAACTAAAAGAAATGGGTGTTAATGATGTTGGACATACCTTATTATAAAGTAAATTCTGTATGAACTATCTTGTAAACAAATTACACCTCATAGCAAAACAAGAAAATGAACGTGAACACTGTTAGAAGTTACCTGTAAACAGCAAATAACGGTAAAAGTTATTTAGGTAAGATATGAAAATCACAGCGATGACAAATTTTAAAATGTCTTGTAAAACATGGCAGACCTTAAGAGTAGTTTTCTACATAAAGATCTCACAACCATAAAAAAATCCACAAAACGGGTCTCGTTGCAATAGCACCTGCTTCTTACTGCTTTCACATGCACCAGGATGCTGCTGTTCAAAGCGTCCCTTTTCTACGATTACCATGCAAAGACAGTTGTTTACACGTGACGCTTCTAAATTTGATGTACAGACTGTTGTTCACAGGTATCACTTGTACGTTTGACGTATATGTTGCTACGAATATAAAAATACTTGTAGGCAATATTGATATTAAAAACGAGCGAAAAAAGCAACAATAACAAAACTAGATATTAGAATGTGACATTCAGTTGCACTGTTAGCCCTCAAGTTTGCAATATCTGTAACAAAACGAAACAAAACAAACAGGACATCAATCTACTTGTACGCGAAAAATGCACTACCAACCCAGAAGCTATCTTTTGCTAAAAAATTCAGCCTTCCAAAGGGAAATATGGGAGAAAAGCAAAATCTAAAACTCTCACAGTGTCACGCAAAACAGGAATTGACGTGGCTTCAGGGTCGTCACATCCCTTTCGTAATTAGTTCCTGTAAGCGACGACTAAGTGACGCGCGAAACTGATGAGAGGCAATCAGTCTTTTAGTGTCTCTATAACAAGGCTGCGATCTGTAATGCGTCGTAGTGGTGACCCACCTTGCGGTTTTGAAGTCGATGATCACAAATCAGGTTTGCAGTTAAGTTAAGCGACAACGTCAGCACCATCAAATAATCACTAGGCAATTAGTTCGACTGATCGAGTTCTTTGTATTGCTGAGTAATGTTGCTGCACAATTTTCTGTTCTTTGCTAACACTTGTTTACTATTCTACGTAACAGTTCAGAAAAGGACATTTTAAATTTTAATCCCACCGCCCTTAGTCACTATGTATGCTAGTTAGAAAGTTTAGTAAATGTCTGTCAAACGTTTACAAGGCTAATATAAAGGGATGCATTATTGCCAACTTCGATATTAAACAACATCCCAAGACTCCCCACCCCCCACTACTTCTGTATGTCACCTGTCAAGATTTTATCCATCTATTTGCCAAATATGCCTCTCTTGCCAGTGTCTTATGACAAGTTTATCTCTCTCCCCCACTGTCACCACACCAATACTTGCTACTGTTTAGAATTAAAACGCACTGACTTTCCTGCTACATGTATTTGTGCATATATTACATAATGTTCCTATTTCACTCACACAAGCAAACGCGCGAACACACATTAAACCACCAGTAAACTAACACTTACTTGACTTGTAACATGCGAATAATTTTAGTCTTAATTTCGATGACCAGATGATATATCAAAGTGAAGATAGAGTCTGATCCACTTTGGACAAGAACATATGAACAAATGCATACATAATTGAAGGGTAACACGTCACGCATGAAAGCAATGAGTAAGCATTTTCTACTTTAATGTTAACTTTTTTATTCGAAAGAAACGCAAGTACGGACATTCATACGTAATTAATCCATAAACATATTCTTGGCCTGTAAAGTAACAAATTCACATCACTTGTAATTAGCTATGGACTTCTAATTAATTAATAATAAGCATTAACTAGGCTGCATCGGCGTCACACATACAATCATATATATAATACCTAAAGATTAATTTCGGTTAGCGTGGACTGAAAATCGTCAAAGATAAAGAAAAAGGACATTCCTAAGCAAGACAGATTGACAGAAACCTATTTTAGTTTTGGACACGAGAGCAAGCTTGTAAATTTCCACTTAATGAGCAGCTAAACACACACACACACACACACACACACACACACACACACACACACACACACACACAAACATGCGCACAATTATCATGACACATGCAACCACACATATTCAGAGAGACACTGAATAGTACCCATAGAACTTATTATTAATACAACCAGTCAATATAAAGGTTTAATATCTGATATTCTGAAAATCTGGAATAACGAAATTATGTGCTTATGAATCATGTCGATAAAAGTCGATTATAAAGAAAATACGTAATTATTTAAACGAACACCTTGAAGTAATCCTAACCCGAATCTTACAGGCTTGCATTCGCAAATACATAACGCATTCATGCGAACGCACTCTGATTAAATTGTACAATTTAAGTAGGCAACTGCGACGGAAGTGAATGAAGATATTAAAATTTATATGACTTAAGTCATTCTTTTCACTTTTTCTTTTCGTATTAAACGAAGAGCTCAGTTTAGAAGTGAATGCAGACATTACGATTTAAGTGATTTAACTCATTATTATTACGATTTAAGTGATTTAACTCATTATTATTACGATTTAAGTGATTTAACTCATTATTATTACGATTTAAGTGATTTAACTCATTATTTCCAGTTTTGTTTCGGATTAAAAAAGAGGGCGCAGTTTAGAAGGGAAAAGGTCGAGGCGAGAATGATGTCCAAGTTAGTTGTTTTCCTTTTCAAAAAGAACAAGATACCCAATGGAAATATTAATCAAAGAAATCGTGAAATCGATATCGGTTGCCTAAATCTTCGTCAGTTAGTAATGAACGTGCGTCAATGACACTAACTACAGAGTGCAGCAGGCGCAGACGGACCACATTCCGGCATCGCTAAAAGCGGATGCGATGAATGTGTCGAGACAAAAGGTGAAGACAACTAGGATCCCCATGTGGATCTACGCCGCCCAACGTGCGCATTTGCCAGTGAAGCGGAACGGCCTTTCCATTAATTTTTTTTTTGTTTTGACGCGGAGATTGCCGAGTCTCGGTAGAGATTCCCAAGGACTCGGCTTTTAAGTAATCTTGATTGTTTGCTTGGGCGAAGAGTGAAGGAAAGAGTTTGTGTGTGCGTGTGTGTAAGTGTGTGTGTGCAATAGCAGTATGCCTGTAAGATTCGGAACTTAATTAGCCTCGCCAGTGTTTCTTCAGGGTGTTTATTAACTAATTACGTACAATTCTGCAAAATCAACGTTCATCTCTGTTATGATCCACAGAGACATAATTTTTTGTTTTCCCGATTCAATTGCATGCTAAAAATTTAATATGGCTGACTATAGTAACAATAAGAAGAATTAATTTCTATTTCAAAAGAACGATTGAGTGAATAGGTGACGAGTTGATAGAAAAAATTACAAAAGAAAGGGCGACGAGTTGATAGAAAAAAATTACAAATGAAAGGGCTGAAAGGGCGACAAGTTGATACAGAAAACAAGGGCTGAAGGTTTCAAGCTCTGACAGATAATTGTAAGACGTACGGACTCGAGATTCTGGGCCCATTCAGCCAAGGTTTTAAAAAAGGAATTGTCCTCAATAATAATCCCTTTTATCGTAGTACGAAAGAAAATAGTGCAGGGACCCAAATGAATCAAAACAATATTTTGCTATCAGTGACGATTCCTTTATTGTAGTACTGTAGAAAGTAGTGCAGGGACCCAATGAATCAAAACAATATTTTGCTATCTCAGTGACGATTCCTTTATTGTAGTACTGTAGAAAGTAGTGCTGGGACCCAATGAATCAAAACAACGTTTTGCTATCAGTGACGATTCCTTTATTGTAGTACTGTAGAAAGTAGTGCAGGGACCCAAAGATTCAAGGCATTTATCGGTATCACTGACGATTCTTTTCATCGTAAAACATTACAAAATACTGCCCGTCCCTTGAATTCGCTCGTAAGTTTGTCATTAAATGTAATTCTGGAGGCGTGGTCAGGATGATGCACCGCATTTCTTGTCTTTTCTGAAGATCTTGCTCTTAATCTATGGAAGAAAGTCGTTAAATGGATACTTCAAAGTCATTGCTTGTCGCTATATTTGTATGCTGCTCAGATCACCCCAACGGAAGAGGGAGGAACTTGTTTAGAATAACGGATGACCAAAAGCCTGGTGTGTGCATGTAGCTGTTTTATTTTCAATGCGCGCGCGCACGCAAGCACACACTTTCAAATGTTTAAAAAGCTGGTTGAGCAACATATGGTAAATTGCACTACTCATGATCTGACTCTAGCATTTAGTGATAGATATCAATGATCAAGTAGGAAGAAATAAATATGTATTTATTTTTGTTGAAAGAGCGATTAATCTTTCACACATCGAATACAGTTTACATTTCGAAATCTGGAATAAGGCTTCTTCTAATCACAGCAAATTACATATAATAATTACTTTTTGTGACGTAACCAACACTTAGCACTGCAGATAGGGAAGACAATTTGAAATAGAGAGCTTTCTTCAAGAGTCATGTATGCAGAGTCATGCACCCCTTTTCTTCCTTGCAGTGGCAAAATACCGGCATATCGCTGAAGACCATACGAGTTTTGTCCTGAGGTCAGTGACCTTTCGGCATGTTCTTGGTCTGACTTAGTTCTCAGTTGTTCGAGAAGGTGCTAGTAATATCGGGAAATTGCAGGAGACTTTTCGATTTATCTATCCACAACTTTCCGGACATTACTATAAACATATATCCAGTTCGTTGATATTTGTAAATCCTCAAAGCTTTAGTGGTCAATTTCTGTTCTGTGAATTTGTTACTGAGAAAATACATACGCTTTGAGCCGTTCGTTAGAAGTCATTATTAGGATTTAAAAAAAAAAGTCATGGATATTTTGAAAGTACAATGGGATTATCAAAAATATATGCTAAGATCAAATGAGTTAGAATTGCCGCATACTTCAGCAGATGACTTTCTTTTCCCAAATTTGACTGGAGTGCTTGCGCATGCATTTAAAGCAGTCGACATTGTCGCAGGACATCCCACCACCAATCGACGCCTTTTAACTTCTGGGACGGTTGTGAACGGTTGGCTTTTTGTTAGTGGCATGAAAAGAGGATACATAAATATTCAGTGGAGGGTTTTTCAGCAAAGCAGACAGCCACTGTCTCTTGAGATCTGGCTCTGATGGCATTCGATAAAAAGCAACACACTGACGGTCACAATGGTTTACTGGAAAATGTTCAAAACACGATTAATGTAATGCTTTCAAAAAATCTCATGTTGTATGTATATCCTCTAATTGCAATGCATTTCAGTGCATCTATTAATGATTTACACATTAAAAAACAATATTAAATGCGAGTGATTCATTGTAAGATTATAACGTGATCTGTCAAAATTTGATACTGACCACAAAAATCTAGTTTTATAACAGTTATGAAAATGCATGTTCTATTTAACCCTCATGTTCAGGAAAGTCACTCAAACAGCCTAAAGTCACTTGCATCTTAGTTACTATTGTTCTGCAAGGACTAATACATTGATCTAGCTATTGCAAGATGGGTGTGCTGATTTGAATTACCGTAAGTGCTTGGGCTGAGGAAAATTTGGCTCTATTGTTAACGTATTTTCTTATCGTCAAAGCTCATTTCTTTTCTCTGAGACTACCATTCTGTTAAACGTCAAATGTCACCAGTTTGTTCGTCAGACCTTTCTAACACTTCTAGCAACTGTCTACACTACTTAGATTTGACTGATTTCGACTGACTTACATTTGTCTATCAGTCTGTTTTGTATGGACCAATTATACTGCCTTGTTATTGTATAAATATCTTAGTTAAAGATGAGAGTGGACTCGCCACCAATACACTACATTTTCAAAACAACATACTTAATTCATTCAATGGTAATCGGTGAAGAACGTTAAGCTTGCAACACGCCTAAGCAGGGAGAAACTAAAACAATACTTAAGAACCTGAATTGCGGAAATCCTTGTAAGTTAATCCGTATTTATAACGCACATATCTCGCTCCTAATACACGTTTCCACCCCTTTCTCCTGCAAAACGAGCAAGACTGATTTCAGGATTTTGCTTACTTTGTTTTATCTTCACTAATCTATTTAACTCATTATTAATTAATCTTAAATACACTGTTGCTGCAAGAATTTAATTAACAAATAGAACAAATTTAAAAAAATGTACATGCAATAGAACATGATTGCTTGTTTTGTTGTTTCTGTGCATCGAACATATACATTCAAAAATGCAACTTTGTTTCCAGTCATGTTTTGCGTATCTTTACAGTAAAATAAACAAGAACTTTCAGAGGATACTTGCAAGTGATGAACGAGAGTTCTCCCGCCTTTTCATTCTCTCACTAGGGTGGACATCCCCATCCAGTTGAATACATTACATTCTACTGGAGCATAAATTGGGAACTTCACACACGAACACAATCAGAAAAGAGAAAGGAATTTAATAATGGACACATAACAATATTTTCACAGAAAAGGAATTCATTAATGCTAAATTTCACAATACAATTACTTCAATGCTGACGTATCGTCTCAAGAGAATCTTCTGAAAAGAGACCATACAGCCATTGACCACTAACTGGTATTCATCAACAGGAGTCTGACCACTGCCCCTAGTGGAGATATTTATAAAAGTAACTTTACAAACAAATATAAACACAATAAACTCTTCATTCATTCATCCGAGTATTTAGTTTTGACAATATACATAACAGAATTCGCATAAAGTATTAACAAACTATCCATCCAGAATTTCAACTGTATTCAACAGTACAATTTCGAAGACAATAAAAAAAAACCCTAAGGTTAAAAAAAGGAAACCGACTTTAAATGAAAGCAAATTTACTAATCTAAAAATGGCTAACATTTTGATATTATTAATGTCCTCGCACCTCTTGTTTCACAAACTTAACTTTCCAATTAGCAAGCATGTCATTTTTGTGTCTGAAGTTTCCTCAAACCCTACCACCCCTACAACCTGCTATCGAATCGTGATCGTAAGTGTAACATTACGATCCCCACACTACGCTTGCACTAATGCCTTAGTAAATAAGCGCGTGGGATACGCAGAAGAATGGGGAGACAAAGCAGTACTTGTACTCCTAAAGAGTACGCGGCAGTCGAAAGAAAGTTTGGAGGAAATACTTTGGAGGAAATACTTTGCCGGAGTTATCTACAGTAATAGCTGAGGCGAAGTGCAAGGTAGCCTTATTCTAAAGAGTTCTTCTCTGGATGTGGCACCAGATTATTTTTAATTTAAAACATAGTAAAAAAAAAAAAAAAAGCTACGTTCTTTAATGCACTGTAAACAAATTCTACAACCGACTGCAGAATTTCCTTTTGCGCGATTTGAATAATGGCTCTATCCAGATCCGTAGAGAAATACAATAGATTTTCTAAGCGTCTTACGTCAGGGTTGCAAAAGATTGGTGCATGTGATGATACTACAATTAGTGAAGAGAGAAAATGGGTGAAAAGCGGCCAAACATGATTTCTGATCTATATAAGCGCAACGCTACATTTAAAAAAACAAAATTTAATTAGAACACATGAGAAAAATAATATAATTTTTTGTATATGGATAAATTAATATTTGTTAATTGGGTAGCCAATCACTAGCACTCATACCAGAATCATATAAGTCAGGTTAAATGGGGTACGCTTCTGTATGACGCCGATTACGCGCTAGGATCATGTACCCGCCGTTTATTTATATAAAACTGCAAACTTTGCCTAATCAGAGTGTCTGTTTAAAAAAAAAATAACATAAGACACTGACAAGGGCACAAGTCTAACATGTATTTTAAAAAAATGCTTTCAGTCTTAATTTAAACAATTATTCCAAAATGTTTTACGTTTAGGAGTCCAAAGGTAGGATAATCTTCGACTGCATTGCTATACAAAATCATTTCTAAGAGAATGAGATTTGTTCCTGTTGAAGCTGAGGAAGATGGGTGAGTGGTGGAAATGGTGTTCCCCCCCCCCCATCCAAGAACTGTATCTGATGAAGCACAAAATTGCTTCGAGGCTGGAGGTGATAGTTCATTACAGGCGCGCGCATTCCAACGTCACAAAAACCAAGTGGCCATTTTAGATCTTGGCTGCATGCAAACTAATGTCAAAACCAAGTGGTCGTTTTGTTCGTGATGGCAAATATAATGGAAATTAATGTTGAAGCCAAGAGGTCATTTAGTTTGTGATGGCAAATAAAATGCAAATTAATGTCGAAACCAACAGGTAATTTTGTTTGTGAAGGTAAAACAATTAATGATAACGTCACACAGTGCGCCTTTCATCGCCAGTCGACTGAAGTCCGGATGAAAATGTCAAGAAAATATGTCTAAATGTGTACGCGAACATAAAGAGAAAAGTACAAAAATTACAGTCATCTCAGAAAGATGCGTACTTGACTTACATGGCTCTGCGGTCCAAGTCTGCGAAGAAACAAAATGGCGCCCTACACAGAATGCCACGTTAAGTCCTGACTGAATAATACACATGTACTGACGACAATGATTATATTGAAAAATATATTTAACTGCATTTTTGAAAATAAAATTAAAATCAGCAAACTGAATGGACACAACGGACTAAGGCAGCATGCGAGGGAAACATTAAAAATCTGCGATTGAATAATTTAAGTATCCGCAGCCGCCACTACCACCACTAGCGCCGTCAATAGTAGTTCCACTCATTAAAAAAGAAAGAAAGAAAAAGAAAGACCAACGCTGCGTTGATGCAAGATAGTCCTCGGGCCATTTAAATGTTACTAACATTAAACAATTAAGTTTTTACAAATGTCAAACAAAGAATAAAAACAAGTAAATATAATATCGTTTACAAGTCGAATAGGAACATGGTAGGATAACCACCAAATTTACGACATCATCAGCAAAGAAACAGACTGTCTGAAACTGCTGAACACATTCTTCTGACAAACGGGTCAAAACATCAAAAGACGATACGCATTAATCTTCAAGTGCGTTCTGAAGTGCTGAAAAACGGCTCATCTTGGAAGGTGTCACATGAAAGGAACACTTCCAAGAAAAGAAACAACTTGAATATATAGAGCTATAGGAAGAATCACAGCAAGAGGTTACTTAATCGGAAGTGTTCCTCTCCAAAGTTATTACCGAAATTCTATGGAAAATGTATTCAATTTAGTTTATGTAAAACACATACATGAGCACCTGCACTCAAATACACACATGTTTAATTGAATATATATTACATACACATACATATATACATGTGTAAGTGATTATATATTACATACACACGCATACATACACACATGTGTAAGTGATTATATATTACATACACATACATACATACATTTGTAAGTGAATATATATTACATACACACACATACATACATGTGTAAGTGATTATATATTACATACACATACATACATGTTGAGAATTCAGAGAGGGAGAGATAGAGGGAATATAAAGTAAAAGGTTCACAAGCTTCCAAACTACAAACTCTTAAAATCTTATTAGTTCTAGTATACGTACCTCACGAAAAGTGATGCTATGAAATTACCCGCATTAAAAAGAAAAAGATTAAAATGAATGCGATGCCTGGATTCTCGGGACACGTACACGTACACGCCTAAGGTAATTCAAGACGAGGCTTTCAATTTCTCTTCATTCATTGCAGGAAATGCTCTTGGCATTCAGTGTCATTCACTGTCGTCTTGTCCTCCGTTGTTCTTCCGCTGGAGTCGCTGAGATAATAGAAGAAACGTCCATGCTAGGTTTAGGCTCGCGTCGCCAAGTAAATTACACCGTATGCCCAGTATTCTCTATCATGGACGAGGATATGAGCTGGGGCAATAGAAGAATGGTCCATCTTGCAATGAGTCTACGTGTCTACTTTCACTGCTGCCGACTTTCCCCCATTCCTTTCATTTTTTTTTTGTTGCTACAAGGTCTCCCAGTACCAACCCATCCATATACTTCTTAAAGATAACTATTTAAAATGTTCGTGAGAGTGAAGCTGCGGTCGGTTTCAATTACTAATTGCCCCGGATCTCGGAAAGCCACATGTATCTATTTCACTACAAGATCTCTGAGCAGGACGCCAGCCAGCCTCAAGCCATTTTCTGGTACTGGTGTCTAGACGGCTAGAATGATTGCATGCTGACGACCAGTAGCTGAACATGAATCTATCGTGGGTTATCAAGCGTATCAACAAACAGCTAACTATGAGTCTATGGTGGATTATCAAGCGTTCCAATAAGCATATAACCACGAGTCTATAATGAGTGGGTTTATCAAGCGTTCCAATAAGTACCTAACCATGAATCTATAGTGGGTTATCAAGCGTTCCAATAAGCACCTAACCACGAGTCTATAGTGGGTTATCAAATGTACCAACAAGCACCTAACCACGAGTCTATAGTGGGTTATCAAACGTATCAACAAAGAGCTAACCATGAGTTTATAGTGGGTTATCAAACGTATCAACAAAGAGCTAACCATGAGTTAATAGTGGGTTATCAAACGTATGAACAAACAGCAAACCATGAGTCTAAGCAATGTTCTCTGGTGGGATAAGGACACGTATACAAGCAAGTAACTATGACTCTAAAGGGGAGTTAAAGCACATCCATAGGCACCTAACCAAGATTCTATGGAGGTAAAACAAGACAGATTCAGCCCTCTAACAACAATATTACTGCGAATGAACTAACACACGAACAAACAACTAACCACAATTCTATGGCGGATTAACAAGACATCTATAAGTAATTAACCACGATTCTATGGTGATGCACAAAACAGACAAGCATTGCAATGTGTCTATGAGGAATTTACAAGATACCAACAAACATTTGCCGCATCTCAATATGTATTTACAAGCACCTATTCATGCTTCAACGGTGGGTTAATACATCTCCTATCGGCACTTACCACGCCCGCCTCTATAATGAGAGTATCTACAAATATTTAACCACCTACCAATACTTGACCATACCTATGTAATGAGTGTGTTTGTGTTTATAAATACTTAAACATACCAATATAAGTGCATATACAAATATTTAACCATACTTATATAACCATACCTATATAATGAGTGTATTTACAAATACCTAACCATGCGTATATGGTGAGTTCATGTATATGCACTTAACCATGCGTCAATAGTGAGTTCATCTAAAAATATTTAACAAGGCATATATAGTGAGTTTGTAAGTCTAATTACATGCACGTAACTAAACCTCTATAGAGAGTTAGTGAATTTAACAAGGCACATATAGTGAGTTTGTAAGTCTAACTACATGAAATAACCTAAGCCTCTATAGAGAGTGAATTTAACAATCACGGAGAGAAATAATTTTAAATAATAGAAAACCGTAAAAACACATCAAACAGAAAATTAATAAAATTCAATCAATTAAAGCACTTGAGAACATTTATCAAACAGAATACAAACTTGATGTGGTATAAGTAAATTACGTAGCATAAAAGTCTAAAAGATCGACAATGACAGTTTTTACATAAAATACACGAAGGAAAAAATAGTCAGATTTTCAATTTTCGGAGTTATTGTCCTTGGTGGATACGTATAATCTTTTTTATTCTTGAAAGTATTTCATCCCTTCAGTTAAATAATTGATTATCATGTACAATGAGACAGGCTGGGACCCTTTCATCTAATGTCATTCTTACAATATTCTGAAATGTACAATGTAATTTTCTCAAATCTATAAATCTGTCACTTTGATGTTTTCCCACTAGGCTCTTTTATTCCTGACATATTACAACTATGTGATCAAAGCAAACTCTTGGGACAAATAAAGTTGCTTGATTTTAGAATGTGACTGACAGTAGATTATAAAAACAAACTTTTAATTAATAGTTAGACTGGATTGTTATTTCGTACTCTACCATAACATAGGGTCTGATTTTGGAAACTGCTTCGATTAAGATGCATTGTTTACAAATAGTTTCATTGTCATACTATATACACTGTTTACTGTTCAAGTTCTGTTGTCTATTGATACTCAATAATGAGTAAGCCAAATGTCCCTTTCTAACAATTACACTCCATACGAAATGTATCTAGATTTCATTTAATACTTCTACTAGTTTTTCATTGTATATAAAAACGCTGTTTACTAGCTAAATATCGTATTCTGTCAATGCATACTAGACAAATATAGTTTTATTTTTATCCGTGCACACAGTTTACATATCTTCTTATCTATGTATACCCACTGTGAAGATATATTAAAGCAAATTATGTATTTCTGAAAACTTTTTTTTTATTTCGTATTATTGTTTCTTTCATATACGGGTTTTTCCACAACCTTGTGAACCCACTGAGAAACTTCCATTAAGGATTAAAGATTAGGCCAGAAAATAGTTGTTTACAAGTTCAGGGAAAGGAAGTCAGATAACAAGTGAAGGTCACGCCCCAAACCGGATACTAACTACCCATGTACGGTAATTTGCGTACCGAGCAATGACGTAGCACTAAGATGTTAGTTGACCTTTACTTCATTGATAAAACTGCCTGAATGAGTTGGCTCCCGTTAGACGCGCCGAACAAGAGACAGTGCCCACATGCCAGGGGTGATAAGCTGCATCCACCGATGACCATGCCAAGTGCCAAACACAAAGTGATAATGCCTTGATTTTGTACAAGTGATAGTGATAGCGCCCACCACAGGAGTCTGGGAGCTCTGAGCTAGTTAGTGATTGTTCTATGTTTACCCTAGGACTATACGGTTTGTGACTTGTCATCTATGCTGCGTAATTGCATCTGTTTGATTATTTGTACGGCGTGTGTCCAGAAGTGAGTAGGGGAATAATTAATCAATATTTCATTTTTTCACGTATTTCTCCCCTTCCTGCGTAATTAACGTAATTAGCAATCCGTCTCAATAACCACACCCAGTTAGACTAATGTCTACTACTAGAACCACAAAATTTCAGACACTTTAAGTTCCCCCTGTCAGCTTAAATCTCAATTACCATTACTAATAAAATTTCAGTCACTCTAACATCCTCTGCTAACCTAGTGCTCTATTATTAATACCACCAAATTTTAGCCACTTTAAACGTCGTCTGACAGCCTGTCGCTCTACTACAAGTACACTAAATTAAACCACTTTAATCACCCTCTGCCAGCCTAACGATTGATCACTCATATTAATCACTGTTGAGCACCACCAAGTACTACTAGTCTAACATTTACTATCAACATTGCTCATTAGTTGTAGCCTCCAACCTCAGCATACATGTGGCCTTAGCATTCTGCTACCAACATCATCTATTCTTCAGCTTTTTCGTCAATTTTCTCCTTACTTTTTACTTTCTTAGAGCAAGCGACCGGTTGAGATGATTTCAAAACATCTCTCTCTCACGCGCACACACACGCACGCACACGCACGCACACGCGCGCAAGAGCGAACAAGCTGTTCTTGAACGAAGCTTCCGCTCATTGAGAATAAAATAACTTGCTCTATAAAGAAATGTCGGCCTACCACGAAATGATAAGGCCGATTACTGCTTCTATCAAATCAAAGGGTGCACGAAGGGTCATGGAAAAATGTAGTGGTGCAGAAAGATATACATTTAAGACATCTCTTGGAATTGGATTTCAAATGGGACAGGAATGTACACGGAACTGAATTCTTTGAAAAGATTGATACCGAAAACATTCGACTGTATTTTGCGCATGCTTGTATGGCTATTTTTTTTTACTTCAAATAGGTAATGATTGAACCGTGCGCGTGTAAAGGTGCGAACACGTGTATCTGTGTGTGTGTGTGTGTGTGTGTGTGAGAGAGAGAGAGAGAGAGAGAGAGAGAGAATGAGAATGAGAATGAGAACTAGACAAAACGCACACAGAAACACACATATAGGGAGAGAACTACACAAAATACACACGTAAACTTCTCTCTCGCTATATATATACTAGACAACACGCACAGTAAAACACATAAAGACGGAGATAGTACTTTGTATTAAAATTCATTTTAAGCTCTAGTTGTCATCATAACTGAAGATCGGACTAAATATATAAATAAATAAAATAACGAAGAAAGCTATTCAGTTACAGCAGGTAATTAAGCCCCAGTCGTTGTTATTCGATGCAACACTTAGCCGAAGAAAAGGCAATTCTGATGAGTCTTTATTGCACTGATTCCGTATTCTGAAATTCTATATCCAGACATGATGGAAGAAAGAAACAAGAATGAAGAAAGGAAAATCCTCGGAATCGACGCAAAAATGTATGAACAGCTAATGAACATTGGGAGAAGTCCTTGCACTATCAAACCATAGTCTTTAACGGTAGGTAACTCAGGACAAGTCCTTGCACAGTAAAACCTTAATTTTTAACGGTCAGTAACTCAGGACAAGTCCTTGCACTTTCAAACCTTAATCTTTAACGATAGGTAACTCAGGACATGTCCTTGCACTTTCAAACCTTAATCTTTAACGATAGGTAACTCAGGTCAAGTCCTTGCACAGTCAAACCTTAATCTTTAACGATAGGTAACTCAGGACATGTCCTTGCACTTTCAAACCATAGTCATGAACGGTAGGTAACTCGGGATAAGTCCTTGCACAGTCAAACCTTAATCTTTAACGGTAGGTAACTCCTTGCACAAACAATTTTCTCAGTTCTGTATTCAGTTTCATAGTCAGTTCTGTAGCCAATACAAAAAAAAAGAGCACAATCATGTCATGCATGTTGCAGTCACGTGTTTGTGTTTAAAATGAAAAAAGAATACACATTTCAGTTTTATTATACATAAATATTTTTTCGCCGAAGACAGAAAATTATTGTAAGACATAACACTGATTACGGCAATGTAAGAAGAATATTATAATTTATGTTGGAATTCAATGAGACACACGCGCAAGTATTACGTCATAATGACACATGTAAATAAGATTTATTGAGTGGAAAAGTTTTACGTACTCTGTACTAGAGAGAGTCAGCATAAAGTCGGTACAGAACTCTGGAGCGTTAATTATATTACACGTAGTTTCTATCCGCAGTCAGAATTTATTAAATGTCTACATAAAACTGTCCTCACAATGTTGTTTACTGTAACTAGCAACTGAACAAAATACGCATTCTATCTGAACCGAATGAACAAAGCAAAGAAAACATTCTATTTGACTTAAATGAGTACATGAAAGAGCAAAATATTCTATTTGACTTAAATGAGTACATGAAAGAGCAAAATATTCTATTTGACTTAAATGAGTACATGAAAGAGCAAAATATTCTATTTGACTTAAATGAGTACATGAAAGAGCAAAATATTCTATTTGACTTAAATGAGTATATGAAAGAGCAAAATATTCTATTTGATTTCAATGAACAACTAAAAGAAAACATTCTATTTGACGTAAACGAGTAAACGAAGAAGGAAAACATTGGTAAGGTAAGGAGTCCATTCAACTTGAATGATTAAAGACACGTTCACATCATACCAAAGTATCAGAGAACTGAGAAATCTTCACTAGAAACTAAAATCTAAAACTGATTTTGTTAAAAAAAAAAATCGGCTTCCAAATTTTCACGGAGTTAACGTAATTTTAACCATGTAACAACGCCATCATGGTTACTGGAGGATTTAAAGACGAAGATAGGAAGACGGACATAATGTAGCGTGATGACGTCAAAGCAAGTGGAGACAATCCGATACCATTTCAGAGATGATCGATTGTTAGTAATTAGTCTGATTGCCTCCAGAAAGATTCATTTTAAATTTAATCATGAAGTGCAAACACTGAGCCATGTGTTGGCGAATATAGAACCATATGTACAATGCACATGCTGCGCTTGAGATGGGGAATACAACAGGCGCAGACCAAACTGAACAAAAAATTCTAACTCTAATATGATAAAATCGTAATCTTAAATGTTCTGAGTAGATTTTTTTTAAATTCTCAAATTTTTCCTCAAATCCTAATACCACATCAGAAGGGGAATTTTGTTATATTTAAAAAAGTTCTTAATATCCATCCATCCATCTATCTATCTATCTATCTATCTATCTATCTATCTATCTATCTATCTATCTATCTATCTATCTATCTATCTATCTATCTATCTATCCATCCATCCATCCATCCATCCATCCATCCATCCATCCATCTATCTATCTATCTATCTGTGTGTGTGTGCATACGCGCATCTTAATTTGCATTCGATTGTTATTTTTAAAAAAGTTTCTCCACTGAGTCATACCGACATCTTGCGAGGAAATGATGAGAAAGGATGACATTTCTTTGAAGTGAAGAGACCTCTAAAAATACAGATTTCTTTCAGACTTGAGTTGAAGACCGAGAAAATAGCCTTCAAGTCTCCTATCTTTGGCACAGGGGGGAAAATGTCACATACGGATAAAGAACACTTCACTTCCGGGTGACATTTTGCTGTTTTCCTGGAGACTTACTAATTATTTCGTAGAAATAGTGAAGGACACCATAAGCAACTGCAGACTTTAGGAGGATATGTGCATGCATGTACATATACAATTATTATTATGTAAGCATGTATATGTGCGAATAATTATGGGAACACGTATATATGCGAATAATTATGGGAACACGTATACATGCGAATAATCGTGCAATGATAAGCACAAAGAGAGATACGTAGACGGAACGGAGAGGTGCTGTTTACTGAAATAACATAGTCAGCCAATTTCCAGTAATTTCCTGGGGTAATATTTCACTGTTGGAATGAAGAAAACCTAGCATTCACATGGAATTGTTCATTGCGATCTAAAATTCTCTTTCAAAAACCTTTGAAAGAAGCGGGGGAAGAATGCAGACCCCCGCCCCTCTCCGGGGTCTAAAGTGAATCAAGAAGAAATCTGCATTAATTTAAAATCTAACACTCATTTGCATATCTAACTGAATGAAGCTCTGCAGGTGCTAAGATATGTTGGAATGCATGTTATATATGAGCTCTATTTATTTATGACACATTAATTCCTGTAATGCATGTGTATATGTGGACTCTATTTATTTTCAACATACTCATTCCTGTAATGAAATGATACATTTACAAAACAAAAATTAACTTCAAACAGTGGGATTGTTCCTTAGTGCTTTCTGAACCTATCATAATTCTCCTTTACTTTTACAAAACAAAAATTAACTTCAACCCGTGTGATTATTCCTTAGTACATTGTGAACATATCACAATTCTCCTCCACATCAATTACACTTTAAAAAAAAATCATTATGAATATATGACTTTCTTCTGAAAAGCGATGGAGTGACTCTGTAGGACTGAGTGATGACGTGGTATGAAAGTTGCGATTTTTTTCTTCTGTTTCACCCGCGAGGTCTTGGATAATCGGACACATCCTTTCCTTCATGGCGCCGCTGAACTTACAAGAGACCAGTGGTATGATGCTGAACGCACTACTGCTTCGAAATTCCCTGTCACTAATCTCTCTGAGCAGCAATGACAAATTCATATTTGAAGTGGAGGTCACCAGGCTGAATATATTTGGCACAAAATAATGTTCTAACATTTTACAAGGGTTCACTGTACGAGATGGTGGGGGGAATGTCGTCAAAGTTAGAGTTATGTTCAGATACATCAAGTCGAAAATTGTCAGATAGAAATGGGTTACTTTTATTATGTGAGAGGTTACGATCGTGAAAATGTTACAGAGTCAAAACTCAAATCTGCATCGTGTACTTCTTTGCACTGATGGTAAAGTGCGCTGTTTTTTTTTGGGGGGGTTGTGTTATTTTTATAAAGAAAGAGCAAATATTATTACATGTGTAATACATTTACGTGTAACAATTTACGTTACATAAGCAGAACAAACGTCCCAATGTGTTCGCTAAAAGTAACGAAATATAAAAGAGTTAAACAAATACTAATATGTGTAATACTTTTCATTTATAACAATATATGTTATAGGCAATAACAATATATGTTATAAAGGCAGAACTAATATTATATTGATTCGCTAGTAACAAGGAAATCAAATAGCCTGAATAAATATTTCATTTCTGTTGTTTCTGTTTTTACTCATGACAAATGTGCCAAAAAAAAAGAGGCAAAATATATATAAAATCACGCGCGTTATTCCCCGCTGTTTCTGTGCTAGTGTCAATGGAGTATGAAATACGAAATATCTGCTACGATCAGGTCAAATTACGGGTTCGCTTTATGACCCTGTTGCTAGTGATAATGGTGTTAAAATGTGAGAGTAAACAATATGTTCTATTTGGAAATTATCAAGGTGTTAATTGCATAACTGTTAAATTGAGAACGCTCGCTAACAATGATAGACTTGATAAGAGATTTAAGATATTTAAAATCACACACGCAAGCACGCACGCACGCACGCCCGCACGCACACACACACACACACACACACACAATTCAACACTGTGGCGCACAAATATTACAGCGCTGCCAAACATTTTGCGATGAATACTAACTTGATCTGTTGAGACCTTTAAGACATCGTATAAAGGAAAAACGCACACGAGTGTTCCGATTAAAGCAGCACGAGAAGAACCTCGCAGTCATATGCAGTGAACAGCGCTCGCGTAAGAAAGTCATTGTCTTTGGAAAATGACAACATTATGTGGTTTACCTCTGCTCACAAATTGCGTTCACGTGAGTTACGTGACAGGATGCATTGGAGAAGGTTCCCCGACATCGTGTGCTTGTGACAATTAATTACGTCCGTTTGCCTGGATATTTCGCTCTGCATTTATTTCACTGGGTATAACAGTTCCAACAGTCGGAATATGGCAGGGACCAAATCCTATCTCTGTCTGACGCTTCCGCCAGCAACTGGCATTTAATTCATTTGATGCACACGAGAGCAAGAGTGATGGAAAAAGCAACAGCTTCAATAAAGAAATGATTTCACGCACGTCTTGACGAGTCCAAGGGAAGACAATTTCAACTAAATTATAGCTTCTCGCAGAAAGAAACAGTCGCGGTTTGTTCAACTGTGTCGTGGCATTTAATAAACAGTAGTTGATCAACAGTTAACTGTAGCGTCCTTGAAAATCGATGCAAAATGCAGAAATACGCCGTCTTACTGCGATTAAATATCACTTCTATAAAATATCAATTAAACCTAAACCTAAACAAAGATAAGAAACCAACCTCGATCAATAAACGAAACATTTAAAGTAAGAAAAAAACCAACATTAAAAAATACAACTAACATAAACAATGGAAACACATAACTGGTTATTACTGTCAGGGTTTTTAATGAAGATGAGAAGACTGTTTTGTACTATGACATTACTGTCAGGGTTTTTAATGAAGATGAGAAGACTGTTTTGCATTATGATATTACTATCAGGGTTTATAATGAAGATGAGAAGACTGTTTTGTATTATGATATGAACGAAATGTCAGAAATATTCTGTTCTTAGACTTTCCTTCGGAATCCTCCTCAGATCGTTCTTTCTTCCCCACCTCCCTAGCTCTCTCTCCCTCCATCCCGCTTTCAGCCTTTCTTCTTTTTTAATTCTCAAAATACCTCGTGTGCCCAATTCGATAACTGTGTCCTTGGACTTAGTCTCTCAGTAAATACATATCCAGTATAATAAATCGGTTTTAATATAATTAATTGTTTTGAAATGGCAAAGAGTAAAGCTCATTAAAAAAAATATCTGTGCTATGATGTCAATTTCGTTTCCATTACAAGTACTTGGAACACGGGTTTGCAATCTGATTTTCCAGTGGAATCCAGCACATCTTGCTATTTAGCGTTTTATGAGCCATTTCATTTCAGGGCTTTTGAAAGATCCAGTCGACCCGATTACAAAATAACATTCAGAGGAATTTTCTTTTCTTTTTCTTTTCTTTTGTCCACTCAATGTTATCTGAAAGCATTCAGTTCAATTCTAATTCATTCCCACTTGGAGTGTCCGTTTATTTAGATTTATATACACGCATCTAAGCTTTGGAAATGGAATGGTAATTTATTTGGAGTTACTACTTCATGGAAAGTGAATAAAAAAGTACTTGGACTTAATATACACATATGTAAACCCTGGAAAGTGAATGATAGTTTAGTTGGGCTTCGGGGCTTTATTCCAGAGGAATGGAAAGGCTCCGTTTATTTGTTCTTATATATCAATAAATTATCTCCTGAGATACGAATATAGATTTATGATTAAATTTGTATTAACTACATTTCCAGTACAATGCAAAAATATGTTCGTAGGTAGGAAAGAAGTGTGTTCTATTTGAAGAGTTGTTATAAAAGAGAACAACAATATTAAAAAAAAATCCCAAGAAAATTTAGAGTTCTCTAACAAAGCAACAAATTCATTAATGTGCTTGTAACTATGGAATGTGTGTGTACGTGTGTACAGTATTTTTTTTCTGCTGTAGCGACAAATTTAGGTCAGCGCTCCTTTGTTTTAAATCGCGCGAGTGTATTGTGCTGTGTTAGAGTGCATGCATATATCGTTCTACAATGTGTTAGGGAATTATTAACTAAAGTTGATATTTTACGTATTTAGACAGGAAATGGTTTGTAGTTATTATTTATGTATTTTTGTATGCTAGTTTATATTATTTTCTTTGTGTATTTTAAGATTTATTCATGTGAGAATGGTTTTTACATGGCACACCAATATAGTTATTTATTTTATTTTGTACTTTATCTTGTAAATGATACGTTAGGAAAAAAATGTATTTAAAGAGTAATTAATGTAGTTTCTTTAAGCATTATATAACTAAGTATTTTAGGAGTAAATTATAAACGAAAGTAAGAAAGCACAGAACAGACCATTAGCTATAATTTTTCATGTGTATTTCGAATTACCGGTGATAGGGGTCAAAAAGGCGTGCAGAGCAACAGAGAAGCATGTAGCTGAAAGGGAGAGAGAGAGTTTGGCGGTGTGCCCCATGAATAATGTCCTCATGTAAGATGTAAATACGTGTTGCGTATTGTCATCTCTTGCTGTGACTGTCGTCAAGCGTGTGATGTTTTGTCTTCATCATCATCGTTTTTCATCTCGCATCCTGGGGTGACCCATAACACACTACACCAGTCACCCCATCACATAACTATAAACGATTTCAACATTTTTACGACGAAGGTAAAAGAGAGTATGTATGTAAGTAAAATGACATTGCCGCAACTAATACATACACTGTTGCTTCATGAATATGATTACGAAGTTCCAGTGACTAAGATCATCTGCGGAGATAAGTTTGAAGAACATTCTGACAACCTAGAACATGTCACCTATAATGGTCTTAAACTTCAGCAGTTATCGTTTTTAAAACATTCGGAGAAAAAAAAATATTGCCATTCTTAAAATTGCTTGAACTTTAATATGGATGTTCTCTTTGCATTGAAAAATGTGCCAGCATTCGGAACGCTAACTGTAATTTATTGTTAGTTTAGTAATTATATGTGTAAATGTACACTTCGTTTTTAAGAAGTACACAATAATTTATTATAAATCTACGAAATGCATACATTCCCGCACTTCTGTATGATTCATTGTAAATATTTATTCATGCAGGCATTTGAGAGATAAGTAAAGAACCGTGTGTATAAGCCGTGAGGTTTTTCGAAAAAAGTAAAAGAGAAAATTACTTCACATCTCCTTTTAATAAAACCGTTATGAATACGTTTTGCTTTCTTGTTTCTAATTTGCAGGCAATCTTATAATCATACACAGCGCCTGCCTGCACAGCCCCGCCACTGTTTCATGTCAGGACCAATCTTGCTGGTTTTTCCTCGTTTAATTTTAAAGAAAATTTGGTGAAATATAGAGACCAGATACGTTTGTAAACACAGCGTAATCTCCAATTAAAACAGTCATGTGCCCTCTTTAGATGCCAAGCCCAATTTCTTGTTGTGGACTGTCTTTATATCACTTGTCACTTTAGAGAGTAGCCAACTTCTTGTTGTGGACTGTCTTTATATCACTTGTCACGTTGGACTGTCTTTATATCAATTGTCACGTTAGAGAGTAGCCAACTTGTTGTTGTGGACTGTCTTTATATCAATTGTCACGTTACAACTTCTTGTTGTGGACTGTCTTTATATCACTTGTCACGTTAGAGAGTAGCCAATTTCTTGTTGTGGACTGTCTTTATATACTTGTCACTTTAGAGAGTAGCCAACTTGTTGTTGTGGACTGTCTTTATATCACTTGTCACGTTAGAGAGTAGCCAATTTCTTGTTGTGGACTGTCTTTATATCACTTGTCACTTTAGAGAGTAGCCAACTTCTTGTTGTGGACTGTCTTTATATCACTTGTCACTTTAGAGAGTAGCCAACTTCTTGTTGTGGACTGTCTTTATATCACCTGTCACTTTAGAGAGTAGCCAACTTCTCGTGTTTTTAACACATACACAACGTTTGTATAGTGGCGTTTCATCGTTGCTCGCGAAGTGATTTATGATACGTCATATTAAATCACGTCTTCATTTTGTGTTTTAAAGATATATATATATAATTTTTAATTGGTTCAAGTAAAATTGTGAATTAGAGAAAGACTTGTTTGCATGAACAACTTAATATGAAGTAAATTCAACTTTAATTCTCACTGACGGAACATGTAAGATTGTTGACGTCATTTTTTTTCCATTTTGTAGGGGTATACACAGAGCTATTCACCCTCTTTTACACGCGTACATATAATACACACACGCACATACACATACACACACATGACAGAGCGCCTTACCAGAAGCAAGAAATCCAAATCGTCCGAGTTAAGTAACTAAGAGTAACAATGAAAATATACAAACAATCCCCTTTTACAAAACAATTCTAGCAATTGGTTTCCGTACTAGAATTGCTGACAAGCTTACTCTAAAAGGATACCAGCCTGAAAGTATATTAAAATAATTCTAGCACTAAGAATATCATTAATCCTTGGCCATCTTGATACTAAAGTAATAGAAAAGCATAAATAATAACTTCATTTCTCCATGCCCGACCATAGATAGAAGATACCTTTCTAGCTCTATGGCCAGATGTACCAAATGTAGTGGAGCTGACCGCGAATAACTGACTATATACTTATAAATGACAGATGTGTGTGTATATAACGAAACACACCACATAATTAATAAATCACGAAATAAATTCGCGAGATGGCTATCGTTGGCGGCTATAGAAAGCATACTAAATTTACTAGTACTCTTTTGCTATAATTCTTTCATATTTCTTGAGGCGGTACTAAAGTGACTCTATACTGATCCCATCAACATGCACTTTAAAGTGGGACTTGGATGTAAGGATGTGTGTGGAGTTTTTAAAATTATATTCAAAGACCCGTCTATTTTAAGATTCCGTGTTTCACAATCTATTTTCAGTGAATTATTATTTCTTTTTAAAGTACTAACTTGAAACCTTGGAAATGAAACTCACAGGCACGACATCTTGTAACAGTTACATCCGAATTAAAACTTTCTCTCTATCAACAGATAACAGGCTTGATACTTCTCGCGACCTGGCGAAGGCACGTGACTTCAGGATGACTGGGAGCTTGTTTATTGATTTGCCACAGCTCTCCAGGGACTCCTGCGGCCGGGTTCGTCACACGAACTTTTCCTGTCCCTTGCCGGAAACGAATTTCACGGGTGTGTATGTATGTAAGAGAGAGAGAGAGAGAGAGAGAGAGAGAGAGAGAGAGAGAGAGAGAGAGAGAGAGAGAGAGAGAGAAGCTATTTTATTGGGGATGGGGTGGGAGTGGGAGACGCGCCTATTCCAGCTGAATGCATGTATGTGGAAAACGGCTGTTCGCAATGATTAAAGACATTACAAAGGTCCTAGTTCAACAATCAGTATTTTGAAATAACCAATATGCGTCGCGCGCGTGCGCGTGTGTATATGTACAAGAGACTCATGCACACCTTCCTTTGAATTCGACTCAACAGAAAAACGAAGTCAGTTAACAACAATTACCATTATTATCATAATAAGAACCGACGTAATGATGTCATGAAAAATTCTACTGACTTAAAATGACATTTTTTTAAAAAAAGAATAAACTCATATAAGTTTAAACAAAATAATATTATTGTTTCGAAAGTATAAATCTGACACCTTGAGTGTTCAATCCTTTTCATATAAGAGGAGTAAAAAGTTACTTCACAACCTCTCGTGAAGTTGGATCCATTTGCTTTGGTTATGGTCTCAGTCTCTTTTGGGTGTCTTTATTTATTTTGAAAATACCTCTAGTGTTATGGTACCAAGAGATACTGGAGGAAATCAATGCAGGACACAAACACAGGATCATTAAAGAAAAAGAAAAACGTTGCTTGGACAATACTTACCCTGTATGACGACGTCGTGTTGACGTCGCAGGCACCTTCAATCTACTTCCTTCTGCTCCGTGACCCAATTTTAATCCATGTCTTTGAGTGTTTTTCTTCTTCCTGCATTCTGAATGGGCATCTACCTCCCCGCCTTCTGCTTGAACAGTCCCATCGACTAATTCACACACAGTCCCATCGCGTCTGCTTTTCACTGGTGGCGCTTGCCTGTTGCCAAGAGACTGGAACCGTTGGCCTGTTTCTGCATCATTGCCTGCATGTACACTTACATTGACACAATCAGCAACAGTGACAACGTGATCTGAACCACTCGCACACTCGTGTTCTAGAGAGTCCCTGCACTCCAGTTTTCCGTGCAAGTTTGCTTCCTGTTCACTTGTGAACCCATTTTGGCTGTTAGCCATGCTGGATAAAGCACGGCAAGAGGTGTCTTCCTTTCCTGTCAAGTTGCTGTCTCTTCCTTCAAACATTCGACACTCTGTGTTCTGACAGTCAGAATTTAAGACAGACACATCGTTTAAACTTGTATGAACAGAAATTGATTCTTTCATTGAGCGCGAAAGTGAATTTTCATTATTGTCTAGAAAGTCTGTTAAGAGTATCTTTTCTAGGCCCGTATTTTCCAAGTGAGCTATGTGGTTTGGCATATCTCCATCTTCTCCTAGGTCTTCCACGGGCGGCGCGCTCGCTATTCTGACCATCTTTTGTATCGCGGCAGAAGCTAGCAACTTTTGTTTATCTTGCATATCAGAGCTATCTCTGTCAAGGTAAATACTCGTCTGAATGTTCACATTTCTGTCTATTTCTGTACACAAACTTCCATCCATCTTGTCTCCCTCTGCGATGTCTTCCAGATCATTATCATTTACTTCATCTATAACGCCAATAACGGAGTGACTATTTGCTGTCATTTCAACACTTTCTAATTTTTTCTCCATCTGCGAATCGGCCACCTGTGTGCAATCATGTATGGCTTCGTGACTTAGTGCAGCTCCTACTTTGGTCATAGTCCAGTGAACATGACAATTGAAAGTTTCAGAAGCTTTCGATGATGAAAGCTCTTTATCTTCTAAACTCTTCTTTTCTCTTGGCCCAGTTTTAGCATTATCTTCGTAATCACTTGAACGTTCCACAGTCTTTGAATCTATAGTCTTGATATGCGAGTTTACTTCCGTCACTCTTTTCAATGCTAGTATTCCCAAAGAGTATTTTCCATTCCTGTTCCTGTCTTCAAACGGAATGACTGACCTCTGTGATGCATTTCTAACGTAATATGCTTAGTTTTTGTCTGCTTTCTGTCTTTGTGTCTGGAGCAATCGTTTATTTTTTAAAATTCGTTTCACTCACCAAATGTCCTGAATGAGCGACTGACCTATCGTACGTTTTATCTTGGACTGACTGATCATTCATGTTGTCTTCATATGACGTATCTCTCTTGTTATCTCGACCCTATCGTTCTTCTTTTCTTGGTCTGGATTGTCGTTCTTACTTTCTTGGTCTGGATTATTGTTCTCATTTTCTTGGTCTAACTTATCGTTCTTGTTTTCCAGGTCTGGCCTATCGTTCTCATTTTCTTGGTCTGGCTTATCGCTTTTGTTATAGTGGTTTAGATCGTTTTCTTTATTTCTGCTGTTTTGCTCTGATTTGTCGTTCTTGTTATTTTGGGTCGGTGCATTATTCCTGTTAATCTCGTCTGATCTTCCATTCGGTTGACCCTGGTCTGATTTAATGTTTAAGTGAGTCCGGTTTGATCCATCTGCCCAACAGTGTAAAGGAATGAGTATCTACACCACCTCCCTAAAGCTTTTGTTTATGCCTGAACTGTCTGCGTAAGAATCTTCGTTTTTTTTCGTTTTCATTCATATTCTTATTCCATTCACAGTATTCCTCGAGTATGTACAAACTTTTGCCTTGTGTGTCTTCTACACACTACACTTTTGCCTTGTGTGTCTTCTACACACTACACTTTTGTCTTGTGTGTCTTCTACACAACACACTTTTGCCTTATGTGCCTTCTACACAACACAGTTTTGTCTTGTGTGTCTTCTACAGAACTGCATTTCACTTGTGAGATTACGTCTTGTTGCGCAATCATAATGTGTGACTCGGCACGGGGTTCTATAGGATTTTGACCAGGTCCTGAGTTTATTTCCAAATAATTTTCTTTGAAATCTTTGTCACACGAATCTTCTATAATTATCTGTATTGTTTGATCTGTTTCTCTCAGCAAAAATGAAGTTGATTACGCATTTCTGTGACAGTTCCTCTTGGCCGATCTCACATTTGTCCATGGTTCCAAGTTCAGTCACACGTATTCTTTTCTTTTTTTCTTTTTCTTTCTTTTTTTTTTTTTACAGCGTTTTATATTCCACTGAAATTATGGCTTACGTAATCCAACGCAGGGTTAAATGTGATTACCTAACAAAGTACAAAGGTCAACAATGCCTGTACGTTCACATCTCGTCCGTCATGACACCTTTCGTGGAAGTAAAAGTGTCATCTGCTAGAACACGTTTCATGACACCTTTCGTGGAAGTAAAAATGTCATCTGCTAGAAAACATTTCATAACTCATATTGTGGAAGAAAATGTGCCACTTGTTAGTGATCATTTAATTATATCTTATACGATACAAACCTGCAAAACATGGTAACAAACGGAACTAGTAGAAATCTCTCTTACATGTCAGTGACAATGCCTCTAAGTCGAAATCGTAATAACAAGTGATAGTGGTCGAAACCTTCATTAGTTGACGATTTTTTCAATTTGTGACAACAAAAGGTGTCGATGAATATTTCATTACATCTTTCTGAGACAATACGTGCACAGAGAAGCAATAAAAGTGATGTTCTTCAGTAACTCGTCGCACATTACCTCTAGACAACGAACGCCCGAGTCATCAAGAAAGAGCCAACGATTCTGGTCGCGTGTCTTTAATACCCAGTCTGGCACTGATTACGCCACTCAACTGTATCAAATTCTACAGTTTTCTTGTTTTCAAACGGTCAGTGCAGTACGTAGTGATATTTAAGTGCAATGCCAAGGCTGCGGAAACAATACTCCAGCAAAGAGAAATAATACATATAATACATCCAGTTTTTTAACACTCAAAAAAGTGGGAAATACCTCGTCCGTCACTGCTAACGGGCATAGCACATGAAAAGCACAAGCTTTAAGCAACTGAAACCTAATCAATATTAACACTGGTCCCAATGTGTAAAGTGCGCTTTAGACTGCCCTCCACAGCAATATTTCAGTCGTGTTCACTCATACAAATGATAATAGCTTTCAAGCTTAATAATCTGTCATTCGTTGCTTTCTTTTGTTGTTGAATAGTCATATTTTACGAAGAAAGATTGGAATACTTTAATGTTCAGTATGTCTCTGCAGAACATGTTGAGGTTGTTGATTTATACTCTATATTTTAGATTATATCAGTCTTGTTTATCAAATTATCTTTTCGACTTAACCGACCGTTTGAGGACAGAACAATCAAAGCATTAATTACATAACTACAGGAATGACAACCTCACAAAGGAGATTGCAGTTCGCAACAATTCAAGAAATATGAGGTCCAGAGCCAAACGGTCGAGAGGTCTCGAGAACGCAGAAGAAAAAATGAAAGGTGACAAACGGCCCATTGGTCCAAAATCTCCATATACTTGGAAATCAGAAAAGCAAATTAAAATATCAGAGTTGAGGACGGTCGCTTCCCACAGTGAGAAAATAAATATGGATCGGAACTATTTCGCGATTCATATATCTCTAAGCAAACGAAATTCAAGTGAAAAACATTCAGTTTGCAAAAATCTTGATACAGCACTCTGAAAGAAGATATACACAGTAAAATTTAGTAGTCCTCTGGGCTAGACAACCCATTTATTTTTGGAAGAAAAACCTAGGTGTTTTTTTTTTTGTTTTTTTTTTTTAAAAAGGTCTTGTGATAGATAGAAGGAAGACTTGTTGCACCCCTAGGGATCGACAGCACAAGGTCCGACAACTTCCATAAAAGCAGTCTTTATCTCCGTGAAGACCAGACTACTTTAGAAAGCAAACTCAACGTAAACAGGAGAAGAGAGGGAAATAAAAGTGAATTCTATTTTTATTTCTTTCACTAAATGAAACAACTGTCTGGAGCACGAGGGTTATTTTCATTATATTTCTTCCTTATAGGCTTTTATTGGTAATGGTTGTGGCACTTCAAATTTTCTTCCTCTGTCTAGGACTTTCTGAATTTCACCAAGTCTAACAACCATCGTCAATCAGGTGTGTCAGGATATCCAATACATCGCGTTTATAATTAAAAGACAAGTCAGTGAGACCTGTCCGAATGATTAACACGTGGCTTTATGGTTAAAGGACAGTTAATCAGGCGTGTCCCAGGATATATAATAAGGAATGTGATGATGAACTTACACCGTTCTGGCTTCAAATACAAGTGTACATAACCAGAAGTAATTCCATCACTTATTTCATGAAACAACAGAATCCAAAACAATTATTTGCTTTCAGAGTGCTGATCAAAGTAACGTAGTGCACAAGGAAAAAAGGGCGCTCGAGAAATGTACACGACATTCTACGAGTGAATATGGTGGTCAAGATCACATGTCGCACTCGGGAGATTTAATATTCTGGAGAATTGCACTCAACATTCTGCGAGTAGATATGGTAGTCAAGGTAACATGTCGCTTTCGGGAGGAAAACCCCAAAGAGAAATGTAAGTGATATGACAAGGCTGGGTAAATTTCCGACATCTGTTATATAGAGCGGACTCACTGACAATGCAACGCAAATCCGAAAGAACCTTAAAAGTCGTTACAAACACGTAAATATGTTTCTCTAAAACGCGTGGGTTTATTCCATGTGGGAAGTGTGAGTGATTTTTGTCATAAGATTGACGTCAACTGAGTTGTTATTAAAGCCATTGTAGTGAAATTCACAATGTCAACCTGAATTGTCACCAGCCATCGTGTGGTCGAATCCATGACTGTTACCAGTCACTGTAGATACAATCGAATACAATTTTGTCAATCTCTGTCACCAGTCAATTCAGATACAGTCAAATACACATTCTCAACATGTAACCATTCACATCAGATATAAGCAGCTAACTATTCACACACTAAAAAATCGCAGCATTAAGAAACACAATCAATATTTTTGATCATGATAGTCTCTGATTTAAAATAAATAAATAAACACAAAATTGATACCCATTCATTCTTCACTTGTATATGTAAGGAAATCTACGTACTTTCACTGAAAACGTTTAAACGCGCCTCTTATGCTTTCTGGTCACTTACTGCCTAAGACAATAAAATGGTTGAAATATTTATGTTCTCAATTCAGAAATAATGGATGCCAGTGAAGGTCGTGTACATTTGGTCATATTAACATTGTTTGGGGGGAAATCTTCTTCTCATTTTTCCTGAGTGATTATACAATTATAATGATAAATATTTATTTAATGCATCAAAACAGTCACTATGACACGCATTTCATTCTGAGTTCAAAGTCATTAAATGCTGACAGGAAAAATAATTGAGACAATAAAATGTATATGTTTGAGAATAAGCTCTTTGTGCGTGCAAGCGTGATTGTGTATTAATGGTTTATCTAATTATTTCTCTCTTTCCCCGAACGACAGTCACCTTCCTCTAATAAGAACGCGTTATTTCAATCAGCAGTTTCCAGTAGCTTCCGCCAAATCGTTTATCTCCCTGTTCCGAGTGGCACAACTACGTCACACAACGCACGTACGCGCGCACATACAAACATACAAGCACACACACATACACGCGCGCAATGACTATTCAAGCCAGTTCGATTACCATTCTCTGTTAGCGATGTACTTCCATTGCTGGCTTTCCCTTTTCCCCTAAATTCCAATTCAGTGAACACTATTCTCCGTTCTGTATGTATCCACTTCAGAGTTAGCACGTTCCTCTCCACCCCACCCTACTCTCTCCCCTTCAATTCTGATCGACACCCTAAACGGTTCATTTTCTTTCCGGAATTATATTCGGCTACCAGACCACGATTCTAAACAGCTACTCCCTTCTGAACTCTCTGGCATCTTCTGGGATCTATCCTGCCATTGGAATAAATGTGGCTCTGCTGGAATTTATCTTGTTCCTGGAGTAACGGTGGCTCTGTGTAGCCTTTTCAGAAAGAAAAAAAAAGGCGAAGGCAAAAGCTAAACTAACCCCTTCTTTCAATCTCTGAGTGTGCTGTTTCTCTCCCAAAGCACAGAACGAGAAAGTGTCAATGCCACAAATCCATTCAATTCCAAGTTTTCCATTTCCTTCGGGTTGACACAACTGCTGGCAACAGCTACTTCGGCTCGACTACTTTTCGAAAGCCCGAGGTATATTTTTTAAAAGCAAGCAAACAAGTTCCTAAAACAAAACTACTCTCTTTCGCCAAAATAATATTGTCCTTTGATCATGAATAAAAGCCTCAAATAATTAAGGATTGAAGCAAAGTCAAACGCTGCTCTTCGGGCTCTTTTAAAAATCCCCTCTCGCCTCAACTTCCCTTTCTCGAATGGCAATTTCAATTACTGAAGTGTCGATGAATCAAGAGGACAAACATGATCGAGAATAAATTACTTTTGAAGTGTGCACTCATTACTGGAGAAACTGATCCTGTGATTTAGAAAATAAACTCCTTGAAAAAGAAATAGTATATTGTGTTAATAAAACTTTAATTAAAAAACAAACTATAAAATAATAAGCAAACTACCGCATTCTTTTACTACGTCAAATCAAACGTCAACACTGACGTCACTCATTTTACGATCTGAAAAACTCGTCGTGAAAAGAATTCTAACCACAAATTTCAAACTGTTTTCGGGCAGCGATTAGGGACACGCCCAAGTGACGTCTAGTCTGCGCAGGAAATGCAGATTGCTATCGACTCCCAATCAATTTTTCAGTGGCTTTGATTTTAATGTCCAAAATACCGAGTGACCAAGTAATGGTTCTCAAAAATCCCAAGCAGAAAATCTTCTAAAGACCATACCACGTTAAAAAAAAAAAAAACCTAACAAAATTTGAGAAGATAAGAAAAAATAAAAAGACTAGCTAGCGAATGCATATATTCCCTCCATCCGCCCCCACCTTTTTTAAAAATTAAGAGAAGAACGATCGGTGAGTGTGTACCTGGAATCAAGAGTGCAAGATAGAGGTACACATCACAGTCTACTCAGCTATCACAATGAGACGCAATAAGGAGGTGCGAAACAGAGACATCTATATGGACATACACAATCGAGTTAGAGAAAAGAATTTGCTATTTGTATTGTTCACAGCTTAAACTTAGGGTCTGTGTGTTGGGGGGGGGGGGATGCTTCAGAACAACTTACAATATACACGGAAGCATTACCCCCATTGCATGCTCTCTCAGACACAGACTCAACCATACATAAACATTCGCATTACCACAGACATTTAGATTGAAACCACCGGAGTAATGCTGTCTGTAAATTGTTAAAACCGTGAAAATGGGCATGATCTCTCACACACACACAAAAATCATCAAAAAATATCACTGTGACTGACTGGAAGAAAAAAGCAAAATTCGCCTTCAATTATGTGATACATATGATTTACTTGCTTAAAAATCGACGCGGAGTTGTCTACACATAAAGTGTAACTTTGACTTTTGCGTTTTATGGGAGCCCGCACGGATTCAGTTCGCCTGCAGAGTACCATCTTGGAAAGGGAGCACATAGCCCACGAACTTTGACATTCTTTCTTACAAACAATGCATATCATATGCAGATCACAGATCTAAAATCATAAAAGTTGATTGAATTACCGACAACCACTTGCCAAGTCCGTGTTACGACCAGGTTGGCAGTGCAGGTCAATCGAAATTCTTTACAGAGAATGTATAGGACAACTAGCATATAAAAAAAATAAATTGTCTCTTTTCATACCTCATTTTGTTTTTGTTTTTGTCTCATAAGTGAAAGAGAAAGAACGGGGGGTAGGGTGATGATTAAATCTACAAAAACGTCAATCACATGGCAACTACAAGCTGCACATTAAAAAAAAAAGATAACCTACCCATTAATAAATGTTAAATGAAACAAAATGAAACAAAACCCAATGTTTCATGACAGGTAATATTTTCTTACAACAATACCACTGTAACAGATCAGCTGACATGCCAATCGGAAAACAAGTTTAATTACTTCCACACGGCCAAAGACTATTTTCACGAACAATTCAAGCTTATTTAAACTAAAGACACTCTTAATTTCAAGGCTAAAACAGTTCGTATTTGTACAGCAAGTTCACAAGTGTATATGTGGATTATTGCTCCAGATATTCGTTCTCACAAAAACTGTTCCTCCTCTATTGCGTGAACAAGTGAAGTCACAACATTTCAAACCGACATATCGCACATCCAGGAATGTTTTGTAGCCTTATTAACTGCCCTTATTATTTATTTTTTATCACCACTGTGAAAGACACAATTTCACCTCTGGTCTCGCCATGAAAAGCACACTTTTGTTTTGCACAGAATCAATACCATCCGTTATCTCCTGTTCAACGGAGTTCTTTTGACACCTTGAGACCACTTGGAAGTATGTAATCTATTACACTGTATTCGTCGGCCTGGAGACAACAACAATCCACTCTCTACAACCTTTGATGTCTCTGTAACGCTGACGTGCAAACAATGATCTATATGCAGTCATCACTGCTTACGAAGAGGCACAAATTCGCACAAGGGGGCGTCACCCGTGTAGATGGAGCTATGGTATCGCACGCTGCCGGCGCCTGGCTCTGTGGCTAATCGAGTGAGTTAGGTCGCCTGCAACTAGTGTAGAGCAGGAAAAGCAGAGGTACAAAAAAAAAAAAAAATCTAAAGAAAGTAAATGCTGATCATAATACATTTTTTAAAAGCAAATTAAATTAAAATACGCTGTCCTATAAAGGATTGGAGTGGTTAAAAGTGGCAGGAAGACGTTGGTTTCACGCGGCGATTTGTTTTTAAATTTTAATTACAAAGCAAACGAAATATTTATGTTTCATTTCAGTTTTCTGTATTTTAATGGATTTTTGTGCTATATGTTTTTAAATTTCTGACATTATTCTCCACATACTATCACAAGAGAAAACACACACACACACACACGCACACACACACACACACACACAAACACACAAACACACCTCGACGCGCGTATATATATATATATATATGAGTACATAAACCTACGTTTGCGCACAGAGACACGTTCACAAGCAATGAAATAATCATAATATTCTATTAAGGGCTTTACGGTTAACGTTTTCACATGCACTTAAATATAACAGTTAACGGAGTAGCTGAATTAAAATATGTTAGCAATTCATAAATATGAAAGCAAAGAAAAAAGACTTTTGTTTCATTTTACGTTATTAAAAAGTGCGAAAATGTAGAAGCTATCCAGATATAATAATTTGTTGCAAGAGAATATACACGTCAATTATACACCTCAAATATACAACATACTTCACTGTTTTATTCGTTCAGTACTGACCGACAAACAGTTAATTCATGCACTGCACAAAAACAGTTTTGTAAATTCAAAGTTCCCGTAAACAGCACTAGAAAATTTATTAGTGCCCACCAAACAGCATTCATAAGTTCATGCTAGTGCCTACCAAACAGCATTCATAAGTTCATGCTAGTGCCTACCAAACAGCATTCATAAGTTCATGCTAGTGCCTACCAAACAGCATTCATAAGTTCATGCTAGTGCCTACCAAACAGCATTCAGAAGTTCATGCTAGTGCCTACCAAACAGCATTCAGAAGTTCATGCTAGTGCCTACCAACTGCATTTCTAAGTATACACATTATTCACCAAACGTACACATCTTTTTCTAAGTGTATCAGACACGCTCTTGTTGGACAGTATAAATTCATGAATGCGTTTGGTGAGTATTGTATAAATCCTGTAAATGCGTTTTGTGAGCAGTATATTAAATCTGTAAATACGTTTTGTGAGCACTGAATGAATTCTGTAAATGTGTTCTGTGAGCACTGTATAATTCTGTAAATGTATTTGGTGAGCAATGTATGGATTTTGTAAATGCGCTTGATGAGCACTGCATGGGTTCTGTAAATGAATTTAGTGAGCACTGTATGGCATTTATGAATGCGTTTGGCGAGCACTAATTTGAATTCACTAATACGTTTAGTGAGCATTGTATAAATTCTGGTAAATCATTTAGTGAGCACCACACTTTTGGCGTTTAAACTTTAATACACATAACTCAAGAAGTGTGCAACAATTACGCAAGAATGCATTTTCTATCAGTTAAGGAAAGCGCTACGTAGAAATGTCAGTCAGCATCCGCGGCCCACGTCACCGATATTACACATTCCCCTCAATCAACATCAATGTGTCGAAGCAATTACGTAATTGCAGTTCAGCATCAAAGGATTATACCCTTTCATTTTACAGCACCCATGTTTTTCTCATTGCCACTCCCACATTTCCCCTTCTCACGATTTATATACGGCTGGTTAATTATTTGATTTGAATTATCAAGGTCAAATCGATTCGTCAGAACTGAGAGGGGAAAGGGGAAAAAAACCCAAACAATAAAATTAGCTTAGCTGAGCTGAAAGCTATAATGATACAGAAAGACATTTTACCAAACATTGACCACTGGTGGATATGTACGTAAACGGTACTGTCCGAGAGTAAATATTGCGTAAACGGTACTGTCCGAGGGTAAATATTGCGTGAACGATACTGTCCGAGGGTAAATATTGCGTAAACAGCATTGTTCCAGGGTAAATACAGAGTAAACGGTACTGCCCGAGGGTAAACATTGCGTAGACAGTACTATCCCATGGTAAATATTGCGAAAACGGTACTGACCAAGGGTATATATTGCGTAAACGGTACTGACTGAAGGTATATATTGCGAAAACGGTACTGGCCAACGGTAAATAATACGTACACTGGATGCTGCATATTCATGTGCATGCTTGCAGTAAACTATTCTTAGAGGGTTTCGGCTACATAAATCTAACACCTGTATCTGCTATCCATGTATTCATCCAGATGTCAATATCTTGAAGGTAAAAAGACAACTTAATACCTGTGTCATCAGGGGAATTTACTAAATAATCCGACAAATGTATCTGTTATATATATATATATATCCCTGGGTATATGAGGTGCTGTTCTGGAAGGGTATTGACACTATAGTTTGCGTCTGTAAATAGTGTCTATATATCCCATTATGGTGACATGTACAACGTACAAATTGCTGTTTGTGAATAGTACTATCTAATTAAATATGACTGACACCAACACTCAATATGTCTCTTGAAGACAATTAGTGTATATCCGTTTTGCCTTCGTTAGGTAAGTGTTTTTATATTATGCGTACGTATGTGCGTGTCTGTCTGTCTGTGTGTGTGTGTGTGTGTGTGTGTGTGAGAGAGAGAGAGAGAGAGCGAGCGAGCAATAAGATGGCTACTGCAGTGAAGCAGACACCCTTTTCTTTCCTCCCTTCTCTGATCTTTATATAAATCTACCCAGCATCTCATTCAAGGCACAACACACAGCGGTAAAAATAAAATTGTTCAAAATGGAAAAGCAGCTCTTGAGGCTCACGCTACAAAAAAATCATCATAGAGTTGTCTGTCTTGTACGGACGAAGAGTATTGTTAAATCCATCAAGGGATTACCTGCAATAGTTGTATTGCTTATACCACAACCACCCATCTCTCTCATTCTCACTGTAACTAGCTGGTAGAACTTCCTACAACACAATAAGAGTCTTATTATAATCGATTGTGTGAACTGTTTTGAAAAACTCGCCTATCGCCTACAAACGAAAGACGTGAGCGCTGCAGGATGAAAGCCATAAATAGGACAAAGAAACGACCCTATCCGTATCCGGCACCGGAGCTAATGGTATCACCAGAAGGATGCGAACGTAGATAGAAGAGAGAGCCGTGTGCAAATAGCAACAACGTTCCTGACGCAGCACACATGAAGTCTGGAGACAAAACAACCAAAGAAAAAAAAGCATAGACGGGAAAGATATAAAGTGAGAAGAAAAAAAATGGAGTGGAGAGAGAAAGAAAGAGGGAGAGAGAGGCAAAGTTCATATGAAAAGAATGTACTTACTATTCGAAAACCATATACAGCATTCCTTCTGAGCTGTATGTTTCCAGGAGTTCAACGATATGCGGGTGTTTCAGCATGTGACAAATGGTGGCCTCCCTTTTCAAATCTGCAAAAGGAAGTAAGATTATCTATCTATCTATCTAAGTAGAAAATCTGGTAGCCAAAATGCATCAGAATCTCTTTTGCTCTCACCAATCCCCACCCCCGCAAAAAAATTAAATAGAAAACTGGATACTTTAATGCATCATAATCTGTTCCCGTCTCTCTCTCTCTCTCTCTCTCTCTCTCTCTCTCTCTCTCTCTCTCTCTCTCTCTCTCTCTCTCTCCACACACACACTATATATATATATGGGTATCCTGAAAAATGCGGTTTAAAAATATATATATGTGGAAGGAATCAAATAGAGACACCAGCTGAAATTAAAACAGAAGACTTCAGCAGCAGTTGTTTCTCGAGCTACATGTAGTTTATAATTTTTTTTACCCCTCACTATGCCACTTTCTTTGAAGCCTGAAACCACACCCCATGCACAGAGAACGGAATTCATTTAACTTGCAAGCAACACAGGTGGCCTCACAAAATTATTTTCGAGAAAAGAGAATCCAATAAATAAAAGGTCAGAGTGAGGTGCAAAAAACGGAAAGGTCTAAAGCCTGTGGAAAGGTCAAAGACAAAGGTAGGAACCCCATGGAGTTTAGACGTCTATGATATTTAAATGTCAAATTGATGTGAAATATGGGAATTATACAGATACCTGATATTGCATAAGCTGCCTAGTCAGTAAAAGGAGGAATGAAATCGCAGTTTATTAGAAGGCGATATAAATGAAAGGTTTCGTGTGTAAATATGTTCGCACTGTATACGCTCTATCTCTTTTTCATACAAACACACACAAACATCAACACATACAGACACACATACGAGCCACGCATGCTGATGTGGTTAAGAAAACAGTAATACATGATTATCAGCTTATCAAAATTGTAATTCTTCAACCGTGCAGGCTATTTCTACCTAAGACACACTTCTAACTAACTGTACCCTTCTACTCATGGGCACACTTCTCCCTCAAGGCACTACCTAACGACAATCTTCTACCTAATAACACTCTTCTACTTATATTCATATTATACCTAATGGCACACTTCTACCTAAAGGGATACATCTATCTAACGTCACACCGCCACCTAACGGCACTCTTCTACCTAAAGGCACACTTTTATGTCACGTCACACTTCTACCTAATGGCACTCTTCTACCCCACGTCACACTTCTACCTAATGGCACTCTTCTATCTCACGTCACACTTCTACCTAACAGCACTATTTATCTCACGTCACACTTCTACCTAACGACACTCTTTTATTTTATATCACACTTTTACCGAACGGCACAATCTACTTCACGTCACACATCTACCTAATGGCACTCTTCTATCTCACGTCACATTTCTACCTAACCGCTGTCTTCCATCTAAAGGAACACGTCTACAAAATGGCACACTTCTACACAACAGCACTTTTCTATCTATAGACACACTTCTACATAATGACACTCTTCTATCTAAAGACACACTTCTACATAATGGCACACTTCTCCCTAACCACGTTCTTCCATCTAAAGGCACACTTCTATTTAACGGAACTCTTCTATCTACTGGCATACTTCTACCTAACGGAACTCTTCTACCCAATGTCACACTTCGACCTAATGCAACGTGTTTATTCAAAGGCACACTTCAACCTAATTTCTTTTACCTCACGTCACACTTCTGCTTTATGGCACAGTTATATCTAACGGCACTCTTTTACCTCACGTCACACTTCTGCTTTGAGGCACAGTTATATCTAATGGCACTCTTTTACCTAATATCACACTGCCACCTAATGGCACTCTTCCCTCCAACACAGGACACATTGGAAACGTCACATGGAAACCGCAAGTTCGAAATTGATGTAAGGGAAGAAAGCAACAAATCATATCTAATGACAGTTTTATTTCTTATTCTGTGTGGTAAGCATGTCTTTTGCTTGTGATATGTCTGTTATTATGCTCATTGAAATACATACTCTATAAGGTATAGAACATGTTACAGAATTAAAAAAAATAATCAAAATGGTATAATCGTATGCATACATTTATGACGAAAAATGAGAGTTCAGCATATATATTTAATGAAAATGAAGCTGTGCCAGCACTTACAATGTTGCATGGAGTTGGGACAATGTTGGACAATGCGGAATAAGGCAGGGAAATAATTAACCTGTGTACATTAAAACACAGAGTTTGGGCCAACATTGGTAAACAAAATTTTCACTTTGGTTGATGTTGGATTTGTATTGGCAAATGTAAGACTAAATTTTGAAGAAAGCTGAGCGAACTTGCATTAGATGTGGTTCGCCCAACTTTGGCCCAACGAATAAGTCTACATACGCTGGGCCAACACTAAGCCAAACAATGTGTGCTAGATGGGATGTATGCGACACCTGCATGACACCGGACATATGTGATTCTTGTGACAGCTTGACTGAAGCAAACACTACCAGTATAAAACAACAATGTGATGTCTATCCGAAGAAACACAGGTCATTCTTACTGGCGTGACACTGGAATAATATCAGACCTTAAGGAAGCAATTCTACTGTGAGATAACTGGCGAGACAGATGACTTGATGAAAACAATATCAATATGTGACTCTGGTGTGACATTTGACCAAAAACTAACAAAAGCTGCCCAGTGACCTGAATAAAACACTACAAGTCCGTAATAAAGATGTGATATCTAACCTGAAGCAAACCACTACAAATCAGTGATACCGACTTGACATCTGGCGTGAACAAACACTAGGAGTCTGATACTGGCGTGACATCTGACCTGAAGCAAACACTAGTAGTCGGTGATACTGGCGTGACATCTGACCTGAAGCAAACACTAGTAGTAGGTGATAATGGCGTGACATCTGACCTGAAGCAATCACTAGTAATCGGTGATACTGGCGTGACATCAGACCCGAAGCAATCACTAGTAATCGGTGATATTGGCGTGACCTCTGACCTGGAGAAAGCAAACTCGATGGCAGAAGACCGCACGCGATAGTTAGTGTACCAAAACAAGCACGCCGCGAAAATAGATGTCTCCATTAACTGCTGCCGACAAAATTCGATTCTCACCCTGCTCATCACATTAGCTTACACTTTATAACTACCAAAGTTTGCGATAGCAAGGAGGGTGGGTAACATCTCAGTAATATGAAATTAGGGTTCCTTTAAAAACATAAGCCTACTTAGTATATTCAATCAACGTGTATGAAATGAAGTGTTAATATTTGCTGAAGAATTCTTATCTTTTTAAATTTCCATTTTTGCTCTCCGTGTATGTTTATGCAATGCTTTGGATAAGATTGCACGGCATGCAGTTTTGAAAAGTAAAGTGAACGTCCTAGACTAAGGACTAAGAAACGCACAATGCAAAGTGAATGTCCCAGACTAAGGACTAAGAAACGCACAATGCAAAGTGAATGTCCCAGACTAAGGACTAAGAAACGCACAATGCAAAGTGAATGTCCCAGACTAAAGACTAAGAAACGCACAATGTGAAGGAACTGTCATTGGTCATCGAATAAAAAAAGGTATCGTTGCAAAGGTCAAAGAAACTCAAATCATAGCGTTTTATGAAATTTACAATATTGAAGAAACTAATTTAAGCAAAGTTGTAAGAAACAAACTGCAAGCTCCTTTTTGGAAAAAATCCCGCAGTGCAAAGGAATAATTTAACACAATGGAATACAACAGTAAAATCTCAATGGAAAGGAATCATTAACACAATGAAATGCAACACTAAACTCTCAACACAAAGGAATCCATTAAAACAAATGAATACAAAGGTAAACGTTCAATGCAAAAGAACCACTAACACAATGCAATACAACAGTAAACTCCCAATGCAAAGGAATCATTAATAGAATGCAATACAACAGTAAACTCCCAAATACAAAGGAATCATTACACAATGCAATACAACAGTAAACTCTCAATGCAACGGAATAGGAAAATCACTATTTAAAATAATAAAGAAAGTCATAATTCAAATAAACAGAAAACGAGCAATGCACAGGCATTGAGGAACCTAAAGATAAAGCACACTGAGACCTAAAGATAAAAACACTGAGGATGTTGCAAGAGTAAGGTGTGAGTTTTGAAGGAAATCGACAGGAAAGGTGAATGGAATGTGTGACAATGCCACCATAATTGTTGTTGTTGTTGTTGTTGTTATTATTATTATTATTATTATTATCCATAACTAATTACAAGTGATAAAAATCTTAATTTATGTTATTAATAATTCTACAGAATACACCACTCGTCTCTCTCACCTGCCGGATATGGGGGCGCTGTAAACGTTTCTCTATTCTACAACATTAAAGATAAACATTTACATTTACATTCACACAGTATTTCAGTATGCAGAAAACTTCTTACCAAAGGAGAAGATAAATCGGTCTTTAATCTATATTTAGTGAGCCCCCATGCACCCACTATCTCTCCAACAAAAGCAATGTTAAACACAAGTTTTAATTCATTTATTTTCGCACACTCTTTATTCACGCTTGTTACACATCGTCAAAATCAAGATAAAAATATGACATCCCTTCTTGGCGCAATAATATATTTTACAGAAGGTCAACAGTTCTACCGACTCTGATGATCAAGTTATCTAAAGCCCAGTACAAGCACTGTTCTGTATTTAGTTTAGTTTCTTTTTTTGCGTACGATGTCCATCTTTCAGCTAATGCATTATAAAAGCACTTGTACAACTTTGCCACTGGCCCGTATATACTCGTTGTGTGGAAGGTACTCAGTGCCAGTTTATTATCGTTATTTACTTCATCGAAATGGACGTAATAACCTTGAAGAACAGACGTATTTGCAAATTCTATGACAAAAGTTATGACAGTATATCAAATCGAGTATGATAATATGAATGGTCTGGTTTTCAACAATAATATTTAAACTTTAAAAGAAGTGAATACACGTTAGCGTCATATGCAGATGGTCTTGGGTTCAAATCTTGCTTTCATAATTCGGGATTTTTTCCCCCTCCAGTTAAAGACTGCTTAGATTAATGACTACGATTGTAGACTTTACTACTATTACTACTACTACTACTACTACTACTACTACTACTACTACTATTGCTACTACTACAACTTCTATTACTTCTACTACTTCTACTAGTAGTAGTGATGCTGATGCTGATGACGACTTACATAGAACTTAATCTTTAAAAAAAAATCAAACTGCATCACATTTCGACATAAAAGTTCACCATAAAATTAAGTGTATAATCATTTAAAACCACATCAAAAAGTCTTATTAACACTGTAAATTTAATTAAATGGAATGCAAAGTGGTAATATGAAACATAAATAAGTTTACAAACTGTAGCAGAAACAAACTTAGACATAGTGTTTACATATATATACAGTTTCAAGCAAGTGAAAAAAGTGTGCAAATGTTTCATGTTGATGAAAAAGAAGTGACCTTAGAAATTTATTGACCTTAATCACGATCTCTTTGTAAGACATAAGCAGCAGTTCATTCCAAGCAGATGGACTGGTATAAATGAGAGTTTTCCATTAAACGTACATTCAAAATGGAGCAGACTTTAGAATGTAAACAAAGAAAAGGGACTTCTTTTGCTCCCCGTTAAACGTACATTCAAACCGGAGCAGACTTTAGAATGTAAACAAAGAAAAGGGACTTCTTTTGCTCCCCGACGAACAAGCAGCCACTGAAGAAAGTACACAAAAGGGATGATGCTGAATGTTTTTCTCTTTCAAATGAAATGGCAAACCAGAGACACGTAATATGACATTCAAATCGAGGAAGAACAAAAACGTAATAAAAAATGATTATAATTTAAAACAGAACAGTGCATTAGCGAAAAGATCATAATCCCCCCCCCCACCAACAACAACAAAAAAAATGTTGTTGAGGCCTCATGAGGCAACCTAACATGTCTATCGCAGAGGTATGGAAATGCGACATTTAGTAGTCAGTCGGCTGTCGGGTAGAAGCGAAGTAAGTGATAAAACGATAAATATTCATCAGACCGATAGATATTCATCAGACATTCACATCCACCACTACCAATTGGGTGGGTGAGTGGGACACAGTCGACAAGCACTACACAAAGACTGCGTGCAAACAAATGTCTTATCAAGTGACCAATAAAGTCATGTTTTATGATTTAAGTTTCCGAGTAGTTCGGTGAGACGAGGAGTCAAAATGAATAAGTGACGTTGCTATACTAGCATATTTGGTGAGACGAGGATGTCAAAATGAATAAGTGACGTTGCTGTACTAGCATATTTGGTGAGACATTTCGCGCTCAGCACTCGTGTGTCGAGAAGTGCAAGAAGAAAGATGCACAAGAAAGAAAATGAGAAGGCAGAGGAAATTTAGTGTTGCTTATCGAGCGATTAGATAGGTTCAATAGAAAAGAGAAGATAAACACCAGTCATTCCAACAGATTGTTACAGCAATTAGCATACGTTACGCTAAAGTTTTCTTTGCCGTCACGTGATTTCACAGAGTGCATGCAATTGAAAGGGCGAACATAAAGTGAACAACATAAGGGTGCTTAATAGAATGATCTGGTCCCAGCCGGACGCAATATTTCCCAAGGACTGTATGTTTCTAATAAACGTGAAGAGCAATATAATTTAATACAGTTAAAATACACTTGACAATCAGGAATATTTTAAATTGAGATTTCTATTTTTCCTTACTATTTAAAATTCACCCCCCCCAAATATATATATATATGTAGGCACTTAAGCCATAAATATACATACCCTTAAATAACAAACGAATCAATGTCTGAAATCTACCTCAATGAATCTGATTACATTACTTAATTTTCCTATGAAATATGACCTTTACAAAAAGCATTTAAGCAAAGAAACAAAGGCACGCACACAAAACACGTTTTAATAGCAATTTTTTAATATATCATTAAAAGAAGACCACTCCCAAAAGTTACATATTTTCTTAATTTCAAGGATCTACTAGTAGCCAAAGTACTCAACAATCCAGTGGATTCCAACAAAAAAGTTTAAGCGACGTTTCTCGGCTTTCTATACGAACATGTTCTTGTCCGATTTACCAGATCTGTTGGTTCCATCATGCAAGTGCACGTACCATTGTGAATCACATCAGTACCACTGCCAAACAATCGACTAACGACACCATCTATCTATCTATCTATATATATATGTACGTGCAGGAATCAGCACGAATTTCGATTTGCCTAGCCTAGCAAAAGACCTTACCGATGGCACTATTTTAAGCGTAGGTATCTCCCTTCGAATCAGTTTGGGACCCTCCCTAACGAGTGGCTCGTTCCAGACAGAACCCTACTGCCTTGTCAATACCTATTTGTTTGGCTCTACAGCAAAAGACGCCCCCTGATTTCTGAGCATGGAGATTTGGGGAAAAGCTTGTCTGATCTACGATAATAGCACCTCCCCACGGGCATTTTGCTATGCTTAGAACTTAAAATTAAAAGTGTCGTGAACTTCCTTTATTGGTATTCTTAGCAAACCAGAGGAATGAAAAGGTGTTCACCCCGTGGCTAAGCGCATCGTGCGCGTGGGATGAAAGAGTTTAACAAAGAAAAAAATTTAAACGATTTCCTTTCCTGAGAAAAAAAGAAACACGAAAAATATTTCTATGTACGCTAGCTATTTTCCGTCTTTTCTTAGGAAGTACGACGCTAATCTATTAATATACGTATATATATATATATATAAATACTGAAATAGAAATTAACTCCAAGAAACAAAGGAAGTGGAGTGGAGTAGTAAGCCAACATTAAAAAAAAAAGAAGGCAACCAAGTATTTCCAGACGTGCAATCATGGTTCGTTAACTTCTGGAAGAGACTAGTCTCCGATGGACACGCTCTGCCAAACCAAGATTCTAGGCCGAGATGGCAGAAGCTCTGCGTTTTCGCCTCACGCGCAGACTTTTGGACAGAACCAGAGATTGCGAGATTGCTTAAACTAGATTGCATGCACTTGATAAGAAATTCTCCGTCGTCCAAATTGAAATCGCAATGTACCCTGGAAACAATAATTGTTAACATGGAAGGCACGAACTGATGTAATATTTAGAAACGTTTGTTTTCTCGGGCTAGAATGTGTCCTTTGAAGAGATGGTATTCTATGAGCTCACTGTATACAGAGCATTACATTGTGACACGTTAGCAAGAGGATCTCGGGCTAGAATGTGTCCTTTGAAGAGATGGTATTCTATGAGCTCACTGTATACAGAGCATGACATCGTGACACGTTAGTAAGAGGATCAAGTACATTACACTTGTTAACATAATGAGAGCATGCACGGTTACGTTCTGAAATAATGAGTATCTACACTTTGCAAAATAGTACAACAGCAAAGCAATCTACCTGACATCAGTAAATAAAATCAATTATCAGTCGTTGAAGTGCTTCATAAAAGACAGGGTAATCAGCCGTTGCATGGATATATGTGACTTAGTATCGCCAATCAAACATAGACATTTTAATGAAATGGATATCTTACTAATAAACCAATGATGTATAGACAGTTTCACGAAACAACAGCTGATGTATAGACAGCTTCATGAAACAACAGCTGATGTATAGACAGCTTCCTGAAACAACGGTTGATGAATAGGCAGCTTCCTGAAACAACAGCTGATGTATAGATAGCTTCCTGAAACAACAATTGATGAATAGGCAGCTTCCTGAAACAACAGTTGATGACTAGGTAGCTTCATGAAACAACAGCTGATGTATAGACATCTTCATGAAACAACAATTGATGAATAGGCAGATTTATGAAACAACAGCTGATGTATAGAAAGCTTCATGAAACAACAGCTGATTTATAAGCAAGCAGCTTCACATTAAATGATGCAAGTCTACCAAATACAAATACACCAACAAACGGTCGACCTGGTACTAAACAAAAATCAAACACATGTTCATAGCAATAACAATTAATGATGAAATACATTTTAATAAATTATCAATGTAGCCAGTTCCTAGTGTCCATTTCTCGTTGTCTAAGGACGACATTTTCAAAATCTGGTGGTACTGCCTGCCTCCTGTGGCAGTTAAACGACAGGCAAAAATTAACAATGCAAACTTTGGAAGATCATCGCCGTTCTGCATATTTCAGATACTAAGAACCAAAGATTTTCCATTATAATTCAACTCAGTAGTGGCCCATCACCACCAACACTACACTACACACACACACACACACACACACACACACACACACACACACACACACACACATTTTTCGCATCACACGTCAAGGACGAAAAGTAAAGGTCAATAAACTTTAATGAACTCTATGCTGGCAAGGTCACAAGCAGGCTAATCATTGTCCGACTATCAATAAAAAAGCTAAAGTTTGAATTCCTTGCACTCTCGACTATATCTATTCCTTTTCACTTAACTCCACGGAAAGATCCCAGAAGCAGTTACTCTTGTTCCAAAGTAACTGTAAGTCTTGGCATCTACCACTTCAGAGATTAAATGCTAACTAAGACTGCTCTGATGGACTAATTAATAAACCAGATCAGAATGCCAAGCGGCTCGAACAGGATGATAAATAATGCATATGCGTGGCGCGGATATGGATGTATGTGTGTGTTTTTATTCAGGGGAGGGAGAGAGAACAAGAGTAAGCACAAAGCTGTAACTGAGCACAGGAATAAAATTACAAAAGATTATTATTTTTTTTACAATCCTTGGACATATGAAAGAAACATGTGCAAAACTCGTACTGTTTTAATCTCTCAATTAAAAATGCCATAAATAGCAAAATGCCACAAAATGCTTGAAACGCACACAAACACGATCGCGCGCGTTCTGATGACAAGGGAATGCACATCTACATAACGGTCTTGCGGTCTGTCATGGGAAAGTTGTCTGTACGTGTATTACATAAAGTTAAAGTAGGCTTACTTGAAATATAAAGGCACCCAATGTCTGTATGCGTATTAAATAAGGTTAAAGTTGGCTTGAAATATAAAGGCACCCAATGTCTGTATGTGTATTAAATAAGGTTAAAGTTGGCTTACTTGAAATATAAAGGCACCCAATGTCTGTATGTGTATTAAATAAGGTTAAAGTTGGCTTACTTGAAACATAAAAGCACCCAATGTCTGTATGAAAATAAAAGAAAAAAGCCTTCTGGAAACATTAAAAGACCCACTAAATGTCTTTAAAAGCGCTTTACCGCAAACATTAGAAAGAAAAATGCAAACTGACATATTCTGAATTATTATTTACATTATACAGGAATTTAATAATTAGCCTAATAACATTTTCTTTAAAATAACATTTCTCTCACATCTTGGGAGGCGCATATCTGTGAATAAAAAAATCTAAAAATAGCCGGTCAAAATTGTCAGTTAAAGCTCGCTGGCATCTGACTTTAAGAAAGTTTTTTCTTTCTTAGGGCAAGGAAAAAAAGCAAGCAATGAAAGGAATAATTAAAGCAAACGACAGTTAGAATCAACTAATCGTCGAGAAGAGATTTGTGCTTTATAAACTTTTTCCCTGTATGCCCACTCTCTCCTCTGTGCACTACTACCCGCTCATTACTCTACATTACCCGTTCATTACTATACACTACCCGTTCATTACTGTACGCTACCCGTTCACTTCTGTATACTACCCGCTCATTACTGTACACTACCCGTTCATTACTATACACAACCCGTTCATTACTTTACTGTTGATCTCTCTCTACTTTATTCTAATCCTGATAATCTCTTCTCTAGCTTGTTTTAGTACTGCTGATCTCTAGTTTACTCCAATACTGTTGATCTTTTCTCCAGCTTTCTCCAGCTTTCTCTTCTCTAGTTTACGCTAGTAGTATTGATCTCTTCACTAGTATAGTACTGCGATCTCTTCTCTAGTTTATCCCCAAACTGTTGATCTCTTTTCTAGTTTAGTACTGTTGGTCGGTAGTTTATTTTAGTATTGTTAATCTCTAGTTTATTTTAGTCCTGTTGATCTCTTTGCTTTACTCTAGTACTGTTGATGTCTTCTTTAGAATACTTTGGTTCTGATGATCTCTTGTCAAGTAAACAATGTTCCATTCATCTCTTCTCAAGTAATATTGGTCACTTTTACTCAGAAGCTGTTTATCTTTTCTTTAGTTTGCTCTGGCATTGTTGAACTCTTCTTTAATTTGTTCTGGTAATGTTGTTCTATTTTCTTGTTTAATCCAGTAATGCTGATCGGCTTTCTAGTTTAATGTGGTACTTTTGATTTGTTTTCCACTTCTCTCTAGTATTTTGAACTGTTTTATAGTTTACTCTGGCTTTGTTGATCTAGACAGCTCTGCTATTGACCGAGACTGCTCTTGTTCAAGAAAGTGGAATATTATTTGGCTTGGGTGTGAGGTAAGGTATAAAGAGACTATATTATGCCCAAAGTAAATACGCCTGCCGGTGGTAATCGAGACTTGGCCTATGTCTATGTGCACTTGAGAGATAAAGAAGACGGAGAGACGTTAACGGAAAAATGTAGTCTTGAAATACAAAAACTTAATATACAGAATAAGAAATCAAAGATAATCTGCAAACAGATCACGAACAAACAACAAGTTAAAATGCTTCTGTTTTCATTTTAAATATTATTTACACATTTAAGTTTATTATTATTAATATGCAAGCATCATTCAGCAACTAATTAAATGTAATTAATTCAATACATATTGTTGTTATTTAGTGTGCACCGAGGGACTGTGGAGACAATTCAATATACAATGTTCTTGTTATTGAGTTGCACCGAGGGAATGTGGAGACAGAAACTCGACAAAGTGAACCAAAGAAACGGAAGGATCAATCGTTAAAACATAATAACTTAAAAATAAAAAAAAAACTGTTTTTATGTTAATAATTTATTTCAGTGGTCTACTAGGTCGCCATAGATAAGCTCTGAGGAATCAACCCTTCTTCCCGACACTATGAATTTTATGGCAATCGATGGCTGCTGTGTGCAATTATGAAGGGAAAAAATGTCTTAAATGAAGAAAATAAAAAAGGTAAAGGGAGTAAATAAACAAAATACTTGCTCGCAGGAGTGTGTGCGCGCGCACGAGCGCATTTTTGTGTGTATATATCTCATAAAAAAAAAAAAAAATAAATATGCCCACCCATGATATAAAACTGTTTCCGACAATCGCTGAACACCATGATCACATAGTTTCTGCGCATACAAACCGCGAGTTGCCTTGACTTTTAAAAACAGCTTGCAGGCACTCGCCTTCAGTTTCACAGCTATTTTGGGACAATTGGGTTAACAAGCCATCTGACACCTCACTTGGAGTGACGTATTAACTAATATCGCAGACACACTATGTGCCGTGTGCTAGAAATGGGTTACCCTATTAGAGTATGTTTATATGAAAGAAGTAGAGAGTATTTTTTTTTCTTTTTGCGCCAGTTATTTCAGTTCCGATTCCAAGGGCACTGCTAATACAATACCCTTTCTTGATGAACCAGTAGCAAGTACTTTTTGTAGAAACTCTTAGTTTGATCACTTTCTTCTGATTATCGCGACATTTCTCTTGTTGTAACCATACTCTTTTGATTATCGCGACATTTCTCTTGTTGTCACCATACTCTTCTGATTATCGCGACATTTCTCTTGTTGTAACCATACTCTTTTGATTATCGCGACATTTCTCTTGTTGTCACCATACTCTTCTGATTATCGCGACATTTCTTATTATTATAGTCATACTATTCTTTCTAAGACTGTTATTTATTCATCTTATTATCGCGGCCCCCCTCTTTCCTTTACAGACCTCTATTATCATAACACTTCTATTATTATGGTAAATCTTTTCTTATCATCATAACAGTTCTGCTATTATCGTAATACTTCTCTTGTCATAACACTCCTGCTATTATCACTGCCCTTTTACTGTTCTGGAAGTTATCTTTATCCTATTAATACGCACACTTTTTAGTGTCATAAAACTCCTTTCATTATTACTACCAGTTAAAATCAAGCAGTATGTTATTATTATAACATTCCTAATATCGTAACACTCTTCGTATTAATATTACATTCCCGTTATTATCATCGCATACCTCTTTATCACTTCGCAACTCAGTCTTCATACTATCAATGCATTCCTATATCTCATTCATCTCAGCATCGTGACACACATATTTTATATGGTCATCACACTCTCCTCATAATACCACTGCACTTTCCTGATCAGCAACCACTTTTCTTTCCTGATCACACAATCATATTATCACAATTCTCTTCCTACTATCACTGCACTAATGTATCATTTGCATTATCAAATATTTGTTCTATTATCACTCCACTAATATCTTACTTCATTAAAACATGCTATTTTTATAATAATTGAACTAATATATCATTTGGTTATCAAATATTTTTTTTTATTATCACAGCACAAATCCATTATTTCATTATCAAACATATTTTATATAATCACTGCTATCTATAATTTTCATTATCACATTATCATCCCATTACTACACAATTCTTTTATTAAATGCATTCCTCTTTAATCTTATGATATTCCTCTGTTCTTTTCTCCTCTCTATTCTTATCACCTGTGACGTCTGGTGGAGTGGGTCATGTCATCTTATTATCATCTCTCTCCTATTATCACATTCCTCTTCCTATTAATCACCTTTATTATCATCCTTTTATTTCCACACTCCTTTAACTATAATTAATTCACTCATCCTTTTACAAATTATCACTGCGGTTCTCTTAATATCACTACACTTCTTATTATCAACAAGCTCCTCTTTTATTTTATTATTCCATTTCTCAAATAATATATTATTATCATGAATGAGAAAACATCGTCGCTTTCCTAATATTATCACCACAACTCTCTTGCGACCAATCTTATTGTTATCACTTTAAAAACGCACAGACTACGAGTAAACAAATCTAATGACTAGAATTTGGGTCAAACATATCAATTAAACACAACATCTGATGATTCTGTGATCGAAAGTTTTGTGAAGAAAGTTCTTCTCTTTCTGGCTTGAAAATGTACTTTCGTGAAAAGGACAAGACAATTAATTTAAGAACCCTGGTGAAAAGAATCTTAAGACATCCAAAAGAACCTGAGAAGAATCTAACGGAAGACACACATAAACATCAAAATGCATCAGACTAGGATCCTGCACTCTGATCAAATAATAAGCCGCTAATAATATAATTATTATATAAAATAAATAAATAAAATACATGTCGTTAATTTTCAGATGAAAGACAGCTTTAGACAATAATTAGTAAATTCTATAATCTGTCAGACAAATTAAGTAATCATATTTTTTCAATGGCACACTGCAGGTAATTATTACCAGTTGCAAAAGAGTTTCACTCGCATTGACAGCTCCATTATTTCTTTTGAAATGGAAATTATTTTATTTTATGAAGAGCTACCTAAAAATACAGACGAACGAAAGGAAGGAAGAAGAACTCTCAAGGAAAAAACGTTCCCCCCCCCCCCCCTCAAGCGCATCTCTTCATCTTTCATAAAACAAGTTTCGGTTGCAGGGGAGACAAGAACCACTGTGGCTGTTGACTAAAGCGGTGAAGTGTTTTACACTTAACTCCCCTAATCAAGAAGTTCTAAAAGCGTGTGTGCACGTTTTGTTTTTCAAATGGAAAGTGTTGAATGAAAAGAGCAGCTTAACCCAAAGTGCTACTAAACGATGCTAAAGAAATCTTCTTTATAAAGTGAAATTTTATCTGCAGTTCAGGTCTTTCATTAACCTGCTTGAGTGGAAGGTCTTTCAGTTCGAATGTAATATCGAAGGTAGTACGACTCCTGAATAATTAATTTGAACTACTCAGTAAGTTCAAGTGCTGCAAATATAAATAGCATAATCTCATATCGCTATTAATTCGTTCCTTGCCATTCCTGATAGCTGAATGCTATGTCATTTGCTGCAAATAATATCAATGGCTAGATTAGTTCTATCGATACTACTTTATTCTGTGCCATTCTTGGTGGATAAATGCTATGTCACTTGCTGCAAAATAAAATAAATTTAACAATGGCTATTTTATCTCCTATCGATATTACTTTATTCTGTGCCATTTTTGGTGTATAAATGCTATGTCATTTTATGCAAATAATAACAATAGCTAGATTATCTCTATTGATACTACTTTATTCTGTGCCATTTTTTATAGATAAATGTCATGCCATTTGCTGTAAAATATAGAGAACAATGGCCAAACCATTTCCTATCGATGTCGTTTTATTCCTGCCAGTCGTGATACTAAATGTCATGAGATATTCCCCACGAGACTAAATATTAATAGACATTGCACGCGCTCATGACTAATACACAACTCTCACAGATGTGCAGTGAGAGCGAACAACTATACAAACAGTTTGGCTCAAATTAACTCATTCTCACTTTACTAAAATTTTATTTCTGCATACTACAAACATATCTTGATTCAGAAATTCAAATTGCTTCCAACAAACTCTACCTAGGCTAATTTTATTAGGCTGTCGTTATATGTCGTTTAACTAAGAAATTAGGTGTTCCAAAGAATGCGTTGTTAAAGTGTGAAAATAAATTCTTTTTGAAAAAAGTATGTGCACGTGTTTGTGTGCGCGTACGTGCGAGCAATGCTCGTTTATGTATTTAACAAACTTTAGCAATAATTATTTCCCAATTCAGATTTCATGACTCCGAGTAACGACAATCACGTGATTATATTTAACCAAGACAGGTGTCTGAGTTTTAAGATTCAAACGAACAAAGCGTTGTAAGAAATACACCTGAACCTGTCTCTTCCCGACACACACACACACACACACACAAACAAAACAAAGGCCATCACGCTCCCCAATATATTTTACAAGTCCCCCCCTCTCACCAACACATACCCAAACACAGACATACACACACCACACACACAAACCTCAGTGTCTAATGGCGATCTCAAACACCGATCAGTTTTAAAAGGCACCCGTTGTTTAAGCTGAAAGTAAGGGTGCGCGAAAAGCCTACCTTCTGTCGTGAGTCCGGGGCTGGAAGTGAACTTGGCCACGTCTACAATTTTCACCGCAAACTGTTGCTGGGTCTCTCTGTGAAGACATCTCCGTACGATGCTAAACGGACCTCTGCAAGCAGAAATTAGCATAATGGTCAGTCAGTCAAATTCATTACTATCGACAAAGACAAGCACAACAACAAATAATACAAATAAAAAGCCCATCACTACCCTACCATCACCCAAGAGAAACAAAACCCTCTGAACTTGGTTTCTTGTATATGTTCCATTTCCGTGGTTGATGATGGGAATTCCTACCACATCTCTGAATATAAATGTTCATTTGAAGAGGAGATTGTGATGCCAACGTCACCTTGATAATGGTTATGATTACTAATTAATCATCCATAAGTAATTGCAAGTGAAGAGGATCTTAATTTATGATACTAATAATTCTCCAGAAGACACCACTCGTCTCTCTCACGTGGAGGATATGCGGGTGCTGTAAACATTTTCTCTCTTCCATAACATTCAACACAAACATTTACCGTCACACAGTATTTATGCAGGTGGAAAATATTTTACTAAAGGAGAAGACAAATCAATCTTTAATCTATATTTAGCGAACCCCCAATCCAAGCACTTTCTTTTCCAACATAAGATTATTAGTATGTGTAAGAAAGTCAATAAATTTAACAATTAATTTATTAACTCAACAATCAAATATACATAAATACAGTGAAACATATTACTTGACATCAATATTTTCATGAAACCACATTCAAATAATTTTAATACCAATACAATCATATGTCCTAAAACACAATTCAACAAATTAGTTTTAATACAAACCGCAGGATATTTCTTATCAGAGAACAGAAATAAAGTTATTAGAGATAAGTGATAATAGTTTGTACATAACCTGGTTTAGGCTGTCTCAACAGTCTTTAGCATGCTTTTTATACACTGTCAAAAGTTTATTGTTTCGTTATTACTGACACTTCCATGTGCTTCACTTCTCAGGTTGTTGAGCTCTGATTAGCTGCTATTTTCTTCAGACTAAACTGGGTGCTCCTTTGCTGTATTATCTCCATATCAACAACTGTGCTAATTTCCAGTAACTTCCTTGTACCAGAAATTGTTTATGTAGTCAGCATACTTTGCTACCATACATCAATGGATTACAGTGTATTACTTCGCTTACTGACTGCAGTAGATACTTCTCACGTCTTCCATGGTCGTAGTGGTTTATAATCAGTAAAGCAGAAGACTCAGATGAAACAAGGAAAGGCTGTTTTTCCCTATAAAATATAATCAGGGAACAAATGCTAAGTTTCCAGTTTATTCATTTTTAACGCCATTCTTTCTTACACTTAAGTCTTAACTTACAGTTTCCTGAAATAGTATTTATTAGCATAATACACACATACAACATAATAAATACAGCACAATAGTTTTATGAGCAGGCTCACTAGAAACAATGTCAAGTGTTTAGCATACTACAGATAAGCATCATAGTTTGCATTTTCTAGAAATAATAGTCTACTCATATAATATATCTCTATGTAATGCCAAGTATTACATATCAATAGCAAAAATCCATTCTCTCTCAGTCAGTCAGTTAACTCATCCATAAGCTAATGGCTTTCAGAACAGGATTTCTTTCCACTCCAAATTCAAGTGATTAGACAATATAATTAGACAATATAATTACAGCAGGTAAACTTTTGATTTCAGCCCATTGGCTGGTCTCGTTCTCATAAATCTTAACCATTGGATAATTTTAAAAAAAGCTCATCCAGTTGGAACTGGTTTGCATTGCATCAGCAATTTTTAGCATATTCTCAATTTGAGTTGTTTACTCCCAATCTGACAATGACAAAAATACCATCATAAGGAGTGCCCCCAAATCAGTTAACTTCGACAATTTAACAATTTATATAATAATTAATTCTAGAAAGAGGGATAGGCAAATTTACTCTGCCACAGAGATGTTATCTATACTTTATATATTTGGAAATGTTATGATAAAGTTTATTTCTGAAGCAAAAGTCGGTGTTGGATAGAAGTGGGGAGAGGGGAAGAGAGAGAGAGAGAGAGAGAGAGAGAGAGAGAGAGAGAGAGAGAGAGAGAGAGAGAGAGAGAGAGAGAGAGAGAGAGAAAAGTTGTTTTGATTGAATGGTGCACGTTGAGAAATTAGCATCGAGTAGGATTATCATTTTCGTGGAGACCTTTCATGGCATGTATGATGATGTGCAGTAAAGTCCCGTACACTAAATGGATTAAATCTACGTCTCGTTTGAATCAAGACCTCTTTATCTGTTGTTCCAACTTTCAGGTTGACGTAACTCCGAATTTTTGTTAATGGATAGGTGATATGTGTGTTGACAGAATGTGGATGTAAAAAAGGTTAAATAGTAAAAGAAAATAATAATAATTTTGGGTTTATTTAAATTCGACTGATTAAAATAGTTAGTCTGGGTAGACATGAGCGTGGTTTCTAGACAGAGAACTGGGGTGCAGATCCCCAGACTTCACACTTTGCAAACACACTCTGTGGGTGAGGCGTTGTGTGTATCGAGTCCCACTTGTCACGTATGGGTTGTAAATGAAAAATCTTAATGGAACCAAAGACAGACCCTTGGCTAGAACAAAATGATTTTTTTAGTTCTGTCTTTTAGGCTTGAGTGCCTATGATGGAACTGTTCATATGAAGTGGTGATGATGGTCTGCCAGATAGCCACGTTGTCGCCAAATTAAGTCTTGCATGGGGAGAGAGGGCAGTGCACACGCTAGTTGTCGCCAAATTACGTCTTGCAAGGGGAGAGAGAGCAGTGCACACGCTAGCTTTCACCAAGTTAAAGACCAAATGAAATGGAATCTAGGTCAAACGTAGTGTGTGAACGAGATTTGCCCCGTTATTAAGACACAATCCCAAGCCCTCACGGTAAAAATAACAAGCAGAAGTGAGTCACGAATGGGAGTCAAATGGTCGCCAATGCAATTTTCTCTGGTATAAAGTACACTTTGATCCAATTCGTGCTGATGACAGCGAAAGTTCATCTGATAATAGTTCGCATACCATTTCTAATGATGATGGAGATACTGAGGAAACAGTGACTGACGATGACCGTGAGGGGTAAGTTACTTTTCTTCTAATATGTAGTAACGGTACTACATGTCATACGTTTGTTGTCATCGTCAAGCTCATAGGATTCTATTATTAAAATGAGTTATGTATGATTTTATATGAATGATGAAAACTGTTTAAGTAGTCTTGTAATTGTCATTATTATATGTATTACATTTAATACAAATATTTATTACTATTAGTGATAGTATTAACGATCTGTACTAATACTAATATAAAGAGAATAGCAGTTTAGTTATTTTTTTTAATAAGTGATTATCATTCTGTATATGATTTAAATTATGATTTAAATTTATTTTATGTTCTAACGACGAATAATATAGAGAATAACAGTATAGTCTTGTTTTTTGAGTGATTATTATACGAATTATAAATATATATATAAATTTTAATTACTTTATCGAGAGTCATTTCTTTTATATTTCTCTCTATACATTTGCATGTTTGTACATGAATATCTATATAAATGTTATGTGCTTATTTTTGTGTATGTACTGTTTTATGTATTTAGAAATGTTAATCAAATCTTTTAAATTTAACAATTAATGTACTTTGTAGATGTGTTATAGCCTTAAGTAGTATTTGGTATAGCCTTAAGTAGTATGTGTTATAGCCTTAAGTAGTATTTGGTATAGTACTTTGTAAATGCGTTATAGCCTTAAGTAGTATGTGTTATAGCCTTAAGTAGTATTTAGTATAGTGCTTTGTAGATGTGTTACATCCTTAAATAGTATTTGGTATAGTACTTTGTAGATGTGTTACATCCTTAAATAGTATTTGGTATAGTACATTTATTATAAAAATCACCTCGCGACAAGGAAAAGTGATCTTTCACTCATCTATTTAAACGAATAATGGCAAGGGTGACCCGTCAAAACCGCGAACGACAAATGCGCGATAAACATCACCAAGTAAAGAATGGCAGGAAGTGTTATGTATGTTCGCTCTATTACGTAACTTCTTTTCATTCTTTTCATTACCTTTGTGTACGGATTATTTGCACGTAGAATCTCTTAATATTGATCTTTATGGTGAAATTATTAAGATTAGATATATGCTTCATTCTTTTCATTACCTTTGTGTAAGGATTATTTGCACGTAGTATCTCTTAATATTGATCTTTATGGTGAAATTATTAAGATTTGATGTATGCTTCATTCTTTTCATTGCATTTGTGTAAGGATTATTTACACGTAGTATCTCATAATAGTGATATTTAAATAAAATTATTAAGATTTGATGTATGCTTCATTCTTTTCATTGCCTTATTTTGAGGATTATTTGCACTCAGTATCTCTTAACATTGCTTTGTGTATCGTAATATTGATATCTACGTATGTTATTATTACATTCTTGTATGATTTAACATGTATCATCGCGATTTTGTCGATCGCGATTTTGTCGGCGCGATTTTGTCGGCGCGATTTTGTCCATCGCGGTTTTGTCGGCGCGCATTTGTCGTTCGCGGTTTTGTCGGTGAACCAATGGCAAAACCATATTCAATAAATGTGTAAGGGAGTGTATGCATGTGTATGTGTGTGAGAGTGTGCGCATCAGTGTTCTCTTTCCAATTCTGTTTTTTATGGGCGTTAAACTCCGAAAATCTCAATCACACTGAAGCATAACGCGCACGCATACACACTTATGCACGTGCATTTACACACAGATACGTCACTGTCTGTCTTTCTCTCTCCACTTAATAGAATATAAATCATAATAAAGAGGCTGTTTTACTTAATAAAAATGCACGTTTGTTTAATAAATGTCCTTATGCCATTCATCATGCAGTATTATTACATTTGGAAGACAAGTGCACCATATGAGAGGACAGGTCATTGCACATTTTTCACTTTCACCGAATGTCCTGGGGTGGTGGTGGGTGGTGGTGTATTAGGTATCAATACCTAATTTACCGCATTTCCCCCATCCCTCAATCTCCCCAGAAATAGGTGTTGATACAACGAGATGGCGGGGAGTGCTAAAACAAGCGCAAATAAATCTGCATACCACGTGCCTATTGATGAGTAGATAACTCTGTTAGTGGAAATGATTTCCCGTTCATTTTCATATCTAATAGAACAAAGCACAACCAGGTGGCGCGGTAGTTCGCTTGCTTCCCCACTCAGAACACAGCGTGAGACACTGCATACGATATTATTAATAAGTGATTCATTTGTGCTCTAAAGAAGAAATGGCCATAGTTAAGGTGTGAAGAATATATAAATCAAAATGTTGCAGCTGTCATTGTAATTACTTTTAGACGCAAGCCTTGAAACCTACTGAAAACTCACGTGCATCGAAATGCGGCAGGTTTGGTGAATGACCAGACTAAAGAAAAAACGATTACATATATGTTAATGATTCTATGTTGTTTTTTTTTAAATTAAAAGGTGGTTGTTTTGGTTGGATGGTGACGCATTCATTTATCATATTAAGTTTTTAGCGCGGGTGTTGTATTGTGGTCTTTTTAGCTAGTTTACTGGGTCTCTTTAGCTAGTTTACTGGATTCCTTTGAATTCATCTTCGATTGCAACTCGTTTTCTTTTTCCAGGTCCGGACAATATCAGACCGGGGTTTTTTTTTTTGTTTTTTTTTTTTGAGTGGTGGCGCGTGGTTTCTTTCTGGCTGGTAAACTTCAATGCTACAGGCACGCATTTACGCATGTGTAAGTGAAGAAGAAATTGGCAGAATATGTTCGCAATTTTACATGTGTAAATCAAGGGGAAAAAATACGCATTCTTATGTCATCATGTCGTCTAAGTGTACTTAACTGTAAGACAGGAATACATGAGCAGTATGTCATCTTCATTTCACGTAACCGTACTTAACTTTTGGTCCATCCCCATTGGTTGAAGTTGTTATGAACAAGTGAGAGATAGTTAAAAAAAACAAAAAAACAAAAAAAAAAAAAACAACAAAAAAAACTTTTCATCCAGTTGGAAATGGTTTGGATTTCTTCAGCAAGTTCTAGCATATTCTCTACCTGAGTTGCTTACTCCAACTCTGACAGGTAAAAATATCAGCATTAGCAGTGCCCAAGGTCATGTCACTTTGACATTTTTAAATTTCATATAACAATTAAGTCTAGAAATAGGGATAGGCAAATTTACTCAGCCACACATTTATTTTTTTGCAAACAACAAATTAACTATCTCTTTTAGATATAGTTTTATGCTAACCATTATGAAATATTCTATTATCACTTTAAAAATTACTGCATTACTTCACTTCGATGTAGAAAAGAAGGAATAAAAACAGGACACGATAAAAATAATAAAAGAAAAAAATAATAGTGAAGATTTGTGACTATCGAGTAAAAACCACGATGCTCACTGACGATAAGCATGTTCAAGTCCACAAAATCAGCGATACTAACTGACAACAAGCATGTTCAAGTCCACAAAATCAGCGATACTAACTGACAACAAGCATGTTCAAGTCCATAAAACCAGCGAAACTCACTGAAATAAGCATATTCAAATCCACAAAACCAACGATGCTAACTGACAACAAACTTGTTCAAGTCCACAAAACAAGCGACGCTAGCAGCCAAAGAAAGAATCAAACGCTATTTTCAGAGGCTGATTGATTTTGTACACAATATGCCAGGTACAAAATTCGCTTTGAATATTTCTGCCAATACCTGTCATAGAGATGAACCCGCACAACAAGCCAGAGTCAAAGAAGGAAGACTTTCAAAGAAATTAGCAACACGTTGACGAACTCAATCAATACGAGCCGGAGATCAGCCTTTAAAGCTTACTTCGGATACCGTATGGTTTCTGCCAGACCATTTGTACGTTAAAGTCGATGGCACCCCTTTTGTACGTCAGTGACCTACTTTTTTAAGTTAAAAAAAATCGTTGGTTCTCCACTGTGGCTACTTTATTCGTTATAATGGTAGGTTTCGTGGGTTATTTTGATGATGATCAATAAGAACAAACTAGCAATCTCAAAGAAGGCTATGGATATAATGTGAATATATTCGTGTGTATGTGTGTGTATGTGTGTGTGCGCACGCGCATAAGCATTTATATAATCTGATTATTGTACTGCAAGAGAAAGTCATGCAAACATGCTTCTTCGCGTAAACACTGACAGAACTGAGAAATAACTGTGTCATTAGCTAAACACTGTAAATGAAATTTGTCACTAGGTTGACGCAAAACAATGTAAAACTGTCACTAGCTTGACGTTGAACACTGTCATTATTTGACCATAAACCCATAACAATTGTATCATTAGCTTGACGCTAAACAATGTAAATGAACTGTGATACCAAACACTGTAAAACAACTTTGTCATAAGCTTGACACCAAACATTGTATAAGGACTGTAGCATTAGCTCGACGCTATAAACTGAAAAGAACTGTGTCATTAACTAGACATAAAAACCGAGGGGTCATTAGCTTGACACCGAAAACTGTAAAACAATTGTGTCATTAGCTTGATGCTAAGCAATGTAAATGAACTGTCACCAGCTTGACGCTAAACACTGTAAAACAACAGTGTCATAGCTTGATGCTAAACGCTGAAACAAAAATATGTCATTAGCATTACGCAAAACACTTTTGAAAATAACTGTCATTATCTTGAAGCTGCAATATGAAACATAATGACATTGTTATGGAATTCTGTCATAAGGCTGAATAAATGTGTAATGCTGGAAGTAACACATACTGTGTAACACGTTAGAAGGAACAGGTAATATGCAATATTTTGGAAGTAAAACTCTGAGCAGGCTGTTAGATGTTGGAAGCGATTGCAGTTTGTATAAAATATGCTGCACACAGATTACAGAAGTGTGGCATCCTTACAGTGGTGCTATGAAAAATGATGAATATTATTTCTTTTAAGAAAATATGCAATGAAATCCAACTCGGAGACAAGCAAAAATTCAAACATAAATGAGTAAAATAATAAATGTCAGGGCGACAAGAAATATTTACAAGTAGCAATCAATACAAACACAGCGCATTGTCAACAGGACGTAGCAATACTTGCGTCATGATGTAAAGTTGACACGGCAGTGGTGCAGTATTAACAAAAATCTGACACTGTCTGGCAGTACTAGTGTTGGATAAAAGTGTCTGCATTACAGTGATACATAATTAAGCGTGAGAAATATGATACTGACTGGAAGTATCATTGTTGGATAATCATGCTGATAAACATTACAGTGATACAGAATTAAACGTGACAAATATGGCACTGTCTGGCGAGACCATTGTTGGATAATCATGCTGACATTACAGTGACACAGAATTAAACGTGATACATATGACACTGAGTGGCAGTAACTAGTGTAGAGTAATTACGCTTCTAAGATATATTTTGAAAACATATATTGATATAATTGTGAAAAGCAGTCGGACGGAAAACATATAACATATATTTTGAAAACATATATTGATATAATTGTGAAAAGCAGTCAGACGGAAAACACTTTAAAAAAGCATACATGTATTACATTCAGAAAGTATGACCAAATGAATTGCTTCTTATTTGTAAAAATACATGCTAAAAAGGCACTGTCTACTTTATATTAGCATGCTGAAATAGCAGATGAAGTGAGAAGAGTAGTTGTTTGTGCCTAGTTAATTGTGTTTTCATTGGAATATTCATGTGTAAAGTTCCTATAGTGTTGTGCTGTCCAGTTACGTTAGGCCTGATTGAATTTCGTTGGGGTAATCTGAATTCTACTATCAAGTTGCTATCCCCAACTGTGTGTCAGTGTGTGCCAGTTTGCCAATGTGTCAGTGTGTCAGTGTGTGTCAGCAAGTTCAAGCTAAGTTTAAGTGGTGTCTGAAAATGTCTGTAAATAGAGTAGTAGCGCTACTTCCTCAGGGATTAAGTAGTTAACTGTAGAAGTAGAAATCCCGTAGTCTGACTTCGCTATGAAGTCAAAGTGGAATAATTCGCTGGGAAATGAGAGGTTATTCCTTAAAAGCTTGTTTATGTTAAAACAAGATAGTACTAAGTAGTGGAGAATTCTTTGTCCCCATCCTTTGACAGAATTAATAGATCTGTTCTTTGATTTGGTTTTGATTCGATGTATGATTCGTTTGACTGCTTCACTGTTGATGGTGAGTTTGTTTGAGCTTGTACAGGTCTGTTCTATGTTTGGGGTTTCGATTGTCTGAGTTTCTATTTGAACGGTGTAGTTGTTTTCTGTTAAAGTGAATTGCCAAGCTTTCAACCAAAGCCGGTCTCAGTTACATCACATGACACCCAACAACACAAGAAGGCTTTCGCTTACTCTTCAATTGCTGTGTTTCACTGACTCATGCTCCGTTATATGTGTAATAAAATATAAATAACAATCGATAAAAACCCACACACTATAGAACGCATGTATCTACTGTCAACGAATGGGGACAAGGAATTGTGAAGTAATATATGTCTATTTATTATCTAAATGTTTGCAGTACATTTTTTAAAGTAAATAAACAACACTTACTGTATGATTCTAAGTGATTCGTCTAAGCCATTTTCTGGGCACTGTAAGTGGAGTTTAGTTTTTCTACTGTTTTCATTACTTTGGGTCAGACCGTGATTTCGCAAGATGGCGATGAAGTCGCTTCCTTAAACTTTCTTTTTCGTCAGTAGCAATGAATAAAACAATACAAACATCAGTACTGATCTCTCTAAAGCCATCTCGTGCGAATGCGGTGCGTTATCTCATGATCATGTGACCGTCACGTGCTGCGTCAGTGTCGCTTAAATTAAATAATCTACAACACTTCAGTATGTTAACTGAATATTCTCAGTAATTTCAGTAGTTACACATTCATTTGAATACATTAGCTTAGGAACCTTCAACATTTGAATACAGTACCTCAGCAATCTTCAATAGTCTGTACACATTAAATGGGTAATATTTGAGTACATTAACTGAATAATTTGTAGTAGTTTGAGTAGTATTAATGAACTATATGCTTTTCTGTACTTTAATCTACAGTACATTCAGTACTTTTATATTTTATATGAATAATTAATGTCATTTTACTGCTTTTCTCTTTGTATGCAATAATTACTGTAATTTCAGTCTTGTATTTTGTATGCAAATTATGCAAACTTATGTAATTTCACTGCTTTACCAAAGACCTCACTATGACTCTAGTGCTTTAATTAAAAGTCAAGGTAAACATATAACTCATGTGTCGTTCTTTTCATGATTGTATCTATAAAAGAACACGTAGACTGAAATCTTTCAATATGAAGCTTTCAATGCATTCAAACATTTTTAGCCCGGAGTGCCTGTTTGTGGATAAAAATTGTTTAAACATCGATCAAATTAGAGACATCATGATTCAGCCCCACAAATATGCACCAAGACTAACTTTCCTTAGTGAGGGAATGGTGTACATATTAAAGGTCACGAATACAGTTAAGTGCATGTTTTCACAACACTCCTTCAAAACCTTTATGTGTAGGGGAGAGATACATCTACATGAGTGCTTTTCAAAGGTCGCGAAGACAGTAACCAGATGTCTTTATGAATCCTCCTCTGAAATCGTTATGCTATAAAGTGGAACAGAAGCTGTGAGCCGCATTAAGTTATCGGGGCCAAGGGTCCAAAAATAAACACCCCAAGGCGGCGTAACTCTTACAAATCCGATTAGACCGCGGATTTAAAGTGCGGAGAAAAGTACACTGCAATCACAAATAACAATAAAACAACCAGGCATTTTATCGACGTATTTAAACGTTAGCAGTTTTGTTTGAAAGCTTTATGTGCCTGACATTTCACAACCAAATAACGGAAAGGATGGATACGTTTGTATACATACTGGTGAATGGATAGGTGGAGAAATAGATGCACACAGACTGGCGGATGAGTAAGCAGTTACGGCAAATGTGGGTGTGTAAGATGGGTGAGTGGGTGTGTAAGATGGGTGAGTGGGGTTGACAGACAGAGAAGCAAGCTAAAGAATGGGCAGAAAGGAGAAGAGGGAGAAAGATGTATTGTTTGGTAAGTAGACAGGATTCTTGATACAAACACATGATATATGGACATCGCCAGCCAGTCAGTCATACAGATAGATAGATAGATAGATAGATAGATAGATAGATAGATAGATAGATAGATAGATAGATAGATAGACACACATACAGATAGATAGGTAGATAAGTAGGTAGGTAGATAGATAGACAGACACAGACAGAAAGATACATATATACATACATACACAAGAGAGGTTAAAAGATAAATAGAAACCTGCGAAAAAAAAAGGCCCAAATTCAAAATAATGAAAACGTCTACGTAAAACAACAAAGAAATTGGCTAGCACTTCTTTATCTGAATAATGCAAGCTACAAACACCTGAACAAGAACTCTCCACATTGCCCTACACGTTAACGTACCATTGATTATCTCAGGCAAATAACGCATTTAAGTTTGAACTGCAGCGCAACTGGATGTTATCGACATTAAAGCGTCAATCACTCAGGCATTTATAGATCTTGTATTTCTGTCTTAAATTGTAAACATTCTAAAACTAAAGGTATTTACGCTGTGTGTGTGTGTGTGTGTGTGTGTGTGTGTGTGTGTGTGTGTGTGTATTTGCAGAGAAAAATGAGTTTATGAAATACTTTTTGAATGGAAATATTGTCCAAACAAAAAGGGGGTTTAAAAATTAAAATAAAAACAACAATAATAATCAGGGTCTTTCGAGTATAATATGTACTTTAGAAAAAAAATGCTCTTGTTAAAATGTATATATGCACACGACAGTGAACCTTAAATCTGTAATTTATAAAAGAACAAAAACCAAGTATTCAGAAATACCGTAAAACAATAACTAAGGCTTTGCCAATAATTGTACAACAGACACAATAGAGTAGAAGAAAAATATGAATTTTGTTACGATAATCAAGCGCACATATTAAACTATGCTTGTCATTCGGGTTTAACGAATCCAGATCAAAAGCAAAACAGCTCTAGTAATCTAAGTATAGTTATTTTTTCTTTAAAGAAGAAATGCTAGAATGAAAACACATTCATATGTAAATGAGTATCAAAACATATTTCTTACACTTACAAATGTGCACTCATTCACTTGCTGACGGAAGGAATGGACAGAGATGTATGTGCATGTGTGAGTAAGTGTGGTTAAATAAAATGAGAAACGACACAGAAGCAAACTGGCCCATTCAGGACACCTGTGTATCATAATTTGAATGTTTGCTGTCAGCAAATTACTGCAGGTGCTATTAGGATCTGTCATATCACATCGAATGACTTTGGTGCAAGATATCCTAGGGAAGTTTTTCTAAGTACAGAAAAATCAGGCAAACCCTAAAACGTTACAATAATTACAACAGATTAGTAAAAACCAAATGCAGTACATTCATAATAATAGTTATTCTGGCTTTTGTTTCTCTACAACATAAATATCGAGTGCAAAGTGGTTATAAACTGGAGAGCATGACATATTAAAATGTTCTTGTACATAAGTTATTTGATAATACCAAAACAATGCAAATTTCGCAGTAGAAATGACACAAAAAATAGTGCTAATTAAGAATCTCAGATGCAATGTGTTCTTTAAAAAAAATCTGTGAAGAGATATTCTTAGCATAATCGACAGTAAAGATTATTCTGTTTAAACCCTCACAGTGTTCTTGAACTCAGGGGTTCCCAAACTTTTTCTACATCTAAGGACATATCACTTTTCCAACTAAATAACGCACCTGCAGACCACTTGATGATGCGCAGCGGACCACAGGCTGGGAACCACTGCTTTAAATGAATTAGAAGAAAATTGTTTAATGGATATACTTATATATGATATGATATGATATAAAGTGTTCTTCAGGAAACAGACTTAAAACCTCAGTACATGAAAGTAAATTCATCGGTACAATCACTGATAAGCACATGGAAACGGTCATATTAATCGCAGATATCATTTATCTCAAGACGCTCGGGGTTTTACGGAATTTTACGTCATAAAAGTATACAACTCTTAACGAAACTGTGGCACCTGTTATGCGGGTGAAAAGCCGGACAATACTGTGGGCACGAGATCAAAACAGGTAAAAAGCGATTAATGGAGGCGGGTACCACATTAAGTTCCACAACAGACAAGACGATCGCCAGTAAATGCCCCACCCTCAGCAACTTGCCATCGATTAAAAACATTCCTCCACAACCCGAGACGTAATTGGACGTATGGATTGCTGGCAATGTGTGTCGTCAATATCTACGATTGCATGCGTCACTGATGGGCAGAAACATAACTAGACATTGCTGTTTGAGATTCTGGCACTTAAAGTTGCAGAAGTGTCACAAGCATTTTACGATTACGTTGTGCATGAGTGTGAATGTGTATGTTTTTTGTGTCAGGGATTGGAGGAGAGGATGGGGTATTTGTATATGTATGAGTGTGCATTGTGATTGGGTGTGTCAAGCGAATCTGGACTATGCTGACCATTTACGGCTATTTCATGCAACTTCTTTCTCGATGAAAAAAGAATTAATCCACCCCCAACAAAACTAATTATCACCCCCCACCCTTTATTTACGTTTTACTGTTGTTATGATGTAGTCCTCTCCGTCTCAATACCTCCCCGTTCCAGTACCCCCTTCTCTCTTTCAAGGAAAATAAAAACGTAAATTAGGAAGCCCTTACCAACAAGTCTCACAATTTAGAAGAAATGAAATGTGTAAAATACTTACATTTATACATATTCAAACTTAATTTATGTTCATAATTCCAAACTAGTTAAAACAATTATAATGTTAGTTATATAAAAATATTTCTGTAATAGCCAGACATATAATGAATACACCTAAAGTCAGCAAAGATGTGTACGATGTCTACGACCAGCTAAAATTTATCGTGGAGAAATCAGATGAAAGCCAAGTATAAAACAAGCAACCAATTTAACCACTAAACGAATAAATTGCAACACAGTCCTCGCGAGAACATAATGGTAGTAATTTAATAATTTTAGCCTTTCAAAGATTAACATATCGCTCAACTAGTCAGTCACGATGAAACCTTAAAGGAAAGAGGATTAGTCGAAGAGGGGAGGGGGTGACTAGAAAATCCAGCTAAATGCTGAAAAACAATATTTACCCCGGTCTACAAATAAACAAGATGTAAGCTGTTTAGAAAGTGACTGACACCCGATGATGCAAACTGACAAGTGAAAAGCTGGAACCACCGTACATGCGCAAGAATAATTAAGACGGCCTTGGCAGGGTTTAAGTCTGGTTCCGAACACAGACAAGAGGTAAGTGGAAGAATGGGAGTGTTAATGCTGAATAAATGGCTGATTAAAGTGAGTACTAGGCACGTTGTAAATTTAAATACTGCTGAGAGATGAGTCTGGAAATACAGACATAAGGGGCACTGCCAAGCCTTCACCTTATGTGTAGGAGAGACGTGAGACAAACAACGCGCATTATATATTCTGGACACGTAGTAAGCGAGAACTTTGTCTCACTTTAATGGAACAAACAATGGGTTTTCATGTTAACATTACAAAGATTAAGGAGAGACTAGAGCAAAACTATTAGGAAGGAACATTTCACATTTCGCTGATCAACAAATCCTGGCTTTATCAGGTATTTTATTACGTCATTGGGCACACTTAATTGGTAAAGCAATTCTGGATTTATTAAATTATCGACAAGGTCAGTTGTCACACTTAAATAAGCAGCAATTCGGTCCTTACAAAATTATCGGAAAGGTCTTTTTTTTTTTGTCAAACTTAATGAACAGCAATTCTGGCTTTAGTGGATTATCGACGAGGTTATTTTTGACACTTACACGAACAATAATCTTGGCTTTACTAGATTATCGAAAAGGTCGATTGCACATTTAGCTAATCAGCAAATCTCCTATCCATCAGAAAAACTACAAAAGCTAAATATTCAGTCATGCATTTAGGAGATCAGTCAGTCCCCAAGCAATCAAATAATTACAAAAAAACAACGAGCAATAAAAAAATCCGTTTCAAATCCAGTATCAACATTTCTAAGCCCAACTGACACTGGACAATAAGGCCCGACTTATCCACTAAGAGAGAGAGACAGACAGACAAAGTTCATCAGACGCTAACTAAGAAGCCCGAGGTTATCAATAAAATCAAGTTCATGAGAGACTGGCTAAAGATTAAAAGTAAACAGGATTTGTGCACTATAATAATGAATGAATTACGTCACTAAAAGATGTGTTTATGGCAATAATCGTACAATAATGTACTGTCAATTTCGTTATATAAAAGCGTGACATACAGAATAATGACTGAATTAATTTACAGAATGCTGTAGTATTAATTTCAGAATATTGTACTGTCATCTGCCTTACATGTAATTTGTGTTGACAAAGTGTACTGTGATTATTATTAGAAAGGATCAAGTTAAGAGTTAATATTAAATGTGCTGTTAATAGTTAGCACGGACTGTCATACATTCCTATTTCTAAGACATAAGTTGAATCTATCTTTATAAGTATCACTAGAGCTAAAATGTACACGGGGGGTAGGGTAGGGGTACTACCAGTATACGAAAGGAAACGTTCAAGATTGAGCCGAGACAACACTTGAAACAAAGGCAAACAGAGACATGTAACATATACTTATTTACTACTTAGGGCATTATCAAGTGGTCACCGTCTATCCGACAAACATAAAACGCTGAAGTGATAGAAAAACACATCTCAAGAAAGAGAAATCGGGCAAACTTAATACAAAGTGAGAACTAAAAAGACCCAAGCAATCGATCAATGACTAGAAGAGACAGTGAAAAATGTGGTGAATGTTCAAGTTGATCAAGCTAACATGCAATGGCGCTAACTCGGTTGCAGAGAAACAAGGTGTGGGCCAGCGACACGTGAACTCCACTTGATCTAAATTGCCGTGCCAAAGACCACAGAGCTGTGTTTGTGTGCGTGTGTTTGTGTGCGTGTGTATATGTATGTGTCACATCCATCTAACATATTTAATGACAAAACCCACGAAACGTCCATTAGCGAAGTGTGACGCAAACGCCACCGAGTTAATGGTTAAGATTATTATTAATTAATTAATCGTCATAACGAATTACAAGAGATGAGAATCTTAATTTATGTCATTAATAATTCTCCAGGAGACCCAACTCGTCTCTCACTTAGCAGATATGCGGGCGCTGTAAATGTTTTCTCTCTTCCACAACATTAAAGACAAACATTTACAATCACAATATTTCCATAGGAGGAAAACTTCATACTAAAGAAGAAAACTAATTCGTATTTAATATAATTTAATTTACATTTAATCTACATTTCTTATCCAACATAAGGTTATCAATATGTGTAAGAAGGTCAATAAATATAACAATAAATTTATTAAATCAACATACTGGGAAAAAAGATTTCTTGACATCAGTATTTCCATGAAACCACATTTGAATAATTTTGATATATATACAGTCTTATCTCCTAAAATACAATTCAACAATAGTGTCAATACAAAACAGGATAGTTCTTATCAGAGAACAGAAATGGAGTTATCAGTGATAAGCAATAATAGCTTCTGTGTAACTTGTATGGATGAAGCCACACTTGTCTTTTATGCACATTTTTCATACCAAAGTCACAAGTTTATTGTCCACGTCCATTCAGTGTGTTTTTCTTTTTAATTTGTAAACACTGATCGCTGCTATTCTATCAAAGCTGCCGCCGTACCAGCATCTCAAGCAGAACAACAATTGTAGCAATTTCCAGTAACTTCCTCTACCAAAAATTGCTCAATGTAGTCAGCATACCTTGCCACCATATATCAATGGAGTTTAAAGTAACTCGAGTGTTTATTCCAACTCTGACACTACAAAAATACCATGATAAGGAGTGCCCAAGGTCAGGTCAATTCAACAATTTAATAATTTATATGATAATTAAGTTTAGAAATTGGGATAGGCAAATTTACTCAGCCACACAAAGAAAAAAAGTGCAGGCATCCTTTAATTTTATTACACAGTACCATCAGCACTATTGCATTTAGGATGAAGATTTATTTCCCTTGAAAATTGCATACGATGAATAACGCGATGAAATCCAATACACGTCTATGAAAATGTCAACATTTACATCCCGCATGCCCGAGTTGTGTCGATAATATCTCTATTTCACGGAGTCAAAGTTAGCAAATCTGACTTTATCGACATGAACATCAAGGCAAGTTGAAGTTGAATTTTACCTTTAAAAGGCCTATTTCGTTTAAAGAAACAGCCAGGCATTGTATTTTGCTGTAACCTCATTCTGTAATTTTGTGACAACAGGAATGTTTGTTTCCAACGTGTATAATTATGAGTTTCATTCCAACTCTGTGTGGTATTTCAAGATTTTTATTTAATTTGTTTAAGATGGGTGGGTCGGGTCATTTTTTTAATTTTAATTAAAAAATTTTTTTTTTATTGCTGCATATTCCAGCTATTCCATTTTTCAGTTATGAGGTACAACGGTACATATTTCCTAACCTATCTCACGCTCATTACACTATTTTGTTTTACTGTTAACTGGTGCTTTTCATTGTGTTAACACCGAGTCCTTATAATTCCTGGAAAATAGAAGTGTATTCTGAAAGTGACTGAAATATACAATGCGCATTTATAACGGTTTGTGTGGAAGAATTATATTATTATACATTGATATTTCCTAACGCGCGCACATGTTAGAGCTAATGATGTGCCATTAAGGACTGAGCATAGTACATATGAACACTGAGCATAGTACATATGAACACTTCTTTACGATGCTCTAGATTCCAATTTGCAAGAGGAGGAATGATTTTTTTTTCTGTCCCTGTGCTGTTACGCGATGTTTGCTTGTTTGCGTTTGCTTGACTTTGTTAAGGTCATTTGTGAAAGTTGATTGTGAATAGCATATTTCAATAATGATTAAATGATGGAACGACGCTGTATGTCCTTTACGTAAAGCTAAATCAGTCCTATGTAACTGTTCTCAGAACAACCAAACATTCATAAAAGCTTGGTTATATGTAACAGCTGTAATGTATTAAATGAATCAATTTTAGCCGACAAAATTGATGACATGGTCCGCAGAAAAAGATCTGTTAACAACTCATTGAAAGCTGTTAATACATCTTAATAAAACCACAAAAAAACCCAAATCAATTACCTTAATTAATAATCAAACTGGAGACAAAAAAAAAAAAAAAAAAGAATTGAGCGAGTAATCACAGTACAGAATTCTAAAAGTAAATTTCACCAAGAACTCATATACATACTAAAACTGTGGCCTTTACTTGATACCTGTGAATATGGCCGAAGGTTTACACAAGTATGAGAATGGTGTCCAGTACTCGACTGAAACTATTTCATAGATTACGGCAGAAGTGTGACTAGGGTATCTAGATTTTATGCAAAGGATCTACCATCTTTTTATTTTCCATACTCATGCACAAACACACACACACACACACACACACACACACACACACACACACACACACACACACACACACACACACACACACACACACACACACACACACACACACACACACACACCTCAGTTCTGATGGCAGTCTAAGTTCTAGAAATTATCGGTAAAGCAATTTCGTAGCAATTGCGAAGACAAAATACAATAATTATCTTTCTCCTTCACATCAATTGCATGTTGCTGCGAAAACGTCAGGTTGTTTACACCTGTCTTTTCATCACGTGAGACTTGTGCTCGGCCTCTGCCGCGCTTGCAAAACTGGAGAGAAGCTACGAAATTGATTTTCATGAATTCACTTTCACTCTTATAATTCTTTAATTGTATATTCGTTCGCTCCTATAATTCCCTTTGACATGTACATCCTTTTATTAATTTAATGGTGTAGGATGTGCATAATACAAGCCTCCCCCTGTGTCCTTAACAAGAAAATCAACATATGCAAAAAGCACGGAACCGATAACTTTCTTATATTTTTAAAAGGGTGAGTAAGTAAATATAATTTATATTATTTCAATAAAAAACATAAACAGTCAAAGCAAAACTAATGATGTCCACTGAGCATTTTTCGATAATGAAAGTCTTTTAGTGATGGAATTATATCACGACATAATAGGATGAAATTAGGTTACGACAATGGGATGGAAGTAGGTCACGACATATCCTGAAAAGAGGTTTGATACGGAGACCTGGTTAGAAGTTGGGTGAGAGGTGGAAAGTTGAGTGGGGGGAAAGGGGTACGAGGACAATATATACTAGAGACATCATTGTAACTGAAGAAACAATAAAGCATGGTGTTCTCAAGCTTCGATGAGTTCATGGCGCAGATAATAAAATGACAATAATGTACGAATGTAGTAGGATTTAGGAGATTATTAAATTGTTAAATGCTGTATAACAAACCTTTTCCTGACATTAATCACCATTGGTTGCAAAGGAATTTCTTAAATCAAATATGCATTCATTCCGAGAGAGAAACAAGGATACAAAATGTCCTACGTTATCCCCTTAGTACCGAGATAACTCTAGCCGTCCATAAAGCAAAACAAAACACATTTAATTTCTTTCTTTAAAAGTGCTTAATGGAATTCTGTTATGCATGCTGCTAAACTTCCAGGGACATTGTAAGAAACGAATTCACCGTTTTATTTAAAGACTAGCATGAGAATTAGTAGTCTTGATGGCAAGCCCAAGACTAAGATATTTCCACAACAGTTAAGCATTTAAAGGAAATAAATGTTTTCCATTCCAATAAATAATTTGAAAGAGGTTTTGTGCGCAATACGCTTCATTTCACGCCGGGGTTGTTGTTTTTTTGTTGTTGTTGTTTTTTTACAATGTCAAACTGGTTTCTCAAAATAAAGAGGGAAAAGCCTCATGAATCTTACAAACGACAGACACTGTACCAAGACTGCATTCGTATCGCTTTTCGGTAGATCTCATTGATCAGAACACTGGTTGTATTGTCTAAAATGTATTTTAATTTTATTATTTCTGTCTATACAAAATAGTTTCGTAATGGATAGCAATATAAGGAGAATATGTCAAATACAAATAAATTTTAAGGAAAAGATAAACTATAAAAGTATTATTTATATCAGACCCCAAAAGAAATTTCAAAATTCGCACAAACGGATCAAATGTGAATTAATTAAATTTGTTTTGCTGAATCAACGAGATCATGCTGTGCTACCTACAGAATACGCAAGCACTGGACCCCGTATAGCTTAAGACCAAGCGTGTCTTAGTATCTGCTTAAAATATGCAACTTGATACACACTCATTATCACAAAGTGCATAGATCACTAGAAATTTGCAATTCAAAATCATTTGGTAGCAACTCTAAACAGGCTTCTCGCAGTAAGAAACAGACAATAAGTAATGACTCAGTGAATTTGCTATATTTGCAATTCTGCCAGAAAAGATTAGTTATACATAAGAATACATGAAGGTCATTAGTTTATGACATCCCTAAGGATACATGTAGGTCATTAGTTGATGACATCTCTGAGAAATATGTAGGTCATTAGCTGATGACATCTCTAAGAATACATGTAGGTCATTAGTTGACATCTTGAAGAATTCATGAGGTCATTAGTTTATATCTCTAAGAATACATGTAGGTCATTATATTATAATATCTCTAAAAATGCATGTAGGTAATGAAGTCGTTTAGAACAATCAGATCAATAATTTGAAAGATAAGTCAAACATGGTTAAAGAGAGGAAAAAATAATATACTGATAATGTAACGGGGAGACAGGTCTAGATACAACGATGACGACGATAATGGGCAAAATATACAGCAAAGTGGTGACAACACAAGAACCGACAGAGCACCAGATAACAGTTAACGCTGTCTACGGTTTCATGACTTCTATTTACAATTTTGTATACAGTCTCCATGGATCAAACTGCCCATTCCTACAGAATTCCCTCCCCCAACTGTGTGCGTATATGTGTGCGTGTGTGTGTGTGTGTGTGTGTGTGTGTGTGTGTGTGTATGTGTGTGTGTGTGTGTGTGTGTGTGTGTGTGTGTGTGTGTGTGTGTGTGTGTGTGCCAGTGAGAGACAGACTACATACTTCAATATCTCCATTTTCGTCCCTAGCATGCCAATATATTAAAGACTTGCGGGCAGCAAAGACATCCACTAAACCTGGTGCATTTAGCCTAAAGTGTATTTAGATTTTTCTTAAAATACAACTAAATTACAAACAATTATGCTTAACTATATTAATACTACGTTAATTACGCTTCAAATATAGTCCTTTAATACCCTACTAATTAAAAGAGTAAATACAAAATAAAACAGCAACATATATAAGCATGCAATAGGAAAAGCATTATCACACCTTACAAACAAATAATGTATGCATTAATGCAAACGACGTCAATGCAGATTCTGAAAACACGCACACACAAAAATGGAATCTAGACCAATTTTAATTCTTTATACTATGAGTTGTGTTAAATAATGAAACAAACAATATTCACATCTGATAAAATGCGCACAAGCAAAGTATTGTATAGTTAGTGCTGGCAAGAATTCATGTTAACGTACAGGGCTGTTAAAACAAAGAAAGTGAGACCTCTTTGACCCCGCCGGTCAAGGCGCACGGAGCAAATTGCAACGGCCCGCTAATGTGCACCCGCGGAGGCAAACGGAAGGCGTTGATACACAAGCGGGCGGTGGACATCCTGTACAAGTCTCGCTTCACACGGTTGGTGAGAGTGCCAGTAGCTGTAAAACTCCAACCTTCTTCATTTGCCCTCATTTTTCTTTCATAAACCTCAAGTTGTCTGGATCAGGTCTGATAATGACCATGTACAGTTTTCTTTCATATACTTCAAGTTGTCTGGATCAGGTCTGATAATGACCATGTACACTGTACAGTTTTCTTTCATATACTTCAAGTTGTCTGGATCAGGTCTAATAATGACCATGTACATTTAATCATTTACCGACAAAGATGCCTTTCGATCGACATTTTATAAATGAACATACTTAACAGACACGTTAAGGTAGAGATGATTGTTAATAAATACTTTTTCAATAATATATAATTATATACAAATATATAAAACTAGTATCGGTCATGTTTCACTTCCTAGAATGTTTTATCATACCTTGAATGGATGGCTAAAGCCTCTCTAGAGGCAAAGGCATTAATAACAGCTAAGAATTGTCAGAACTGTAAAATGCTTTATTTCCACTGGCGACTTGATATAAAAATAAGGTAAAATATCAATACATTACCACTATATGTCTGAACATTTTAATGCCCAGGTAAATAATAGTATAAAATCTGCAATAAAATAAGTATGCTTTCCAATTTAAAAAGTAAACTTCGATCACAGTAAGGATTGTTTTGTCATAGTGATGAATAAGGTAGTTTACATGTATTACTTCTGCTGTTACACTCCATAGTCTCTGGATTTCTAATCTAAGAACCTGGTATTATTCTATTTTATCTATTTTGTTTTTATGTTTCTATCTCTTGGAACAGCAATATGATTGTTGCTGTTCTATTGGACTTATTGACAACTACAATATCGGGTCTTCGTGCAGGAATCACTTGATCCGTCCTTATTTCAAAGTCCCACAGTATTTTAACTTCCTCTGTTCCGATGACTGCTTCTGGTTGTTGCATCCATGCTCTTTCCGGGGTTCTTACAACATAATTTTCACATAGATTTCTATGTAGGATTTTTGCCACTTCGTTGTGTCTTTTGGTGTATTCTGTTCCAGCCAATAACTGACATGCAGAACATTCTGTTTCATCCATGCATATCATCATCATCATAATCATCATCATCATCATCATCATCATCATCATCATCATCATCATCATCATCATCATTAATCAGCTTCTTTCCACGACTTCTGTTTGTCGGTTGTGAACCAAGGACTCGGAATCTTACCATGATACTGGAAGATCCAAGGTTTTACAGAGGATGTAGGCACTTCTGAGGAGTGCTGCATTTAGTAGTGGGGCAAGTATGTGGTTTCCAGTGAGTTTATTCGGATAGTCTTCCAAATCATATTTTATGTTCCCCAAGACTCCTATCACTTTACTACAGTTTACCTTTTCTGCTTTTACATTCCAGTCTCTGGATATTTAATCTAAGATCATAGTATTATTTATTTTTTTCTCTTTCTTTAGTTTTTATGTTTCTATCACTTGGAACAGCGACATCAATGATTGCTGCTTTCTTGAACTTACTGATAACTACAATGTCTGGTTTTCGCGCAGAAATCACTAGATCTCTTCTTACCTCTAAGTTCCGCTTTTCGTTTATTATTATTAGTATTACTATTTCGGGGGGAGGGGAGGGGCAGCTGAGGAAAGAGTTAATGTCCGCTATCAAAGTCCGGTAATTTCGCGATGGTATTCAACCTTTCACGATATAGCAGCGTAAACTTAAACCGTCACCCTTCATTATGCAGTTGAGATTGAGAGGGCCCACGAAATTAAGTAATAATTATTTCCGTTCTCTACGTCACAATGCCACTAGGCGAGAATGCACACTAACCTAAACTGACCTCACTGGAAAAATAATGCGTTCGACACGTCGACAATTGTGTGGACACAACTATACTGCAAGCCTGCGTACAAGTGAATTCCAGCTGTTACCCTACCACCCCATCCAGTCATAGGTCCGTCGCGTTGCGAGCACAAACAGACTGTTCTCGTGAACAAGTAGTGACTAACTGCCAATGGACGATGCTATTTCTCTGAGTGTCTGGATAGAAATAAATTTCTTATGTTCGTCCGGGACACCATTCAATATCAGTTCGGACATGCACGCACCTCCGTGTGAAAATAGCTATCGGACAACACGTCACTGTTGCCAGGCAGTAGGAAAAGTCACATCTAGCCGATTGTACCCTATGTTTGACTTCCACTGGAACAATTTTCTGACAAGATGGGAAGAATAGCCTGCAGCATAAGTCTTGTCCTTTGTTTATTGGTAGTGTGTGTGTGTGTGTGTGTGTGTGTGTGTGTGTGTGTGTGTGTGTGTGTGTGTGTGTGTGTGTATGAGAGAGAGAGAGAGAGAGAGACAGACAGACAGGCAGGCAGACAGAAACAGAGATCGATCCCTCAAATATATTTTGGTAACTTCAGAAATGTTTCCCTAACTTAAACAAATATTTAAGAAGAAAGATAATAGAATTCATATAAGATTTCCAATTGAGACTCGTATTCAAGCGATGAGGTAAGCACTTTAGACATATTTCTCTACAAAGACACGCATTTAAACAATATTTCGTATTCTAGTAACACTGTATTAATAAAGTGACGCTAACCTTAAACACGTTTCTTGTATAAAATGCATAGTGTACGGAAAGAGTGAGAGTATGCGTGGCGGACATCTCTCTCTGTACAGGTGTGTGTGTGTGTGTGTGTGTGTGTTCTATTTTAAAACATGTATTAAAACATTGCAAGAATCACTCTTGTCAGTTTCGCATTTTAGAATTTGTGAGACAGTTTGTTAAATAAAGCATTAGCATAACCTTTAGGCATTTATGTTATATACATAAAGCATTAATAAAGAGTGATAAGACTTTTCTAAACATATATTTTCATTCGATTTTAATGTATCTTAAGTGATATGAGAAGAAAACATTTATAAATGTTCTTAATGCATTAGAGTGAAGGAAGAATTTTACAACTACAAACTGCGTCAGAGAGTGAATAAAACATTTAATAATCGTCTTCTTCAGACTAGTATACTGGAAATAGTGAATTAATAATTTAGATATCAGTATTATTTAGTCAGCAGTGTGGACAACAGAGAGATATGTATTCTATTTATATACTTGTTATAACTCACAGTCATAGTCATAGCCAGCGGATCACTGAGATGTCTTATTTTATACATGCATTTTATTAATGATAGTGAGGGAAACATATAGACAAGTGTCTTATTTTAGACAAATTATTAGTCATATTACGGAAACATTTAGACATATATTCTATTTAAATACCTATTATTAGTTATACGATGGAAACAAGATATCCTGTTTATAAATGTATCACAGTCAGGGAAGCATTTTAGAAATGTTGTCTCAGTTTATATTCATACCACATAGTGAGGGAAGCAATCAGACATGTATCTCAGTGTATAACCATACCACACAGTGAAGGAATCAGACATGTATCTCAGTTATAACCATACCACAGAGTGAAGGAAGCAATCAGACATGTATCTCAGTGTATAACCATACCACATAGTGAAGGAAGCAGACATGTATCTCAGTTTATAACCATACCACATAGTGAAGGAAACAATCAGACATTATCTCATTTATAGACATATTATTGATTATAGTGATGATATCTCAGTGAGGAAAACATTTTTATAGACTTACTACTGATCATAGTGAAGGAAGCATTTTGATATGTATCTCGCACAGATGTAATAGGATCATAGTAAGGGACGCAATTAGATATATATCTCGTAATACTTATTACTGACCACAGTATGGGAAGCAACAATGATAACTATCATACAGACGCGTAACTGATCATAGTAAGAAAAGCACTTAGCTATAACTGATCACAGCAAGGGAAGCAATTAGCTATTAATCTCGTACAGACGTATAACTGATCATAGTAAGGGAAGCAATTAGCTATTAATCTCGTACAGACGTATAACTGATCATAGTAAGGGAAGCAATTAGCTATTAATCTCGTACAGACGTATAACTGATCATAGTAAGGGAAGCAATTAGCTATTAATCTCGTACAGAGGTATACCTGATCATAGTAAGGGAAGCAATTAGATATGAATCTCGTACAGATGTATCAGTATGTGTAAATCAGCAGTTCCACATCCTCACAATGCCCTTCACCGGAAGTTAAACAGCGCTTGACAAACGTGCTTATGCTCCAATGCTCCAATGAGAAGCAGAGACTTTCGCAGAAATGCAGACGTCAGTGAGTAGAAACATTTACCGAGACGGTTCGCCTAAATCAACACCAACAAATCTATAGAGTATCCAAATCTGTTCTCAAACATACTAGCTCCCACTGCAAATGCTTTAACCCAACGAATAAACGTCTACAACTTTTAAGTATGGTTAGTAGAATTTTAAAATGGGCAAAATTCAAATATTACTTAATTTAACTTAATCACCGAATGGATGCCCCAAACTCTTGGTCTGGTTAGATGAGCAGACAAGGAGAAACTTTCGGAAGTTATTGCTTTAAATGGAGCAGTTATCTCAATTCTCACTTCCAAGCACAGATCTATCATTAGTTGTCAGCAATAGACACACCCAGTTGTTCTAGCATAATGTTTTTTGAATATTAAAAAAATATATACATTCATAGACAGGCTATTTAATTTGATTTGGGAAAGAACACCGTGATGGAATATCTATGTGCAATACTACAATACATTTTTTTTTAATTTTTTTTTGGGGGGAACCATTAGTTTTTATCATCGCACAGTATCAGAAAAGCAGTTACCGTACATTTCACTGACAATAAAAGCGCATTATTTCAAGGTATAAAGTACTAGACTTTTATTATTAAGAAAATATATAATAATAAACAATAGGTAAATAGAAATTAATGACACCGCAAAGAGTCTGGTCAGTCACGTGACTTTTCCTACACACGACTGTGGGTGATGATGGCATGCAAACTGCATAGGGCAGTCACGTCGCTTCCAATGGAGACACGCTATGACGAAGTGCAACTGTACAGAAAACAAGTCCCTTCATATGAACACTCGATGCTTCCGCGTAAACCGGCAGTCGGCCAAAGAGCAAATGAATGTCATGGTATCAATTTTACAGCAATTGCAATATACACAGCCATTATTATCATAGATTAGCAGAGTGCAGAGCAGTCATTGTCAAAAGACTGCTTAAAATGGCGGTCAAAGGTCTGCCAAATTAAAGATGGAAAACAGACTGAGTGGGGGTGGGATGGGTACGGTGGGGAAGGTTGCAGAGAGCCTAGTAACTATATTTGTAATACTTCTCATATTAATGAAAGCAAATAAAATCAATTTATACATCTATTTATGTATTAGTCCCTCCACCATATCAATGTATCTTTCTCTCTATCAACCTGTCCGTTATTTGCCCCTCCACCATATCAATGCATCTATTTTTCTCTATATCAGACAGTTCGTCATTCGCCCCTCCACAATATCAATGTAACTATCTTTATATCAGCCAGTCCGTCATTCGCCCCTCCACCATATCAATGTAAATATCTTTCTCTATATCAGAAAATCCCGTCATTTAAAGTTATTAATAACATCATATAAAATCAATATATTCTTGCCTTTATCCATCGATCCATCCATCCATCAATTACTCCACTGAACCAAAAATTAACTTATCCAGACAAAAGTTTTTTTTTAAAAAATAAAGTTGATCATTATATATTAAATTCACAACTGTGATCCCGCCGTTAGTCATCAGTTACGTCACCAACTGCTCTTCCCGTATGCAGATAGTTTTACGCAATGAAGCTGAAAGTCTAAATTGTAAAATTTGAAAGCAGCTAGATGCATTGAAATAAGCGTAGTATCTTCTTAAAAGAGAATATATTGTTATAAGCATACATTAAAGTTGTTTCATCCGACTAAAGTAACAAGATTTTAAGGACTGCCATATGCACTTTATTATCATTTAAATATATTCAAGTTGTTCCATACGACTAAACTGACAAGATTTTAAAGACTGCCATCTGTACTTCGTTATAATTATCATTTAAATATATTCAAGTTGTTTCATAAACTGACAAGATTTTAAAGTCTGCCATCTGTACTTCATTATCACCTGAAATATCCCTGAACGTCAGCATACACCGCACACATGCACTACTAAAAAAAGGAAATATACACCTACCCCAGACAGTAGTGCAATGCCTCAGAACAAGGGCAAGGTGGCGCTCTGCACTGTAGTGCAGCCAAGTCCAAGTAATCCACATCTGTCTTCAGGTGATGCGACTCCAGCCCGCCTGATTTCATTCTCACGTACCTGGAGTAGCTACAGTCAAACTTCATCTACTGTCCGTCGAGAAGCACAGGGTTTTCCATGTGAATGAATAGTGCACAGAGATTCTTCCCAAAGTCGTCGTTTGTTCTTGGCTGGAGATCGATACCAGCAAGTCAACACTTATAAAACACGTATTTACAGCTACTTCTGTGATGTCATGTCAAGGACAGCATTGCCACATCCAACTCTGGCACTATTTCCACGTAACCAATGCTACCTTGTGTTGAGTTCTGGATCTGTTCTTATTCTCATATTATTTTCTTATATATGCGTGCGCGGCACAGGTCGGGTTGTAGTCCCAATCTTTAAGCCGTCGTTAGTAACGTCCGACTTGTCAAATGAGACAAGGCGTAGTCTGTCTGGACACCGTGTGGAAACAAGTCCTTTAGAAAGACGAATGAATCACAGATAGTGTGAGGTATTTAGACGAGGCTCCAAGCGGACAAGGAATAATAGTCGTCCGGAAAACTTTCACTCTACCCTAAAAGAATAGCTGGCGGTATTTCCAGAACAATTACTGTTTCCGATGCAACAACTGCCTTCCAGGGATAGTGCTAATGCAAGCGGCACAATGCAGGCTCACTTGCCCAGCTAAACATTTTACAAACGAAATTCGTCACTACACAATTAACCAATCGCCCCCACTGTCTCCTGGCCCAACGAACGTTGTGTAAACGAAAGAGCACATACATAGTCAATCCTAGCCATAAATTTTGACGTCTTCCTCAGAATGCAATTTTCTTTCTGGCTGGTGATAGCCTCATTTAATTAGTCTCTTGCACGAAGCATGAACAGACACGGCGCCACTTTTGTCAAACTTTCGATCAACAAATGAAAAAAATAAAAAATAATGTGTAACCAAGACTTTTCCTGTAACCCATTCAATGGTAAACAGTGTGTAGAAAAAATGGAGGAGAGATCAGCTGCTCACACGAACCATACTGAAAAGCAAAAACGTGGGAAGCATAAAAAAAAAAAAAGGCCAAATAGCACCAGACACGAATTTGGGACAATAAGATCGGTGCGCCAATGTGAAAGTGTGTACACACCAAGAGGTCCTTGCCACAGGAACTAGTCAATCACAGCAACCTTGGTCATAAGCAAATTTCTTTGCAAGAAACGACTGAACGAAAGATTAAGCCAGGTCAGTCAAATATGTTCTAGGTATGTTTACAGGACTGCTCAGTTCGTTTACCCTAACAATGTGAAAGAGAAACAAAGATATTTCATTACACATCCTTCGAAATTTTTTTTTTTTATTGAAATAAAATATTTCTTTGTCAGAAAATCGATAACCACCGCTCTATTGTAGCACACCGGGATATCGTTAATTGTTTACATCCGTCAGAAAGATAAGAAGTTTAATATCCATAAATTACAAACAAAACAAAAAAGTCTTCAGGTGAAGATAAATAAAAATTTCATTCAGGACAAAAAGCAATCAAACATCCAGGAAATGTGGTCATCTTACCATTTATTATTATTTTAAGTTTTCTGTAACTTCTACCGATCGTTAGGAATAAACAATTTATCTCAAGTCCACAGTGAAATGAAATCCCAGTATTCTAGAAATGTCTTTTCACCAAAGTTTTCTAAATGGCGAATTAAATGCAAGAGATCATCACTACGTGATTTTCATGTACTTCTTGGCTCTGCAGAATGAGAAGTGAAATGAAATACAAGCAACTTCCAGAAATCACTGGACTTTTTGAATAGGTTCATATTTCTTAATAATGCAACTGATATAGCTTATGATAAATTAAAAAAAAATAATCTTTTTTTCTTGACGATCACTTGTATTTTTTTGGTTGAGAAGAGTGGAAGTTTCTTGCCTTTCTCTCCTCTTTCTGTCTCGTTTTCTTTCTTATCACTGCTCTTTCTGTCCCGTTTTCCTTCTTATCACTGCTCTTTCTGTCGCGTTTTCCTTCTTATCACTGCTCTTTCTGTCCCGTTTTCCTTCTTATCACTGCTCGTCTCGTTTTCGTACTTATCGCTGCTCTTTCTGTCCCGTTTTCCTTCTTATCACTGCTGTCTCGTTTCCTTTCTTAAAGCTACTGTCTCGTTTTCCTTCTTATCACTGCTCTTTCTGTCTCGTTTTCCTTCTTATCGCTTTTGTCACGTTTTCCTTCTTATCGATGCTGTCTCGTTTTCATTTTTATCACTGATGCCTTATTTTCCTTCTTATCACTGCTGACTCGTTTCCCTTCTTATCGCTCCTGTTTAGTTTTCCTTCTTATCACTGATCTTTCTGTCTCGTTTTCCTTCTTATCACTGATCTTTCTGTCTCGTTTTTGTTCTTATCACTGCCTAAGAAAATATCAAACTGGAAACAAAATGTCGATTTAAAAACATGCATCGAATTTCTACTGACTAATCACCTATGTTGTTAAAGTCTTTAAATCTAAACCACAGAACTGTTTGTATGAATTATATACTAACTGTTTTGAATACTACAGTCCAAAAGGTCTTTGTTAGAGTGTATATTTAATTATCAAATACAAGCGAATCCACAAACATGCGTGTTTGTTTAATTAAACAAATTTAAATTTAAGAAATAAAATTGAAGAGAAGTACATGTAATGCATTTCTAAATGTTCTGGTAAAGTTCAAATAGCGAACAACTTTCATATATGTTTCAGTGTTAAAGGTCAAATAAAAAATCAAAGTTATTATTGATGGAGAAGACTGCGCCTAATGTCATACTGCCGGTCAAGCTAAACCATGACTCAGTGAGGGGCTTATCCTCGTGCACTTATGGAATGCAAAAACATGAAACTCTACTGCAGACGATGTTCTTTTGCGAGGTGACAAATCAACATAAAAGACTGGTTATGTGGAGTTCTGTGTCTCTCGTTCGTATCAAACCAACATAAAAGACTGGTTGTGTGGAGTTCTATGTCGTCATAAAGCTTGTTCGTATCAAACCAACATAAAGGACTGGTTGTGTGGAGTTCTGTCTCTCGTTCATATCAAACCAACATAAAAGACTGGTTGTGTGGAGTTCTGTGTCTCTCGTTCGTATCAAACCAACATAAAAGACTGGTTGTGTGGAGTTCTATGTCGTCATAAAGCTTGTTCGTATCGAACCAACATAAAGGACTGGTTGTAAGGAGTTCTGTGTCGTCATAAAGCTCGTTCGTGTACAATACTGGCAGCGAAAATAACTTATGTTATATTATCTATAGTGGGAATAGGACTTATATATACTGTGAGCATCATCTCTGTTGATTTAGCTTATTCACACTGAGGTTCCTCAATACTTGACCTTTAAATATGTGCATATATTATTATCCTGGAGAAATCAGCTAAGTTCGAGGGAAAATGATTATAATAAAAACTAAATAAAATTAACGAGTAAAAAACTAATTAGGATAATTCAAAATTCTAGATGTAAAACCACAAGTGGGCGGCGCAAGTTTACTAAAGTATGAAAGCAAAAAGAAATGAGATGCCAATATACTGGGGACTGTACTGATAAATAAAATTATCATTAAATCATTAAATATAAACTAAGAAATATTCATTATCTGTGGATTGCGTGTAATGAAAGTTCATGTTGTGCCCGCTTAAGGGAGCCATAACTAAATGAAATAGGCGACTACTATGCAAAGCAGATTTTTCAAGGTTAATTTGGAAATGTACGCTTTCATGAGACATTAATTTAAAATGAAATAGCCCCATACCCTGCATGACAGAATGCACTTGGTTAACTTGGAAGTGTCCGCTTTTTAGCAGAACACTGCCCTCAAAGGTAGCCAGCATCCGCAAATATAAAAGTAGCTAACCTGGGATTCGTTCTTTAAAGATACTAGCTTAATAATATAAAGCTAAAAACAGCCCGCAAGTCAGAATGCCACTAATTAATGTTTCAAGCTACTATTTATTAAAAACTAGTTGCAAGAGAGGCCGTGATATGACCTGACAGTCATGATACAGTTGTTTACCAGGAATTGCGCACATCGTATGAAACAAAGTTAGTGAATGAATCAAAAAAATTAACAACATGCATACAAATCAGAACCTATAGGAGTATAGGTACTTCATTCTGAGAACACGATTTTGCAGACCGTCAGTTCAACAGAAATATCTAAATATCCTGCAGTTCCAAATGGTTGTCTAGGGAAAAGTTCATTTTAGACGACAGAAAAATTATAGGGGAATAAGCAAATCATTACACAACAGAACACCTGTAGTTAAATGTATACCACAACAGAACATCTATCCAAAACAAAAGAACATCAGCAGTGAAATGTGCACCACAAGAGAACATCATTAGTTAAATATACACGACAACAGAACATCAACATTTAAATGAACACCAAAACAGAACATCATTAGTTAAATATACACGACAGTTTGGTGTTAATGCATGTTTCGGTATAACCATTAATTACCTACATACATGCTTGCACGCACACACGTAACATACGCACTAGAATGCGTGCGCGCACATATAGAGGAAACATAGGCACGTGTGAAAAACTTACGTCGATTCAATTATATTAATTTATGAATTATAAATTGTTTCATGCAAGTAAAAAGAAATTAATGAATTCCTGAAATAATACAGTTACAATAGCCTTCGCTTGGAGCACTTCCCTCAATTCCAAATATACAAATACAGGTGATAAGCGACAGTAAGCAAGGTCGCACAACACTACGGAATCTCCAACTGTCTAGACGTTGTTTGATGAAGCATTTTGCCTGCATCAAATAGTCCGCCCTTGAAAAGCCTCGTCCACACCATCGTAAACTAACTGTAATGGAGTTCGGGAAGTGGCCACAGGACAATGATCGAGGTCAAATGTTGTTAGGCTAAGTTTAATGAAACGTTCCCATTGACACATTGCTAACAGTCGCCAGGTTCAAGTGTTGTCTTACGCTACGCTAAATGAAACAGTCCTCTGGATGCAATGTCAACAATTTCTAGCCGCCTATAGCCGCCAGAATTGGACCCGCAAGACGCTTTAAACACAAGGGAAAAAGTAATTCTTCAAGAAAATTGTCAAAATGCATCTTCTAACTTAAAAGTAATCGTATCAGATCTTAACATTGGGAAAAAACTTATAAACATTTTTTTTTTAAATTTTAAAAATGCCAATGAATCGACAAAATACAAACGGTAGAATTCTCTCAAACTTTGTGATTAAATTACCAGTGTTCCCATCCTTCTCAAAATTCGAATAAACGGATGGTGTTTTGCTTTTATTATTTTTTTTCTTTCACAAGAAAGAGTAACTGGCGATTTGTACATTTTAAGAAGCAAACAGTTCACGAGGTTACAATCTTTTACGTCATTACGTCTGCTGAATGGGAATTATAAAAAATTCGGTTATGCTGCCAGTAGACAACATAGATCTGAAATGAAATCACAAAGTTTTAGGACATGGTTCATGGTCCGTTAAGATTAACTGATTGACGTTGATTTACAGATTCACCAAGTCAGGCTAACGGCTTGCAGCTGACAAATTTAACTCTCTTCTCCTCTAGCCTCTATTTTTAGACTGTGAATGTATGTGATGTACGTGAGAGAAATAAAACTGCCCTACTCGATCGTGGGATTTTAAAAACCCCTTTACGAGCATTAACCGTCGCTTTGTTATTTTAAATTGACAACGGCAGCAATTTGTGTTTCGCTATGACCTACTGCGCTGTAGTGACGACAGCAATGTACACGAAATGCTCAGGAGAGGGAAGGTGGAGTATGAATTGTATTCATGACGTCAGAATTTTATTTTATTTATTTATTTTTCTCTCATCATTTTTCTACGGTAGCTTGCTGCTGGGTGATGAAAACGGTTATAATAATTGTTAATCATTTTCGCTACTGTTATTATTACTATGAAAGATAGACACTATTTACTGACGCAAAAGATTTCGAGTGATAAGCATCACGAGACTAGGCAACAGGTGTTCAGTATTTTCAGAATTTTGAAAGTGGTTGAAAGAATTACCGTCACAGTGAATTCTTTGAGGAATTTTCTTTTTTAAAAGAGCGTGTTCAAATTATTTAATTAAATGAGTGAGTTTACAGGGAAAAATTAAAATAAATTCCTTCTCACTCACCCTCATTTTCATTACTTTATTTGCTCACTTTTGTTATTTTATTTCTTAATTTCTTAAATTTACTTTTTTCTTTTTATAAGTTGCGAGGGGGGGGGAGGGAAGGTAGGAGGGCAAGAAAGCGGTTAATTGGGATGTGACCCCAAAGAGAAAACTGATTACCCAATTATTTGTCGAAAGGATGAAAAAAAAAACCGAAAATCCAAAATCAATCAATATAGTTAATAAATTCCGTTATTTATTTAATATTCTGAGGCCACTTAGCATATAAAAATGAGAAGTTATGTTCTAGTCTTTTCAGATGCTAACAAGGTGTGATGTAACCAAAGTCGACTTTTGATGATGGCCGTAATATACAATGATTTAGCCTGATTAGGAGATCTTATAATATCGTTAAAAGTCCATCAAATATCCATTATGAGTCCAAGTTCACTTTTGCATAAATCGACCATCAAAATCAATCATGTATTTCGCACATAAGGCAATGTACACTGTGATTTCATATTATGCAAATAGCTTTCCTAATTAGCTTGTTAAATGTAATACTGTTTGAATATATTTTAATTTTAAAAGTTATTTCATATCAAGAAACGCGTGATTTAAAGATTTAGTAAAGAAAGTAAGCTTTAGCGTTTTAAACCACATTTAAAAAAAGAAATAGAGAAAATAGTAAGAGTAACAATGGACGGATGATGTTCTATATATGTAGCGAGACAAGTGCGTGGATATGTGAAAGGAAGAACACACCAAAAGACAGATGAATGTCTAAAAGTCTACGTACAGTGGAACTCAAACTGCGCATACAGTTACTTTAAAAAATCGTGGCTCTACCGACTTGTGCAACAATTCAACAAAGTCAAGAACCTCAACGATTTATGTATTCAATCGCACCTTTGTCCACCAGCAACGCCTGCGCATTAACGTACATTACGCTTGAACTTAAAGATCATGTTCACTTGCAATGTGCATGCAACCACGTATAAAAGAAACACGTTGACTTGCACTGGGTTTGTCAACCAGGAGCAAAAGGAACTTGCAATACACTTGTCAACAGGAACAAAAGGAACACAATAACTTGTAATACACTTGTCAACAGGAACAAAAGGAAAACCTTAATTTGCAATGCGCATCTCACCCACAAAGTAAAGGAACATGTATCATGTAACGTGGAAGAGTCCAAACTAGCTAAAAATATCATCGTTATAATTCTGCCGTTGCACCACGAGGAAGCCAGGAGATCGGCGATGTCGTTAATGTCAGTGACAGTCCTATCAGTCAAAGGACGATTGACGTGTGTGTGTATATATGTGTATGTGGGGGTGTCTTGTATAAAAAGTCATTCACAAGCATTTCCAATCAAAAACTAATACATTTGCCCACATTGTCACAAAGCGACTAGAAAGAAATTTCACTCAATTCTGACGTTAGGTCATGTTATCACTGTCAAGTGCTGGGTGCACACATGATCTGCATTCCCACTTTTGACAAGGTTGGCACTGGCAGGTTTACTCAAACCAAAATCCAAAGCAAGCATAAACAAACAACAGCAACAACAAAATTAAAATAATATATATTAAACTGTAAAACGTCTACGAATCGAAAGGTTTAAACATTTATCATATTAATTTTCTTTGTAATGCAAGCTAGCGGACAAGAGACACATCCTTGAACTATTCGTCGCGTCGCGTACTGAATGTTGGATACTGAAGGGGATCTACAGAGAAATCGACTCGACCTCCTTTCCAGAACAATGATGAGGACTGAGTTGTTTATTTTATTAAAGGTTGACTCTGTAGTGTATGACTGTTAATTTTAAAGGCACATTAGCGATAAAGATATGATTTTAAGATTTCGACTTAACTAATAGAAAGTTGGTGAATTAAAGGCAAGTTCGCACAACACTCAGTCGGCAGACTCGTGTATTAAAGAGTTACCAGTTTTAAAGGCAGATTTGAATACCAACCAGATCCAAGTCTGTGGACAGATCCACACTTTAAAGAAATGCCCGACTTAAAGGCCGTTTCCTGTACTAGAAAAAAATATGGGGTTAAGGCAGATTAGTGCGGTATAGATAAGCAAGTTTCAAGATAGATTGTAAATTTACCTTTAAACTAATATTTAAGTAGTTTAAATATTTAAATAAATATTTAACCGAAAAAGATACGAGTTTAAAAATAAACACGTATGCTAAAGAAACGCGTGTATTATAACATTTAACGCAGACTTTTGTGTTCTCTATGTAAATGACACACAAAGCCAGTTCATGCACTTTTAGTCTGTATACTTTACAGGCCAAATCGGGTAATATAAGCAAACAAGCAAATTATACTACTCACGACTGTTGTTAAGCCTTTCAGACAGACATATGTATTCTCTAAGTAATGTGATCGTTCAAGGTTAACGCATATACTATATCGTAAACCTTACAGACAAATTCCTGTCTTCTCTAAATATGTGATCCATAAAGGTACACTCATGTTAGTATTTTAAGGTTATGAGCATAACTGAAATAAATCTTATCCGTAGATACGCGATCTTTAAAAGCCGATTAAGGTTTATTTGTACGCCTTCAACAATCGTATGCTCCTTAAGTATATACACTGTTTCTTAAAGGCAGATTCGTGTAATTTATAGTTCAGAGTATTAAAGTCAAAGTCGCGTGCTCCTTAAGTACGTCTATTGTGCTTCCTAAAGCGAATCTCGTGTAAATTAAAGGTAAGACAAAAGTCACGATATACGATTGTAAATTTTCAAAATGCAAAGTAAGAATGCGGATAGTAGCGTGAAATTCATATTTTGAAGGGAATATTTTCTGGGTTTTATTTTTAAGGAACTGCCTGAAATGTCAAGTCTATTAACCTCAAAGTACGACAAACACTTCTTTCTATAACATTAAAGAATACAGCAAGTCTACAGCAGATACACAGCTACTAGAGTTAATACTTGCAAGGAGTTAACCGCTTCCAAAGCCTTAAGTCTAGTAGGTGAGTAAAACTACCTCCCAAAGAAAGAACTGCATAACGATGATTTATCATACCTATTTAGCACAATGAATGCAAACTGCAAAAATTCCATCTAAACTAAATGCATAGCGGCTAGAGTGGTCAGCCGTTGCTTAATTTAAAGAACTCCGTCAAGAATGCATAATCAACATAGAGTTTAACAGGCTTAGTGCACTTGGTGAAGACAGATGCTTAATAGGGCTAAGCTTAGTGCTCTTGGTGAAGATAAATGTGTATATCCAGGGACAGGTCCCATAGCTGTTTTACAGATCTACTCCTCTACAGCACATCAGTGTCGATTCATATTTCAACACTGCCTCAATGAATACAGACAGAAGTAATATATGATTATGTAATAAAGTAAAAGATAATTGAGTTAGCCTATCAGTTGATAATTTATGTAATAAAGTAAAAGATAATTGAGTTAGCCTATCAGTGGGTAAAAATCTTAGCAAATAACCAATCGTCAGATGCTCAGTAAGCATATGATCCAGAAATAAAATGAATTACAACGTTTGACCGAAAACTGGCATTATCCATATGTTCTTCTTCAGCGAAGAGATATTTCTGAAAATAGTACAAAAGATCGAATGCAAGAATGAACTTAAAATAAAATCCTTTTGGGAGAACAGGTGAATCAAAACACCAAGCAAACATCTCGCAGAAATCAAATTCCAAAAACCACTGCACTTGTTTCAGTACCCAAGACAATCCAGAAAAACAGATTAACTAATTTTTGTCTTTTACTCGTAACGCATCGTCTTCGTTTACTTCAAGAAAGTGCTGAAAGGTATCACATCATATTAAAAAAAAAAACACAGCAGCATACATCCTCACAGATCCACAATTAATTCACTGACCACTGAAGAACTGTTCCGCCACGCTCATCCACATATGAAAACAGAACAGCAACCTACATGAGTTCGCTTTGTGTTTTTAATCCCCTCCACAGGAAGTCTACAAATGCGCCACACTGACATACGAACAAGCTGGCGTGTGCACTATAGAAAAGTATCCGATCGTCAACAGCTTTCAAGTCTCGCGACTTGGCTTCGAGACTCGCGCGTTTGCAAAGTACCACTCTAAATGAAAATCGCTTCCATTCCGCACACACCACTCCAGTCTGCAGCACTATGGATCACAACTCTGCTGTGGCTGCCGTCAGAGCTTCTTTGTCGACGACTGTCACCAGTCATCTGAAGAGGAAAACGTCATCTCCACTTACTAGAAAAGACGAAGAATGGAATTAACACAGGTCAGCCTTTGTACAACGCCCCCCCCCCCCCCCAAAGTGCTCCTAGAGGTGAAAGCAGTGCCGACACGCTCTACGCTTTCGCTGTTGGCAATATGGTTGAGTTTACAAGAAAAATTGTCGCTTGCGTCAACTGAGAAAAGTTGGGCTTTTTGTTGTTTTTTCCCCCTCCTTCCAGCAAGTTTCTATAGACTGTTAGGTCCTTTTGTTGCAGCCTCGAATGGCGTCGGAAGATACGATTATTTACACAGTGCAGGAGACGGTTCATTGATTGGCATCAATTTCTTCAAGGTTTCTAGTTTTGTATCCCGTATTCAATTTTTATCGGCAACTTTAACCTGATATAAAAATTTAACCAAAGAGAGAGGATAATAATTGTACGAAATATTCTTCCATATTTTGATCGTTTAGTAGTTTTACTTTTAAAAATAAATGAATTTTTGATTAAGATTTCTGACAGAAAAGGGGCGTGTTTCAAAGATCTCGTTGAATAAATCAATTACTTTTATAATATTCTTGAAGGCAGTGTCGCCACCGTTAAAATGAGAAAATACCACATATGCATTAAATTACGTCTCTACATTATGGTAGTGGCTGTAGCAGCTAGTCTCTAGATGTGGTGGTGGCCATAGTATCTAGTATTTACCTATGGTAGTAGTTGTAGTATAGAGTTGCTAATGATGATATTGGCGAAGTATCTAGTCTCTCTGACGGTGACAAGATAATCTAATCTCTCGCTACGGTAGTGGCTGTAGTTGATAACATCTCACTACGGTAGTGGCAGAGTAACTATATCCAGCTATAAAAGTGACTGCAGTACCTAATCTCTACTTAAAGTAGTAATTTTATAATATGTTCAATAGCAAAGATAATGACTATAGTATTTAACCATAATTATAGCAGCAGTATCTAGTGTATGGTAGTAATATCTAGTCTCTAGCTATGGTAGTGGCCATAGTATCTAGCTATTGTGTCAACTGTAGTAGTATTTATTGTCTAGTTAAGACAGTGGTTGCTGTATCTAGCCTTGATAATAATACAATAGTATATTTCTAGCTAAGATAGTGGCTGTAGTATATAGTCTCTAACCAATATAGTAGCTGTAGTATATAGTCTCTAGCCAATATAGTAGCTGTATATATAGTCTGTAGCTAAGACAGTGGCAGTAGTATATAGTCTCCAGCTAAGACAGTGACTGTAGTATATAGTCTCTAGCCAAGGAAGTGGATGACGTATCCAGCTTATCGGATAAAACGATAGTCTCGTGCGATAGGATTGCGATACAACTGTATCTAATCATGGCGGATATCCCGACGTGAGTCCTGTAGAAATGTTTCCATCTCTCGCTATATGTCCACATGTCCTGTCACGCACAATGGATTTCAATCCACTACGAATACAGCACACCGTAGGCTGCATGGAAATCTATTCTCCATGCATGTTTATAACACAAACAGCAGGTCGCGCCAGTCAACAAGGAATTTTAGCAGGACGCCAATCACCATTGATTTCAATCCGTTACGTCATCACTCATCTCGATCCTACATCTAAAGCAGGCTATCAATCCCTATGGAGCTCAATCCAGTATGTCGACAACAATCCATTGATTTCAATCAGCTATGTTTACAGCACACTGTCAGTTACTATAAGAATCTATTCACGTTATAATACGTCGACTGCAGGACATGCGTCATATGAAAATGTATTCACGTTTAGAGCACGTCAACAGCAATCTATGTATCACCACAGAAATTGACTCACGTTCATAATACGTCATCTAAAAGCTATAAGCCGTCATGGAAATCAACTAACATTTATAATACGTCATCAACAAGCTATAAGGGAAATCAACTCACGTTTATAATATTCCCTTATCAGAGTTATAAGTCTCCATGTTATCAATTTCACGTTAATAATAGGAGTTAGCAAGGTAACAAGTAACATCATTAAGGTGGTCATGAAACGTCACAAATGAACTGATTTTATAACATTTATATTAGCTCTTGATAAATATAATAGATTCAATCTGCAAATTTCGCTCAGTCTGAATATTTTAAAATAAGGTTTTCTAATGTGACTACCAATAATAATCTTAGTATATTTTCTAATTCGCTCAATTTTCTTTCCTTAATAAAAACAAATAAATTTTCTGCGTCAATCAGACTATCTGATGATTTCTTCAGTTCACTGTAAATACAGATCCTCGAAGAACACACTGTTTTGGTATAATGTGCACTATACACTTTTTCCCAAATAAAGTACATCCGTCTCTCTGTGCTAGCGAGCGATCAAACAACAACATGGCATGTCTCAGCACACAAGCCCTTGTCCATGACCCTCATGTAACTTGGAAATCTGGACGTACAGTTAATAAAGAGTTATACAAAGTCGACTGTATACACGCATAATCTCAGCGCTCCGTCAGGAAAAAAATTAAGAGAAGTTACTGTGTAAAACTGTAAGCCCTGTCAATATACATCAAATGTTAATACTAGTGTACATACAAACTCCCTATGCCCTGTCAATATACATTAAAATGCTGAAATGCGTAAACACACAAATGCTCTGTGCTCCGTCAATGTACATTAAATGTTGCTATACCCAAGTATTCTCATGTCTCATCCATTTATTGTAAAGGTCATTATCTATATTCACGCCTCTCCACAGACCAAAAATATGTTCTAAAACAAATTTATACATACGTACTCGGAACCAGTATCAATATGTCCTAGACTAATATTATCACGTCTCTCCACGTCCCACCAATTTTTACTTGTAAAAGCTAATACAAATATATTCATGCAATCTCTATGACATCAATATGTTTTAAAACGCAACTCAATATACTCACGTACTCGCGTGCCTTATCAACACGTTCTTCAAGACTAATAATACATATCTATAAAAAATTATTCCACGCCCCATCAATACCTTTCTAAAGACTAATATATTTAAAGAAAATTACTCCTTAGCCTCACCGTGTTCTAGAAGACTAATACAAATTTATAGAGACGTAACTTATCACGCCTCAACAGCACATTCTAGAAGACTAATAAATATTTATCGATACGTAACTCCTCACGCCTCATCAACACGTTCTAAAAAAGAACTAATACTAATACTAAAAAGAACTAATATTTATAGACACGTACTCCTCGCGCCCCGTCAATTCGTTCTAAAATGCTAATATACATTTATAGACAGGAATTCCCCGCACTTCATCAATACGTTTTAAATGGCTAATATATATTTATAAACACGTATTCCGCACGCCCCATCAATTCGTTCTAAAAGGCTAATACATATTGACAGACACCTCCTCCCGACGCTATATCCTTATGATATAACAGGTTAAAACATCAAGCGTATATACACGTACTCCGCCATGCCCCATATTTACGTTTGAAAGGTCAAGAAACGTATCACACAATAGGAGGCGCACAACGTCACAGCACTGCAGCAAGGCTGTCATCCTCCATCCGGCACTAATCAAGTCATGGGCTGGTACAGGGCGAGACTAATCGCAGAGTGATTTGAGCAGCCAGTCACTGATCCAATTCACAGGCTGGATGGAGTGTAGGGGGCGCTTCCGGCTTCCGCCGCTTTCGCGCTGGGTACAATTCACAGGCTGCAATCACTCTCCTTTTTTAGGAGAAGGCGCAGGGTCTGGAGTGTATGTGTGTATGTGTGTGTGTGTGTGTGTGTGTGTGTGTGTGTGTGTGTAGGGGGGGGGGCGACATGCAAGAGGACAATACGGAGAGCTCAAGAGTCGGCAAATCAGTAGATCAGCCACAATTCAAGATAGATTTTTCACTCGTTTTCTTTTTTCTTTATTTATTCCCCTCCACCCCCCTTTGTACGCAAAGAGTTGATCCCTAACTCGGACAAAAAGAATAAAAATCAAAGAAATACATGTAAATCAATTTGTTACGAAAAAAAAAAACAAAAACCAAACATACTAATAATGGAAGCTTTATAATTACTTCAGAGTTTCTAAAATTATTATTAAAAAGCAGCTAGAGTTGGCGACATTTCTTTTACTGCATTTTAAATAGCACTGATTTCAAAGGGTATAAATTAAACAACTTTCTTTTATTTAAACAAAAACCCACGCCAAAATGTATAATTTCCCATGCGATAAAAAGTCTGAACAATGATTGAAGACCTTCAGCAGTTTACATTATTAATTATGTATGTACTGTAGTTGTAATAAACTACCACAACCTATCAAAATATTACCTCTACTGGTACAGGAAGGAATAATTTATAATAGAATTAAACTATTCAAATTTCTAATAATAAACCTTACATCTATTAAACCATTTAAGAAATCTTAATTATGATGTGCAAAACATTACAAGACACGTACAGTAATTAAGGCCGTACGGTCACAGATTGCATTTGTCCACATAATATATACGAAAATTAGTGTGAAACTCTATTTGCCCACATATTTAGTGTTAAACTTTATCTGCACAATTAGTATGAAACTCTATTTGCCCACATATTTAGTGTTAAATTTATTTGTACATATAATATACGAAACTTTATCTGCACAATTAGTATGAAACTCTATTTGCCCACATATTTAGTGTCAAACTTTATTTGCACATATAATTAGTACGAAACTTTTTTCTGCCCATATTATTAGTGTGAGGGTCGGACCAGGTGGCAAATTATACTCATTGTTTTCGTATTATTTCTTTTTCTTTAATAATAATCAGTAATTGATAGTTACTGGTTGTTGTGACCTGAGAGTGGCCGATTATGCAATATGCCGCACCCACCTACGCTACCAGTAAAGGATTTGGGTCAAGGTCGCCTATTACGCGTGGGCAATGGAGATGTATAGAGGGAGGAGACAGTAAGAGTGGGTGAATGTTGACAGGATACGATACGCCCTTATATGGACATTTGCATTCCGATCAATGATGCGAGGGAACTTGCTGTTTGACCCAGAGTTGTTCATATATATATTTTGCTGATAAACCCGCGTATTCTCGCGCACTGTTTTCACCCGCGTAGACGAGAAAAAGGTTTTGCACGTTACAGAGTGGTAAATATATATTGACTCCTAAGAAATTACACTTATATATCATTGAGTAGAATGTTGTGCAAACTAGATGTATATTCTTATTAATGACTGTTGTATGGAACTAACGCATATCTCTTTCAGAAAGATATTCTTTGGCATTAGCAATAATTCATGATAGAATTGAGATAAGCACATGCCGTGCGCTATGCTTCTATTAATATAAAAACATTTGTAGCAAGTGAAACTAAATAGAAGATGGAGATAATCATTCAATGTGAATTTAATGTAAGCCATTCATTGATAATGTTTGTAACTATTGAGATTCATGTAAATGTGGAAATGGAAATATTATTGTCTCCTTTTGTAAATATTTCTCCATGAGCAGAATTTTGTAAATTATAAGTTAGCGTGAAGCTAACATTTAATGAAGTTTTGACCACTAAATCTCCCGAAAATTTTCAAGCTAAGTTTATTCCTAGAGTAGTGGGACTGAAATACTGTATTTCAGTCTCAGTGCCTGGTAGATAAGTGACAAGTGTTGTTCTATATATGCTGTGTGCGGTTTGGATATTATTATGTTGGTTTGGGTGATTAAATCTCAAGTATACTTGTTAATACTGCAGGGATTGTAGTCTCTAAGAGAAAAAGTAACTTTAAGCTTAAGACGGGACATATATATTGTATGTTCTGTATGAACTATTATATTGTGTACTTGTTTTGGTGATTAAACTACAAATATTCCTGTTAATACTGCAGAGATTGTAGTCTTTAATAGAATAGGTAATTTTTCGCTAAAGAAAGGGCATACCTTGTGTGTGTGCTGTACGGGCCATTTTTGTAGTGGTTTTAGTGATTATACCACAAGTATACCTGTTAATCCTTTCATTCATTCATTCATCTATTTACTCTATATTAGAAATTACAAACCAAAAATCAAGCAAAATCACTCAAGAATCTCTAGTACTGTTTCAAATTTATACCCAGCATTAAAACAACACACGAAAATATTCACGGCTTTATCCATTCGCTATGACAACAACAACAACAACAACAACCCAACCCAAACATTTCCTCCCACTCACTTTCCATGAAAAAAAAAAAGCCTTCATAAATGTACACCCTTTGTTTGTAATAATAATATTTAAAAAATTAAAAAATGAATAAAAATAAATGTTACACACTCGAATAAGTCAGATCTGGCCATTATTGATTTATGGCGAATACACGCTCTTATATATTCAGCTTCTTGCAATTATTGATAAAATTTTTTGAAAAGTCGGTCTTATGGAAGCAGTTTCAAGCGCATACAAAGAAAGAGATGTGACGCCGCGACGGGTTTCAAAGTCTACACACTTTTCTAGCAATTAAAACTGGCTGGAAAGGCGCAAGAATGAGAAGCAGCCAAGAGAAAAGGGAAATAAATGTTTCTGAAGAACATCAAGAGTTGTGTGCTCTATTAAAAGCACCTCTCTGAAAAAGATATCAAACGATTTAATCATGTATAATTGTATACGTTTATTTATAGTCCCGCACAGCAAACTCAAATGAGCTAATAATTTTACTCTAACTTAGAACATTTCGAAACTAACAGGCAGATTACAAAATCAAGTAAGCTTTTATCTAGTTATCGATCAGGGCGTTTTGTCTCCGATCCGTGACCTGTGAAATGGGACCACACTCGTCCCCATGATGCAATGAGCGTGCTCTAGTTAGCACACCGACAATAAAAGCGGCCGGAGAGATAAATTGGAAGCAAATGCTGGTGCAATATGAAAAATGTTCATTTCTTTTTTCTTTCAAAAGGAGCAAACGAAACATCAAAGAAATTCAAATGCCCTACTCATTTTTCTTTACACGGAAAATATCTTTTAAATGTTCACATCTAAATCATAGTTTCAAGGCCGAGTATTAAAAAAGAGATGTAGGCAGACTGGGTGAAAGAGAGGCTACTAGAGAGAGAGAGAGAGAGAGAGAGAGAGAGAGAGAGAGAGAGAGAGAGAGAGAAGGTATATTATCAAGATCTTATGGATCTATGCACTTAAGGTAAGGATCTATAAATTTATGGACTTAACATTAAAGATATAAGATCTTAAGAACTTAAGATCTTAAGGATCGATGAGCTTTTGGATTTAAGATCTTATGGGATAATCATTTTATATAGCACTTGGTATCTAAGTTACATCATTGTCGATGCAAACTAAAAATACAGCACACCATTAATACAACTGCCCATATAATGTGCACACACAAAAAAATAAAGGCATTTATACATCTGCCCAAATAATATGCAGGAAAATGTTTTTATATTCATTGCACATTATAAGGAAAGGTGTATAAATGTCCATTATGTTATTGCACATTATATGGGCAGTTGTACAAATGCCCTCAGCGTGGTCTAAACGAGTTAAAATCCAAGTATCGATCTAGAATGATGTGAACACTGTCCCATTCCACCCCACCCCGTCTTTCCCATCCTGGCTTATTCTTTCTTGGTGGATTCAGACAGACAGTGCCTCATTCAGATCTTAGAGCGGCCAAGCGCCGTAAGCGCAAATGCATGTTGCTTCTAACGGTTCTATTAAAAAGAAAATTTATAAAATCAACATTAATTGCCTTCAATAACAACCCATATATTCAGATTCACTGTTTTTTGTTGTTTTCATTCGTGTTCTTACCAATCAGCAACGAAAAATGAACAGGTCTTTTTTGTGGATAACTCTTTGACTGTCACATTGCTAACACAGGATCACAGGATCTATGACGTCTGAGGCCTATGAGACTGCGCAGAGAAGTTTGTAAGTTTGTAAGTTTCCATATTGTACACGTTTACTATAGTTTCACACTGATATTTATTAGGTGTTCGAAAAATTATAACAGTTCCAACTCTGCTCTCACAAAATTATCAATCGTTATTCATCTACTTTCAATAATGACGTCACAAACTTTAAAAAAATAAATTTGAACAGTACGAACGTCCACTATGGTGAAAGTAATGTCCTTTTCTATCTTACCGCCTTCTTCGAATACACAAGAAAAAAGATTTCCAGCCGTGGTAAATACACTCTGCTTCAATGGTATCACCTGACTTGTAAAACCACAGACCTTGTGACGGTACGGTAGGAAAACAAACAATTTGTGACTTTCAAATGAAAAATGATGCAGGGTTGCTAAGCATGAGGTCAGATTGGAAAACCATGGATCTTACGAGATCAGACTGCAAAAACATTGCCAAATAACTGACTGACACCAATGGTCTTATACCTTCATATTAGGAATCACTTGATGGCACTGTTGCTCCAGCTGACACCGTTCGAGATTGATGCAAGAACCCAACAAGTGTTTGAATTACAGCCATTTATTACAATTTAAACGCCAAACGCCAAAATTTGCATGAATTTTCAACGATAAAAATAAAAGAACAAAAAATACAAATGCGAAAACCGGGAAGTACTTTTGCTTCCTAATTAAACGATTGAAGAAAATGTCACGGTGTATCACTGGTAAAAATAAAATGAATGCTGCGGATCTAAAGGTCACTGACATTAGCAGAGATTATTTGTCCCCTTCAGCACCACTGATAATGTGAACTTCAGAAATGCTAGTCAGGGGGTCAACCACCCAACCAAATTACAAATATATTCGCCTTACGGCACCCTCATTGAGGAAAAGAATAAACTCATTCATCCGGCAAATGTTTTCAGTACAACAAAATACTTGTTGTTCTACAGTGTAACATAGTACCATTTGCCTACTCAGTTTGTTATTTCAACAAAATTATTACAACGAATTCCAGAAAAAAAACAAAAATAGTTTTGAGAAGTTGTGAAAGTTGAAAATTCTAACTTAAGTTATTATAACGAATTCCCCCCCAAAAAAACCCCAAATACTTTGAGAAGTTTTTAAAGTTGAAAATGCCAACTTACTTTTATAAAGAGTTAACAAAACTGATACAATAGATATATTATCTACGTGGTCAATGTACACGTGTCCCAAGGATCCTTGAACATGTCAATACTAGAAGGCTGTCTCGCAGAGGTACACAGTTGAGTTCAGGCAAGTACGAAAAGGGAAATATATGTCATGCTCAAGAGAAATGGGAATATATATGTCTTCTTGATATTGTTATTTATTTATTGTGCAATTATTTATTTGTATATTCTCCAAAAGGCTCCCCTAACAGAAAGTAAAATGTCTGAAATACTGAAATACAACAACGATAATCGGAAGAATCGGTACTTTCTGCAGGATGTACCTACCGCAATTAAAATAAATCTAACTTCGGTACAGTTTATTTATTTCCACTTACATAAATTGCAACAGTTAACTGTCATTCACCTAGGGTCAGAACTTATCATTGCTCTTCTTGGTTCTGTAAAGGTCTATTTCTGAAATAGACAAACTCGAAATACACTGAAAAAAGGCCGGTTGTGTCTCGTCCCATGTGGATATCTGTGGTAGCACATCTATCCATGAAAGCAAGTGAGACAAAAATCGGTTGTCTCTCGTTGCCTGCGGTGGTCCAAGATTCTTTTAAGATCATTTCTATGGAAGCTGCAGAATCAAGTTTTAATGACCAGTCTTATCATGGTCTTATTTCATTTCATGTTGTGGTTAACAGACACTAAGAACAAGTACTTTGACCAATTTTATCAAGATCTTATTCGATTCGTGTTGTGGCTAACAGAGAAATGCTTTAATGATCAATCTTAACATGGCTTTATTTCAGTTCGTATATATGGCTAATGACACTAAAATCAAGTGTTTTAATGACCAATTTTATCATGGTATTTTAGTTTGTGGTGTGGCTAACAGACACTAAGAACAAGCGCTTTAATGGCCAATCTTATCTTGCTCTTATTTCAGGTCGTGTTGTGATAATCAGATATTAAGAACAAATAATTTAATGACAAAACTTGATATTGTCTTATTTCAGTTAATGTTGTGGTTAAGTGACACTAAAAAAAATGTATGCACATCAGCCCCAGTAATATCAGACTGCAATGGACTCATATTAGTTCCCATTATTCAGACTGTACAAACGCGTGAAAGAGATATTATATTCTGGAAAGCCCCAAGTTCTACAACTCTCACTCTCTCATCCTCCCCAACAAAAACACAAACCCTATTACACACGTGCACACAAGCATCAGATCTTAATAAATTAAAGAGGGATTTGCTGGACAATACTGTTAAACTTCTAGATATTATTGATTTCCTGACCATTCGAGCTTTTTCTTCACTAAAATTTTGCATATTTTCACAACTGGTGCGTGCTTATTTCCGTAACAAAATCTATTCATATCAGAACATTGCAAATTCCCATGCTATCATACTGCCTGTAAATAATAACATATTAATCTGCATTAAAACTGTTTCGTTCTTTTGTATTCTTCATTCTTGTAACAGGGGAAAATGTGAAAACGTGTAGAGAGAATACACAATGAAATAATTCAATCAAATTAAAGGATTTTTATAGCTACATTAAGACGCAATCTGTCCCAATTCCACCCCGATCTGTGCCAAAGAAGCAACTGAAGTCTTTCTACAGTGAAAACTAAATACACATACTGAACAGCGTAACCATGATGAAAGTTAAAAATGAATGATTGAACTTGTAAGTGGGAACATGAGGTTTATAAAGCTTTAAACAGTTTACCAAAATATAACGAGGGAAAATAATTTGAATCAATCTGTTTCATGATTGACGCTGTCTTGTGAAACATTAAAATGTTTTACTTCAAATCTCTCTTGTGCTAATGACAAAACTTTTTGAGAAGTAAAGTACAAATGATTTACTCAAATCCTCTTATTTTTAATTGTATAGCATATTTTCTATAAAATCTGACTTTTTAAAAGTACTGCCTATTATCGTTGCTTTAGTTACAGTTGTACTCAAGAGTCATTGTGATAGGTTGACTATGTTTATGAAAGAAAGCAGAACATATATTTTGTATTAAACAAACTTATGGAACAACCCTTAGTTTTTATTTCATGAACAAGTTCTATTTCTACATACTATTTGCTTATACTGAATGCGATATACAGCTGCCCACCTGAAAGTCTATACTTGCTTCGAGACAAATTATTATATTTCTTATCATGTTCCATAGCCTGCACGATTGATTCAGTTTATTAAAACAATTTCTTTTTTTTTTTGGTAGAGGTAGGGCGTTACAAGGACAAAAATATTATGAACATAAACTGGAAAAAAATAATGAAGTTAACGAAAAGGTGAAACCTAATTAGTCTGCCCTTTCTTTTGACTTATAACATTTTCAATTCTCTTCATTTGTTCTCTCCCTTTGCAACTGTTTCTTTTGACTTATAACATTTTCAATTCTCTTCATTTGTTCTCTCTCTTTACAACTGTTTCTTTTGATTTATAACATTTTCAATTCTGTTCATTTGTTCTCCCTTTACAACTGTTTCATAACGCGAACGCACACAAAACTTTAACAATGTATATTTTCACTTTCTCTTTTTAACTTTATAAAGCTGCTGGTGTTTCTAAATGTCCGCAAAACAAACCTATGTTCCAAAACTTCCATTTACGTAACTATTAAAACTAGGGCAGAAGCGAACACCATTTATGGGGGCGTAAACTCTCATTCACGTTGCCATAGCCGCGGCTGAACTGTCTAAAGTTCTCAATGTTTGGGTTATGTAAATATCTTAGCTTCATAGGTCTGTATTGAAGCTAATGAGATAGGAAAATCCTTTATTAGCTCTATCAGTAGGTTATTTAATGCGTTCTATAGAAATGAATGAGAAACTAAACAGGTACAAGGGAGTATGATGACAGTTGTTCCTTCTTCCAGGAAAGGTGGCAGAAATGTCATTTACTCGCCTTTCATTTTGGGAATTGAATAGCTTCATTACCTATGACTTAATATTTCAAATTACCTCTTGCGTATAGTGGGTGATATAGACTCGGAGTTAAAAACTGATAAGAAAAAGTAAATGTTGTCAGAATTAAAAGTCATGTACTCGTCTTTCAGTTAGGTACTGAAGGTTTGCCTCACTAATCATGATTTCATATTTAGAATTATATTGTACGTATAGTTGGTGATAGTCTCAGATTGAATGTAAATACTGATAAGAAAAGGCAACATTTGTCAGAGTTAAAGTGTTAGTACACACACACACACACACACACACACACACACACACACACACACACACACACACACAGAGAGAGCAGAAGACTTTCGACACATCTACCAGAATTAGGGAGTACTCTTTACATACTTGAAATATTTTTTTTTGAAAAGAGACAAAATGAGTGATCTAGCGAATTTATTCAAATTATTTTTTCCAGCAACAAAACATGATTTTCTTACTCTTTATACACTGTCTCTGTGCACATTTTGTGATTCAGAAAACATACCAATTTTGCGAATTCTGTAAGTAATTTGATTAAAAGTTTTTAAACGCTTCAAACGACTAAGCATTAAGGATTTCATTTAATTTTTAATATTCAACTCCTACTCGTGTATAACAAACAGGTTTCAAACGAATTAATGTACATTAGGTAAAATTGTATTGACATTCTGAAAAAAGTATTGTCTCACCATATTAAAATGAAAAGTTTTATCTTACATTTTAAAATGAAAAAAGTATTACCTTACAATCAGAAATGGATTTTGTTGGTATCAATGTCTTACTCTTAATATATTTACTTACGAAGTGTGAACAAAATATATACATCGTGTCTTTTAGCCACAAAACATAAATCATTCTACTCAGCTATATAATTACCATTTTCACTCTCAACTTTCAACAGTTCTCTACTTTAAAAAATGGAAGGAAATATATAGAGAAAAAGAAAACACATAAAAGTCGAGCAATAAAAAAATGTTCTATTCTTCTCAACAAAAGCCGTCAGACGGAGATAAAAGCCTTCTGATGAATGTAAGATTGTGGGAAACATTGTAAAGTCAATTACTGTGTGGTCAGAAGGCTCTCGCAACACGAAGAATACATGCATACTGCACTAACAAACAAGAATGAGCTGATTTCTTCCAGACATCCCTAGAAGACCTGGCAGCACTGACAATCCGACAAGCGCAGCAAAGAAAATACCAAACATAACCTCTTATTGCTAGAGGACAAAATCATGCTGACGAAAGCTGACAGTTAAAGCTGTAGCAGCGAGAAGAATTTGATCCTGATCTTGAAAGGCCGATTTGTTTTACACAGCTGAGTGATCACTAACTTCAGGGATAACATTAATTTCCAGTAAGCAGAGAAGGACTAATTAAGTTTTTTTTAAAAAAACACAACACTACAGAAATTAAACATATTCAAAAACATATCACACTGCTGTTCATTGAAATTCCGAACTATGATACTAAAAGACCTCAACCAAAGTGCAGTGTGTGTGTGTGTGTGTGTGTGTGTGTGTGTGTGTGTGTGTGTGTGTGTGTGTGTGTGTGTGTGTGTGTGTGTGTATGTGTGTATGTATTTTTACTTGCAGTGTCATGAGTTCACCAAAAAAGTGCCAGTCAATAATTGCATTACAAATATAAAATGAACTAATAGAAAAAAATGTTTATTTCTATAACTGTCTTTTAAATAATATTTTTAGTAAACAGTTATCTGCCGTTTTAAAGAAAATATTTGTGAAGGAATCGCTAAACGTTTAGAAAAGAATAATAACGTTCATATACTGCGAAAATATTTCTTGACTTTGTATACACGACTATAACAAAATCTAGGACATTACTTGACTATGTATACACGACTATAACAAAATCTAGGACATTACTTGACTATGTTATCAAGACTGTAACACAAGCCAGAAAGTTCTTGACTAAGTATACAAGACTGTAACACAAGCCAGAAAGTTCTTGACTAAGTATACAAGACTGTAACACAAGCCAGAAAGTTCTTGACTAAGTATACAAGACTGTAACACAAGCCAGGACGTTTCTTGACTAAGTATACAAGACTGTAACACAAGCGAGTACAAGACTGTAACACAAGCCAGGACGTTTCTTGACTAAGTATACAAGACTGTAACACAAGCGAGTACAAGACTGTAACACAAGCCAGGACGTTTCTTGACTATGGATACAAGACTATAACACAAGCGAGGGCATTTCTAGACTATGTATACAAGACTTTTGCGAGAACATTTCTTAACAGAATGTAACCCAAGCGAGAACATTTCGTAACTATATATACAAAACTGTAATTCAAGCAAGAATATTTCTTGACTATGTATACAAAAGTGTAACCCAACAGAGAATATTGCTTGACTTTATACATTATTTCAAACCTGTGATTTCCTGTAAGAGCGCAACTATTTTTAACATGTATAATTGATCTGGCTGAAATTAATGACTAAATGTTGTAACATTTACTTTGAGCAATTATGTAATAATTTTCACTGTAATTATTTTATTTTCTATGTTGGATATGCCAGTTCAGAGACAAACCTGTTGCTATTTTGAGCGGTACATGCCGGCGACACGATTACATTTAATTCTTATTAATCTGTCGAAAACAACAACAAAACAAACAACCAAAAACAAAACTAGAAACAAAACAAGACAGAACAACAAAACACACAACAATCAAAAACAAAACTAGAAACAAGACAAAACATTATATTCTTTAAAAGTGCTCTGTCTCACCCACTGAAGTGTTGTTTTCGTCTACTATTTCTAACCAATTTCAGATTCCAAGACAGGTGTGGAAATATGTCTCGTCCAAAAAAGTATATGAAAATCTGATTACCTACTAAGCATTTGATATTTCTGTCTGAAAAATATCTCTCTTTGGCTTGCTTAAAGGTCTTCGTTGATGAAAGTAGGGGATGGGAGGTGGGGTGGGGTCGAATCTCATCAAGCAACATGCTGCCTAATGAAAACGTGCAGCAGTGCTGTACAGCATTTGCTTGAACGCGCGATAGAAGTCTGTAATTAGTCTACAGGAATAAATAAAAGCTATGCTGCTTGATTTGACAGGTTCAAACAATAAGTTGAACACTAATGCTTTCTAATTTTCTAAACTTTAAAACTAAGAAGAAATGACAGATTTTTACAAATGTGTGCAAACTCTCAGAAGGGTATTACTCAGAAAGGGCAAGAGAAATGTACGCGCGCGCGAGCGTGTGTGTGTGTGTGTGAGAGAGAGAGAGAGAGAGAGAGAGAGAGAGAGAGAGAGAGAGAGAGAGAGAGAGAGGAGAGAGAGAGTGAAATTAAAGAAGAAACGAAAAGATGTTAAGCAGGGAGAATAAATTGACGAGAGATAAAAAGTGAGGGAGGAAGATAAATAGTAGGATGGGGTCGAAAGAAAACGAAAGAGACTGAAAAGTGAAAGAAGAGAGAAAGAAAGAAACAAACAAACAAAAGAAAGAAAGAAAGAAAGAAAATCCGAAACTGAAATCTTAGAGAGAAATACAATTCGGATTTTGCAATCTCATTTTCATTGGCTTTTCCGTATATTAATCGGAGTTCTCACCATCATGTGAAAAACCACCTATCTTTAGAACTCTCATCTGTTACCATGTCCACATCATCACACCCCGGAGTCGTACTTTGTGACAGAAGACCTACCTTCTCATCAAAGTTAGACATACTGGTGACAAAATAATCCTGATCCATGTTTCCGCCACTTCTTTTCCTTGCTGCAGGCGCAACTTTCCGGTGTGACTCTTGATGCGCATGCAAGCGCGTTCGTGTATGCACGTTTTGATAAAAAAAAAAGTTTGTCGTCTTATTTTTAATTTATTTTTACGTTTTGTCTTTCTTCCATGTTCTCTGTAGGGTGACTTTAATTAGCAACAACAGGAAAAGCATCTCTCGAAGAATACTGCAGTTATGACCATCTTGTACTTAAACTTGGGCTGTAGGGATAATACCATCATACACACGCATGCACGCATTGACACACGCACACGCACAGACACACACACACACACGCACACACACACACACACACACACACAAACTCATCCCTATCAACTTCACACGTGTGACTCCTTTTCATGCTAATTTTGTACGTTATTCTGGATACTGTTAAATTATTACAACAGCTAATAATAATAAATTAAACAATTCTGACTTTTTAAAATCAATTTTTCATAAGTTACACATTTATTTAACAATTAATGCAATTTCAATAGTTTTAGTTTAAATACATTTTCACGAATTTTTAAAAAGTGTCTGTGATGCTTGAGAGTCACTCTTGCATAATGTAAAGAAGATTAATGTAGAGGTGTAGAGAGCCATTTATTTGTTCATGATCCGACGTGAGTTAAGTCCAACGGAAGGGATGATTCTGACTCGGAAGCTTAAATATATAGCTATAAATGCAACTGACTGATGGACGGTGGCTGGAAGGATGACAAAGGTGACATCTGATTAAAGAGATAGTTTTCCAGTCGGAAGCTTAAGTACATAGTTGCAAATGTGAAACAGTGGCTGGGAAAGTGAAATAAGTGATTCTGGTTAGCTGACATGTCAGTTAAATAGCCAGTCAAATCCTTTTGCAGTACTTGCAATTGATGCTCGAAGTCCAGTTCTAAAGGCAAACCATGAGCCATTGTGAGTTGTTGGGAACAATAATGCAAGAATGAAGTTAGAATAATTTGTATGTTAGAATTATTGTTTCATGTATTGGACTTTGAATGATTTTGTTATTGATCTAGATATATTGTATATTTGATTGATTCATTGGTATGTATATGTCAGATTAACTATGTATAACTGAATGAGTGATTCTGTCATAGCTCAACTGGTTTTATAACAAGGTGTATCTAGTGAAGTGATATGAAGGATAACAATTCTCTTGCAGAGATTGTTTCCTCAAAGTTGAGTGACTGCAGAGAGAGCGAGAGAGTGAATTAAAAGCATCACACCTGAATGATTTCAGAGCATGCTTTTTTCGCTCCCTCTTTTTTTTCCTTTCTGTTGTCTCATCGATGTTGTTCCTCATCTTGAGAGATTTCCTGTGATCGATGCATGAGTCGTCTCGTTGGGCTAATATCTACCATGGAAATCCCAATGGTGGTGAGAGTGGAGATGTCTACCCATCGTCACTTCTAGTGCCAGAAACATTCAATAGTACTCAAGCAGTCTGCATATACGGGTGAAAACGAACCCTGGTGTCTTATCGATTTATGAACTGTCAGTGCGATGTAAAAAAAACAAATGTGGTGTTTTTCTATGGCTCAACAGAACAAGTCATGTGCTCATTCATTTATCTCTTACCTTTCTCTTTTCCAGCTCTAAGAAAAGAACTCTAAACTTTAAGAAGAGATGGTTTCCTCGAAGTAGCCAGTGTTAATACTGATTGTATAAGAGATTAGACTTGAATATTTATTTAGTAGTATGTATATATGTGACTGTATCAAAACTTAGTTGTATTATTTGTGATAAGGTTACTTATATAATAAATTTTATTATTTTTGTTAATCCCTTAAGTATGTTAATTGATACATTCTGGAGTAGTCAGTGGATAGATGGGGGCATGACAAGTCAATGATTGGATGAATGATAGTAAGTTGATTAAATGCATTATTCCTTAAGTAAGAAGTTACATCTGCGAACAGATAAATATGTGTTGATAGTACGTTACTTATAGTGGTGTATGGATGTGGAATTCATATGGGGAACCTCCCTAAATTAAGATTTAACCAACGATAAGTGATTATGCATTATTAAATGATAAGGTATTCAAAATAATAATCATAACAGAGACAGAACATATTACAGTGCCATAGTGTCATTTGAAACAAATGATTCTCTCTCTGAACTTTTTCTAAGAAACGAGTTCTTTCATTCGTTAGTTTCATCTTCCCTTCCCAAATATGTTTTCTTTTACCAAATCTGGCACAAGACTATTGCAGAGTAAATTTGCCTGTCCCTATTTCTAAACTTAATTGTTATATAATTTGTTAAATGTCAATGTGGCATGACCTTCGGGTACTGCACATGACGATATTGTTGTAAGTACCAGAGTTAATATAAAAACTCAGGTAAAGAATATACTAGAACTTGATGATGTAATCCAAACCATAACACCTCTGGGCAGCCTTCACTTGTTAATGAGTTTTATTTATTAATTAATGACATACAACTAATTACAAGTACTCGAGAACCTTAATTTATAGTTATTAATAATTCTCCCACAAGACCAACATGACTCTCATTTGGAGGATTATAAGGGTATCGTAAAACTGTACTCTTTACACAATAACAAGATAGACGTTTAACTGTCGCATAATGTTCTGCAGGTGGAAACTTCTTACTAAAAGAGTAATAAAATATGTCTTTTATTTATATTTAACGAGCGCCCATCCAACCACTATTATTCCAACATAAGGTTTTAATATATGTACAAGATAAAGTTAACAAACAAATTATTAAATCAACAATCAAATATACAACAGATGAACATAATCAAAAGAGCTTCACATGTACATCACTTCACAACAATGTTAGACACTCAATCTGTTATCCTAGCAGAGATATCATAGAAATGAGTGCAGATTAAAGTTGTATAATCTGTTAATCTAGCATAGATATCATAGAAATGAGTGCAGATTAAAGTTGTATAATTTGTTATCCTTTACAGAAATGTACCCTAGTGACCAGTTTGTTATGTAACAAAGGGACGCACATTTCATCTTCAAATGAACAGATAGGCCTACACAAAAATGAACAGCAAGTGTTAGTGTGGTAATATAAATAGGCCTACACAAAAATGAACAGTAAGAGTTAGTGAGGTAACATAAATAGGCCCACACAAAAATAAGCAGTAAATGTTAGTGTGGTAACATAAATAGGCCTACACAAAATGAACAGAAAATGTTGGTGTGGTAGCATAAAGAGGCCTACACAGAAATGAATAGTAAGTGTTAGTGTGGTAACATAAATAGGCCTACTAAAAATGCACATAATTTTATAAATGAAGCTGACTGTGTACATTTGGATTAACTGGATTGCAGGTCTCATCAAAGAAACCAATAAAGTCTCAACCAGAATAATTGTCACAGGAAATGAGGGACAGAAATTATATTTTATTTCATTTTAAAAAACCGCTAACAAAACTAATTGAAGTAATCCGAGTTTTGTTATTTTTCGTATGTAGCATGTAACTTCCAGTAACGGTCACCTAAGATCTCTTTAGTAGACAGACGTTCGTGACGCAGTGTGTGTTAATTATCATATTGAATATATATATTAGTTTATGAAGAATATGTATGTTAAATAAATTGGGACAACTGCGCAATACCGTCACATGTTGTTGACGAGTGAAATGGCCAGTGCGCATTAGGATTGACCACAGAAAAGCGTGCATCACGATTACCACTATATATCCAAGGCAAAAATCATGTCACAGGACATAGCTTCTGGAAGTTTTGGAAACCTTCAGTGAGAGCTATATAAGAGGCAAAATGAAGACTTTTACTCTCAATGTTGAAAACGTCGATTCGTCTGAAGCCAGTCTAACTTCACGTATGAATTATCTCATGTACAGAGATTTCATAAAGGAAAGCTGCAATAATCTCTTTCCATCCGTTTTCCATCCGTCTGATGCCATATATTGAGTAACGAGGCAAAATTACTCAGTATAACTTTTGGCAAAGTGGAAAGTTCACTGTCCAAGAAAACCCCGATGCATGCGACGCTGGTTGTATGCAGTTAACGACACGAGGGACCAACTTGTTCTCCCCCCTGTCTGAGAGTTCGGTTGGACAGATCTATCCCGCTATTGGGAGGCTAGCACCGAGATTTCTTACAGACATCCGGATTTCTACACTCAATGTAATGCGACGACACATCCCACTGGACGACTCCACCCGATAATGCTAAACGTCGTTGGGATGTCCGTTTCCACGACAACCGGTACAACGATAATTATCGAGGCTGACAACAGTCAGCTAAATTTCAGATTTCTCCCCAGTGATAATCTGAAAGTGGTGCCTAGATTCTGCAGAATCTTCACCTGTAATGCGACGCCTCAATTGCGTCCCGTCTTCACTTTGAAGTGCCGCTTATAAGTGACGTGTGAGATTACGTCATCTCCTTGGAACTCTGACATTAATAGTGAGTAATCATTAGCACGGCTAACGCGCACATACTTAACTCTAGAACTCGAAGAAAATAAACACTATTATATCGTTTGCAAAATAAGAACTCTAATGTTAAAAGTAATGCTTATTTTACATGTCAACTATTGTTAAAGCGGCCCCATTTGCCGCATAAGAATTGTGTAATTAATCTTTATTTTATATTTTGAATTTCATCATTTTCATCTCCCCTTATTTCCCACAGAGTGTATGACATTGGAAAGTTGAATGAATGATTAATCACTGTGCGAAAGAGTAGTGCCCCTTTTAAATCGGGAAATAAATAACCTGATTTAAACATCTTTCAACTCTCTTGTTATTCATAATTTTTGAGAGGGACGAAAGAATTTGTACTATTGTTTTGCACCGTTCGTCTGTTCGTCCATTTATTCACATTTATGATACACACTCACAACACACACCGCCAATAAAACGTTCCTTGGCATGACATTAATAAATTGGACCCCATCCAAACATCAATGGTGTATGTCATGTGTGTCTATGTAACAACTTGACGCGACGTAGTACTGGCACACGTCACGGGCTTTTCTTGGAGGTGCACCGGAGCAGGCCAAAAATAGACTTCACCCCTTGCATCTCTAACTTCAGCTCGGGTCGGCTTGTAACGAGCCCGCCCGTTTTGTGACATCTGGTGACCACTGACCGTGATCTGACAAGGTAAATTGTGTTGTTGTAAGAAAGTGTCATCTCTTTCCTGCTTTTCTATCTCATCACCATTATGCATTGTTTATTGCATGTTAGGGCTTGCTATTGAGACTTAGGTGAACTGGATTTTGATAAGACTTATTATTGTGTTGAAATAAGTTTTATAATCTTTACGCTATTATCGTTAACGCGTACCGACTCGTGTTTAGACGTACATAGATCGATATTTTGTACGCTACATTAGCAACTGTTGTTTTGCTAATTTTGCTAACTTTGCAAATTTCCGATTAGGATTTCTTTTATTCGTGATTGTCATAATCCTAATCACGTGGTGGCTGGTGTTCATACGCACACCATTGCACCACTTGTGACCGACAGAGGTCAAAATCCCGCGAATATTCTAAGTCACTTTATCCAACTCGTGATAACTAGCAATTTTAAAAATGGCCGAGCTAGTAAACATAAAGAAAGAACTCATGGCTATGGGTAGAGAATTCGGGTATGAAAAAGCCGAGTTAAAGGAATACGTGGATGAGGAGATAGCTAAATGGTATGTTGCGAAAGAAAATGAGGCGAAAGAGGCTATAGAGCTAGAAGAAAAGAGACAGGTAGCTAAGGATTTAGAGATGCGAACTTTGAGAGAGCTAGAAGATAAGAGAGAGTTAGCTAAACAGCTAGAGATGCAAACTTTGAGAGAGCTAGAAGAAAAAAGATCGAAAGAAGCTATAGAGCTAGAAGAAAAGAGACAGGTAGCTAAGGACTTAGAGATGCGAACTTTGAGAGAGCTAGAGGATAGAAAAAATGAGCTAGAGGAAAAAAGAGCGAAAGAGGCGAGAGATTTTAAAGAGAAAGAAATCCAAGATATGAGAGAAATAGAGTTATTAAAGATTCAGTCAGCTAGGGATTTAGAAGATAAAAGGCAGGAAGTAGAAGAGAAAAAGCTTAAGTTAAAAGCTAGAGCACATCAGGAACAGCTTGAATTAGCTAAGCAAGAGGTAACAGCTAGAGAGAAGTTGTTAGATGGGACTGCTAAGCAACAGGCCGAATTAAATAAACCCCGTACACGGCTAGCTTTCTTTAACCCTGAAGTCGAGACGATTGACGAGTTTTTGACACGCTTTGACAGTTTCATTGCCAACTTTAATTACTCTGACATTGAAAAGAAACAACAACTCGGTCAAATACTCCAAGGTGAAAGCTCGCGCGCATTTACTGATCTAACGCGCGATCCCGCTATTACTTATGCAGATCTCAAAACGGGTTTGATGCGTACTTTTCAATGTACAGCAGAAGGCTTTCGAAAAATGTTTAGGAGAGCCATACCTAAAGCAAATGACACCATGCAAGCCTTCGGTACCCGGTTACGCCATTATCTTGATAGATGGATTGATTTGACAGACATCCGGAAGACATATGAGGGCCTATTTGATTTGATATTAAGAGATCAATTTCTCCATATTGCTCCGCCTGCAATGACGACATATTTGCAGCGAAACCCCCCGGCTAACTTCAGTGATATGTTGAGGTTAGCAGACACGTATAATGATTACCCTGATCCGGTAATTACGAGGAGTGCACCACGCCCTCCTCCTACAAATCGGCAGAAGTATACACCGAAACTGAACCGACCGATGACGAAATCGGAAAAACCCGAACCGGTACAGCGGACATATACTAAGTCACAAGACGTACGACGTCACACACGTGACTCCCCACCTATGACATGTTACACTTGCAAAGGGAAGGGGCATAGTTCTCAGAACTGTCCCAGTCCACGTGATGTAAAGGTATGCACTGAAACAGGTGCAACTCTAAAGACCCAACAGGCTACAGTAAACGGACAAAGAGTCAAAATACTGGTCGATACAGGTGCGTCCATAAGCTGCATAAATGCTAAACTTGTACGCCCTGAACAGTATCTAAGAGGTAGTGTCCGCATCCGATGTGTTATGGGACACCTTAGTACATGTCCAAGAGCCACTGTACATGTTACCTCACCCGTATTTTCCGGTACAGTCACCGCCGCAGTAATAAGAGACATGCAGTTCGGATTCATACTATCGCCCGAACAGTGTGACGCAAACACTGATGACATCTATCCTGTTCTCCCCGTAACCACTAGAGCACAACGGGTACGTAGTAAACAAGGACCCCCAGCTCTAAAGATAGTCGAGAATACATTTCCGCAGTTGACCCCAAGTCAACTCAGTCACCTGCAGCAGGAGGACAAAAGCTTGTCCTCAATGCTAAAGCTGGCACGGAAAAACACTATTACGTCCAGCAAGTACGCGACAATGACGTATTTCCTGAAGGACGGACTAGCGTTTCGGCGCACCGACTATAAGGAAAATGATACTAGAAGCACCACGTGTTTATTTACCCCTACACCACTCAGACAGCTGATTCTAAGCTTTGCACACGACTCAATCATGTCTGGACATCAGGGCGCGCGTCGCACTGAGCAGCGAGTTCGTGAGGACTTTTTTTGGCCGGGCCTGAGTAGGGATGTTCGCTCGTACGTTCGTACATGTACGCAGTGTCAACAACATATCGACCGAGGGCGTGTCAGTCGAGTTCCCCTCGAGATAGTACCAACAGTAGAGGAACCATTCCTAAAAGTCGCAGTAGACATTATTGGCCCAATCATTCCCGCGGCCGAAGGAGGATATCGCTATATCCTAACAATCGTGGATTTTGCAACACGATATCCAGAAGCAGTCGCATTAAAGGGCATCACAGCAATCGAAGTCGCAGACGCTTTAATAGACGTATTTTCTCGCACGGGTGTACCTCGAGAAATATTGAGTGACCAAGGCACTCAATTCACCTCAGCAATGATGGCTGAAACAATGCGTCTACTGGCGTGTAAACAGTTGTTCTCATCACCATATCACGCTCAGTCTAATGGTGCCGTTGAACGTTTCAACGGTACAATAAAGAAAATGTTAATTAAAATGGCCTCGGAACAACCCGACCAGTGGCCGCGTTTTCTAGCACCATTACTCTTTGCGTATCGCGAACTCCCACAAGAGAGTACGGGCTATTCACCGTTCCAACTACTATACGGCAGGCAACCTCGTGGTCCCCTTAAGCTAATAAAAGAAACATGGGTCAAGGGAGACACTGTGACCGATGGTAAAGATGTTCACACGTACGTAGCCGAACTACGTCAACGTCTGACCGAAACGTGTCACTTAGCACAGGAAAACGTTCGCGAAAAACAACCCCGATACAAGCGAAATTTTGACCGTACGGCTGTGGAACGTGACCTCGAACCAGGTCAGCTCGTGTTACTCTTGCGGCCCACGCATAACAACCGCATGCAAATGCACTGGCGTGGACCCTACCGCGTTATTAAGCGTGTGAAGCAGAACGATTATAGCATACAGATAGGAAATAAGCAGAAAATCTATCACATAAATATGCTAAAGCGTTACTATGAACGCAGCGACGAACAGATACAAAACGTGAATGTCGCACTGATACAATTGGAAGACTCCAATTTCAGAACAGACATGATGTCCGCCGAAACCCAGCCTAACTCTGCAGTTACAGTCGATCAAGTCGAGATTGACTCGAACTTAACTGTCGAACAGCGCGACGCAATGTCCAACCTCTTACACAGACACGCGCGCATATTCACCGACCAACCGGGCCACTCAGATTTGGTTGAACACCGCATCAAACTTTTAAGTGACAAACCGATACGCTTAAAACAGTACCCACAGAAATATGAGAGCACAAAGTACATAGCAGAACAGGTGCGTGAAATGCAAAAACAGGGCGTGATTGAACAGTCAATCTCCCCATATTCATCACCGGTCGTCTTAGTTAAAAAGAAAGACGGTACGCTTCGTTTTTGTGTGGACTACAGACAGTTAAATGAGATAACTGAATTCGATGCGGAACCTATCCCAAATCAGGACGAATTATTCGCAAAACTAACCAAGGCACATTACTTTTCAAAGTTTGACATGTGCAAAGGGTACTGGCAACTGTCAGTTGCTATTGACGACAGACCAAAAACAGCATTCCCAACTCCGCTAGGCTTATTTCAGTTTTGCCGACTACCGTTCGGACTAGCGAACGCACCCGCAACATTCGCGCGCTTCATGCGAAAATTACCGTTAGAGAGCGTTGACGCATTGAATTTCTTTGATGACATACTGGTAGCAACAGGAACATGGGACCAACATTTATCCTCAGTGGATGGTCTACTTGACATTCTCGAGCGCCATAGATTGACCGTGAAACCCTCCAAAGTTCGCGCGGGCTTTCGAGAGATTGAATTTCTTGGCCATATCATAAGTGATGGACAAATAGGCCCAAATCTAGACTTGACTGCAGCCATTCGTGACATGACCTTACCGACTACAAAGAAACAGGTCAGGGCAGTTTTGGGGCTAGTGGGGTACTACCGAAAATTTGTCCCAAACTTCAGTACGCTTCTTAAACCACTGACGGACTTAACTGGGAACAAACAACCCACGAAAATACGATGGACGGCAGAGTGTAGCACCGCCCTCGAAAAAGTGAAGGACATCTTGACCAGTAAACCCGTCCTACAGTTACCAGACTTTGACAAAAGATTTATTGTCAGGACCGATGCATCAGACGAAGGCCTCGGTGCCATACTTCTCCAAGAGACAGATGACGAATACCTACCGGTAGCATACGCTTCTAAGAAACTGTTAGATCGTGAGACACGGTATTCTACGATTGAAAAAGAGTGCTTAGCAATCGTATGGGCACTCAAGAAATTTAGTGCATATCTGTACTCTAAACCATTCATCCTGCAGTGCGATCATAAGCCGCTTACATATCTGCGCACTAGCATGTATGATAACGCTAGGCTAACTAGATGGACACTCCTGCTACAGGAGTATAGCTTCGTTGTCGAACACATCGCGGGCCGAGAAAATTCGGGTGCCGATGCATTATCCCGGCATGCCATAACCGCGATATAAACAAGAGAGAGGATAGTCTCTCCACAGATGCGCATATAATTCCTGTGGAGACTATCGTGTGAAATAAAATTTTTTTTGTTCCTAATTGATTTCCACTCTGTGAGCTCCAATCAATTTTAAGAAGGGGGTTGTCACAGGAAATGAGGGACAGAAATTATATTTTATTTCATTTTAAAAAACCGCTAACAAAACTAATTGAAGTAATCCGAGTTTTGTTATTTTTCGTATGTAGCATGTAACTTCCAGTAACGGTCACCTAAGATCTCTTTAGTAGACAGACGTTCGTGACGCAGTGTGTGTTAATTATCATATTGAATATATATATTAGTTTATGAAGAATATGTATGTTAAATAAATTGGGACAACTGCGCAATACCGTCACATGTTGTTGACGAGTGAAATGGCCAGTGCGCATTAGGATTGACCACAGAAAAGCGTGCATCACGATTACCACTATATATCCAAGGCAAAAATCATGTCACAGGACATAGCTTCTGGAAGTTTTGGAAACCTTCAGTGAGAGCTATATAAGAGGCAAAATGAAGACTTTTACTCTCAATGTTGAAAACGTCGATTCGTCTGAAGCCAGTCTAACTTCACGTATGAATTATCTCATGTACAGAGATTTCATAAAGGAAAGCTGCAATAATCTCTTTCCATCCGTTTTCCATCCGTCTGATGCCATATATTGAGTAACGAGGCAAAATTACTCAGTATAACTTTTGGCAAAGTGGAAAGTTCACTGTCCAAGAAAACCCCGATGCATGCGACGCTGGTTGTATGCAGTTAACGACACGAGGGACCAACTTGTTCTCCCCCCTGTCTGAGAGTTCGGTTGGACAGATCTATCCCGCTATTGGGAGGCTAGCACCGAGATTTCTTACAGACATCCGGATTTCTACACTCAATGTAATGCGACGACACATCCCACTGGACGACTCCACCCGATAATGCTAAACGTCGTTGGGATGTCCGTTTCCACGACAACCGGTACAACGATAATTATCGAGGCTGACAACAGTCAGCTAAATTTCAGATTTCTCCCCAGTGATAATCTGAAAGTGGTGCCTAGATTCTGCAGAATCTTCACCTGTAATGCGACGCCTCAATTGCGTCCCGTCTTCACTTTGAAGTGCCGCTTATAAGTGACGTGTGAGATTACGTCATCTCCTTGGAACTCTGACATTAATAGTGAGTAATCATTAGCACGGCTAACGCGCACATACTTAACTCTAGAACTCGAAGAAAATAAACACTATTATATCGTTTGCAAAATAAGAACTCTAATGTTAAAAGTAATGCTTATTTTACATGTCAACTATTGTTAAAGCGGCCCCATTTGCCGCATAAGAATTGTGTAATTAATCTTTATTTTATATTTTGAATTTCATCATTTTCATCTCCCCTTATTTCCCACAGAGTGTATGACATTGGAAAGTTGAATGAATGATTAATCACTGTGCGAAAGAGTAGTGCCCCTTTTAAATCGGGAAATAAATAACCTGATTTAAACATCTTTCAACTCTCTTGTTATTCATAATTTTTGAGAGGGACGAAAGAATTTGTACTATTGTTTTGCACCGTTCGTCTGTTCGTCCATTTATTCACATTTATGATACACACTCACAACACACACCGCCAATAAAACGTTCCTTGGCATGACATTAATAAATTGGACCCCATCCAAACATCAATGGTGTATGTCATGTGTGTCTATGTAACAACTTGACGCGACGTAGTACTGGCACACGTCACGGGCTTTTCTTGGAGGTGCACCGGAGCAGGCCAAAAATAGACTTCACCCCTTGCATCTCTAACTTCAGCTCGGGTCGGCTTGTAACGAGCCCGCCCGTTTTGTGACAATAATGTAGGTTCTTTTCTTCCAGCAATCTCACTGATTTAGCTGAAATTACGTTGATCTGCCAACAATGGAGATGATTCTTACATTTTTGTCTGAACACAGTTATGGCAGAGAACATCCCAATGATCTCCCAAACGCTCGTTAAACTATTATATTTTCAGTAACTCAGATTCCATAAGAGTATAATGGTCTAAGACACGTAACTCAGATTCCATAAGAGTATTATGGTCTAAGATACGTAATGTGGATCGATCACCCTATCTGAAAATTGGAAGATATTCTCAGAATATAATTAAAAACCTGAAACATGGAATTTGCATGATACTGCAGAAAGAATGGCACTTATCACTTAATTGGCAATGTTTGATAAGTAATTTATTTGAAAATATATTTACCTGAAAAGTGATATAGACTGATAAGCATTGTGACTCAAGTTTGTTCTGCAGCAAATAGATTTTCCTAATATTACCAGTCCGAGTGCGCTAAATTCATTCTGTCAGTCCACACGGCCCTAATATTACCAGTCCATGTCTTTAATATTACCAGTCCACGGGGCCCTAATATTACCTAACATCTCCTGTCTAGTCGTCATATACTCACGCAGTCTCTCTCTCTCTCTCTCTCTCTCTCTCTCTCTCTCTCTCTCACACACACACACACACACACACACACACACACACACACACACACACATTTTTACATCTGATGGCAGACACATCTAAGTGAGGTTCCAGACAGCTTTTAGCAAGCGTAACAAAATGGGTATCAGGAGAAAAGCGGGCGTATCAGTGCCGGCTTTACAGCACTCTTAAAATCACACCAGCACACAGATAAACGTCCCGGAGTTGTGTTTCCATATGTTTGCTTCAGTCCTCCTAAGTGTCTTTCCACCACTCATCATTATGCATACCACCACCACCACCGTCAACTCTGCCTTGCTCCGGTCTTTTACCTCTCTTCAGTTTTTGACTTATTTCGCATGGATTCATAAACTGATTTCGTGCTGTTCAGGTACAATGATGCATGAAGGTAACTGCTCTGAGCAACAACAACAACAAGAAAATCCAAGTACGCTGAAAAAATATTACTGATAATTTAATTACTTTTCAATACCTTAAAATAAAGATGAACATGTGATAACTCTTCTTGCGTGTATGATATCTAGAATTGTAATATGAGTTTTTTTATTTGTACTGATTTTCTTTCTATTTGGGGTAGATGGCATGTTAGATTGCATAAGAAAACAACATTAGACTATAAGAAATATGACCGAACGAACCTTATAGGAACAACCATAAAGCATTCATAGCCTGAGGGCGGAGTGATACATTCCTGCTAATGCAAACAAGAAGTAGTGCAAGATAGTGAGAGATGGTGAAAACGTCTGAGCTTCTACAAACAAATGCCAGCTTGTGTAAATTAGCCAGAATACCGTTTTGCATGCAATAAACTGAATGCGTGGTCTTTTATTATCGTTAATAAATGACCTCTACTAAATCAGCTGCACCAAGTATGATGGATCACCAGATCACTCATAAATATGTTCATATTTGTTCCCAGCTTATCGTGGGTTAAACCTGCTAACTTCAGCAAACATTAAGGAATGTTGGAGGTGGTTCACTTTTGCTCAAACGAAGTCTTATTTTTTAGAGTCATGTCTCGGGTTTCGATGGTAAATATCGTTTTCTTCAATATGAAGCAACGTTCACACTGCTGATATATTCCTTGGCAAATGGCCCCGATTGTTCAGAACTGCATTCTGTCATGATCTTAGCAGGATGACTGTTAGGGACCTACTCCGTTCAATCAGAAATGGTATAAGGTGTCAGGGTTCATGCTACCGAATGGACATCAAAACACAACTTCTAAAATATTTCTGGAATTCAGTTCACAAAAGGCATATGATAGTGTTAGTGTCATTTTCTGAATGTATACATAAAAATGTATAAATAGAAATGTATACATAGAAATGTATAAATAGAAATATATAAAAGATATATCTCGTGGATATATTACGAAACATCAGAAGTGACAAAATGCTGCACCTCAAGGGAGCTATCTGTATGGCGAAAGTCGATTATATTATCGTTTTCATTTCTTTGCTCACATATTAATTATGTCTATCAAAGGAAATAGTGATGGGAAAGTGCAATTTAAAAAAGTCAATTCGAAAACAGAAGAAACGTGGTTTATTTCCTTTGTAAACATATCTAAAAATACACCCGTCCATAAGAAACTTGATTTCATTGTTCTAATAATTTAGCTAATTGAAAGTTTTTGTTTCTTTACAATCAGAATTTTATTGAGGACGTTAGCATTATCGAAAGATGTTGCTTTGTATGTGAGTTTAAGCACTTGCGCTCTTGAAAGTTTATTTAATTGAAAAACATTTCAATTTCTTTTTCATTTGTACTGATGACTGTTGTGGATACATGTTTTGTTGTTGACATTTCTTTGTTTTCCTGTCAGTTTATTCTACTTAATTTTGCTGCTTCTACCAGTGACTAGACGTTCTGGAATCCAAGTGTATTCTGCAAGGACTAAGTGACCGAGCAATTGCGTCCATATTTAATTAATTGTTTATGAATTATTATTTTGATCATCTTGACTTTTAGACATATTGCAATAACCCAGTTGTTAAAACGATCGTTTGGAATGCACTTAGTCGTAGTTACGTGCTATTTGTAGAGCATCAAAGCCAGTACTCTAGACAATGACTGGTTCCCATGACGCTACGTGCGACTGTGGAGATCACGACCTCTCTAGTTTAAGTTAGACCAGTCTAAATAATGGTGCTAGGAGATCAGACCAGAATCAGACGTGCGGGAACGGCATCTATAAAAACCGGAATGGGCCGGGTAAGGACGGGCCGATAGGCAAGGGCGCTCGTAGGCATCCGTCAGGTACAAGTGAGATCTGGGAGGGACCAATGAGGTGTCAAGCGAAAGGAGGACTGGTAGGTTCGAACCGCCAGCAGGTTTGTGTAAAGTGGTGGGATGTGATGCGCTTAAAGGAGATGACAGCTTGAACGCGGGACAAGTGCCAGCATCGTGCTAGTGACGTCATGCCGCGCGAACAGCGATCAGGTCAATTGTGTTTATACATTTTCCTTTTTCTAAAACTCTCATTTCTAGGATGAAAACAGGTAGCTATAAGACTAAATTTCCTTTACAGGGATCATGACTTTCACTAAACAATCTGTAGATAAGTCAATTGTTCATTGCAACGAACGGTAGTTTTCGTTTCTTTCGAAATTGTTATATTTTAATAAATATTTGTATTTCTTGTAACCAACCTCTTGCGCGTGCTTTATTAATTAGTCTGGGATAGAGGACGAGTAGGGGCTTAAGTAATTAAAGACGTATCATGACCTATCCCTTAAGCAAGGAGTTCCCGTCAGTAGTATAATTGTGTGACAGAAGGATGGTTATTTATGATGCTTTCCATTCTAATTTTAACCAATCAGTCTGAAGTAAACATGTGTACTGCCTTAACTTTTAAAATTAATCAATATGTCTATAATAAGTAATAATTTAATTTTTTAAAATCCATTGATACTTACAGCTGGTTTTAATTTTTTTAGCACACTGACCCATTCAATTATTGTTTAGCGGAGATCTGATTTTATGGACCCCAATTATCGCTATAGCGAGGTCTCACTGTATTAGGTGAGATAAGATAACAACAGACTTATGGATATGCGAGTTAATAACAACGTCAATGCATTGCAATCTCCCTAAAAAGTAACTACTATGGATAACGGATAGCATTAGGGTTAAATAAAAAACAACAACAAAATAATACCTATCTGAAAGTATGAATGGGGTAAGCATCCTTGTAACAAAGAGCAAGTGTATTTCAAAGAAAACTGGCAAACAGTTACAACCTACTTTACTATAAAATAATATTTTTAATATCTCAATGCACAATATAGGTGGAAAAATATCGTGACTTTTAAGTTCAATCAAACTTAAATCAGTCGCAAGCAAAATGCATTCTAAGCCTAGTTAAACAGATTATTGGTTCTTTCAGAAGAAGTAGAACCTAGGAAAAACTAATACCTTTTAAAAACTGGAAGTGTTACTGACTGAAACAGTCCTCTGTTAACCAACCTTAATAATAAGAACAACTAAAATCGATGTCTCAGTGTCCTTAACCAGATCGAGTCAGAATTCTCCATTCGTAAATAAGTGCCATGGATCAGTAAGTTTCCTTCAGATTGTGAGAACTTTCCCCCTCTGGTACAAGATGAACTGTTGCCATTATACCTGCTGATTTCCCAGTGGAAATAGCACTCTGACAATAACGAGAGAGTAGGGAGCAGAGAGTGCTAAAAAAACATGCGGGAGGTGGATAGGAGAAAGTGGGTGTACAAAGCATTTAAGAAGACATTTGAAGCATAAAAAAGAGAGAAAGGAAAAGAATATATATGAAAGTTGAAAACAGAAAGATTTCAGTGAAAGGATCGAGAGAAAAAAAACGTTAGACGCTAATGAATATTCTTTTGCTGCTGTTGTATTTTAAAACGAACAAAAACAATAACAAAATTATTTTCTTTAAAATCAATTGAAATATGTGGGGAAAATTAATTATTTCAACAAATCTGACAAAAAGAAACGGAATTATTAAAAGTGTGTATCTGCGTGCATGATAAACAAGGCATAATCACACACACAAAAAATATGATAGAATATTACATTAATAAGAACAATTTGATTTCTTTCATTCCCGGTAGAAAAAATGCAATTTAATCAATGTAATACCTATGATGACTATTTCAATAAAACGTGACGGCACAGTGCCGTGCAGCTGGTAAGCATTGTAATCAATATGCTTGAAACCTAACTCCTTTGGATTCTCAAACAATTACGAGCACGTTTGCTGCTTTTCCCATGAATTAGGAAGTAACACCTGACACTCTTTCTCATCCAGTCACCCCCACAAACAGCGATCCTCACACACCTATAAACTGTTTCTCCTTATTTGTCATGGAAATCCAACTTCGTGCTAACACTAATAACACTGGTACTGTTTCTTCTTATCTGTCATGGAAATCTAACTTCGTGCTAACACTAGTAACGCTGGTACTGTTTCTTCTTGTCTGTCATGGAAATCCAACTTCGTGCTAACACTAGTAACACTGGTACTGTAACACGATTGGTTTCTAAAGAACTTGAGGTTATATATCTGCCGCCTGTTTATATTTCGCTTTTACTCGAATCAAATCGAGATGTGTAAAGAAAACAAGTAAAAGTACATTCAAAGTAAAAGAACACCTCAAACTGATTCATGCTCAAAGAAATAGCATCTTCTAGTAGAAATAATTAAAATAAAACATTGTGAATCCTTAAAAAAGAAAAAAAGAAAGAGAACAGTTCTACGACTCGTCAGTCTCATTTGCGCACAATTCAATAGAGTTACCCACACACAACAGCCCATCCGCTTCAGAGAGGTGACGTTTTAATGAAATTAACAATGTAACGATCAACGGCGTCACAATTTTTCAATGAAACATACAGGTATCATTTCATTTACGAGTCTGTGCTTATGCGAGCAGTACTTATTAATGCACACTTTTCTCATGACGAGCTAAATTTCCATTATTCGAGTGTGTGCTGTAAAAGTATGGTATAGTGTCATAGTTTAGATAAGAATTAAGATAAATGGAAGATGTCATTTTAACAGCATTAAAACGTTTGAATATATTTTCAAAACATCACCTTATTTCCAAACAGATGTGATCAAGAATTACTTACCTTTTAGATTATCATGTCCTGTAGTTAAACTTATACAAAATATAAATTATTTTGAACATTTAATGTTTTAAATTCGATTTTAGTTTTACTATAAACCTAAAGATCAGACGTATCAAAAGCAAGACAAATGTATATATTATAGTACATAACATGGAAGAAAGCGTCATTTAGACAGGGGGAGATGGGGGGGGGGGGCGGTGCAGGGTGGTGGTGTATGATTTAGTGACGAAAATAGCAATTAGACTTCAATAGTTTTCTTGTGTCCACCGTGTGAACGCTAGACTGGTGATCTGGATTATTACATATAAAGATCTGTGTGAACATTAGACTGTAATCTGGATTATTACTTGTATACAGATCTGTGTGAACATTAGACTGGTAATCTGGATTATTACTTGTATACAGATCTGTGTGAACATTAGACTGTAATCTGGATTATTACTTGTATACAGATCTGTGTGAACATGATTAGACTGTAATCTGGATTATTACTTATATACAGATCTGTGTGAACATTAGACTGGTAATTATTACATGTATACAGAAATGTGTGAACATTAGACTGTAATCTGGATTATTACTTGTATACAGATATGTGTGAACATTAAACTGATAATTATTACATGTATACAGAAATGTGTGAACATTAGACTGTAATCTGGATTATTACTTGTATACAGATCTGTGTGAACATTAGACTGTAATCTGGATTATTACATATATAAAGATCTGTGTAAAAGCATAAGTAATTTATACAGGACCAAATGTAAGCCTACTTATGATACCGCGGTATAAGTTTATAAAGAAGGAAATATGTTCTCTTTCGAGTTGTTATTTGGGTAGAGGGCAACATTTTAAAACAATATAATGGAGAGCAAGAGGCAGGCCTAAGATTACTAAATTGAAAAACTATGCAGCAGTTAGCATGCTATTTTAACGATTAAACTGTTTTACTTCTCACTTATGACCACGTGTCCACAGATATAGAAAGAAGAAAGAAAAAAAAATAAAAGCTGTGTCTTAAAAAAGTTTGAATCGTGAAACCTAAGAACAGAATATTCAGCACTGGTTTACTTAACAAAATTATAATAGTTTACTAGAGAAACATTTAGAAAGGTCGTTTTAAAAAAAAATTTACTAGAGAAACATTTAGAAAGGTTTTTTTTTTTTAAAGTTTGAGAATATACAGGGAAAAGAATATAAGAGACGAAGAAGGAAGACTTTTTTTGGGGGGGACAGAAATAGGGAGAGAGGGTAGGGATAAAAAAAGAAACAGAAAACAAGAATACGGAACGAAGAAAAAACGTAATAAAATGCACGTATCTTAAGAAACCCGACCAGACTTGAGTGTAAAAGGGATTTTCCTTCCCCCTTGTGTGGAAAGAATACAATTATGCCCCTGCAGCCGAAAACTGAGCCCCGCACTTCATTTAGCTTAAGCCTGAATGAGAGCGCAATGTGTGTGATTGTCTATGTGTGTCACGTCAGAATGGGAGCAGGAGTCCAATGATCGATTTTTTTTCTCTCCCCGGGATGGCAGTGATTTTGTCTTGGAGACTCATCAAATTTCTAAATCACTTCACGTTTTAAAATCTCAGCGTTAGGATACGTAAGTTCTTACGACTTCGAAATCAAGAAAATATCACTTGTAAGCGAAATGTTCTCGTCATTTTAATAAAACGAATTAAATAAATTAATTTTATACTTCAACAAGAACACTACTTAACGTTCGCGATGTTAAGAACGTTTCAATTAGATTACAAGTTAAAATAGGTCAACGAATGGTCTATTTCAAAATGCAATTTTGCAGTAGGTCTAAACTAATATACACTACATTTTGGAAATAGGGAAGAAAGGGAGTTTAGCAGAGTGGCGGGAAAGTAGGTTTAGTAGACGTTAGAAATGGTCATCCAGTGAACTGTTCAATATCTGATAATAACTACTCACAGAATCCACACATGTATTTTCATGAACTGACACTGTATCCCGATATCTACTTACATCGCTCGTCTAACATAAAAATTAAAAGAAAAGAAAACTTTTCTTAAAATGAGACAAAAGTACATCCCTATCATTTACTAGTATTATAGGTTAATCAACACATATAACAATTTACTATAATTTTCATGATTCCTGTCGACAACAAACTGTTAACGTACTTTTTTTAGTTTACTTTATCTGACTGGAAACGTGTGTGTGCAAATTGCCTCTGAATGTTTGTATCTGTGTTTGACGTATACATATGAAAGTACATGTGTGACGTATTCATACGCATGTGTACGTGTGACTGACGTATTAATATGCATGTGTGTATATGTGTGACGTATTCATATGCATGTGTGTATATGTGAGTGTGACGTATTCATATGCGTGTGTGTATGAGTGTGACGTTTTCATATGCATGTGTGTATATGTGAGTGTGACGTATTAATATGCATGTGAATAAATGCACTCAAATCAATCGCAATCGTGAACAGGTGCACTGTCAAATCAAATCAACATTGTACAAAAAAGTTCTTTTATAAACAACAAAAGCATTTCCAGATAGCTACAATTCATGTGTTAACTCTTTCTATTCTTGCACGACATTGTCCCCCCTTAAATTGCTCGGATCAACTCTTTCATGCACCATTGTTCATACCAGGGCACAGGCACATACTTTGCTGACGCGACCATTTCGTGAGTATCGACTGGAATATTTAAAGAAAGAAAGAAAGAAAGAAAGAAAGAAAGAAAGAAAGAAAGAAAGAAAGAAAGAAAGAAAGAAAGAAAGAAAGAAAGAAAGAAAGAAAGAAAGAAAGAAAGAAAGAAAGAAAGAAAACTGAGATTCATTGTTATGTGTACCTCTACAATGTGTAAATGTTAATTCTCATTCTACTCTGACAACAATAGTGTTTAATCTAGTTTTAAGCGATTAACCCCAAATTAACAATTAACAGATGTCATGGCAAGGACAGAACAAATGAAAATGATTACCGTAAGAGGCTGAGATTAACGAACATTATGGCGATCAAATTAAGCAGAGTACACATCAATTATTTAATTGGGCAATCCACCAGCTGTGGGACATTTTCATTCGTATAACAAAGCCAGTCATGACGTCAAATGATTTGTTAGCGTAAACTCCGCAACGTGCAACAATGGCATGACGTAAAGGATGATTGGAACAAACGCAACATTCCTGTCAAGGTTCTCACTAGACAACAATTTCATGGTTCTAACGATGGATGGGACTAGTTTAATTCCGTTAAAAGTCTCACCAGACTGTCTCGTGAGGTACACGATGGACGGGAGTGTATATATATTACCAGTAGGTCACGCATTTACTGTGAGTACATATATATCTATTAGTACCAGCAGGTAACTCATATCCTATCAGTGGGTCAACATATATACCAGTAGGTTCCGCATATACTACATATACTACAGTAGGTCACGTATATACTATCAGTGGGCCATACACTCTGGGCGGATCACATTCCAGGAGTCTGGTACTGATGCAACTGACTGATCTATTTCTAGCCGTTGATTGATTCTTAACTGGCTTCTCAAGATTTAAAAACAGATCAGGGGTCTGTTATTTTTAGAAAGCGAAAACTGATCATTATTATTACTACAGAAGTCGTCAAACAAGACAGCACTTTTATGATTCATTTTATTTCTTCCAGAGTCCAACTTCCTTCTACAAAATGGTATGAGACAGAATATTTAAGGCTAGTTACATTGAACTGCTAACGACGCGAAGTAAATTATTGTAATTCATGCTGAGCACGTTCATATAGCGACATCTTCTGGTCTATTATGTAATAAAATTAGGTGGTCAGAGGTGTTTTATTACCTGATTCAGAGATCTAAGTGTGTTAAATTTAGGCGCAGTTTGGATTTCCACATTCACTTCAAAGCTTTGTAATCCTTCATGCAAAAGTCTTCGCGCTTAATATTTAGGAAAAGCTTACATTGCAATATATTTAGACGTCTTTTTGCAGTATATTTAGGCAAAACTTGAATTACCTCATTTAATAGCCTGTGCGCAATAGAAAAGCTTATATTACCTCACCAGAGGTCTTTGTGCATTGAATTTAGGCAAAACTTGTACATGTATTATATCGCGGTCTATGAATATTTATTTTATTTTTAGGCAAAGTTTATATTTTCTAATTCAGAGTTTTTTCATGTTATATTTAGACAAAGATTATACTAAATTCATTCAGAGATCTATAAATAATATTTTTAGGAAAAGTTTGTATTACCTCATTTTGAGATTATCGCGCTTTATACTCAGACAAAAGCAAAGCTTGCACTACCTAATTCAGAGGGTTTTATGCAATATGTTTAGGCAAAACTTGCACTGCCTCTTTGAGAGATCGTTGTGCAATATGTTTAGGCAAATCTTGCACTGCCTCATCCACTTCTGTGTGCATTATATGTAGGGAATTCTTGTACTGCCTTATTCAGATGTCTTTGCGCAATAATGCAGACAAAGACTGTATTGTCTGATTTGAGATTTTGTGACTTCTGTTTAATCAAAGTTTGCATTACCTCATTTTGAGATTTTTGTGAACATTTAGTCAAGGTATGTAATACAATGTACCTCATTCATTAGGGCATGAGTTGATAGTTTTTGATCTGTGTCGATATTTCCATGTTTCTGCTCTTTTGCCTAAGAAAAGATCTATTAACTGACATTTATCTCCTGCCCTTTGGGTGAAGGAAACGGAAGAAAGGCAGTCTGTAAAGTAACTATGATCTCCATGGACTGTGGCTAAAGTTACTTCCATACTATTTCAGATGCCCATTTACCATAACTAAGGGAACTAACTAATATCATTGGTGATTTAGATATAATTAATCTTTATATAAAAACAAGCAAATAATTGCTATTTAGCAAACACTGATGTCCTATTAATATCACATAATTTTAAATCTTTTGTATTCAACAAATACTTATTCTTTTGGAAAGTGTATATTGTTCTAATGTTCGTAATATGCGCCTAGGAGTGATTTCTTATAATTCATCTAATATCATACCAGACTTTAAATCGACACTAGAAAAGAACAATTAGTATATCAATATTTTTTGTAAATATTTACTTTCATAGATTTTAAAAATTCATTTAATAATGCATATACAAAGCAGTATTAAAGTTTAAGTTTTAAAGCCTAAAGAAATTAGCATTTTCGAAAGGGAGCAGGGTAGAAAAGCATCCAGTTGTACTTAAAAAGAAAACCTGGATTTTGTAATCTTTATTCCACTTGCAGAGTTTTGTGAACAATTATTTAAAGGAAAACTTCACAAAGAGAATGGTGAACAAACCAGGAAGCTATCGTGCACGCTGTAGTTATCTGGAACTAACTTGCTGCTAACAGAAATGTCGGCTTGTCCTGTAACTTTCAAAAAGTTAACGTTATGTATGCACAGCAGGACATGTGTTGTAATAATGCAGCCTTATATTTAATGCTGATTAATTTGTAAATCCAAGTAGTAGCTTTTATTTCCCTTGGTAGTTATGGTCCTTCCTAATAAAGAAAATAATAATATAAATTCATGTATGTCTTACTTTAAATTCACTTTCAAAAGTTATTTGCATTCAAAATTAAAACATGCATAGCTTTCTAAGTCTAAAGTAATATAGCATCTCCTAAATCCTGACTGGTGCTGCTAAATACATTTAAAAGAAAGAAAATAAATACCAAATTGTGAAAAGAACAGAGTGATCTTTCGTTAACCGTATCGATTCTGTTGGAATTTTTCATTATTAGTATGACTGCAGATTGCGCAACCTTATGTCACCTAACCTTTTATAGTGCACTTCCAGTTCTTTTAGCAACGGGAGGAAACTCGTGTTAACCTTTTCAAGTAAAGTGCTTCAATATTAATATGTCAAAATTTTATTAACAGGTTGTTTACATTGCCACACACTGCGGTGTTATGCTTTTCTGTTTGATAATGGGTGTACAGATGAATACTGGTGTGTCCTTACAAATCAGTGAATGTATTGTGCTTGGGGATTTTATGTTTGTTGGGTTTTCGTTTGGGTTTTACCGTGTGTGTGAATGCAGGTTTAAAGATATAAATAAGTCTTGAGATTTTATGCCAAACGAAACAGAATGTAAAGGATAAAGAAATATATTTCTGAAAACGTTGGCTTTTTATTCAAATGCTGGTAATTGCTTTCTTCAAACTTTCCTGTTTTATTTTACTGCTGTTTAAACACTTTCAATTTGCATTTACAACCATGAGCAGTTGAGGCGTAACTTAATCTTATACATGCAAGTAACACTAAACGCATTTAAAACTTAAAGATTTAACTTTCATCTCGTGTACAAGTGAAAGGTGCATAGCACTGACTGGCCAGGAATATTTCCATTGCAGAAAATGTTTAAACTTTCACTAATATGATTATTATTTTTTTGAATATGTTCATATCAGAAGTCTAAAGACGATGACGCTGTTTCGGAGGAGAGAGATTAGAAGTCACAGTTTGGATGGATAATAAGTAATACATTAAACCAAATAATGCATGACATAGCTTTTAAACACTTTATAACATAAATAAGTTACGTCATCGCTGTCCGACACCTCCAGAATGTTAAAATAATACAGATTACAAATTCAGCGTCAGTGCCAGAAACCGTTAAACCTGCAGGCGAGACCACACCATAGTGCTCTCTAGAAAGGAGCAAGAAATGCTCAAATGTAACAGCTTCCCTCGCCAATTCTCGTGAGACGCTATTGATGGGGCTCGTTTCAGAATGTGCAAGAAAGAGCCTCTCAACTCGAGAGAGACTGCTGCTTAGCCTTGTGGCCTAACTTTTCACCATGGCTTTATTTTTTTTAAAAAAAGGGTAATTTCAATACGTCACGGAAAGACTGCTCCGGCTTCGCACCTTGCGCTCTGAGATAGACAAGACGGATTGATTTCAGTGAACCTGACAAAATGGCCGTTTCTGTAAATAGCTAAAGGATGTTTCCGCTCGTAAATGATTGCACTCGCATTTAAATAAATCAACAAAAGTCTTTAACATCTATATTTGCAAGTAATCCAAGCAAATTTGCTGAATGGAAAATAAACTAAAACACCAACAAGCACAACTTGAAATAGACTGTAATATATTTATTATTGCTGTGTGATATAGACCAGTAATAGAGTGCTACATTGTATTTATTATTGTTGTGGTATGTGGATAAGCAATAGACTGTTATATGTTTCCGTATACGTAAATGATTGCACTCGCATTTAAATAAATCAACAAAAGTCTGTAACATTTATATTTGCAAGTAATCCAAAGTGTAACCTTTCGCTAAAAGTTGATGACCAACAAAAGTCTGTGACATTTATATTTGCAAGTAATCCAAAGTGTAACCTTTCGCTAAAAGTTGATGACCAACAAAAGTCTGTAACATTTATATTTGCAGGTAATCCAAAGTGTAACCTTTCGCTAAAAGTTGATGACCAACAAAAGTCTGTAACATTTATATTTGCAAGTAATCCAAAGTGTAACCTTTCGTTAAAAGTTGATGACCAACAAAAGTCTGTAACATTTGTATTTGCAAGTAATCCAAAGTGTAACCTTTCGTTAAAAGTTGATGACCAACAAAAGTCTGTAACATTTGTATTTGCAAGTAATCCAAAGTGTAACCTTTCGCTAAAAGTTGATGACCGACAAACGAAGTTTCATAGGCGGTTTGTATGTGTAACGTTTCTATTCTCGAACAGATTAAAAATGACAATTTTGCAAAGCACGTTTTAAACTGAGAAACATTGAGACAGCCACCTTCTACCTTAGCAGATTTAATTTTTAAAAAAAAATTCAAAATTACAGTTTAGTGAACACTAAGATGAATCTGAAAATATTGGCATTCGACGAAGTGCAGGGGGAGGGGATAATCATGACTACCTGCGTGTTGCATGGTTGTTCTCTTATCCTGACACTTGACCCTTTCGGATGACTCCCAGTCAGTCAACAGATAGGTCCCACGGTTAATAACAGACAGAGCCTTCCAGTCAGTCAATAGATAGGTCCCACGGTCAATAATAGACATGACCTTCCGGTCAAACAGATAGATCTTAGCAATAATAATAGAAAGGGCTTCCAGTGAGTCAACACACAGATCCTAGCAATAATAAAGACAGGGCCTTCCAATCAGTCAACAGATAGATCCTAGCAATAATAAAGACAGGGCCTTCCAATCAGTCAATAGATAGATCCTAGCAATAATAAAGACAGGGCCTTCCAATCAGTCAATAGATAGATCCTAGCAATAATAAAGACAGGGCCTTCCAATCAGTCAATAGATAGATCCTAGCAATAATAAAGACAGGGCCTTCCAATCAGTCAATAGATAGGTCCCATTGTCAATAATAGGGAGGGCCTTCCAATCAGACCATAAACATGACCTTTCAGTCAGTCATTAGACAGGGTTATCGTGAATAACAGTCATGATCTTCCAGTCAGTCATTATACATACTCTTCCAGTAATATATTAAACATATATTTCCAGTCATTATTAAACATGACTTTCAAGTCGATCATTAGATAAGGCCTGTTTCAAAACCAGAAATGATGTTCCAATCAGCCAGTAAACTCAGCCTTCCAACCAATCATTAGACACAGCCTTCCAACCAATAATTTAAAAAAAACAGCCTTCAAATCAGACGATACAGTATTCAAATCAGACGATACAGCCTTCCAGTCAATCATTAAATTTGTCTAAGGTTAATAACAGATATGAATTTTAACTGTCACAAGTATAGATAAAAAATATGTGCAGTCAGGAAAAACGACATTAAGATATATTATGATATGCGTTGAGAGTGTTGTCCGGTGGCATACACAAATCAAGGCATTTAATTTTTTCACATACTATTTGGAGAAAATTCAATATGGAAACCGCGTTATCAGAAATTAGTTTTCATTCAGACTCTCTAATAGGACTTGTGAAGCATTTCAACCCAACGAAATGTAGGGATATTGAAACATGAGCTAGAGTGCTTTTATTTTGTCTGAATTTTTTCTTAAACAAAACTTGCTCCGCACTACCCTTTGGACGAGACAATTAATATTTGTACGAGCGTGTTGTTTTATTCATCTAAAGTTCTAAACCATTTATTCAAATTAATTGGCATGCTGGTTGAAAGTATTAATATATTAAATCTATAATAATGACCAATGACAAGAGAACCGTCAGCTTTCTTTTAAATTAGATTGCGATCATGAGCAAGCAGTCAATGGTGTGGCCCTGCGACTAACACAGACGAATTATAAATGGTTTCGTCAATAACACCCAGAAACATAAATAAAAGAAAGTATAAGTGCCCACATCACAAGTGTTGCCTCTGTTCCACGTATGAAATAATGCCTTTGTTTAAAAAAAATAAATAGTTTTTTTTGTTAAATGTGACAGTACCATTTGCTGAGTGCTTTGGCGCACGTGCAACAAGAAAATATATCTAACAAAATCCATTATTCATGTTATTTCACCCCCATTTTTAATTCCCCAGCTAATACACCACACCTGTTTTAACACTCGCACACTAAATTGTACTCACACCCAATCGCTGCAAGAAAACTGGGTGAGGAAAACAAGCATCCTCTAAATTTCTTTAGTTATAAATGCGGGTGCAATTTAAATACAGATTACTGATTCATTTTGTCTTTCAAATTGAAAAAGTAATTAGAGCTTGATTCCTGACCGAGGTATACACACCCATCTGATAAACTTAAGCTTTACCCAAGGGAGACAAGAAACGGAAGGAAGGTGGGAAGAGAAAGAAATTTTAAAATAGTGGGATAATGAGTGGCTAATCAAGTACTGAGAGAGTTGAAAGATTATTATGTACTGGGATAATGGAAAGGTTTGTCGCGCATATATACTACCATAATGGAAAGGTTAATCACGTACTGGGACAATGGAAATACTTGTCGCGTACATATACTGGAATAATGGAAAGGTTTGTCGCGTACATATACTACCATAATGGAAAGGTTAATCACGTACTGGGACAATGGAAAGACTTGTCGCGTACATATACTGGGATAATGAAAAGGTTTGTCGCGTACATATACTGGGATAATGGAAAGGTTTGTCGCGTACATATACTGGGATAATGGAAAGGTTTGTCGCGTACATATACTATCATAATGGAAAGACAGTCGCGTACTGAGATAAAAAAAAATTAGTCACGTAAATATACTGGAATAAAGGGAAAGTGGCCACATACTGGGATGAGTTCAAAACTAGCAAGAGAGGAAAAAAGGTATTTAAGACAAAAGTGCTGACAACAATCAAATTGTAGCGGGCAGCACAGGACACTCCGTCTTCAAGGCGAAAAAACTATGCAGTCTACATCTATATTAAGTATTTAATACTGTACCAACTATTTGTCGTTGACTCACTGGTTAACCTAACTATTATATAACAGTATATGGGCAAGAAACATAACTAACAAGAGAACTTTAGGTATAAAAAAATTAAACATATATATGCATATAGTTCATCAGAAGCACATCTTGAGCAAGCGTGTCAATTTCCCAGTGTGCTGGCCCAGAGATATTCTGTTCGAAAGTCTTCGATGTTCTTCTCGTTAATATTTTCTAACAATACGTCATAGTGCTTTAGTGATTAAAGTTCTTAACAATCAGCCTATCTACTAATACGTCATAGTGCTTTAGTGATTAAAGTTCTTAACAATCAGCCTATCTACTAAACGTTAAAAATCAGGTCGAGAGTGGAAAGAAAATTATAAACCTCTTCACTGTGTCCAATTCTTGGAATGTCTGGGAAATCTCAAAAACAGCTCATGGTTCGTGCCTACGGTTCGTACAATCCACCGGTCTACATTCCACAACAATAATAAATAAAATATAACAGTCTATTGCTTATCCACATACCACAACAATAATAAATAAAATATAACAGTCTATTGCTTATCCACATACCACAACAATAAATAAAATATGACAGTCTATTGCTTATCCACATACCACAACAACAATAAATAAAATGTAGCACTCTATTACTGGTCTATATCACACAACAATAATAAATATAATATTACAGTCTATTTCAAGTTGTGCTTGTTGGTGTTTTAGTTTATTTTCCATTCAGCAAATTTGCTTCTTTAATTTTTTCTTATTTTTAATTTTAAAATGTGTTAATGTTCTGACAATGGCAAGGCAGACGCTATGCAAGTGAAACCTTTAAAGTTCACCACAGCACCATACATTTAGATGTTTAAAGGTTTCTTAACACTGGCTCAATTACTATCGCGAACGGTCACAAGGTTGTGTTGGATTTTAAAGTGGTTTCAGTTATTAAATGTATTTATGTCACTACGCCTACATGTCTCAGTTCTGGTCTACCCGAAGCTATTACCACACTACAAGGCGATCGAAAAAACGAATTAGCTTGGAGTTGAAGACGGCATCATTTTTCTTGCTTCGTTCTCAGTCACCGTCTGGGTCCAATTTTGTCAGAGTACAGAAAGCCAGTGCGTGGAGCGGTGTGTTATGTTTGGGGGTTCGGGTCACAATTCATTTCTAGTTAAATTAATTTGACAAGCACACAGTTATTTTTAGCAGGCTAATTATTTCACTTTTAGCGTCAAAAATTAATTAATGGCGGTTCCAACTACAAATAAATGTTTGGTTCAACCAAACTCTTAGGCTTGTCAGGTGTACCATTTTGCTTACTTATTGTAATTTTTGGCTTACCAAATGGCACTTTGGAGCGTGAAAATGTTTGTCTTGCTAAGTTAATCTGACAAGAAAAAGTTTCTTTTAGCAAGTTAAATCTAGATTCTTAGCAAGTAGAAAGAAAAACAATAGAGGAGGTACACCTAAAGCGAAGTATAATCTGCGAATTGTGTATAGACTTTAGTTGTGGACGGTATACAGATTCCTAGATTCAATTGGCCAAAATACTACGTCAATTAAGCGCTGAGTGCTCCCTGATATTGTTATAAAAAATAAAATGAAATAAATACGGGTTACGTATGTCTCACTTCATGGTACCCGTGTGGGTCCTGGAGCTCCGAATTGTACTCACAACACCTGGACATTCTCCCGCTCCAAAGATATGGTAAGATAGCCCCCCCCCCCCTCAACCCCCAATAGGCATGCATCGATCATATTAAATGAATGTATAATTGTACGCCAACTGCCACATACATTAAGTTTAACAAATTAAATGTTTATTTAGCAAGTTAAAATAACACACAGTAAGATAAAGCGGCTCACTGCATTAAATAGGTGTATTCCTACTATGAATACAGTTTTAAATGTTCAGTGAAAGACAAGGAATGCAGTTCTCTCGTGTGTGTACACAAAAAGCCATGAAACGCACGCAATTTTTTCCGAGAAAAAAAGAGGTCCATTACGTCTGTGACTTGTGCAACATCATTCAAAAACCTGAAAATTCTTCTACATTCTTCAAAAGATGTTTAGTTCCAACTATAATTGGTTCAAGCAAGTTTTTTTTTATCAGTTAGAAAGTAGAATCATGATAATAATAATGACAATCACTCAGATATGCACAAACATTTTACATTGCAAATGATCAATTATTGAATTACTGGTTTAGATAAACTCAATAAATAAATTATCCTTAGGCAGATTTTCTTTTTGTTAAAGATGAATAAAGCAAAAAGCATTTTCAGGCTGATTAAGTTATTTCTCAAAGTAACCTATAATGCACTCATAATTTATCTTTGATGGGTATGTTTGTGTGTGTATATGTGTAAGAGACAGAGTATATGTGAATAAAAAGTGCATGTGTATGAGTGTATGTGTGTGTGTGTGTGTGCATGCATGCATGTGCACACACAAATTTATTCCAAATGTCCAGGCAATCACTGTTGGTCAGGGATACAGTACAAACAATTAAAAATGACAGCAAACATGAATGCACAGCTCAACAAGAAGGCCCAAAATGCATATCTAACACATTGGAAATTATTATTTGCTAGGGTGCATACATGAATAAATTAATAAACAATTTCACACGAACACTCACATGCAATAACAGTGTGTTAACAAGAATTTAAAATGTCACTTAATAAGCACACCGGCCGGGGGTGGGGGGCATACTCCGCTCCTATTTCCAAAAACAATGAAAGAAAATTCTTGTGTCAGTCACGTCCCAAACGCTCTGTGCCTGTTCTCTTGTGAGATTATGGTCAATGACACACTGCAGGAACCTCTCCATAGAGACATTGAAATATTCAGGGCAGACAACTCTTGTCAACATGGGATGGGAATTAACTATTACCACTCATGGTCTGCTCATTCTGAAGGCTCAACAGACGTGTTAATACCACATATTTTTCTAGCAATCCCTTCTGTACTGTTTGGCAATTTGTAAAATTAGGAAAGCATGAAGCCACAAAGCTGGCCATCAAGCAAAATTAAATAATAAAAATTACTTCTGTCAAGTGTACTTTCCCTGCTTCTCGAACTCCAAACACCATAAATGAGAGAGAGAATATATATATACACACAACAGAGATGTATCATGGGGTCTGAATTAAAAGCATTTATACAAATTAGTTCTTATTAGACACAAAAAAGGATTAAACAAAACAGAGAAGAAAAACAAATTAGGCCGAGGAAATAACAGTTAAAATCAATAGGTCATGAATACAGGATTAAGTAAAATAAAATTAGATCATGGACATAGTGTATGTAAAACTAGACCAAGAATTAAAGAAGTTACCTGGTAAATAAAATAACAGTAGGACAAGGATATAACAGTAAGGTAAACAGACGTACTATTAGTAAAATATGTCATTGAAACTTTCAGAAGTATATATATATATATATTGTTTGGGGTGGGGGTGGGTGCTTTTGCAATTTGACGATATATTAAGTATAGCAATATGAAACAAGAAAAATAATTTCCTTCTAAATTAGTTAATAAAGTGATAACAATTAAAGAAAGTGCCCTTAATTGAACTTCTTGCCTTTCCCTCTTCAAATGTAATGAATATTTCAATGAATAAAATATAAAACAGCATAAAGTTCAGAGAGTCGTAAAGCCCAAAATTAAACAGAAAAATGTTGTTCTATGAAGAATTATTTAACAATATATATATAATAGACTGAAGTAAAAGATATATTTTTTTTTTAAATTAAAAAAACACGTACTTTCTACTGCAAGATAATCAAGGGGACATAACAATTTACATTTCTTGTCACAGGAGACGTAGTCTCCCTCTTCAAGAACATTTACGTGTACTGAAATTCAGAGCTTGAAAATGAATTTTGAACAAGCATACAAGTACATGTACAATATCAACATTAGTGTATTTAAAATAGATTTGCTACTGTTATAGTATTGTTTCTTATTTTTTAAAGGTACATAATTTTAACACTTTATAGTATTTAAAATAGTCAGCTGCACATTTCTCTAAATTCACCCCAACTTTTTTATGCCTGCTGATAAAAATTAATTTATTGGCAAATTTAAACAATAAAGCAATGATTATAAAGACTAAACCAAATGCTTAAAAATAACCAACTAATTATAACAATACAACATATAATCATTAATACATTATAGAATTATGAAACAGTTTTATACCATCATTAGATTGTTTCAATTAATAAATTATTAAATACAAAAATAAATGTTAAAATCATTAAATGGAAATGTATAAAGAAAACAGTTAAACATATATAATAAAAAGTTATTCTCAGAAAACAACAATAATTAAATTATTATGGTGATATAACTTGGTTAGATTGAAGTTTGAACATTGCTCAATTAACCACAATTAGTCAGTTAAAGAAAAATGCCTCAACAAACTGCATCTATTCACAATCACACCAACAACAGTACAAGAAATAAATAAACAAAACCAAATGAAAACAAAATAACATTGCTACTGGGACAGAATTTTAAGTGAGATGTCATTCTTCTTCTTTTTTTTTTTTTTTTTTTTTTTTTTGGTGTTTAGGGACTTTCCATTATAATTTAATTTGTAAAGCTTCCTTTGCAATCTCAAGTCTTGCATGTTTACATGTACTATTTCACTATTAGAAAGTAATACTTATTCTGAAAACTTAAAACAGATAATAAAAATAAACTGTCATCATCCTTTAGGTTTCAATGATTTAAGGTGGATACATGGACAGGATTAAGTTACTGAAATTTGTGTTGACGCTGAAGATGACAAGAGAGTAAGTCAAAGTAGAATGATTTACAGAAATGACATGAATTACATAAGTTATAGAATGAGAATATATGCAATGTTTAGCCTTCTTAATAACTAAAGAGCAAGATAAATCCTTCTCAAACGTTCTCTAATCTGTGATGTGTTCTAAAAATATTTGAGTGAATAAAGAAATAAAATACATCATTTAAAATCAAATCAATGCTAGCACTTTTTTAGCAGTCATTGGACATCACTTCTGTAAATTAATAACACAAAGAAATAACTAGCTTTGATATTTTAAATACAACAAATATTTTGTTTTTGTTCTTTTAATAACATAAAGAAATAACTATTTTTGATATTTTAAATACAACAAATATTATTTATTTTTTGTGATGAATATTTGTGAAATTTCAAATACAATGAAGTAGTAGTGAGCAAAGGACTAGCCACAAGCCTTTAGTCTATCTCTATGTATGCATAAGGGGGAAAGGATTGAAAAAAATAGATATATGTATAGACAGATAAATAGATAAATATACAATTACTTAAGGTGCAAGATCCTGTCATTAGGGATTAAGTCCAAAAAAAGAAAAATATCTATGGCATAATGGTAAGAAATATGCAGTTTCTAAACAGACAAATCGTTCTTTAGAAGTAATTGAATGTGCCTATATATATATATATATATATATATATATATATATATATATATATATATATATATATATATATATATATATATATACACCAAATGCAGTCACACATTATGGGCTTTCACCTTGTCCAAAACATGCATTCAGCTTTCAATTTTCTTTTTTGTTATTTTGTCAATGACAGTTTAAAAATAAATAAATAAATAAAACACTTGAAAAATGTTCTATGTTTTAAAAATGTACTTAAAGGACTTTTGTGAAATCCAACAACTACTTGACGTGATATTATCAATTTTCTGTCTTTTACTCTATTTCATATATAATCAGCTTTATAAAAGGTATTAAAATATTTTATTTTTAACTGTAAAACAAGTTATGAAATAGTTTTGCAATATACATCATACTATCCAACACATTTTATACTGCACCAAAAAGGAATTAAGAGCATTTACTGCCTATATTCTAGTAAAAGTAAAAGAAATTTATTCCTGCTTTTGATCAGCAAAATATTACCCTTCATTTATATATGCTACCATGAAAGACAATGGATGTTGATATATCATCATTCCATCCTCGTTACTTTATATCCTTCAAATATAAATTGCTGCTTTGAGTTAAATGCTAAATTCATATAAAATAATTCTACTCAAGATGAAGTTTTTAGATATGGTGATTAATAAAATAAAAACATAATCCAGATAGTTGGTGACCACAGATGATATTTCTGTTCAACAATGCCCAACAACTTTTTGGAATACCTATCATGCATGTAAGGTACTAACCATAATAATATTAATTTTATTATGAATGATTAGCTTCTTCATCTGCATGACAGGTATTCCAATACAAAATTCTACTCAAGGTGATTTCATTGTTCAATGGGGTAGTTATTAAAATAAACACTCTTCTAAATTCTGATAACTACTGACATCACAAACAAGGAAATATCCACCATGCTGTCACTTTTGTCAGACTTGCTTTCATGCATGAAAGAATGCTGATACCCAATCCCCTCCCTCAATACAGTATCTTTGCAATATTAACTGTTGTTTCATAATTATATTTATAGTATGCTGACATCAAGTGTGTTTAGTTAGCTATCTTAAATCATAATATATTTAAAAGTTCTGCTCATGGCGATTCAGTTGTTAATAGTGGTAGCTATTAAAATAAAAAGTCACCTCAATAGCTAATAATATTAATATTAAACAATAAAATACTTATCATTCTGTGTTACTTCTTGTCAAGCATATGAATGTAACTTTCTCAAGTCATAATTAATATATTAAAAAGTTCAACTTGTGGGGATTAAGTTATTAAATTTCAAATGTAGAGGTTATTTTTTTTAAAAATAAAACACTTTCAATTTTTATTGTTTTAAATAGGTGATAACTATACATGAATGCAATCATCTTGAGTCATAATATAGTAATGTGGTCATCTCTTAGTTAATTTGTTGAGTATGGTATTTATTAAACTAAACTATTAGTAATACTAATACAGTAATAGTATTATCTCTAGAAGTGACAAATATAGAAGAGAGCATATAACTTTATAAGCAAGAAAATCCCCATCATAATTTTGGATTTCATGTCACACATTTTGATTATAAACATAAATATGATATCACTTATCAGCATGCATGACTGCTTCAGGTTTGTAGTTGTTCTGGATTCAAATAAATTATCAGTATAATACTGTATTAATATTAGTGATTATTAATATATTACATTTTAGATTTAAATATCAGTTAACACTTTAATCATTTGTAACTGAAGTGCATGTACAATAATTATCGTATAAGTGAATACTGCTACTTGTGGACTTAATTTGTTTTGACTAAACAACAAACTATTTTTTTACAGTCTACCCCACAAGCTCAATTTATTTAAATGAAATTTTAAATTTATATATATAATATGTGTATGAGTTTAACAATAGTTGTTACTAAACATCATAATAAATGTCTTCTATTTAGTTCTAACTTGCTAAAAATTCTTTAATGATTCCCATTATTTTACTGTAATTTATAATCAGATCATAAATTTTAGAATAGAAGATGTTTTAAGTTCTAAAATCTATTGCTAAACATATACTTGAATCAACTTATATTCAAATATGCACAGTACTTCCAATTACTTCACATTTCATAAATACTGTCAAACATCTGCTATCTTCTAATGAAGACATTCAATGATTCATAAAACAGAACTTATTATCCGATCAAAGTTTATAAATATTATCATACAACTATGAAGGCATGAGAAAAAAGAGCACTTACTTCCCAATCACTTCACAGAGTTCATAAACATTGTCATACAGTACTGCACCATCATTCTCTTCTGCCATCTTCAGTCTGGAATCTTTCAGTATCAGCCCTAGGCTAACAATCATGAAAAAATAATGTATTGTATTTGTAAATATATAATTGAATTACTCACTCAAGTTATTGCTTTAAATGTTTAATGTATTATTGCTTCTAAGAAAACCTTGATATGGTAAGTTTGCTGGATTATTTATAATTATATTATATAACAAAGAAAATTAAAGAAAATGGCTATGTATATCCATGTAAAAAAAAAAGAGGTGCCACTTTTCAGTTGAAAACGACTTTCACGCAACTATCTTATGTATCTCTTACATCAGTTCTGAATATACAGTATAGAAATGTGATATTTCAATGCTTTCAAATGGACTCACCCTTTGTGGTACACTTCCAAGGAATATATTTACTAATAATAAATACTCATATTTCCATGAATTTGATGAAAGCTTTCAGTTTATTACTTAGACTATTTTTTTCACACAAATTCTCAGACTACATTAGTAACTATATTCATTTTGCCACGTTAAGATCTATTCTATTTGCCAGAACAACTTTGTCACAACAGGAAAAAAAATATATATATTTTTTTTTAATGCATAGACAGCTTCACATAATTATTAATAGCTACTCATCCAATGAAGACAGTTCAAAGCACAGTAACATTTTATTAAAAACACACTAGTAGTTTTAGTACATTCTCTGCCAGATCAATCCAAAATAGCCACATATTTTTCATTTTACTTTCAGAGTTTTAATCAGTTTTATTAACTTTTAATCTTGTTATATAATTGCTTTTCTAAAGTATCTCATTCGATTTGTATAATATTTTTAAACTGCAAAGATACAAAATCGCAGACATAAAACTTAGATGCTCTAATGCAATTGCTAATCAATAACTTACAAAAATATATTATATACGGAATTATACTAAATATCAAGATAATTTATATGTTCTTAAGGAATGCCTAAAGTGTACTCATTAGAATAAATAAAATTTAAAGAACTGTAACATTTCTGGCATATCAACAATATTTTCTTTCCTTTTAAACAGAACTTAACAGGACATATAAAAAATCAGAATAACAATATACTATTTTATTTAGACAAAATATTCACAAGTTTGAAGTTAAAAAGCATTCCTTTACACAAAAATTCCAATGTGAATTTAAAATACTGAAAATTATTATGGTCGAGTCAATCATGGTTATTTAATTTTATCTCAAAACACTATCTGGATTCTAACAAAAAAATAAAAAAACCATTTCAGAAAATGATTTTTTTTAGGGTGGTGGTGTTAATACTGATGGAATCAGTTAAGTTTATTGCCTCATATTCTTTACATTTTTCCTTCTAATCTGTCAGATTTTATCTAAGATATGTATTCTAATCAGTTCAGTTCACAGTCTTACTACATAAAGAAGTTGTTTTTTTGTGTCTTGAAACACAAGTAGAAAGCAGCTCATAAATGAGCACAGTTTAGAATTTGAATTTTGCATACTGATCTAGCAAATGTACACTGTCAAGTCTGATGACAACAAGGACTAAGCAACAAGTCTACCAACAAATATATATATAATTCCACATCTACTTATTTGCACTGCACTGTCTAACAAAACAACAGCAGAGACAAACACTGCACAACCTGACTTTAAAACTAAGTTTATTTTTTTCTAGTGAACTTTTGCATAGGATTATCTATGGCGTAAATGTGCCAAGCGTAAAGATCTATACTATTTGAATCCTGAGCGTTCCCCTAAAGGTGTCGGACGTTACCATCGGCGACCCGCGGATTACAGGTACACCTGACAAAAGTGGTCACCTGTATTGTATAGTACTAGTAGTACCTTATAAAGGATGGGCTTAACACATCGATGCACTTGGCAAAGTGAATATATGGAAAAACGAAAAGGAAGGAAAATTAGCATGCTCTGAAAAATCAATCTGTTTTCCGTGTTTTGCAATGAGAAAGTGAGGTGTAACTGTATTGTCTCTCAATCATATGATTAAAGCCATTCAGTTCAAAAAGTTTGTTTCTTAATTCGTGACAGCACAATCAATAGCATAAATATCCCACATGCACACATTCAAACCACTCTACCACAATCTAAGCTCAATCTGCCCAGAATGTAATAGTTAATACTACCTGGGAAACATGAAGTTCACGTCACGTCAACCCCTGCACCCGTATGCGTATACACTAATACAGTAGATACTAGATTGTAAGAAGGGGTACTATGCTAAATCTCACCGCCATATCAATTACGTGTCTGCGTAGAGGAAATAAATTTCAGATGCACCAAATTTAAGGTTAAAGTTGAAAGATTACCTCTTTAATGCATTATCCGATAAGATTCCCTTGTTGTGTTAGCGGTATCAACTTGCAGAAACAAACCAATACAAGCAGACTCCAAGAGTGTAAACTCAGAAAAGTTCACAGGTCACGATGCCTGTATTTCCGCTAGTTGAATATCCGGACTCCTAATGCATAGTGGGAAATGAGTAGGGCTACTTTAGGGGCCCTGTGCAGGATGTATATTGCACAAACAAGGAAAACCTCACTAGGTCAGCGTGAAGTTTGTTGTCAAAATATCTCTGGCTACTTTACAGAGCCCCAAAACAGTAAAATCGAAAGTTCGACGAAAGGCTCTGACTAGTTACTGTGAAGTGGATAGCTGATGAGAGTTTTAATAAACCGCTACTAGCACTTGCAAACCGTACTAAAATGCTTTAGCGTTCCCCTTTAAACTGGGTCAGTACGTTTGTGACTAGCCAGATATGGAAATGAAAATTTTGCAAGAACTCGGAAAAAAGCTTCCTGACATTCTCTAGTATTACGAGTTCTTCATAGTAAAAGAAAACAAAGTTAATTATATCTGTGACCCAGACCCAGGTGGTTCACACCCGCCTACTGACCTAGTCTCTGCTTGTCAGACACGATATCATTAATGTCGGACAGAAATGGCAACAGCGAGGAATACTATCTCGACGTTTCATTTCCAGGCAGCCGATGTAGAGAGCTTCCGTGTCGTTAAAGCTCGGAGTTTTGTTGAGTGCTAAAGTTTTAGCATGATTATTTTCCTTTGTGCTATCGAAGTTTACTAATGGCTCCAGTTAAGATTCTGGCACCCAATTCAATAGTATCAGTTGTGTTTGATTGGGTCAGAGTACAAGCATCTATCTATCTATCTATCTATCTATCTATCTATCTATCTATCTATCTATCTATCTATCTATCTTGTTATGTTCATTTATGATATGCAGGCTGAAACAGTTTTTTTTTTAATGTTGTCTTTAAAAAATTAACTTTTGACCCCAAACTATATTCATTCTCACACTGGAGTTGAATAAATGATAGTGCTTGTCACAGGTGATTGTGTTTTCGTAAGAAAAATATTGAACGAATATATCATATACTGATTTTAGTCACAGTAAATTACTCACATTGTTGCGAATATAAACAAACTTCAAATTTAGAACGCTTTCCCCATTGATGTTCTGAGAGCCTTTCTGAGTAAAATCCGTAAGGAAAATTATATAAGGAAAAAGCGTTATCGAGCAAGTTACATGTTTATAAATAGGTTTACGCAGATCAGCAACATAAAATAAGTTCTACCTGAAGGTTTTTACCTAAAACAACCCGGACGGTATTTGTGAGATAGACAACACACATCTGCGTTTAGAGTGCTGTTTACATCTTTTTCCTTTTGTGTTATAAGGACGAATAAGTATGTAAGTTACAAGAAAGGCGTTAATTCAAGAACATGATAAGTATATAAGTGAAATAAAAGGCGAAGCAAGATTAAGATGAGAGATTCATCCGACTGCTAATAGGAAACAGATCAGATTCAAATGAGTGAATGAACGAACAGAGTTTCTAGCTTATTTTTTGGAAAGCAGATCTCACTACACTGATTATTATAATACTCTTACTGTACACTGAGACATAAACTTGTACCGACATTCACACTGTAGTAATTATTGTAACACTTTTACAGCATGCTGAGACATAAACTTGTACCGACATTCTCACTGTAGTAATTATTGTAACACTTTTACAGCGTGCTGAGACATAAATATGTACTGACTTTCTTTCCACAATGATTATTATAAAATATTCTTACAGCATGCTGAGACATAAACAGTGCAGTTTCTCAAAGTCGTAATTATTGTAACACGTAATGCGCGCTGAGACATAAACATGTACGGAGATTCTCGCTGTAGTAATTATTGTAACAATCTTACAGCTTGCTGAGACATAAACATGTACCAAGTCTCTCACTGTATTAATTAGTGCCAGAGATGGAATTGAACAACTCAGGTGGATAATATGCTAGAAATTGCTGATGCAATCCAAACCAATTCCAACTAGATGAGTAGTTTTATTATCCAATGGTTAAGATTTGCAAGAACGAAACCAGCCAATGGGCTGAGATCAAAAGTGTACCTCCTGTAAATAATTCTATTGTCAAATCACTTCGAATTTGGAGTGGCATGAAGTCCGGTCATAAGAGGCAGCCATTACATTAATGGTGTTAACTGACTGCTTAAGAGAGAATGAACTTAGAAATATTTTGTTCATTTTTATTATTGATATGTTATACTTGCATTTTATGTAGAGATGTATTATGTGAGTAGATTATTATTTCTACAAATTGTGAACTGTGATGATTATATGTAATATGCTAAACATTTAACATTGTTTCTAGTGAACCTGTTCATAAATTGTTATGCTGTATTTATGATGCTGTGTACAAGTCTCGGCAAATAAATACTGTTGCATGAAGCAGTACGTTGAGACTTTAATATAAGAGAGAATGGAGTTAAAGCTGAATAAACTGGAAACTTACCGTTTGTTCTCTGATAAGACTGTACAACCTTTTCTTGTTTTACATGAATCTCTTTATTTACTGATTTATAAAGTGCTATGACCATGGTAGACGCGAGAAGTATCTACCCCCAGTGTGTAAGTGTAAGGAATACACTCCACTCAGTTGATGTATGGTGACAAAGTATGCTGACTACATCAAGGAATTTCTGGTAGAAGGAAGTTACTGGAAATTGCTACAATTGTTGTTCTGCTTGAAGGAACTAATACTGCAGAGTGCCAGATTAGACTCAAGAGAACAGCAGCTCATCTGTGTTCTACAATGTGCGAGGGAAACACATGGAACAAAGCGCACTAAAGACTATTACTTCTTCGCCTAGACAAGGTTACATACAAACTTTATCGCCTTTCTCTAATAACTCCATTTCTATATGTGAGAACAATATGTGATTTGTTTTGACTCTAATTTGTTGAATTGTGTGTTAGGAAATAAAACTGTATATGTATTAAAATTATTCAAAAGTGGTTTCTTGGAAATATTGATGTCAGGTAATCGTTTTCATTGTATCTGTAATTTGTAGATTTCATTGATGATTTAATAACTTTATTGTTAAATTTATTGACTTTCTTCACATATTGATAACCTTATGCTGGAGAAGAAAGTGGATGGATGGGGGTTTGCTAACTATAGATTTAAAGATGGATTTATCTTCTCCTTTGGTAAGAAGTTTACCACCTATGGAAATAAATGTTCGTCGTCTTTAACGTTGTGGAAGAGAGAAAATGTTTACAGCGCCCCCATATCCGGCAGGTGAGAGAGACGAGTGGTGTATTCTGTAGAATTATTAATAACATAAATTAAGATTCTCATAATTTGTAATTAGTTATGGGTGATTAAATAATAATAATAACCATTAACTACATGGCGTTAGCATCACATTATTTATGGGAAGACATCCTTGACTAAGTTGTCTATCACCATTCTCAGCCAGTAACTTCTGAGAACACATCTTCTGCAAGACACGAGATGTTTGTCTAGAAGCCTCCATCCAAGGTTAAATACTACGGCTGTAGTAACAGACTTTCAGAGAGTGTGGACTCCTATCATAGACTGACTCTTTACTATTTCTGCTCATGTAAAAGGCCAGAATCATTTTACCTGGATGTAATTGTAGTTTAAAAGGCTATATCCTGAGATAAAGAGCATAACTACTGGTCAGCTGTATACATTGCTTAGATATTCGTATTTCACTCTCTTTCACATTGTTGGTGATCTCAATTCACCCCTTTGTTAATATGTAAAGTTACCAGTTCATTCATTAAACACTGTTCATTCTATTCACTTCTGCATCTTTCTAGGAAATACAGAATGTGACTGGTGGCCAACAGTTTTTCTGTCTCTATGGCATGAATAAAGTCATACCATTTCTGGCATTGATCGTGCCAAAACTGTGAGGAACGCGATAGGGGATTGCAGCACATAATACCAACATTCATAGTTGCACTCACCACCAATGCATCACATTATCCATTAAGACAAATTGAAATTAACATTGAAACTGACGTAGTTTGAGGACTTCAATAGAAGTGACCAAAATAGAATTACTGAATATACATGTGTTTCCGTCCATTTGGGTCAAATTAAAATTATCATTGAAACTATTTCTTTGAGATCGTCAATAAACACGGTCTAAATTTCACTGAAGACATATATTTGCATCAATGAAACCACAATAACATGGAAACTGTTCAGTTAAAGAAAATAGTGATTGTGTAGGCATTCATTTTTGTAAAATGACTGACAAAACTCAAGTTCAAAAATAACTTGTCTTATATGCATATTTATGTAGAGAATACTGATCATTTGATGTTACAGTTTACTAAATAATGTTAAATTCAACTTATTTTTTAAAATGACACATACCGTTATAATTATTAAAGAAATTTTCATCTAAATAAAAAGAATGTGCTGAATGAAAAATAAAATGTGAAATATATATTTTTAAAAACCTATGAAAATAATTTCTCATACTTTCATTGATAAATCGCTACAACAGTAAAGATTCAATTCTGTTGTGTTTTCTTTACAAAAATCACACAACAAAACCCTAATGAATTCATTAAGGAACATGGCTTCTGTAAACGGAAAAATGCTAATTATTACACTTACGTAATTAATTTAATTAATCTTTAATTAAATTCGTTATTTCTCCAAATCTTAATTTAAATTTGATTTGAAGTTCACAATTCAAGGTTGAGTAGAATTTGTTTGGCATAAACAACGCTGACCCACAACCGTAGTTGAAAGGAGTTAGAGTCAGGGGCCATTAATTCTTACATAACATGGACCTATTTTGGGCATCCATCTCACTTAGTCTATTATGTGCGTGCGCTCAGCCAATGACGTAACACAGTTGAAAAGACGGTCTATGCACATGTTTGAAATAGTTCCCATCATCGACGACGACGAGAGACTTGTGGTAGGGCCGGAATAGTGACAAAACGACTAGCAAGATAAAATAGTGTAGTCGCTATTCTGAGACAGGTAACACTTGGGAGACGGTCACTGACTGACGGACTGCTCAAGGCTTGACCTAGTCACTCTCAGACCGCACAAGACCCTTAAGGAGGTTGGGAGCGATTATTAATATAAATTGGGAGAGATATTAATATAAATTATTTATTAATTACCAAGACGCACAAGGAGGAAACTTCCTTTCCGCCACAGCTTCAGAGTGGTGCATTATAGTCCTTACCTTTGTTTGAAATAGTTGTTGTTACAAAGTGTCTGTTTATGCTGAAGTGGCAATATTGTGAGTTCAGTCACTAGAGAAAGATGGCTTGTAATCTTCATAGGAATCCCTTCTACACATCAGTATGGTCAGGTCATGTTTATTTATACTGAATTGAACCTTGGTAGTCTGTGATAGTGTGTGTCAATAATCTGCCACTTACCTTCATATTTAATTTTTTTATCATATGAATTTTAATATTTATCGCCGTAGTGTATTCCTTTATTAATTCTAAGTGTTTCATAACTACTTATGCAAGAAATAGGAAAGGAAGAGGGATCCTCCTGCCCTACCAATACCTTGTACACAGCAGCAAAACTGAATGCACTCTGCACATTAACAGCAGTACGAGTGGGAAATAATGCACACGAATGACCGTCTCTGCTAAAAAGACTTAGCCGTATATTACTCAGTCTTAATAGACCAATGCTATTCAAACCACAGGTGCACTCCTCACCCTGGGGCAGGCTAGGAAAGGATTGGGCAAGCTTGACTGACAGTAAATGTGTAAGACTGATTGACAGTAGAGATTCAAAGAGAGTAACCAATGACGAATGACCTAACAACTGAGACCAACCAATCAAGAGTGCTAGTGAGTAAAGGACAAAAGTCAGGGCTTGGAAAAAGTCTTGGAAGGGTTGTTTTCATAGTGTGACTTAACTTTGTAGAAATATATTTTGCAGATTTTACTTATAGTTATTTGAAGATTCTTTTTTGTAATTGAACTTAGTAAAGAGCACGACACTTGCTTAATTATGTCTGTTTCGTGTGCTGTGTTTTGTAAATTGTAAAAGGATTTTATAGTCCAATTTAATTTAATAAGAGCGAATTATGGATGACGAATGACATCATGTTATTTAGTTGAAAATTAGAGAGCTGATATTTAAAATCGTGTATTTAATAAAAACGGGAAAAGGAGATTCTGATAAGTATGTTTAAAGAAAGATAGGAGGGATCGAAATAAGATACATTTTCACGGGACAGGAATTATACTGCTGCAGAGATAATGGCAGCACCTTTCACCCTTCACCTTCAGTTTACTTTGAAGTAACTTGGGTTTTGAAGGTTGAATCTTCACTCCTTGAAAAAAAGATAAGCATGCATTGCAATCTTCATATCCATTGACCATGCTGAAACTGCATGCACTTGCATATGATGTGAAAAGTAATAATGTAATAATGCCTGCTGGCTGAGCACACAGGAAGATAAAATCAGCAAAATGAACAGTCACACAAGTTTAAATATCTGTCCCCATGCTTTGTGATGTAAAAAATGTTAGTGATATTGTCTGCTGTTTGTTCATTAGAATATTTGTAGAAATCCTGTGTAGTGGATAACAAACTGACTTTACAATAGAATAATTTGAAAGACTTTTATCCAAATTTCCCACACTGACACTGATATTGATGGAACATTATTCAGAGGCAGTGATAGCTATTAGGTAATAAGAACATAGAAGGTTTGTAATTATTATTTTATGTCTATGAAGTATTTAATTTTTCTTTATATTGTTGATTAACTGCTACATGTGTAGTGTGCTTATAATAACATTTATGTTATAGTGTTAAAAATAAATGTTATTTTATTTATTCTTCATCCGTGACTTCTTATCTATATTCTGGAAATAATTCCACAGTTAGCTTTGGATATGGGAAGATTGTGAGAAGGTCATCCTATTATATGACCCAGTCTGGGAAAAGAAGTGTAATGTATTATGGTTGGAAAAATTATATAAAGCCTCAAGCACATCGTTAATGGAGAAAATACCTCTCACAATGTGATTCCATGAACATTAAATTTAACCCTAATTAACATTTAAAGGCACAAGATTTTAGCACCCCAAATCTGGTACAATTGTACAATACAAACTCTTATTTGATATAATGCCAAGAGACCTAATTCATAACATGAGACACTTTAATTACTCTTTATGTCCATACTTGTATGATTGCAAGAAAGACTTGTATGATTGTAAAGTATATTTATAGAATTTATATATAGCATTACTTCAGAAATACATATCTTGTTCTATTCGCATCAAATTATAATTAGTGATTTATATCAAGAGAAAATTATTTCTGATTTTGAAGTATTAAAACTCTCATACACATATGCAGTCACTATCACTCACAGGTGAAATATATTGACACAAAATATATAACTTCACACGTGAAGATATATAACTTTTTCTCCATATATCACATCACTTGTGGCATATATTTATTTACACACTATATATAATATCATTGATGGTTTCTGCTATTATATAAATGCCAGAATATGCTGAGTAACACATCAGCAATACCTCTTGACCTAATTTTGATTTTTATTCCTTATTATTTATCTAAAAATGAAATGACATCAGAAAAAGTCGTCTACTACTAACAAGTTCAACAACACAGACACTAGAAATAACGGACACATAACTCAAGAGGAACACAACTCAACGACAAAAATAAAATTCAGCTGACGACAGCACCAAAAGACAAAACTCCAACAGCAACACCACCGCCAGTAAATACTCGTGGGGAAGCATGTCTCACTGGAGCACAGATAAGAGAACGTCGTATGATGATATGATCCACGAAAGCTCAAATGGCGACGTAAAATTGTTGTCGTTATCACCGGCAGTTAAAGGTACTACTTACTACTACTACTAAGTCAGAACAGGAGAATAGATTCATGTTGGATTGTTGTAAATGTAAGGGGAGCCGACCAGCCAATCCGAGGCTCAAAGATGTCATATTAACAATAGAACTGATGAAGAACTTTCGTGAACATGCTGCGATGCTTCAATATGTGAGAGACTCATGTTTCTGGTACTTTGTTTGAAACTCTACCATGTTAATATGGCATTCACCGTGACGTGTTTCTCGAGCCATATTTATGATGTGTTTGTTTGTGAACACATGGCGTTGATAATTGTAGTGATATGCTTACGTTTTATTGTGGATTTTGCTTTGGTCAATGGCTGCACGAAGGGAAATAAATGTGACTTGTGCCAGCAATAACGTGCCTTGTGTTTCTGTTCCCCGTCAACTCTCTCTCTCTCTCTGCGTGTTGTCGCGACTGCCGCTCTGTATGATCTACAACTCGTAATTAACCATGGACTACAAAATGGCGTCGACGACAGGATTAAAAGGTCATAAACTTTATCTCCGTCATCATTTAAACGGGATAAAAACAGACGGAGCCGACAACAACATTTGCAGCAACGGGAACCTGGAACAGCCAAATCTACACCTACATCAACACGTAGTAGATAGGATTATAACACTGCGCGATCGTGGACCCCCAAACTCTCTCCTCTGGTTGTATATGTTATAGTCAATATTGTGTGTGTGTGTGTGTGTGTGTGTGTGTGTGTGTGTGTGTGTGTGTGTGTGCGTGCGTGCGTGTGTGTTAGATATTCATCTTTAACCTTAAATTTTAATTAAATGCAATCTGTATTTTGCTAAAAGTGTATATGTTATAAAACCAGGTAGTTTGTACTTTTGATTGATATATGTTGATAATACGTTTGGTGCGTTGGTATGTAAATATTTTGTGATTTGGACCACGGACTATATGTATTTACCTCATTACGATAACTAACTGCAAGAGGCATTATGATGTTCAGTTACGAAAATGTTTAAGCTTAGTTTTGCTGTGGTACAAAACTGGGATTATTGTTAAGTGAGTGAGATTTCGTAGAAGGAAACTAAGAATTAGCCGAAAAGTGAATACGCGTTATCCCAGTAGTTTTTGAAACTGAAGGTAAAAATGTGGATGCATTATTAGCTCTGATTTAACTTTTGACCAACATCATTCTGCTTTAGTAGCATTGATAAAAAGCATTGTAAGAACGAAGAACGTTCAATGCAATTTCTGCACACTTTCATTCATGCAGTAGCAAGCCAGAATAGATCTAGGACAATTCACCCATAGACATGGAGATTGAATTCAAGTGCTTGCAGTAGCTAATGATGTTAAATATTTTCGGAGGATTATAATCTTGCACTTTTGTGTTTGTTGTTTGAAGAGTCAACAAAAACGCTTATCACAGTGCACAGTTTTCTAACGACCTATTTGCCACAAGGCATACTTCTAATGACTTATCATAACAATTACATGTCAGGTGACCTCAAATCAAGTAGAGAGGTGGGTGTGTTACACGAAACACACTAATAGTCGCATTAATTCTATCAATCGTCATCTGGAACTTCAACTTTAATCAAACAAAAGTGTAATATAATAAAGTAAGCTGCAAAACCCGTTAGATTCAAAAGTTGTTCAAATACAATGCGAACTGTATTGTATTAGAACATTAAGAAATTACCAAGTAAAATGCCACTTATTAAACCAATCATTAAAACAACAACAACAACGCAATTGATACATTTGTGTAGTGTTTCCTTTGTATACTTTGCTGTTGCTACAAAACTAAAATTAATTGAAATGGGAACTATTAAGGTAATCTAACAGGCATTCTTTTGAAAACAGGTAAAACAATTTTATCTGTGAAAGAAATTCGGTGTTTTAAAGTTAATTGCTGGTATTGTATGAAAAATGTGAAATTATTGCCAAGAAAACTTTAGCGGTAATGTTATGCATATTTCATATTGTTTAGCACTACTTATTTAGTACTAACTCATATCAGTGTATCGATAGACTGGAAAATGTAACACGGATTCGAAAATAACATAAATTAATATTAAATACAAAGCGAAAATAAAAATAACCGCAATAGAAAAACATTAACTGCTGTGCAGTGTCTTGCATTGTCACCAGTGGCGTCAATAAAATTGAAATATTATGTATGGTAAGGAATTCAAGAGAACAACTAAGATTAAAATGTCTATCCCGGTTCTCTCAATTTTTTTCTTCATATAATTTCTTTCTTTGTCCTTGCTTCCTTTTTCCAAAATCAGCATGCAACAGAAAGTAGACCATAACTAAGCTATCTCTTGTAATATCAGTATTTAGTCAAGTGCAATTTTCAATCGGCCCCAGAAAGAGGTGTGAGTGAAAGAATTCTCGTCCCACTGAATGTACGTAGAGGTCTTAAGGGTGGCCAACATGGCCGCAGTCATGTGACGAACGTGCAGGTCTTGCAAACAAACAAGCAGGTCCTCGTTATGATCTATCACGTGATGTAAACATAACGACAACTCGAACTGACACCACTGGCTGCGGGAGAAGTTATTGGAAAAAACGAGCATGATCTTTCTACTTTTTAGAAGGTTGTCGACGATGTTGTCAACAATATTCTTTCCGGGTAGAAAGTCGCGTACGTGTACACACAACGACATCCCCATCTTTCCTTCCAATTCCGGAACAAGCTGGTTAAAAACCCAGCTAAGATCTTCCTTAGCAAAAGGATACGAAAACATCATACTTGAAATGTTGCGAGTTGAGACACTTTTCTCTTCCATGTTTTGTATTTCCATGAAATATTTCATAAAGAAGTAATCGGATATGCCAGCGAAGGCGATACACTGCAGATGTCATCACTAGTATGAACAACAATAGACTGACACTAACAGTCATGAGAATATTGACGTCACGGTGGAATAAGCATGCCTGATTGTTCATATATTCAGACGTCACACTCGTGTTGGGAATATTGTAGCAGATATAGGTGGTCCAGGATTTGCTGAACAGTTGAACGTCGGATAGAAGCCACTGACGAAACCACATGAGGTCACAGGAACATTTGAATGCATTTCCACTCAGATCCAGACTTTTTAGTCGCTGGCGTGTGGCTGCGTTTAGAGTTGTCTCTCTTATAAGTTGCAGTCTGTTATGAGAGACATCAAGAATGGTCAAGTTTATCAAGTCATCGAAAGCTCCGTCTGGAATGTTCACTAAAGAGTTGCCAAAGATGTATATTTCTTCAATGGACGCTAAAGCTTTGAATGTATTCTCTGTAATTTTGTTTATCTCGTTGTAACTAAGATGCATTACTTTTAAAGATAGCAAATGACCAAATAGCAAATTAAACTGTTGATCTGTAATATCTCTAAAATAGTTGTGTTCCAAATAGAGTTCCTTCAAAGAGGAACAGTTTGCAAATGCATCAGGATCAACGTCGCCATATGTAAAATGAAGCCCGCTGTTTTGTAATGATATTACTACAATACTCGGGTTCGAAAAAGCATTCTTGAGGATTCTTTTACCTTGCCAAAGCCCAGTTGTTAAAGAAAAGTACACACTTTTTAAATTCGGAAAATCTTTGAACATATATGGTAGGATATACCTAAAATGATTGAGAGAAAGATCCAGAATCTGTAAGTTTGGCAAACACACTTCTTCCAAGGATACTAGTGCATTTGCACGCAAACTCAAATATTCTAAACGTGGAAAGAGAGAAGCATTATTTCTGCAGGTTATGAAGGATACTATTCCATTGATCCGTAAATCCAACTTTCTTAGTGACAACATAGAGTCAAAGACAACTGGACCAATTCGACAGTATGCTAATTGCAAGAGTTCAAGCCTGCCAAATCGCTTAAATAATGTAAAATTTAGTGTTTCTAAATTATTCTCATACATATTGAGAACTTCAAGATGAGATAATGGATAATTATTGAAATCATCAGGTACGTGCTGCCACAAGTAACTGGTATTGTCTTCGTTAAAAGTCGTAAAAGACAGCATCTGGTAAATAAGCGTTGAAGATAATCTGCAGCTTTTCACAATAAGAGTCACAAGTCGGGTCATAACTCCAAAAGCTCCCTTGCTGATGAAGACTATTGAATTGTTACTGAGATCAAGACCAGTAATATTTGTTACGTTTGCAAAGAAACTTTGATGTATTGTTGTTAGATCGTTGAAAGAAAAGTTCAAGAATGTAATTCCCTTGGGTAATACAGGTATGTACGTCAAGTTTCCATAGTGCTGTGAGCAGTCTGCATAGGTAGCGTTACACCAGCAAACGCCGCAACAGGAGGTATTGACTGGAGCTGTGGCCTCTGGATTAATTTTCAGTTGTCTGTTTTCAATTGTAAATTTACTGTTAGCAAACATTTTGTCTTGAAGGTGACGTGTGTGTTCGAGTGATGATCTATCCCCTGGGGCTCCAAGAGCATAGTTCATGAAAATACATGATAGAAGCAAGGTGCTTGACATTCTGGAGACAAATAAAATAAATATTGTTAGATCTGTGGATCGGTGTTGATGTAATGAACAGTTTCATTCTACTGGACAAATATTTTCGCTATTTCCCCATATTTATTCCTTTTATTTTATGAACGTTTTATGCACAAATATAGTGCTTTTGTCTTAATATTAACATTATAATTTAGCTATGTTTAAAGTAGATGTCATACTCTGCATGTTAAGTACCACACTAATGTAAGCTGGTTTAGGTTGATTATCCTAGATTTTTATTGTAAAGAAATGATCCACTGAAAATATCGTCCACTCCAGAAGGAATAGCATTGTCACATAGAATTTCAATGGCCAGCATTTCCCAAAATAGGCACATCTAATCACCTCGAGGCGTGCTAATCGGGTGCTCGCTAAATATAGATTAAAGTCGGATTTATCTTTTCCTATAGTAAGAAGTTTTCCACTTGTGGAAAGATTATGTGACTGTAAATGTTGTTTTATGTTTGTGAAATAGAGAAAACTTTTACAGTGGCAAATATCCACCAAGTGAGAGGCGAGTGGTGTCTGTTGGAGGATCTTAATAAAATAAATTAAGATTCTCATCACTTGTAATTAGTCATGATAGATTGATTAATAATAATGATCATTTCATTAGCTAAGTGGCGTGCCCGTCACAATAAGTTTAGTGGATTTAGCTTCACTTCTATTCCATCCCTGAGGGAGAGTCAAACATTGCCTCTGTCAGTACTGATGCTAAACTGAAGTATGACGTACCTGGACTAGCCTCACGAGAGCTCGAAATCCAGGCAGAGTATTAATGTCTACCGTGAGGACTAATGCATACAAATTGTGCACCAGTATTTGTGGGCAGAGTATTAATGTCTACATTGAGGGCTAATGCGTACATATTATGCACCAATGCTTGTGGGATGAAGTACTATTAAGCATGTGTTATTGTTGACATCGTAATGTTTACATATGAAATGCTTACAAAAAATTATAATGTGTACATTATGAACCATTGCTTTCAGGATAGAGTGTTATTATGCATATATTGTGAATATATGTTACTCAGGAATGACCACAACCGGTATGATCACTCTGCCATTGACCTGCTGGCCTGTCCAGTTTGTGCTCACACTATTCATGCACATTATAACTCACTTTTGAAGTTTTTACGCTGCCACACAACTGACCTGTCCAGTTTGTATTCACACACAACATAATTCAGTTTTGAAGTTTTTACACTGTCATACGTCAACTGATCTGTCCAGTTTATGCTCACTATATTCATGCACAACATAACTCAGTTTTGAAGTTTTTACGCCGTCACACGTCAACTGACCTGTCCAGTTTGTATTCACGCACTACATAACTCAGTTTTGAAGTTTTTACACCGTCACACGTCAACAGACTTGTCCACTTTGTATTCATGCACAACATAACTCAGTTTTGAAGTTTTTACGCCATCACACGTCATTATCAATAAAACATGGTAATGCTTTCCTGATAATGAATGCAAAGCCATGTCCACGACTCCTATCAAAGAATTTAACATTGATATCGCCTAATTAACGATTTGCTTCATCTCCGCTAAACATACGATAGCCTTTCTCCCTTTACCATAAACAAGGAAAACCCTATTTTCTTGCCATATGATACAAATACTCCTTGAGTACGCCCTAATTTTGCCCCTACGACATCCGGTTTTCAGTATGAGGAATTCTTTCAGTTATTTTCCTTGTGTCTGATCAGTTAAGAATGAATTCTACAAATAATATATAGCGTTGCCATCCAGTAACGCTCTAGAAAACAAAGTATTCTATAATTAAAATATTATAATAAATATGTTACTAGAGTGATTAGCCAAGTTCTTGAATTGTTTTGTTGTAAAATTATATTCAAAAGTCAAATAAGCAGCGCCTCAAATGCACATATGAAACTGTTGAGAAGTATAAAATGTTCATGAAAAAAATATTTTCTGAACAATAGTTACTATTTACTGAACAAAAGTTAATATTTACTGAACAATAGTTTATATTTACTGAACAAAAGTTAATATTTACTGAACAATAGTTAATATTTACTGAACAATAGTTAATATTTACTGAACAATAGTTTATATTTACTGAGCAAAAGTTAATATTTACTGAACAATAGTTTATATTTACTGAACAAAAGTTAATATTTACTGAACAATAGTTTATATTTACTGAACAATAGTTAATATTTACTGAATTCCTTAAGGATGATACAGTTCGACGATACAACTCCTTGAACCATGGGCTGGCTTGATCATGAAAATCCTAACAGCCATTAGACAAAAACACATGCAATGGAGGTTGGCGGGACAAATATGACAGAGACGTGCAGCGAATGGTGACGAATCAAATAAAATGAATGAAAGACTGATAATTCTTATCTACCCATATATACTCTCAAACTCATTAGCAAGTTTTGCAAATGTTATGAGACAAAGAGCTGCTGCAATGGCCCCTCAGTGCTGTGAGAACACCAAAGTACCCATGCAATGTTGGAGTATATTTCTAGGTTCAATGACACTTTGTAAGCTTCTCAAATTACATTATGAACATTGCTAAATTGCTTCCCTTTCACATCTCCAATCTATTGTCCTTTCTTCACATTACGTATGTTAACCAATAGACTTCAGTCATACTGATGAGCGAAGTTAATAATAGAAAGATTTCTATTTGTCTATTGTCCTTTCTTTACAATACCTAAGTTAACCAATAGACTTCAGTCACACTGATGAGCGAAGTTAATAATAGAAAGATTTCTATTTGTCTATTGTCCTTTCTTTACAATACCTATGTTAACCAACAGACTTCAGCCACACTGATGAGCGAAGTTAGTGATAGAAAGATTTCCATTTGTCACTTACCTCAACGTATTTCTTATATTTATCGTACGCGCCGATCCGTATGAATTGCAATGCTTTAAACATAAATGAATATAACATCCCCTCTCCCACCGTGGATCCTCACAAGTATTTAATCTTGACCTGAATTCACGATTCACCATATCTCTCTAGAGATTATACATATACTAGACTCACTAGACAGGTTTTACTCTAACGCTACGCAAGGAAAACTCCGCATAACTGTAGCCGCATGCGGGTTTTGAACATGAACAAGGTGGTATGCATCTGAGCTGCGCTCTTGTTAGAAACTCTTCTTTCGTATGAACAAAGATTTAGGATTTTAAATACAAGGTATCATATCTTCTTTCACTTAACTCTTTCCTCTTGAGTCGTCACTCAAGTAATTTTTTTGTTGAGCGCTCTATATAGATTTTAATTAATTTCAGTCATATTAATATTTTACAATTAAAGAATTATAATTCACGACAGCTCCAATTCAAGGCCGACGTAGTATCTTTTAATCCACCCGTAATAACTTTCTGAATTGAAAACACCCTCTTTCGTTGTATAAAGAAATAAGAATAATTTAAAGATTCAAATCAACTCCTCTAGTTGCCTCATAATTTCGGTTGTCTTACGGCGGCTTGTCTGTTTGTTTGGGCTTGGAGTCTTTGTTGGCTTTGCCATTGTCTGTCTCCTGTTGTTGTACTGTTGTCTGCCTGACCGCGCCAGCCTGTTGTCAGGTTTCTCTTTGTTCTGGTGTTTCTGTTATTTTACGGCAGCCTGCGAGCTTGCTTGGGCTTGGAATCTTGGGTGGCCTCGTCGTCAGTCTCTGCAGCCCGGGTTAACTTTTCTACACTCAGCATCATAATACCTTCCAAAAGTAAATTGTCTCTTTGGTGGCATGATGTGAAATATAAAAGGAAATGGATCTTAAAATTCTCTGGTCATCGAGACTAATTAAAATATGATATATGTTCGCGTGAAATGCAGTGTACAATACTCTATTTGTAGTTGACGACACATAGAAGATGACACGCTGAGTAAATATATCGTGGGTTTTTTTATTATTCCCTTTCTTATTATATCTCAAATCATCTCGTAGAGACACGTTGACTGAATATTTCGTTTAACAGTTCGAAGCGCACATGGCAGACGATGATAGTTTTATTTTGTTGCCACCCATAATGCTACTCTGCAGGATTGTTGTGGAGAGGTTGTTGGCTCGAGTAATATGATCATAACATTTCATCTTTCTTTTTTTCGACATTGGTGAGGAGATCTTCATATTCGCCATCGTCTGATGGATTCCAGGTTTAGGTTCCTAAGCTCAACAAATGTTTCAATAACAATAAATGTGGAAAATGGTTATGACAATTAGTTTACAATTTTGAACAAATTTGAGCTCATCACCAGATAAAGCCTACCCACTTTATGTCACATGCATTCCTTTGTTACTGATTACGACTATTATTAATAATAATTATAATTATCAATGACTAATTATTAAGAGATGGAGAAATATTAATTTATGTTTATTAATAATTCTCACAGGTGACACCAATCATCTCTCAATTGGCGGACTATATGGATTAGTAAAAGTTTTTTTTTTTACACAATAATAAGACAGGTTTTCCTGTCACAATACTTTTGCAGGTGGAAACCTCTTGCTAAAAGAGTAATAAAAATCTGTCTTTTATTTATATTTAATGAGCGCCCATCCACCAACTATCACTCCACATAGGGTTTTAATATATGTGGCAGAAAGTTAATAAATGTTAACAACAATTGTATTAAATCAACAATCAAATGAATGTTGACATTTACATCATTAGACACTCATCCAGTTTATCCTAGCGTAGATATAAGTAGTCAAATTAACACACACACACACACACACACACACACACACACACACACACACACACACACACACACACACACACACGTATTTATATTTATATATATTTCAAATGTTAAAGTTAATTTAAATCATTGATCAATAGCAACTTGTACAAAATATTTATATTTCTTTATCCGTGAGTTAATGTTCCCATAAACTAACAATCACCCTTATGACTGTACTTAGTTACATTAAATCAAAGTAATTAGAATATAGAACTTCAATTAAGTGACGTTCTGTCTATCTCCATTGGATAAGATTGTTATGAACATGTATGAGACTAATAAAATAAACTACTCATCCACTTGGAACTGGTTTGGATTGCAATTCTAGCATATTCTTTACCTGAGTTGTTATTTAATGCTGGTGTTTACAAAAATATCATCATGTGCAGTACCCGAAGGTTCATATAACGTTGACATTTAACAAATTATATAACAATTAAGTTGTGAAATAGGTACAAGCAAATTTACTCCACCACACTATCTATCTATCTATCTATCTATCTATCTATCTATCTATCTATCTATCTATCTATCTATCTATCTATCTATCTATCAATCCATCCATCCATCCATCCATCCATCTATCTATCTATCTATTTCTACACACACACACACACACACACACACACACACATTTCTCATCCTTTTTACACTGGATGACCCCTGGAAATAATTTTCGGATTTCAGTGACCCCAGCATAAAAATTACTGTATCTACAATGTTTATTTTGTCTTCAATCACGATCTTCAGAGCAACCCCTAGCGACCTCTTGCGGATTCATTCCCGGTTGAGGAACCCTGCTCTAGACAAGTAGAATATATATGATTAGCTTTTTTCATATACGAAGACCATTTTTGTTGCTTCAGTATGACATGGAAATATAAATTGAATACACTGTTTAGCTAAATTCTTGAGAATGAAATACAGTTAAGACACATCTATTTATCTTGAATATTACGTTGTGTATTTTTAAAGTTGTATCTTATGACTAAGTTATAGCAATTAGCATTCATCTTCAGAATAGTGTCAAGACAACAGAGAAGAAAACATTTTAAATCAGGATACAGATCATTTAATTGTTTCTCTTGTTCTCACTCCCACTGTTTCCTGAGAGCAATGTAATATTGTTCCTGGAAGTTGACATGATTAGCACAAACACATTCTCTCTCTCTCTCTCTCACACACACACACACATACACACAGAAATACATATACACACGCATACATTCATATCACAGTTTCACATACAGTTTGTAAATTTCATAATTTACCAAACACGTGTAAGATCAAGATAGAGCGGTATTGGTTCAAGGAAGGCTTTAATCATAAGTCCAAGATAGAGCAGTCTTGATTCAAGGAAGGCTTTAATCATAAGTCCAAGATAGAGCAGTCTTGATTCAAGGAAGGCTTTAATCATAAGTCCAAGATAGAGCAGTCTTGATTCAAGGAAGGCTTTAATCATAACGTCAAGCCTGACCTTTCTGTGTCAATTTCGCTGTCTCCGATGTAACAAAGACAGTTACGTTTTGACAATTTTTCAGTGAGCACAGTTACTGATTGTTTTAAATTTATTTTTTCATTTTTATATTTCTTACGGATGTTTACACTGACTATGGCATTTGCTTTATAATAAATACACCTATTACACTGACGGAATAACAGGAAAGTTATTAACATCCCAAGTCGAAATATCCGTCAATTGTTCTTCTGCACGCAGTTACATTTCCCTTTCAGTATTTACTTCCCTGGCTTGTGAAGATCTATTAAAGTAAGTACATTGACTATACTGGACTATACTGGTTCAAAGGTAAGATTCTACTTTATGCAATATAACTCTTTATTCAAAGGAAAACCAACAGATATTAATGTATTGTACTCATAGTTATTGGATAAGCATCCCACTGTCAGACACCCTTATTGTCTTGGTAGTCCAGTGGATAGTAGAGGGCAAAATGACCCAGAAAAGTCAACTATCTGGGCCTCGGAGCACAATAACTCATACTAGACTCATATAGCTATACACTTTCATTATTGACTATCCTTTTTATCTTATATGTAACCACCTGTTTTATTTCTCTTTTAAATAATTATTTTATTGTTGATACTTAGACCACTCGTTTTGGAGCGTCGTACTTGCATATTACATATATTAGTCTGTCACTTATATTTAATATTCCTGGTTGTACGTATCAGGGAACTGGGAGCTTTATTCGACACTATCACTCTTCTATTCTATCCTACCTTCCTTCCTTCCAATACGTGCGACCACAGTCACAGGTGTGTTTGGGGGTTAGCAACTCCCAACAAAACGTACACGCTACTACAAATCTATTTTTTAATTAGCAAATTATCTCCCCTTTATGATAAAACCAAGTGAAGCACACTCGGTCACTGCAGCTGATGGAATGATGTTAGGATGGATATCATGAGCAAGATGATCAGGCCACTCATGCATGTATTGGATATTTTACATTCAGAAATGACTAATAATTAATAGAGAGTATTACATCTCATCTTCTAAGGGAAATAACCTACAGCTAATTAAGAAATGAGATCACAACAGCTACTTAAGAAACGTTTTAGTTGGTGTGTCTGCTTTGTCGTCCGCCCATATAATTTCGGTGTTTGGTAGTATTTATTGAATGTTTGTTTCAATGGTTTTGCACTCTGATGCCATTTGTTCAGTTAAGCCGTGAATTCAAATTCATTGTCCTTACATTTTACTGCAACTGTAGATGACGACATGAGTAGCTGGTCCGATTTAAAAAAAAATTCCATATTGTTTGAAAATATAAGTTTACATCTTCAGTGTAAAATACACCCAGAATGGATTTGTTTCATTCAAATGGAACAGTGTAACATGTCACTGCAGATGAAGTTGCATCATTTTCATAAGTTTTGAATGAAGAACACTGCAATTCATTGAAGACAATTAACCGTGAAAAAGACAAGGAAACAAATCGTCAGAAATCAGAACAACCCTGTATTTACTCACAGTTCAAGTTTATAATAAAATGATTTTTTAGAGGTTCTATTTTCTATCCGTTGAATTTTCTTCTGGCTTTATATTCTGCACTCCAGGACCCTCTGTTGTAGTTGTTGTGTTATTTCTGTCATTTTTGGCATGATGCTGCAACTGCTCACTGTCCCGTGAATTACGAGTCAGCAATGTTCCCGACTATCAAACACTGAGCGAGTCTCAAATGCAGCGACTCGATCCACTGCTTCAGTCTGTTCCGTCCGAGTCGCGTATTTACTGATTACGTTTTGATTGTATTACTAAGGAGATACTGGATATGGATACGAAATCCTATATGTTAATTGATATTGTCTGATTAATCGCTAAATGGTGGGGCTAATAAAATTATGCAAATCAATCTGTGAAAAGTCAATGTGTCGGCATGTGACTATAACTGAGAAATTATAATATTTTAAGCGGAGAAACTTTACTGTATAAGCTTTAGAAAGAGTTATAACCAGTCAAAGGTCGGGGTTAAATCTTTGCGAGATTCCACGGCAATGGCGTTATATTCTTGCCGTGTAAAACTTTACCATGCGTAACGAATATGGAATTACGACTGTGTGAAGAGTGTGGAGGTGAGGGGGATAACTGGCAATCACCTTGCTACCATGGATACTTTTTGGGAAGAAAGAATCCAAATAAGCTTGAGAACCTAACGAAGAGGTTTGAAAATGAACAATATATTTGTACTTAGATCTAATTGTATCTAAACTTAAAGAAAGCATGTTTGAAGTCAGTTGATTATTGTATGTATTGAGCAGAGAGGGAAATAATTTGGAGAGGCAAATAGGAAGCAGTTTAGTTCATATTATAATCTAATAAGAGGAAACAATAAGAAGGAATACATCGTAATTAAAATCACATATAGTAGGTGCACAAATAGGCCATACCGCAGGAAAGTTTTGTTGAGGTTGACACGTAATTGCTTATGACCTTGTGAAGTGACCAGAAATGAGAATTAGAATATTCTTTGTTTACTGTCCGGGTAGGAATTCTAGTGTCCAGAAATGAGAATTAGAATATTGTTTGTTTACTGTCCGGGTAGGAATTTTAGTGTCCAGAAATGAGAATTAGAATATTGTTTGTTTACTGTCCGGGTATGAATTCTAGTGACCAGAAATGAGAATTAGAATATTGTTTGTTTACTGTCCAGGTAGGAATTCTAGAGCGTGGTAGACACTAAGGAGATGAAGCGAGTTATTTATTTTGCAAAGGTCGAGATGAACTATTTGTGATGGCGTTATTTTCATATGCTGAATGCCATCGACATGCAAAATAGATTTTAAGGTACAACAGAGTGACGAGTTTATCTGAAAGGAAGAATCCAGTGACGCCACAGAACTCATTTTATTTTATTTTATCTATTTAAAACAGTTCCTATAAGACGCGACAGGAAGTCAGAAAAGTAAAAGTAAAGCGAAATAGTAATGTTTAAATACTTTTCTCACTTACAAATTACTCGAGACAGATCCCATTTCTTTCCTTAATAAGCACTTTGCGATTAAAATTGAAATATGTAGATTGTAACTGTCATTGCCCAATCCCCCACTGTTCATTAATTTATAAACGTCGCCAGGTAATCTTCCTCTAATATTTAGAAAAAACATTTATGTCGTTGAGCATGACTTCGGCCGAACCATTTCTTTCATTATTGATCAATGCATAGAGTTCTATTTGTGGGTTTATGTTATCTGCCAGGTGGTGTCGTGTTATCATGCAAGTGTGACTCGTATGAAAAGCTGCAAAGTTGTGACTGGAGTGAGTGGGACATTGTCACCCCTACTCCTTCCTACATCAACGCCACGGAGCATAAATTAAGCCCAAAGTATCATCATCATCATCATCATAATCATAATCATCATCATCAAATCGTTGTCATCGTCATCAGAATCATCAACATTATCATCATCATTGTAAAATATTGTAGGCTAGATGAGAATTTAGTTATATGTATCTACTGAAAATGTATATTCAAAGACGAAGAGAATATGGTCACCTTCAATATGTATTCTATGGATAAATATTTTATTGCATTTGACAGTATTCGTTTACTAATAACATTCTAAAAATTGTTATGAGTTAAAAGTTAATCCACTACTGAAGTTAGAAGTTATTATTCTCAAATTTGTTAATTGCTCCACTCATTTGCGTATGCTATGTAAAGGCATTCATGCATTCTATCTGCTTTGTAATGATTTGTACAAGGAGATGAGGCATTAGAGGAAGCATATCACCATATACAATGAGAAGAATTTAATTGTTACAGAAACACTTACTCCACACGTCTAACAATGTTGTTTTGTTCACAGGATGTCATACCTTCTGCTTTTATCGTGCATTTTAATTAACCGTGTTCTTGGTGACCCTGACCATACACGTCACCTTCAAGATGAGAGGAATTTTAAAGGTGAATTTTCACGTGAAGAAAACGCCCTCACAATTGATCTGAGGACCCTAGCTCCAGTCAACACCACATGTTCCGGGTTTTGCTGGTGTAACGCTACCTATGCAGACTGCTCACAGCACAATGGAAACTTGACGTACATACCTGTATTACCCAAGGGAATTACATTCTTGAACTTTTCTTTCAACGATCTAACAACAATACAACAAGGTTTCTTTGCAAACGTAACAAATATTACTGGTCTTGATCTCAGAAACAATGCAATAGTCTTCATCAGCAAGGGAGCTTTTCGAGTTATGACCCGACTTGTGACTCTTATTGTGAAAAGCTGCAGATTATCTTCAACGCTTATTTACCAAATGCTGTCTTTTACGACTTTCAACTTGTGGCAGCACATGCGTGAAGATTTTAATAATTATCCATTATCTCATCTTGAAGTTCTCAACATGCATGGGAATAAATTAGAAGTTTTAAATTTTACATTATTTAAACGATTTGTCAACCTTACACACTTACAATTAGCATACTGTCGAATTGGTCCAGTTGTCTTTGACTCTATGTTGTCACTCAGAATGTTGGATTTAGAGATCAATGGAATAGTATCCTTCATAACCTGCAGAAATAATGCTTCTCTCTTCCCAAGTTTAGAATATTTGAGTTTGCGTGCAAATGCACTAGTATCCTTGGAAGAAGTGTGTTTGCCGAATTTACAGTTTATCGATCTTTCTTTGAACCATTTTCTGTTTATCCCACCATATATGTTCAAAGCTTCTCACTTTCCGAATTTAAAATCTGTACACTTTTCATTTATAATTGGTCTTAGGCAAGGCAAAAAAGTCTACAGAAATGCATTTTCGAATCCGAGTATTGTACTAATATCATTACAAAACAGCGGACTTCATTTTGCGCTTGGCGACGTTGATCCTGAAGCATTTGCAAACTGTTCCTCTTTGAGGGAACTCTATTTGCAACACAACTTTTGTAGAGATATTACAGATCAACAGTTTAATTTGCTATTTGGTCATTTGCTATCTTTAAAAGTAATGCATCTTAGCTACAACGAGATAAACAAAATTACAGAGAATACATTCAAAGCTTTAGCGTCCATTGAAGAAATATACATCTTTGGCAACTCTTTAGTGAACATTCCAGACGGAGCTTTCGATGACTTGATAAACATGACCACTCTTGATGTCTCTCTTAACAGACTTCAACTTATAAGAGAGACAACTCTAAACGCAGCCACCCGCCAGCGACTAAAAAGTCTGGACCTGAGTGGAAATGCATTCACATGTTCCTGTGTCCTCATGTGGTTTCGTCAGTGGCTTCTATCCGACGTTCAACTGTTCAGCAAGTCCTGGAACAACTATACCTGCTACAATATTCCCAACACGAGTGTGACGTCTGAATATATGAACAATCAGGCATGTTTATTTCACCGTGACGTCAATATTCTCTTGACTGTTAGTGTCAGTCTATTGTTGTTCATACTAGTGATGACATCTGCAGTGTATCGCCTTCGCTGGCATATCCGATTACTTCTTTATGAAATGTTTCATGGAAACACAAAACATGGAAGAGAAAAGTGTCTTAAGCCACAAAATTTCAAGTATGATGTTTTCGTGTCTTTTGCTAAGGAAGATCTTAGCTGGGTTTTTGACCAGCTTGTTCCGGAATTGGAAGGGAAAATGGGGATGTCGTTGTGTGTACACGTACGCGACTTTCAACCCGGAAAGAATATTGTTGACAACATCGTCGACAGCCTTCTGAAAAGTAGAAAGGTCATGCTCGTTTTTTCCAATAACTTCTCCCGCAGCCAGTGGTGTCAGTTCGAGTTGTCGTTATGTTTACATCACGTGATAGATCATAACGAGGACCTGCTTGTTGTATGTTTGCAAGACCTGCACGTTCGTCACATGACTGCGGCCATGTTGGCCACCCTTAAGACTTCTACGTACATCCAGTGGGACGAGAGTTCTGACTCTCACACTTTTTTCTGGGGTCGATTGAAAACTGCTCTTAACTAAATACTGGTATAGAGAAATGACATCTGTTTTATAGTCTGTTTAATTTCGTATTGGATTTGGAGAAAGAAGGAGAGAGAGAAAAAGACTAAAAGAAAAGTGAGGGAGAGAGAGATTAAGAGACACAGAGAGCGAACTGGGACAAGGTCTTGTGATTAATCTTATTTTGATCCTAACATACTTCTACTTTGAAATTGTAATGCTTCATTTTTATTTGATCACAATCGCATCATTATATTATATTATATTATATTATATTATATTATATTATATTATATTATATTATATTATATTATATTATATTATATTATATTATATTATATTATATTATATTATATTATATTATATTATATTATATTATTTTCTGTTTGATTATATTATATTAAATTATTTTCTTTTTCATCTATCCTCAAAGTCCATCACTTATTGTGTTAATGTATTACTAGTTTATTGTATTAAAACATTACTATAGTGATACATACTTACAAATGTGTGTCATAATTCACGACTGATTAATTTTTTGTTTTAAATCATTTCTACAATGAACAAAAGTTTCACGTATGCCATAAAGGATGTGTCACATTTGATCTCAAATGAGGTCAAGTTTCTATAGAAATAACAGGATTGCATTTGGCTTAAAGTGCAAAGTCCAATGATTGTACTTGACGTCACACTAGTGAATACACAAAACTTTACTCACTAGCACTGGATTTAGAGGAGTCCACAATTCTCTACCGCATTTCATTAGCATTCAGTCAGAATGATGTTTCCAAAAAGATATATGTTACCCGAATCTTTTTTGACATGTTAAATTAAGATTTTGTTGATCAGAGTTATGAATTATCTGAAATAAATCCTCGAAACTCATTTGAATCTATAAAAATGTTCATTGGGCCGTCATCGACATTGACTGGTGAGACATCACCGTATCACGAGTTCATAATTGTTTATTTGTTGCCAGCGATGATGGATTTTTTTTTTTTTTTGGGGGGGGGGCAATGCAGGACTCATTTTAGTGACAGCTAACGTCACTTATTGATTATTGTTTGTTTGTCGTCAGGAATGTTGTTTGTGTTGTTGCAGTACAGAACACGTTGTAGTGACAGCTGATGTGGCATGGATGAACTAATCACTTGTTTGGAGCGTAGCCTAAGTTAATATTGTTATCATTTGCTTTGAATATAAATTGTCTCCAGCACTGACAGTCTGACGTGTTGTCCTTTGTATTTCTCCTGCTCCAGACTTCTCATTTCATGTCAGTCAACTGTCTTGGTGTTAGGATGACGTTACTGGCACTTTATTGAAAGTACTCATGTCAAAACTTCAAGTAATGTTTGACGAAACGAGTTCTAGAGGTAAATCCCTAAACGTTTGACGAAGACGAATTTTAGAAGTAAATCCCTAAACGTTTGACGAAGACGATTTCTAGAGGTAAATCCCTAAACGTGCATGTACACGTTTGTTTCCCCAATATTTTAACGTTTTGATATTTTCCAATAGACTGAAAGCCTTGTTTGGAAATTTCTCTTAAATATCTACTCCAAATATGGTAATTATCTGACCATTGTTCACATAAAGACCTTAAGAGTTACTTCTGAAGGGTTTGTTTGATTTCAATGTATACACTGATCATCGTATATCAAATTGATCAGTTATTTTGTATTTCATCCAGTATACTATATTGTTTATAAACTGGATATAATAAATATATTATTCTTTAGAAATGTGTGTGAGTATTGATCGTGCATGTGTGTGTGTTTTGTGTGTGTGTGGGTGGGTGGGTGGTTGTGCGCTGGTAGGCATATTTTCTGTAATTTTATTTTACCTTGAATGTACGAACATTATACACATTTTAACTTATTGTTTACTTACATGTACAGGAAATTAACATTCATGCAAATATTTTATATAATTATTTATTCTTAGATTATTCACCAAAGTCACCTCATCTTCAGAACACGCACACTTACACACAAGAGATATAGACTGAGATTTTAACTTTAATCAGGATAACAGAACGAGACCAGCCATTAGGCTGAGATCAAAGTTTACTTAAATAAATCTATTCTCTAATCACTTTGAATCCTGTGTGGCTTAAGTCCGGTCATGAGAGGCAGCTAACTGATTGATTGAAAGAGAATGGACTTAGGAATATTTCATGCATTTTGCTATTGATATATCATACTTGCGTTTTATGCAGATATGTATTATGTGAGTAGACTATTAGCCTACTTCTACAATTGTGTATTATTGTGTGTAGTATGTTAAACACTTGACATTGTTTCTAGTGAACACGATCATGCATTGTTATGTTGTATTTATAATGCTGAATGCGTGTACCAGGCTGATAAATATTGTTTAGGAAACTGTAAGTTGAGACTGGAATGTAGGAAAGAATGGAATTAGAGATGATCAATTGGAAAACTTAATCTTTGTTCCCTGATTATATTTTGCAGGGAAGAAGCAGCCTTTCTAGAATTTTTGGGATTGCTGGAATTTCGGGATTTTCTTTCTGGTTCCTGGTTTATTGATTTATAAACTGATGATCATTGTAGAGTCAAGAAGTCTCTGCTGCAGTGTGCAAGTATAAGGATACACTGCACTTTGTTAATATATGATGTCAAGATATGATCAACTACATCATGGAATTTCTAGTATAAGGAAGTTACTAGAAACTGCTACATTGTTGTTCTGCATGAGGGAACTAATATGGCGAAAGAATGCCCAGATAAGTCTGGAGAGAACAATGGCTCATGAAAAATTCTACTGCGTGCAGAGGAGTACATAAAGAATTGACAATTCTATTGTGAACAATAAATTTGTGACATTGTTACAAAAGCATGCAAAAGAATATTGCAGCATCTTTCATTGACAAGGCTATATACAAACTATTACCACTTACCTCCATTTCTGTTCTATGATAAGAATGATCCTGTGATTTATACTGATACTAATCCAACTGCTGGATTATGTGTTAAGATGTAAGACTGAATAATGCATTGAAATTATTCGAATGTGTTTTCGTGGAAATATTTATACCAAATAAATATTTTCATTGCATTTGTTATATGTATATTTGATTGCTAATTTAATAATTTATTGTTAAACATATTGACCTACTTACACTTCTCCTGCCATATGTTAAAGAGATAGTGGATGGATGGGGGAATTAGTAAATATAGATTAAAGATGGATTTATCTAGTCCTTTGGTAAGACGTTTTCCACCTACTGAAATACTGTGTGACAGTAAATATTTGTTTAAGTAAAGATTAAGACTTTTTTAGGGCACTTTGCCACACAACACACATTCATATACACAGCAAGAAATGCCTTTATTATACAGTGTACTTAACAAATCGTAACTGGTTGAAAATAATATAATGTAAATCTTTATCATATATTAGTTTATATTATAATCATTTCATACATAGATTATATTACTGTCAGAAACAGATCCACCATGAATATGGTGATGACTACAGTATTAGTACTAAAAGAGAAGGAACAACAATTTATTCAAATAAGTAGGAAAGGGCATTAATTTGCAAGATCGATGTCTGACATTAGCTGAAAGAAAAACTCTGAAATTACTTATGAATGACATTTACCACTCATGTGTGTGTCAGATCAAAAAAGACCAACAAATCTACTCAGGAGCAATGCTTTGAAACAAGTGATGGGAATGAGGGATTCTTTACAACAAGTCACTCTACCCACCTTTGCTTCCCTAATTCCTATTGGTCAGGTGTTGTTGGCGAGCATCAGGCCATTGGTCAGTTATAATTGGCTAGCACCAGGCCTTTGGTCAGTTATAATTGGCTAGCACCAGGCCTTTGGTCAGTTATAATTGGCTAGCACTAGGCCTTTGGTCAGTTATAATTGGCTAGCACTAGGCCATTGGTCAGTTATAATTGGCTAGCACCAGGCCTTTGGTCAGTTATAATTGGCTAGCACCAGGCCATTTGATGCATCTTTTATTACTTATTCTCCTAGAACATTTTAGCGTCATCTCTAAGCCATTTATTAAAAACAAGAACTAGTAGTCTGACTCGCTACTTCGAAACCTTGACTATTGGGTTCACAGAGAACTACACTGGTACCATGTCATTATAATTTTACTCCAGGCTAGTTATGGGTTTGGAAAACTCCTATGCTTTTCACTACATGTTATTCTTAATGTGCAGTGCAGTGCACAATGCCTACTTGTAAAGCTTTTACTACATAAATATTGTCAACATGAATACAGTGCTCCACAATTTTATAATAAGCATTTCATAAACCGAATACACATGGAAATAAAAGTGACAAATAAAGGAAGTGGTGAACATATTTGTCAGAGAAAGTTCTTTCCTATTACTACTTTTATGTGCTTAAGCAATAATTATTTTTATATTATTTAATTTCATTCACTGTTAATTTTTTTCATGGTATTGCAAGCTCATCAAGAAAAAGATAATAGATAAAACAAAATCCAATTGAAGAAGGACTGCTCATTTTAACTGAATTGATTGTAACAATAATGTTAATCATTACAATCAGTACTAGTCACATGCTTGAAACATTTCAAGTTATACAAACTTAATTTAATTTAAATTTAATCAAGAAATTTTCATTTAAAATAAATTTAATAATAATGGTTCAAGTCATAAATTCATCAACAATATATTTAATAATCACAAAGGATTAGTGCATTATTATATTTTATGTCTTTTTATTTATAATATTAAAATAATTTACTCAAGTACCACAAGTATACAATGCATATTCACTTAATAAATTTATTAGTAAGGTATATTTAATTAATGAAAAGTGTACTCTAATGTTCTATTGATATTTAATATTTTAGTATTAAGAATGTCCACTCATGTAAATAAATATTCTATGTAAATTCAGTAAATTAAGATATTAGACAATAGTACATCAAGTGTGAGGCCAAATGGAAAATCCAAATATACATCTTTCATATAATTTTTAAAAATTATCCTTATAATACTATTTACAAGTTGATAAAACAAACAAAATGCACATGATTAGTTTGTATTTTACAAAGCAGTAAAATATTTATGTTATTATTAGTAGTAAGTTGTAAGTAAGTATTAGTTGTACAGATTTAATAATAAAGATTAATAATAAATACAAAATACATCCCTCTCTGACTCAATGCAACTTTAAATTAAAACTGTTTCTAGAAGTTTACTAGTAATAATGAAAGTTCAACCAGTATATCCATTATATGTAAAAGTGCACACCATTGATTATCAGAACAAATTAACACTATCTACTCTACAATTTGCAACACAATTAAACATTTATGCATAAGGTAAGGATAATACACAAAAAAAAATGAATATTTCTTTTCAGTTATTTATGGAAAAAATGATAGGCTTCAGTCTTGAAATTCTATCAAGAAAGCAAGTTATACTTTAATTTCTTCTATAATCTCTCTGGATAATAAATTCGCTAGACTCTGAGAGAATGGTGGGCTTTAAAATGAATATATAAGATTAATATGGAAAATCAGCATCTGTAGTGGTTATATTTTAGCAAAATCTCTTATTTATATTAGTGTAAATCAAAATATAGAAATATCTTGTACCACCTTCAGTGTTAGGTACTAACTTACCTTATAAAAATTAAGCCGTCTGGAATCTTCCAATTAACACACCTAATTATTAATTTTATACTGATGTACATTTTGTATTATTTTCAGTATTATCCATTTTTTAAAATGTAATTTGTGATGATCTTATTTATGTATTTTATTAATTTGTAATTTTATTACTAATAATTTTTATTTGTACCACAAAATTTCAATGTAGGCTGTACAGCAAACTGATATTAAACGCATGTCATTTAAATATGAACAAACTGAAAATCCAAGCATATTCCTATAAGAAAATAATTTGCAAATAATACAAAGATAGCTGCACATCCATCATGATTTGACATATCAAATAATAAAACTGCAAAAGATCTCATTCTAAACTAATTAGGAGAAATAGTAGTATGTATGTCGTGTGTAACATTACAGTTCCAAGTGAGTTAAAATGTATTTGCAACAAATTTAATTATAAATATTAATGATAGCACAGTAAAGCTATACTTGCCTCAAGTGCAAATTAAAATTAAAAGTGTAACTATTACTTTACTAAAAGTACAGGAATAAAATTACTTTCATAATATGGTGGTTTTTTTTTTTAAAAAACCTAGCAACATGCAAACTCGGTAATCATTACCGTTGTTTTAAATATTGTATAACAAAATAGTTTTCAAATTAACATTATTTAATATTTGATAATATTATAAATTTAGGTTATAAGTGAAAGTTAGCAGTTATCCAACGGATTTTTCTAAGCATTTCAAATATTACATAGTTTAATAAGAGAGTCTGATTTTGGTCGCTGCCGGACTCGATCTGTGTATCGACAGCCATTGTTGCTTGGTCTACTTCCAATTAGTGTTGTTAAAGCGAGCCAATTAAGCGTTTGAATGTATCCTTCTGAATTGCCTTCACGTTCTTTTTAATCAGACTAGAAGTGATAAGGATTAATTATTGTAAATATCTCTGGTGATTCACAATCGCTTACACTTTCGTCTCTGGCCATGACTGGCCATGGTGCTGTCCTGTCTTGGTTTTGCTTAATGACGTCATAAATTTATGTTTCCGAAGGAACCCGAAACCTTGTGTCCGGCAAAGTTCATAATGAAAAATATATTTTAATTCACAAAGTGCATTTACCATTCATAAAAAGCAAAACGACTAGATGTTATAGAAATAATTTTTTTTCTTGTAAAATTGTAAAATGTAAAAAAGTACTAATCCTTTAATATGTTTAGTTCGAGACCTGAAGATCGATTGAATGATTAAACCGTGCTGATAGAAGAATGTTCTGGCTGAACAGCTGCTGCATTAAGAACTATGGGTTAGAAGAAGTACAACAAATCAATAGTGAGCGAATAGGTGTTGTAGAGAGGGTGGGTGGGTGGGTTCAGAGTTCTTAGAACTCGGATTGTTCCGAGCAAAGCAATAATTTGGCAATGTGACGAACTAGACAGCAAAGCAATAATTTGAAGTTACTGAATTGGCAATGTGACGAACTAGACAGAAAAGAGATACATACGTCTTTTTTTTTTAGAACTGAAGAAAACGTGAGATATTTTATTTTGACAGAGATTACACACCGAACTTATTCATTTCCACCGCATGGACATAACTCGGTATGCATTATCAAATGCTAATATAATGGAAGAATACTGACGCATTATCTCCCCCACAATTATCAATAATAAGCTAAATTTATTTTGATCTTAATAAACGTCATCTAACACTGAAAACTGGAAATGCAGTCCTTTGAGTTTTGAATAGAAACATAGATTTCGCCCAGGCAAACGCACATTTAAATGTCGACACTGTGGCTGTGGTAGACGCTTACGGACTTGAAAGCGAGAAGATGAACAGAACTGGTCCAAGAAGTGTGAGGACAAATTATGCCAGAGAGAACTTGGTAGTAAATTAAAGCAAAGTCTTCGAAAGAGTGTTTAACAGGACTAAATGTTACTATACGCATTCTTACATCAAACATGAGAGTGCTGTGCCCAAGGAAGACAATCAAGTGTTAGTTATGTTTGACCGAGCCAAAACGCTGCTACGAGATAAAGGAGTGATGTGTGAATTGCTTGCAGTCAGTCATATCTTAGAGAAGTTAATTGACAAATTTCACAATTTCAGATTATATAGTATGACAAGGTCTGCATGGTGGTTGAGCATTACTTTAGATGCTGTGTAAATTTAAATGACATGCAATTTATGATTCATAACAGTTATACTTTAGTTCTTTATTTAAGGGATATATCAGACATAGCGGTTTGTCAAAAACATAATTTAAAACAAAGTGCCTGAAGACGAACACTTTCATTATTATAAATAAGATATTTATTCCAACAATATTAAGTACAGTATATATCAAGAGTTTATAAGAAAAAATAGTGTACTAATAATTAATTATCCTATACCAAATACATCACACTAGAAAATCTTTTTCTTTCTTAATTCTCACCTGAACATATTAGTCACTTTGCAGACAAAACACTTTATCATAAAATAAAGCAAATTGCTTGCTCTAATTTAAAGTAAGCAAATAAAATTGTCTGTTCATAATTGAGGTATGACACAATGTCAATCCGTCAGTCCACAGTTATGTCCCGATAGCAAAACGCCTGTAAAATAAGTTTGGAATCCCTGAAATATGTGGATCGAATTAACACCCGTTTCAAATTTCGTGAACACTTGCTGTCCTGCTTTAACTTGAACTTTCACGTATCCGAGTGACGTGTACGATCGTCGTTCGCCTTTAATAATGGGGCAGGAGCATAAATTTCGTATAACTTTATCGTCCACATACAATTTGAGTGTATTGAACATGAATGAAGAAACAATACTGACGATAAAGAGATAGGATCCTGTGACAGCAGCAGTGAAGACGCCAGTTTTCTCATTGTAACAGTTATCAACATTAATTAGCGCCATGTCGCAAACGAAAGTATACTCTCTTCTACCTGAAAGTCCTTTGCCATAAAGAAAAGCATTGAATAACACCTGACCACGAACGATTTCTGTGATATTGCCGTAACGCACTTGTAGGAATCCTACATTGCTGAATTCACCTGTTAAACAACAAAAATAGTTTCCCCAAAAAATAATCAGGAAAAAACGAAGCACACAACATTGCCAACATTGCAGTACAAAGTACTTTCAACATAGTTAAATTTTAAAGTGAGAATATAATCTCATAAATACCAAGTGCTTATAGTACATGTATATGATTAGATGAAATGTATAATCACATACACACACGCTAACAGGACATTTGATGTTTACACTTATCTATAATTATCCGTATAGGTGAAAGTTATGATTATATTGAAAGTAACAGATTTAAAGTATATTTAGAGTATAATATGGAATGCGAACATATCTATAGTTACATCATTTAATACATAAAGTCATCTATTTAATGTTGATTTGACATGTACATGGCTATTTCAACGAGAGGAGTTGCTACTTCATCATTCGTATTCTATTTCATCTTGGGCCTGCTCCACTAGTGCAGGTAAAAACTGTTACAAATCGGAGAAAATGAAATTTCATTCACTCTCTGTTATTATAAGGGATGAAAGTTATGCAAATATGATTTTTTGTTTGTTTGTTTACAAAGATTGAGAAAATAAAATAATGATTGTCGATATTGCACTTGTTGTATATTTATTAACAACGATTATTGTTACAATTGTTACATATTTTTCTTTATAATACACCTTAACAAATTTTACGTCGAAGTAATACTCACCAACCACAGTACGTGTACTTACAGTTATGTAAGGCGTCAGTGTCTGTGCCTTTAATTAAGCTCTCTCTTGAAAACAGAAGTGTCTGACTCAGGTTTGAGATTTCTGATTGCAAAATAGCCCGATCCTGCAACAATTTTGGAACAATTTCCTCTTGTCGCAAAGTGTATTTGCTCACTAAGTCAACAGTCTTTGAAATCAGATCTTGCAGAGTCATTTTCCAATCTTCGGATAGATCTTCAGTCTGAAAGCCATCTGTCTCTTGGGTTTTATTATCACAGACGTCGTTGATGGGATCATCTTTACTCTCAACATCTTCGAGAGAGAGCGACTCAATATGGCCAGTTGTTAAATCCCTATAGGTAACCGAGCCCATGTAAGCCTGTACAGTTTCAGGACTGATAACAGCATCATTAGTTTCAAGAGAGAAGTGTTGACATTGTTTGTTCTTATATGTAGCTAGGTGCTTATAGTATTTCATTTCTTCGTCACTTATAAGGGACGCTTGCATTCTTGCTCTAGTGGCAAAAGTTCCTCCTGGCTGGTTCGTTTGCCAAAGGCTTGAGAGAATTTGTCGAGCTTTAGCTTTGTTTCTATGCAGGTTATCTCTTGCTGCCTGGGTGACTAATTCCAACTCCATTTCACTCTTCTGCCGTGCTTCTTTGACGTAAGACATCAAAGTATTGAAACGTTCGCTGATCTGATCGGCTATTAACTTTCGATCATCTTCTATCTTGCTCTCTTCCTCCCAAAGCTGAGCCAGTGCCTTTTCGATGATCATGGCCTGTTCCTCAACTCTCATCTTAATGACGGCAAGAACATCGCCATCTAGCGGCTGACTTTCCTGAACGAGCTGGTCTATATGGTGCCCTGAGGTCAGGTTGCGATGACAATGGTCACAGGACGAGCAGAAGTTCTTACGACAGTCAGTGCATGAGTATATCGCTTTTCGATTTCTGTCACAAAGGTCACACAACAGGTAACTCAAACGTGACTTACTTTCTTCACGTATTCTAAAAACATTTGTCTGCAATCAAATTAAAGCATAAATCTTTTAATTATATAACGTGTCAATCAAGTGTTAAATATTAAATCAGGGCATATAATTATTTATGCACACCGTTTCATTAATAGTTAGCACACTGTTTCATTAATAATTAGTAAAACAAAGAAATATGAAATTTAACAAATTCGCTTTAGACCAACGTCATGGAGATGAAAAGAATGAAGCAATGGTTACTGTTTCATTACTGACAATATATCATCATACGTTTCAATGCAAAAGGAGACACATTTCGGGTACATGCTTTAATCAGGACAGTTCAAACTTAATATTACAACTTCATTAATTTAAAATGCTGCTGCTAGATAACTGTGGGTTATCTAAAGTCATAAATCTCCTTGTGCAGTTTATTTAAAGAGATTAATTGAATGCATTTTGATAAACATGGAAAGGTGTATGTGCATATGTGCAGGAACGTTGTGGTTTAAAAATAAAGTTAATCAAATTCCAGTAGCTCTTTTATGAAAGCTTTCTAACTTTGAGAATATTACAACTGTCGATAATTTTACAAATGCTTCTTACTAGCCTGATAAAAGTTTCAATATCTTTACCTATAACTATTATTGGCCTGATAAAATAGTTATTTGTAATTGTTAAATGCATTATTAAAAAACCAATTTTGTAAAAGCATCTTCTTTTCCATTAAAAAATTAGAGGTTTAACTGTTCAAACCTAACCTATAAGGAAATATGCTTTCGTAGCTAACTATTAGCTTAAGAAAGAAAACAAATAGAGAAATATATCCATGATATGGAATAAATAAATCTAGTTATGATTCACTGGTGATTTCTTACTTGGAATTGGGCCACGCCCCCAGTGGGTACGGTGATTAGAGAACGACAAGTAGGGCACGGAAAAGTCTTAGGCTGGGTTGTCTCCCTTGTTTCAGAGTTCGTTTCTTCTGCATAAAATTCTTTGCTACTTTCGGGAGTCACCTGACAAACACAATATGAAGTCAAAATATACACATGTATTGTAAAGATGCAAAATTATATCAATTAATTGCACATTTAATACCTTTTACTAGTTATTTATTAATATTTCGTTAATATTCATACTTTCTAACATTTACTTTGCAGTTAGTATCAAGATTTGACAATGCTGTTTACTTGTGCATGAGCTTTAGTAAGCTTCTGATGTCAGCAGCGTAATTCCTCTAATATAAATTGTTATCAGCATTTGGTTGAAGGCTGTATGCGATTGCTTGTGAGCGTGTTTAAGGTTTTGCTAATACAATATAACGTCTTTTATCATATCAACACCATAATATGCTTGTGAGCGTGTTTAAGGTTTTGCTGATACAAGATAAAGTCTTTTATCATATCAACACCAATATATGCTTGTGAACGTGTTTAAAGTTTTACTGATACAAGATAAAGTCTCTTATCATATCAACACCATAACAGACTTGAGCGTCGCTCAGGTATATTTTTGGCAACAGTTAGGTTGGAAGCTGCTTTGTCTCTGGCCGCGGATTAGGATTATGCCAGGCACCAGAGACACACATGATTGTAACGTGAGAAGGCGCGATTGGCTAGAGTCCCTTTCGTCAGAATACCGACAAAAAGTCACCTAGTTTGGGAATGACCTTTACCTGTGAACTAGAGTCTACCCTCTCAGTGGCTTGAGGCATAGGGTATAAATCTATGTTTGCCAGGATGTTCCCAGTCATACAATCTATACTCCCCCCCCCACGCTATCAAAAGTGCACATATATATACTCAGATATTTGCCATTGAACTTTTGTTAGTCTCAAGAAGCCGGATTAATCTATGAGAGTTAATAACTCGATTACTTTGGGTGAATTTTGTGTAAATTCCTCACTGGACTATTTTGGGCAAGAGTATTATAACTCTTGGGGTGAATATGTGTAAATTCCTCATTGGGTTCTTCTGTATTATTCCAGAGACTCTGTATGAGAAACACAATCTGGGAACTGTCCAGGAACTACTAAAAAAACTATTACCCAATCACTGCGTCAGTAGAGAATTGACATCATCGTGCACAGCACAGGATGAGCAGAGCTTATGACTTTATTTCTGTGTTGGTAGTGGTGATACTCGTTAGACAGACGATAATGAATGCCAGTTGTAATATATATATATATATATAATACTGGCTACATGTACACACACACATTATACCGGCCTGTATCACATTATTTATTAGAGAGCCCAGGTCTCAAGAAAAGCGCACCTAAGATTTATTTGAACTAAGTGCTGTAACATTCATTGTTCCTGCTAGTTGACAAAAGAAATTCCGTGCTAAATGCGGTGTGTGTGTGTGTTTGTGTGTATGTATGAATTGGACAATGTATGTTGTATTTTTAATACTTATGATAATGACTGAAAGTTGGATGAATGACCAAAACCATTTTGTGTTGTTTGTCAGATGTGAATTTAGGTTTATATTTTTATAGACGTGTTTTAATTTTCCTATGTTAAGGTGTGACTTGAAGGAGCAGTGACATTTGTATGTGTGGATTAATTTATAATCCAGAACACACAAAAGCACTAAAACATGTGAAAGTATTCGTACTTGTTGATTACTTGCAGTATCTAATACAGAACCTTTCTTGTGTTATTACTGTTGAGTGTTAGTTACACTAGGTCACTAGGATATTGAATAAACAGCTTATTGCAAAACATCTTGTTTGTGAAGACTGCAACCAGGTCCAATAATGAGAAAAATTTCACACAGTTCCTAGGCAACTGATTGCTGATTAAACATGTGGTGGAAATGGAAATACATCTTCAAGATGTTGTTTTCTTTAAATCTATAAAAAGTGTAATAAATCTCAATAAAAGAAATACATCATCAATTTTGATTCATATAAAAATGATTTATTCATACTTCATTTGGAATAATATTCATTCATAGATGAAGGTATATGTGCAGAATGTTATAACTTGCAGATATCTTACGGGATGTGTTTGTAAATTAATGATTATCACATAGAGTTGGTTTCTTTAAGTGTGAATATAGAAATAACTGTTTCATGTGGATGTGTTTACTAACATATCCATCATACAATACTAGAAGTAAAATGTGTTAAACTTGGCATTTGCATGGATATATATATTGTTCAAATACCACTAATTCCAAATAAGGTAAACTATTTTTCAATTTATTTTAACATATTTATTATCCAGTGACAAAACTGTTAGAGTAGGTTAAAAAGGTGTGGTAATTCTTTTGCCATTACCCTATCTTTCATTTTTCTACTACATGAACTACATGAAGCATAAAATTGTAGTATATTTTTTTTTGTGCTATGAGTGCTTATAATTAACTATGTTTAAGATAGACGTCATGCTTTGTAGTTTTACATTAAAAGCAATACTGAAAGAAGACATTAAGTTATTTACATTAAATTTTGAGAGTGGAGAAACAACTCACTGAGAATAGCAGCCTTGTTGAAATAGCTGCTGGTTGCTTAGATTTCAATGAACCAGTACTTCCAAATACAAAGGCTGAGAGAATTGAGGTAATTAAATTATGAGTTTGATAAGTAAGTCTGATAAGTTTTGTTAATAGTAGGATAGGATGATTGAGCTAGGTCAAGCTCTTAAGAAACAGGCATTGCGTTTTGCAGGAATAGTGGCATAACCTTTGCTTATTTTGTCCTTTTGGATCCAAATTTTGTTGCCTTTGGTTTCTCCTTATAAGTCTAAGTGGGTTTTGTGATCTACTGTGATCCCACTCAGATCAAGTTTCGTCATACCCGGTTTTGAGACATCTTTAATCTTGGCCTGTAGGGACAGCACACAGTGAGGGATTCAAAACTTCATTGTTGACATCATTGTTACATTCCCACTTCCTGAGTGTCAAGAGAAGAGAACTCTACAATTTTATGGTAATGTTTTTTATTTTCCTTTCTTCTTACTTCATCAGTTTATGATGTTTGATATATTACTAATTTGTCTGTGTTGACAGCTGTAGTACATGTTGGAAACTTATCTACCGAATAGTGAATTAACTTTACAAAGAACATTGAAAGACATAGTTTTTACTTAGCTATCACAAACTGAACTTTATTCCCCAGTCAAACTCAAAGACAGCAAGTTAGAATGCTAGTGATTTCTTGTTCACATCCATAATGTATACTTTGATTCAATGTTATATGTGATGTAGTGTATGATTAATTTACATTATTACAATACATTTGTATTTTATTATTGTTCTTTTACTACGTCCTAGTAATATTTATGGTAAATATTCCTTCATCATTAAGGTGTCTGTTATGTAATGATTAAGAAGTTGAAGAAAACCTTTGAGTATAATAAGGGTCGTATGTCAGGTCAGTGTTAGGCCAAATTACATATTTATAATACAACTAGCATTGGGTATGGGACATGTGGGAGACCACCATATCATTGACTCAGTCTGCATCAAGAAGTATATTATGGTTGGAAGATAACATAATCCCCAGTATTAGGTAGAATTCTTAAACTGAGAAATATCTGTTACAAAAAGATATAAATAAATATTTGTAAGAAAGTCGTTGATCTGCTAGCATGTGTTTGACAAAAGAGATTTAACTTTTAAACATCACTCAAATGAATATGTAATTTTAAATTGATAATTTTAAGACAATATTACACAATTATCCTTCACCCATACATCTAATTTTGTTCATCTATATATGGAACGTTTGACGCAAAATGAAAACAGCACAACACTGAATACCTCGTATGCAATGGACTAACCCGGAACAAAATTTCAACAAACCTCGGGCTTCATGGCGGCATGTTGAGCCAGTTCTTCCAGGCAGGCAAGACAGAACACGTGGAAACAAGGAAGTATTTTAGAGCAACGCTCTGCTAGAAGCTCCAAGCACATGCTACATATATCTGAGTTCGACATGACGATGTGTTCAATCAGTGCTTTAGCGTTTAACCTAACACTATGCGGCCCAACAACCACCTTACTGAGTTACTGACGTGGCAATGTAGGACAATAAAAGCAAACATGTAACTCGCTCCCACAAAGCACGGACACAGTATCTTGGCCTATTTAGGGAGAAAATTATAACAAAGTAAACTATTTTTAAAAGTTACGTATACAATCTTCTAAAACTATAGCATTAAGTTACATAAAGTTTCTTGCTTACACTAATTATGAATTCTAGTTATATTTTTTAAAAGTAATTTTGTTAGTGTACTTCAGTTTTTTTTTTCCTGGGCATTAATATTGATGTTTCAAACCTTCAAGAGACCTCAACAGTTTGACCGTGACCCCTTAATCTTTGTATGTTATCGAATTGGCAGCGTGCTCTGACTGGTAAAACGTTGTCTTATTTATTGTTATAACTTGTAGAAGTTATATGAGTTTTTATTTATTTATTTTTAATAAGCACACAATCTACAACACGAGACGTTTTCTATTAAAAAATGTAGTGAAAGTGACCTAAAATAGATAAATGAGTCAGGGCGTTTTTTTTTTTACGATGATTAATTTGATTTAAATGCTCTGCTAACATTTTTAGCCTTTTAGTATTCAGTAGGATTAATTATTAAAACATTATTGACTTAAAACGCAATAAATATCCACTTATATGAACAAAATGATAACGTTAAGTTTAAGTTCATTTGACATAAAATAATTAATTATTTTACCATTCGTGCACACACAAAAAAGCAACACAAACACCCATAAAAACAAAACAATACCCGAAGGGAACAGCATGAGTCGTCAATAGTCTGGTATGATTCCCACGTGACCCACATGTTTATAGCTAGAAAAAAAAATTGAAAATGTTTTCTATTTATCTATAGAATACAAGAAGTCTCCAAGGTCAGGTTCCGGGGACACTTCTCCAGCTGGAACATCGATTGGAACACCATAGAATGTTTGGACACGGACATGACTCAGACCGACTAGTCTCCATTGTTTCCTCAGGATACGCACTGCTTTCTCATCTTAGCCAAAGACATATGGTGCACACTTTAGATTATCCAAGATAATTGTTTTATATAGATACATCAATCACACTAATATACCTTTAACTCTCTGCAGATTTAAACACTGTGACAAATGGTTACAGTACCTCATTGTTGACAGACAAACAGACAGACTGATATCAGAAGTTGAGACTGGAATTAAGAAAGAATGGAGTTATAAAGTGATACAGTGGAAGCTTAGCATCTGTTCTCTGTATTTTGCAGAGACAAGTAGCCTTTCTGTTTTAATTTTAACATTTGATTTTAACCTCGTGGTCCAATGTAGGAATGCAAACGAAAATTTAATTTGTCATTGTTAAGAATACTACTGATTTGTGATAAGGGAATGAGAAGTAAGATTTGTTTATCATCTCTTGCAGAGGGTTGCTGGAGGTTTCATCAGTTGAGAGCATGAATACAAATAATATATAGAAATAAAAATAGAATAGAAGATTCATTGTCATCATCATTATCATTTTCATTGTCATTCACCAATAAATTAATTAAAATCAAAGACAACACAATTAGTGACACAATCTGGTGATTCAATGGGCCCCCCAAATAAGTACCCCTCACTAAATATAAATAAAAACAGAGACAATACATACAAATAAGATGAATATTATGTAAGGTGAAGATGAAAAGGAATGATATGAAAATGAGTGAAAAATTAAAAGAATTTTAAAAATAAAATAGATAATGAGCCAATAATAATTGCACATCAATTACAAATCAAAATCACTACTCTAGCCATTTCAGAGGGACACAGCATGCCCTACAAGTCTGTTTTATACATGAAAAAAGTTCATCATTCATCTATAGTTTTTATTCCCTTAAAGCAACAGTTCTCTTGAAGTACTAATGCAAATAGAACACACATTTTGCAACACTAATATTCATGGGGTAATACTTAACCTTTTACACTGCTCATCTGATGCAGTCAGTCACGTGGTTCCATGCATTTCACACACGTCATCTGCTTTCAGGAATAAATATTTCATGAAGACTCTCTCACAGTCCCAACCAAAATTGAACTTTAGACCTAGAGATTGGATCAAGAGTGCCACTTATGACTAGAATCTAGAACACAACTGAGGAAAATGAAGACCAAGGAGAAGAACCGGAACAAGAAAGAAAACCCCAGCAATAAATGCTATAGTATTAAGTATTTTGCAACAAATAATTGACTGTGAACATGTACCAGAGGCAGCCCTCTGAGTGACAAAGTTCATTAACTGGAAAAGAATTATAGATTAAAATGTATACAGTGTTCTGTCTAATTATTCTTATAATTTACAAATAGTGAGATCATACACGCAAAAGGGTTTTAAAATTATTATACTCTCACACTTAATACTTAAGCAAATACTGTACCTTTAGTTTCTTCTATAACACAGGGGGAAAGAAACAATATATCCACGATTGATGAATTCCATTATAGAGAATCGTTCATTCTCTTTTATCAGAGTCTGTGTGAGTAAGACACACATACACAAATCTTTATGATACTTAGTGAATCAGACTAATCTTCCTTCTAGCCATAATTAGGGTATCCTGCAAAGAAGAGTGATTCAAATTTGTTCTTTGATCCATGTCATCACTTTTGTCAAATGAAATCTATGACACATCTTTACCCATGAGTTACCCACGCTAACAAGTTTTTAATCCCCCTTCATTTACAAATAGAAGTGTTCATGAGACTTTCTGGCCTGTGGCTATAATTGACTAGTTTTATGTCTGACTTTTCATTGATGTTTTCAAGGATTTAGTTACTACTGGAGGTCAGGGTCAAATCTACAAGTTTACATTACTTATTTTAATTATTTCATTTTGCCCCACCTAGGATCCAACTAAAAACATTCAGTCTGCCTTTCCTTGTAACTTTAATGATTAAAATTAATGTGTTTTCACCTGTCATATCAGTACATCTTGTATTGTTTGATTTTTATAATTTCATATTTATGGAATGCAACTGGGCTAAATTAATAGCCCGTATCTCCCATACCTGCAAGAGATTACCAATCATCATCATCATTGTTGATGTTGTAGCTGCTATTTCTACTACAGAATAATAATAAAAACAACTACTCTTACTACCAGTGTTATACATTTCAAATTGAAGCCAAATGTTTTATTTGAACTTAGTTCAATAAAAGAAAGAATTATTGATATTTTACAAGCAGATGAATACCTATTGATCATAGGGACTATAAATCATTTTTGAATAGTGGCTGCATAACAGTACTATTGACTTGATCTGATAAATTCTTACATTTTGCATGCAGGTTTAGGAGCAACTTGGAAAAGCTAAACACGTTGATGTTTGTTTTTCAATAAAAAATATCTTTGCTTACTCTATATGATTGATATTTACTCGCTGACTTCCATTCTGAGGTTGGTATCAAGTTTCTGAAGCAGAACAATTAGTTAAAAGGTGGAGGTGACCGCTCCTAAACGTGAATGAATCAACACCATGATTTATTATCGTATCTTTAAAACTGATTTAAAATTAAGCTGTTTCTGTGGTCTATATATGTTAACATCTTCTGTTTGAAATAGAAGCAAGGAATTTTATTATTCTGCCTAGGGTACATTTGTCAGTTGGAGAATACATATAATTCTGTCGATTTTTATCATAACTTATTGCATTGAATACATTTCTAAAGGATTCTCTTTAAAATAGTTTAATTTTCATAAAATATAATGTGATTAAGCGTAGGTAGAAAAATTAATTAATAAATTATTTTTGTGTATTTTGCTACTCCCTAATTGGCAGTCACTAATCTACTTTGCAATACGGATATTAAACAAAAACTAGTTCATTATTTCTTTAGAAAAAGTATTTAAAATTGTGATTTATATTTCCAATATATAGTGAGAGCCAAAGGTATTAGAGGAGAATAACAAAGATTACACCAAGAGAGGAAGAGACTGAGAGAAGTCAAAAAACATGAAAGAGAGAGAGAGAGAATGAGAAATGATTGGATGCTTGTGTGAGGTGGAGAAAAGAGAGAGATAGTTCAATGGTGCGCTAAAGAGAATAATAGAACGCCCACCATTGAAAGACAGAGCAGTAAAGACGACAGAGAAAGGGAACGAAGGAAATAAAACGGCCTAAGTATTAGAAAATCATCGGGACTTTTAAAAACATCTTCATTTTGCCTGCTTTATTACGTCTACGTTTGCTTGAAATAACTACATCCATGACTAAGTTGTCTACATTTAGTCATACTTTATAATATGCAAAAACTTTAAAATAAACTTTAGTACACTTATACGCTAACGTGGTTTCATACTTTCATAATCTGCGGGAATGGAAAAACTATAGAATCCAAATGACAATGCCATAGTGTCTGTACAGTTACAAATACTATGTCTTGTTACAATGAAACGACAAAATATATATGTTCCCGATGTCCGCACAACTTTGTTCAGATTCACCATTTACAACTTATTCAAAATGGAAAATAAATTGAAATTTAATCATGAATTATCAGCCTCAGAGCGATAAACATTGAATAGTTATGATCATGTAAACACTTGCTAAGGGACCACAACGGACTTGTAAGTGCCAATTTCTATGACTGAAAAATAAAAGAGATAAGAAACAAATGCAATAATCATGTGTTGATTTTCATCTAGTAGTTGTAATATATGAAATCCCTAAGCTAAGTTATAACGCGATAAGAAATCCCTAAGCTAAGTTATAACGCGATAAGAAATCCCTAAGCTAAGTTATAACGCGATAAGAAATCCCTAAGCTAAGTTATAACGCGATAAGAAATCCCTAAGCTAAGTTATAACGCGATAAGAAATCCCTAAGCTAAGTTATAAAGCGATAAGAAATCCCTAAGCTAAGTTATAACGCGATAAGAAATCCCTAAGCTAAGTTATAACGCGATAAGAAATCCCTAAGCTAAGTTATAACGCGATAAGAAATCCCTAAGCTAAGTTATAAAGCGATAAGAAATCCCTAAGCTAAGTTATAAAGCGATAAGAAATCCCTAAGCTAAGTTATAAAGCGTATAAGAAAAAAAGAAATTAAAGAAGAATGCATAAGTGCAAAATATTTATCACCCCTCACTCTCTCTTTCTCACTCCCCCCTCAACATTTGCGAAAATACTAATTTTAACTTCTTAAATGTCGCCGGGGAATAAAAGATATGGTAAAGAAAATGCATTGCTATATATATATATATATAATCCATGGAATGTAAATATAATATTGTCATTTGTAACTGTACACTCAGATATCAAAATGTGTTCTCAACAAAGACATACAAGCAATAGTACCTCCCCCACCAAGTAATCACGAAAGGATCAGTGAAGGTAACTTGAAACAGCTTATTGAGAAAAATATATGCATGTATACACATTTGTCCGATATAACATCAACAGACATGTAAAGTGTTTTAATAACTGGTCGCACAAAGAAGACTGCAGCTTGAAACATGCGTCTTTAAGGAAAGGCATCAGACACGCTTTTTCTCACCTCATTTTGATCCAGTGGTCGTCAGTCTCAATCGTCAACGCGATGAAGTGTCGGAAATCTGCACTTACGTGTTTTGCGTCGATACAACCGAAGAGACATTGATGTGAAATTGGCCATGTAATTTAATTCTACATGATATTTATAATACGAGTGATAATTCTTATAATTTACAAGAAACTTACAAACTTATCATTTAGTCAATGTTCATGCTATAAGTGTGATTATGTAATTTTGTAAACAACTATTTTATTCTAACATTTGCTAACAGCTTTTGGAAACACTAGTGTAATGAATATTGGAGGAATTAAGAACAAATAATGTTACTATACACTCAAAACATCGCTCTATTTCTTTGCATTCTTAGCAACAGCAGAAAATGCAGTTTCATTAATATGTCTACATACTCAAGACATCGCTCTATTTCTTTGCATTCTTAGCAACAGCAGCAATAGCAGTTTAATGTCTTCATTGTCAATGCGGTCAATGTCAGCGCCGCAATTTCTATCACAGTACGTTTTGATTAATATTTAATTAAAACATATGCATAACTTATAAATGCAAAAAAAAAACTGCAAAATATCAAAATCACTCAAAATGTAAATAATGTAAAACAATTTTACACACTGACAAATACGTACCTCAACACACCATATACCACACAAAACACACAGACACACATAATACATAAACCCATACACACAACCTGTGAACCATGAGAATCTTTGAAAAGTAAGAAGACAGAGTGAAAAGGGAGAGACGAGAGAGAGAGAGAGAGAGAGAGAGAGAGAGAGAGAGAGAGAGAGAGAGAGAGAGAGAGAGAGAGAGATATTAGCCTGAGTGTAAGAGAGCGAGAGAAAAATGTAGGGATAGGAGAAGTAGATAATGTCAGTGATATAATTTATTTGAATATGACACACTCCTGTCAAAAGGGGCAACAACATAGTAAACAACAATACGAAGAAACATGCAAAACAAATAACATCATTATCATCATCAATAACAACAACAGCAAATAATAATAATAATAATAACAATAATTTTATTATTAGTACTATTAATATTATTATTATATGCTTGGTGGTGGACTGAGAGCGCGCACTTACATTTTTATGCTGCTATGTCAAAGCGAACGTCAAAAGAAAAGAATTGTCGCATAGACTTTTGTGTGCGTAAAAATTAGCAAGTAAATTAAATTAAATTAAATTAAAAGTAATTCATTGTTAAAAGAAGAGAAACACACACTTTCATTATTCTTTTTATAAACAATAAACTGAGTTAACACAATTGTTGCACTTAAGACAGACAATACCTTGAGTATAAATTTTGCATTATAAGTATATTATACCATTAGTTATATTTATTCATATAATATTTCTGTCTTAGTACTTACTACCACAATTTGCACACACTAGGACAAAAGTTACTCAAGGCATTAACACTTTTGTATTCATATCACTTATTAATGTTAGGCAAATTTGATTTTAATCCATTAAATAAATATCATACTTGTAATGGTATTTGCTTTAGCACAGTAAAGAACAAATTTACTAATTCTGAGCGATGGCTGACATTACTATTATTTGAAATTAAATATAATATATATTATTTACGAACAATATTTGGCATTTCTACTATTTGAAATTAAATAGAACATTTACTATAGCTGGTGATGGGACGTTTTACTATTATTTGAAATTAAATATATTATTTATTAACAGCAGGCGATGGTAGCAGTACTATTATTTCAAATTAAATATATTACTTATATTTGCGAGTGATGGTTGGCATTAATATTATTTGAAATTAAATATATTACTTATCAAAATTAAATATATTACTTATATTTGCGAGTGATGGTTGGCATTCATATTATTTGAAATTAAATATATTACTTATCAAAATTAAATATATTACTTATTACTTGCGAGTGATGGTTGGCATTAATATTATGTCAAATTAAAAATAAAATAATTTATTAGTTGCAAGAAATGTTTGGAAGTATACTATCTGAGATCAAATATAATAATATTAAATAGTTCCGAGCAATGGTTAGCATTAATATCATTTGAAATTATATATATTATTCATTAGTTGCGATTGGTGGTTAGCTTTACTAATGTTTGAAATTAAATTCTATATGAGAGTGTTCATCATCGACATAAAAACCTTGAAATCATACCTTGACCCCGGTGGGATGGTTCTATGTGCATGTCTACGGTTGTGATGATTTCAGTTGAAAAATTACTTTCTGAAGTAGGAACAAGACTTAAAACAGTGTGCTGAGAAGTCGGTGTTGAATTAGATAAAAGTTGTGTAATAATGGGTTTTGGTGTAGTATTTTCATGTTGAGTAATGATGGATGTGAAGTTAATTATGTGAGTAATGGTAGGTGTTGTAGTAGGTGTAGTTAGTCGTGTAGTGTTAGGTGTAGTAGTAGATGTAGTTAGTCGTGTAGTGTTAGGTGTAGTAGTAGATGTAGTTAGTCGTGTAGTGTTAGGTGTAATAGTAGGTGTAGTTAGTCGTGTAGTGTTAGGTGTAGTAGTAGGTGTAGTTAATCGTGTAGTGGTAGGTGTTGTAGCAGGTGTAGTTAGTCGTGTAGTGGTAGGTGTAGTTAGTCGTGTAGTGTCAGGTGTTGCAATAGGTGTAGTTAGTCGTATAGTGATAGGTGTTGCAGTAGGTGTACTTAAACGTGTAGTTGTATGTGTTGTAGTAGGTGTAGTTAGTCGGATAATGGTAGGTGTTGTAGTAGGTGTAGTTAGTCGTGTAGTGGTATGTGTTGCAGTATGTGTAGTTAGTCGTGTAGTGGTAGGTGTTGTAGTAGGTGTAGTTAGTCGTGTAGTGGTATGTGTTGAAGTAGGTGTAGTTAGTCGTGTAGTGGTAGGTGTTGTAGTAGGTGTAGTTAGTCGTGTAGTGGTATGTGTTGAAGTAGGTGTAGTTAGTCGTGTAGTGGTGTGAGTTGTAGTAGGTATAGTTAGTCGTGTAGTGGTGTGAGTTGCATTAGGTGTAGTTAGTCGTGTAGTGGTGTGAGTTGTAGTAGGTGTAGTTAGTCGTGTAGTGGTGTGAGTTGAAGTAGGTATAGTTAGTCGTGTAGTGGTAGGTGTTGTAGTAGGTGTAGTTAGTCGTGCAGTTAGTCGTGTAGTGGTGTGAGGTGTAGTAGGTGTAGTTAGTCGTGTAGTGGTAGGTGTAGTTAGTCGTGTAGTGTGAGTTGTAGTAGGTGTAGTTAGTCGTGTAGTGGTGTGAGTTGTAGTAGGTGTAGTTAGTCGTGTAGTTAGTCGTGTAGTGGTGTGAGTTGTAGTAGGTGTAGTTAGTCGTGTAGTGGTAGGTGTTGAAGTAGGTGTAGTTAGTCGTGTACTGGTAGGTGTTGTAGTAGGTGTAGTTAGTCGTGTAGTGGTATGTGTTGAAGTAGGTGTAGTTAGTCGTGTAGTGGTAGGTGTTGTAGTAGTTGTAGTTAGTCGTGTAGTGGTATGTGTTGAAGTAGGTGTAGTTAGTCGTGTAGTGGTGTGAGTTGTAGTAGGTATAGTTAGTCGTGTAGTGGTGTGAGTTGCATTAGGTGTAGTTAGTCGTGTAGTGGTGTGAGTTGTAGTAGGTGTAGTTAGTCGTGTAGTGGTAGGTGTTGTAGTAGGTGTAGTTAGTCGTGCAGTTAGTCGTGTAGTGGTGTGAGGTGTAGTAGGTGTAGTTAGTCGTGTAGTGGTATGTGTTGAAGTAGGTGTAGTTAGTCGTGTAGTGGTAGGTGTTGTAGTAGGTGTAGTTAGTCGTGTAGTGGTAGGTGTTGAAGTAGGTGTAGTTAGTCGTGTAGTGGTGTGAGTTGTAGAAGGTGTAGTTAGTCGTGTAGTGGTGTGAGTTGTAGTAGGTGTAGTTAGTCGTGTAGTGGTATGTGTTGCATTAGGTGTAGTTAGTCGTGTAGTGGTAGGTGTTGTAGTAGGTGTAGTTAGTCGTGTAGTGGTAAGTGTTGTAGTAGGTGTAGTTAGTCGTGTAGTGGTGTGAGTTGTAGAAGGTGTAGTTAGTCGTGTAGTGGTGTGAGTTGTAGTAGGTATAGTTAGTCGTGTAGTGGTGTGAGTTGTAGTAAGTGTAGTTAGTCGTGTAGTGGTGTGAGTTGTAGTAGGTATAGTTAGTCGTGTAGTGGTAGGTGTTGTAGTAGGTGTAGTTAGTCGTGTAGTGGTGTGAGTTGTAGTAGGTGTAGTTAGTCGTGTAGTGGTGTGAGTTGTAGTAGGTGTAGTTAGTCGTGTAGTGGTATGTGTTGTAGTAGGTATGTTTATTCGCGTGGTGGAAATGTTTGTTATAAATGTTCCTTCTTGGAGAGCTGTGTTGGATGATGCGAAGTCTGAAATGAAAAATCAAACACACTGTGAACTGACGGTCACCATGTTCATCAGATAATCGAACTATACAGACAACTGTGATAGTCACGTGTGTACAAGCTTACAATTTAAAAACACTGTACTATTTTTTCGCCTACAAAGCATTTTTTTAAATTTGGACTTCTAATAAGGGTTTCACTGTTTCGGGTTGATCGGGGGTAATAGCGCTCTGACATCAAAGCGCCACCTTGAATAATCTTGGAGTAGCAGGGTATTGCATGTTTAGCGCTCACTTCAGAATACTATCAAATGTCTCAACCTCTTCAGTGTTTGATACATACATTTATTTTGAATTTAGTCTGATATCATGGAGTTTCTCTTTCTCCGAAATTTTCCAAATTTAAGAGACGACGTTTTGACGAATCCTGTATGTCTGGATATTTTTCAAAATCATCATCTTCATGATTAATGTTGATGAAGATAAAGAAGGTGATTGATTGCTATCGTGTAGTAATCCAGCTACCACCTCACCTTCCTCTTGTAAACTGCTGTAGTAGTAGTTCCGTTAACTCTTTATGCACCACAGGAATTACGTGAAAACTGTTCATTTTATTTAGATGTTCTCGGTTTTTGTTTGATTCTTGTGGAGCTTTCCTACCTTCTTTTGCATTCGGGGTGGGTAGTTAGAGGGATGTGCTGCTGCTGTTGGCTGTTGTGTTTTTTCGTGTTTGCATATTGCTGCGACTGTTGCAGCTCCTCGATAGTTTGATGTTGTAAACTTTCCTGCGTTGCTTAAAATATACTAAATTAATAGCAAACAACCGTTATGAGATGTTCTTTAAATTAAAAAAAAATCTGTTTATCTTGCATTGTTCAAAACGTGGATCTGCATTAGCCTCAAATCTCGTAAAATTTTGAGTAGGAGTCCAGACAATTTTACCAACTCTGACTCCGACTCCAGTAAATAACAACCAACTCCACGACTCCGACTCCACTCAAATACAACTAACTCCACGACTCCGACTCCAGTAAATAACAACTAACTCCACGACTCCGACTCCACTAAATAACAACCAACTCCACGACTCCGACTCCACTAAATAACAACTAACTCCACGACTCCGACTCCACAGCCCTGATAAATTAACACTCACTAGGACAAATACACAAGGCATATAAATACACACTGACGTGAAAGTAATATACATAGGCCCTATATTGTCCAGTTAGACTAGAAGTCAACGAGTTTTCACCACCCCATCTTAACAAAGCAATGTAGGACTAACTGTTTTGAATATCTGTGCTTATTGTGCAATTTAAAAAAATAATGTGCATTATACGTCAGGAGGTGTGGTGTAACTTTACAATTCCCTTTGTGTAAGTATATTTTGACTAGAAAGAAATACGTATTTTGGGATCAATTGTTGCATGTGTTTTTCTTTTAAGTTTTGATTTGTTGGATTTCATTACATCCCAATCATATTAGATTTTTCATGCAGTATAATGAAAATACTTCTTTGTAAACCTAATTTCAGAGAATGTTAAATCGCTGCCATTCACTAAGTTTTCTCTGTTAAGATCTGTCAATAATTTTAATTTTGATATCGCAAGACTTTGGATGAAGCAACATACAAATGACCATGGCTAAAATCTGTTTCAGAGAGATGTATTCTGGCTGTGAATGGACACTTTACTAAACATATTCAGACACATTAAACTGATATAAACATACATGGGAGAAAGCAAAAACCTGGTTGAAAAATTATGGTTAAATAATATTTTCCACCGGCCAGTGCACGTTGTCTTCTGAACCAGTGTAGAGCAGGATTACACTGTTGAATTTTATTGAACTTTAGACATTCGCACAGTTTGTAAACTTTGAACTTTAGCCCATTCGCACAGTTTGTAAACTTTGAACTTTAGCCCATTCGCACAGTTTGTAAACTAGAATTTATAGTAAAATGTTTGATATTTTTCTAAAGAATGGTCATTCACAAATAAAAGAATGGGCATATTTATTACTATGTACTTGTAATAAAGAAGCATAATATAAATTCTTTCATACTGAAGCTATAAAGTAATTGTAGTAAAAATAAATTTTGTATAATCCATTGTTGATGAGATAATCGCTGTTATTTATTGTGAAGAAACAAACCCACCTTTGTAAAATTATCAATTATTTAATATTTAAATGATTATTTAATTAATAATAATAAATGTGAAATTACTCTGAATAATTTTTAATTTTTTTTCTTTTGAACAACACTTAATTCTTTTCTGTTGGAAAGTTATATGTACTGAGTTGTTTCGTTAAGCCTTATTAAGAGCTGAGAGCCACGAACAAAAATATGATGATCTCTGTGTAATCTCTATGTTCACAGACGACTGTATTATCCTGGCCACGAAAGCTATGCGGCTATACAAGACTATGCAAGACTATGTACCAATAGAGTTAATATGGTGGAGATCTCAGTTGACTAAAGATGCCGTATTAAGACTTCGTAAGAAAGGTGACTTAAAGATCGACGTCACGTGACTAGCTCATGGTTGTTAGGTTAGCCTCTACTGAAAGCTTTTATAGACCAATACGTGTTGGAGTTGTCTGCTTTATAGTTTGGCTTGGCTGGTTTTTCCAAGGCTAAACTTTATGCTCGTGAAAATGCAAGTTTTGTTACTTCTTGAAGATGTGTTTCTCCATTGAAACTACTGACTGTATGTGTCCTCATTGGCATCAATAAAGCTAAATATCATCCTAGTGATTGTATTAGTTCTGTTGAACTTGTGATAGTGTGTCTGCAAGGACTGATGGTGAGTGTGATGTGTGTGTGTGATGTGCGTGTGTGTGCGTGTGTGTGTGTGTGTGTGTGGCGTCCCAGATGAAATAAGTTAATTGAATAATAGGATAATTTCTACACACTGATGAATGCATGTTATGGCCTGGACCAAGATTAATATTCATATAGGAAAAGAGAGTCTCGGGGTTACAGGTGATGTTCCTGTAGAATAAGATTTTGTCTAGAGATAATATCAATGTAGAATAAAATTTTGTCTAGAGATGATATCCATGTAGAGTAAGATAGAGAAAATAGTGCCTCTGAGGAGGTGTTGAAGATTACAAGGTCAGATTCGATTCGATCTGCATATGTTATGTGTTACATATATAAAAATGAATTGTTGCATTGTTGAATTTGTTAAATGACGCCCATTTTTCTCAAACCATATTGGTTACCTATGCATCTGAAAAGAGGATATAGAGGGGGGGGGGGAAATGCCATACACACATCTATATCATTTTACATTTGAATTTTTCTATAAAATATTTGAATATGTCTAATTAGGGACACAGTGATAAGCTATCTATATATTGTTAGCTTCTAATTATGCTAAAGACATAATTAAAATGCGTGTGGTATTTTCTCTAATGCAAGTTAGTTGGTTCTTTCATCGTCAGAATATATACCCTATTCCAAAAACGAAATCACCGAGTCAAAACAACAAAGACACCGTAAAAGAAAGACGCTACTTAATGAAAATTTCTATTCTCGTAACAAATAATGTCTTTGCATATTTAAGCATTGTAATAAAAGGATGTATAATATAAACATATAGTGTAATGTTTGTTACCTTCAATACTAAAGACGAGAATTGCCAAGATGAATCCACTTTTAAACGCCATCCCTCTCCGTTTAATAATGAACTCTTTGAATTAGTGATATATACTTGGTTGCACATTAGAAGTACAAAATGACGATTATGTTTCGCTCTCGTCTGATACACTAGTGATTGCAAAATTCAAATGAATATATAGATATAAACATTGATAACACCCTCATCTGATTAGGGCACTTCTGAATAACCAATGTCGTATCATCCTGTCAGCGTCGCAAAAGATGCTAGCTATCCACATCTCAAGTGTGAGACCAGTTAAAGGGACAATGTGTATATTTAGTATTATTAAAATATTTTTATGTCTTGTAGTAAAGTGTTTGGGAGATTTTGTATTGTTGTTTTCCCTAACTTGCGCAAATCTTTTATTACATTATAAATGTGACATTGATCTACTTCTGTAATAAAGTTAACTTTAATCAAAACTGTAATGAAGTTAACTTTAGTTTAATATCAAAACTGTATCCTTTTCAAAAACTCGGATTCATTTCAAGTGAGAGATAATATAATTTCTATTATTTCTGATTTATTTATTCTGAGAAATATATTGTCTATTATGTTTGATTTATTTAATCTGATAAATATAATGTCTATTATGTCTGATTTATTTAATCTGAGAAATATAATGTCTGTCTGATTTATTTAATCTGAGAAATATAATGTCTATTATGTCTGATTTATTTTATCTGAAAAATATAATTTCTATTATATCTGATTTATTTGAAGTGAGAAATATAATATCTATTATGTCTGATTTATTTAAAGTGAGAAATATTACTTTGTTGACAAGTTGTATTCTCTCTATGCCCACAAACCTGTTTTATTTTCCCCTACATATTATATCAAAACAATTACTTTCAATTGTTTCAAAAAGCCCAAAATAATTTTTAAAATTGTTTTTTAACAGTCGTAGAATAGGTCATCCTCTAAGATGCAATAAAATAACATCACCGATTTCACCGGCAAATCACCGTCATGAATAATACTGTGAGACAGTAAAAAACACTATATTTCATAAAGAATAATTCAAAAACACAGTCCCGCTTCAGTCCATGTCTGTAGCACGAGCCTTTAACACTTACAATTTAAAGATGTTGACAAAAATGTAGTTCTAGAAGATTGTAGGACTCGGTCCCACTCGAACCATGACGAGTGTTAAAAGTACCATTTTGCTCCTGCGATACATAACAATTTTGTTGACGAGTTGTCACATCAGACATTGAAGTACAGAATAAAATGTTAAACTTATACATTTAAAGGTAAACTTTAGTGCAAGGGCTCCAAAAGATACTATGGATAATGACAGCACTGCATTCTGGTTACGAATCTGTCGACCTACTTAATACAATTAAAAATTATTTAACTATTTGTGAAATACACAAAATTGTAATTCAAGAATCTTATAAAATGAAATACCATTTGCATTTTGATCATACAATATATGCTAGATTCATCAGGCAATGTATAGTTTATCCTCCATCTGTGAATGGTACCTCAATGCGGTGGAGTAAATTTGCATATATTTCTATATGCAATTCTAAACTTAAGTGTTATATAAATAGTTAAATTGCAAATATGACCCAATCTTGGGCACTCCTTATGATGTTATTTTTTTGTAAGTGTCAGAGTTGGAGTAAACAACCTGGGTTGAGAATATAATAGAAATTGCTGATGCAATCCAAAACCAGTTCCAATTGGATGAGTATTTTTTTCTGACTATAGTCAAGAAAACTCATCGAATTAGGATGGACCGAGAGTTTCTTTGTTGAAGAAGTACTCTATTCTAATCACTTTGAATTTGAACATAACTTGAGTCTGGTCACAAAGGCAATCGTTAGCTTATCGTAAGTTAAATGACTAATAAAGAAAATTGGACTTAGAATACTTCGTACATTTTTTATGTTGATCAATGATGTGAATTAGAGAATGCTTTAAGTAAGTGAACCATTATTTCTACGTTCATTAATTTGACTATGTTGTACATTAGACTTGTGAATTTTGATCAATATATTTCTTATGCTGTGTGTGTATCGGGCTAACGAATATTGTTTTGGGGATTTGTAAGTTGAGAATGTTTGTAAGAGAGAAAGGAGTTTAGAGATGAAATATGCCTGAAATTTAGTGCTGCATTAATTTGACTTTTGCTGAGAAAGCACGCCTTTTTTTCCCTTTCGCTTCAAGCAACAGTGACTACTATACGTGCTTGGACACGTTAGTGTGTGAATCCTGCATTGTCGTCAGCTTATCAGTAATACGTGTTGCTCTAAGTTGATTCCTTTGAATTCCTTTCAAGAGCCAATACAGCGGGAATGGTGTCTCGAGTTTGTCTCGAGAATTCATTAAGATTATTTTGAATTTTCCTCGTGGTGTGTTGAGTATTACGCACAAAAATTCGTAAACATTCCTCCTGATGTGCTTGATAGTGCATGTGAAATTAAGCCGATTCTGTACGGCGTGCTTTGTGAACACATCAAGGATTCTGGAACAGTTGTGTAACGTGCCTAGAAGAGACACACGAGGCCGTCGCCTGAATAAGAAAGATAATCACTTGTTGCAAACTGCGTGATTGTGAACATGTGTTGGAGACAGCCGCCATCTTTGAAAATGTTACGTGCATTGTCTTTCATTATTTCTTTGAAACTCTACTCTCATGTCCGTGATGATATCCTTGAACTTGATTATAAATTTATGTTAACTGACTGCTAATATCATTACTAGGATAAACTGAAAGATTGTCCAGCATTAATCGAACATTATTGTGAAGTGATGTAAATGTCAACGCTCTTTGATATAATATTCATATGCTGTATATTTGATTGTGAATTAATAAATATATTATTAAATTTATTGATATTCCTACACATATTTTGGAGAGACAGTGGGTGGATGGGGCTCGCTAAATATAGATTAAATGATGGATTGTTTTCTCCTTAGGTAAGTTTTTCCACCTACGGAAATATTGTGACGGTAAATGTTATATTTAATGTTGTCTAAGAGAGAAAACATTTACAGTGCCCCAATATCCGCAAGTGAGAGAGACTAGTGCTGTCTTTGGGGCAATTATTAATAAAATAAATTGAGAATATCATCACTTGCAATTAGTTATGGATGAATAATTAATAATAATTATAACCGATGTTACGGGTGCTGATGGGGCCGATGCCTCTCTCCTCCTCGAAGGGGGGGGGGGTCAAACCGGCTGCGATTGCCAACGACACACCAAGTGGTAGATGTAATAACCAACTCTTGCACTCGGGACACCAACGTATGTTCTTGTGGGGAAATATCTTTATTCTGAGATGTGGGGTAAAATGTGAAAGTCTGCTGTGGATGTGAGTAGGCGTATGAATGTAATGTGATGGACGAACAGAACGAACAAACAAACAATTGCACCAATATACTTTCTCACAAAGAGAGAGAAGCCCAACTCTTGTAAAGAGATAACAAAAGAATTTATTCTAATAAAAGGGGGCTAACTCTCGTACAATGTTTGTTATTCATTCAGCAACATCCTCTCAAAGCATTCATGGAATAGGGAAGAAAAAAAAGAAAAGAGCAATGAAAATGATAAATGAAATAAAATTTAAAAAATAACGAATCAACACTCTGGTTTGCAGTGAAAACCACAATAACAATTGCCAAAGAAAGATCACTGGCACAATTCTCTGGGTAAGAAAAAAACCCAATATAACAATTAATAACAAATTACATCAGCGGTGAATACCGCAATACTTTATCAAGTAGTAAACTATAAATGTTACTGCAAATCTGTGAGCAAAACCCAGCACAGATAATAAAGATTAATTACAATGGTGGTAAAATCCACAAAATATCCATGAATAATGTCTTAGTAGAATTAAATGTTTATTAAAAATGTCAAGGGTACGAAGCCCTTAATCAATGTTAATATGTCCAATCAAAACTAAATGTTCATAGAATATACAAGTTGTTTATAAACTTAATAATTAAAATAACTGTACTAACCTAACTAAGCAAATGCACCACTAAATTAAATATTTTCCTCCTCACTAATATTAGAAGCCAAATGGTGAAAAGCACACTCCTGCAGGAATACACATATGCGTGAAGAGTGAAGAAAAACGTGGCCACACTTACCAACACACTGGCGAAGAAAAACACAGGAACACAAATGCCGACGCACTGGCAAAACAAAATTTACGGGTGAAAATTCGGCCCCGCAGATATGAAGAACAATGTACGTAGTACATATAGAATTATAGATGAATGACGAGTCGACACTGAAGTGTTGTCAGGCCTTGAAGATTTGCCTCCCTTGCTGAACAACAAGAAGGCCTCCGCACTGAAAAGTGCGAAGAAAAATACGACGATGTAGACCAGTGAGTGTATGGGCGAATATTCTCTCCTTGCGTGGTTTGACATCTACATCTACACTGGAATATCACAACTGCCAAGGGTGCTGCTCCGCTCGCGTGACCAGGTAGAAGATGAAAGACTAGTACCTTAGAAGACCCAGGTAGACGAAAAACACAGTGTTCAAATACACTGCTGTCTCAGTCAAACAGATAGCGCACATTCGCAAATAAATTCCGGGAAAATAAAGCCTCGTGGTGGACTCAGAGATGCACAGAATTGCAACACTCCAGTCGTCAGTCCACAAACTCATACACTGAACTAAACATGTCAGCACACTGCTTTTTATGAAAGCACCAGTATCTCATGACTGTCTTTGGTCAGCTGGTGCAATCACATTAAGATGTATTCGCTAAAATAGTCCCTGACTAGAATAAATTTTAAATAACATTTAACGATTTAATATACCTACTACCTATTACTAATCTAACTCTAATATATATGTATAAACAATTAAATCAATTTAAAATGCTAAAAATGCAAATTTGGCACTCACGCTTGCAAACTCACTGACTATTGCATGGATCACGCCACTTTCTCTCAACAGACGACAATAATGTGAAATTTAATGTCATGCAACGATAAAGGGGAGGTAATTTAATACAAGTAAAAATTTTTTGCTGATTACTTCCCCTCAGCCGTGACAACCGATAACAAAGGTGGCATCGGCGTCACACTACTATTTTGTGATTTCGTGGACATAAGCATAACCAGAGCTGCAGGTTTGTTAATAAATTATATGTAGTATTAAAAATAAATTAAATCCCTAAATGTCCTCTTGCATATCCTGATATTTTAATGTCTTAGAAACTGACATATTCTTATGATTGAGCTATTTATTTTTAAAGCAAACCAGACCCAGTCCATCTAGATGTCCATGGGAAATGGAGAGAATCACCTTAGAACATATGTATGTCAATGCCTGTAATTTAAAAGCAATAGTCCGCTTAAATGTCCATGGGAATTCAAAGCACAAATCTTTGAAACTTCACATAAGAAATTTTTATTACAAATATCAGATCCCTAAATCCTCTATCGCCTTTGAGAATTAAAAATACATCTTCCTTAAAAAAATTATATGAATTATACTTTTACCTGTACAGTTTTCGTCAATTATCCTTCCCAAATATACACTCATAACACTTCGTATGTGATGCAGAGTTCCCCAAAGACTAATTGTTTCTGACATTCTACTTCGACCCATTTGATAATGCCAGACATATATTAACTAGATCTTTCATTAGAATAAAAGTAATGTCACAATCTATTTTATCTTCAGTTTGTCGACTCTATTTAAATTAAACGGATGTTAAATGCAACGATTTAGTAAATTAAATATTTGGGAATGTATGAAGAAATTGTTAGGTAACAACATTGGTCTTAATACAGGACACAAGTTCTATACATATTATGCAGTAAACCTGCTTGTCATGTTCATGTGCTTCTTGTTAATAGACACATTAAATGTACATACAGTACTTTCTTTACCTTTTAGGATATGACTTAATTTATAAAGATATGATGCATGTGCACGCGAGTGTGTGCGTGAACTGAAATTAAGAAAAATATATAGTGGCATATAAGATAAAAGAGTTGTGAATACACTGTAGATTATATGTTTGTATATTTCTGGGGAAAATACATAGACGCTATTTAATATTGTGGCAGAGTAAATTAACCTATCCCTATTTTAAAATTAATTGTTATATAATTAATTGTTAAATTGTCAGAGTAACACGACCCTGGACATTCCTTGTGAAAGTATTTTTGAAAGCGTCAGAGTTTGAAGTAAACAATCTGAATCAAGAAAGTGCTATGCATTGATGATGTAATTTAAACCAGTGAGCAGTTTTTATTATCCAATGGTTATGCTTTATGAGAACAAGACCAACCAATGGGCTGAGATTTAAAAGTTTACCTCCTGTAGATAAATTTATTGTCTAATCACTTTGAATTTGGTGTGGCAAGAAGTCCAATCTTGAAACCTGGCCATTAGTGTGATGAGACAGGAAGCCTTTTCTATTTTCATTTCAACATTTGATTTGAACCTCCTGGTTTGTAAACGGCTATGACAGACAGTGGTAAAGGCGAAAAGTGGCATACAATTGTAAGAACACAGTACACTCTACTAATGTGTGGTGGCAAGATATGCTGAACAATATCTGGTGTAGAGAATTGTTGGACATCACTACATTTGAAAAGAAGTGCCCAGGTTAACTCTAAGTAGGGGAACAGTGTTTCTCAACATGCCAGTGAGGCACGTGGAGCTGATGCAATAACTGCTAACAATAAACTTGTCTTTAAGTAAAAACTATTATCACTTATCTCTGATAACCTTATTTTTGCTCTCTAATAAGAACTTTACTGCAATTTGTATTGATATTATTGTTGAATTGTATTTTTCTGTATAAGACTGTATAAAATATAGAAATTATTCAACTGTGGTTTTGTGCAAATATAATATTGATGTCAAGTACTCTATTTCATTGTATTTGTCATATGTCAGTTTGATTGTTGATTTAATAAATTTATTGTATTAAATCTATTGATCTTCATATTGATAATGTTATCAATAATGTTAATGTTGGAGAAGAAAGTGGATGGAATGGGGCTCACTAAATATAGATTAAAGACGGATTTGTCTTCTTTTTTAATAAGAAGTTTTCCACCTATGGAATATTATGAGACAGTAAATATAATAATGTCTTTAAATGTTGAGGAAGAGAGAGAACGTTTACGGCGCCCGCATATCCACCAAGTGAGAGAGATGAGTGGTGTCTGCTGGAGAATTATTAATAATATAAATTAAGATTCTCATCATTTGCAATTAGTTTTGGATGATTAATTAATAAATAATAATAATATCCATTAATTATGTGGCGTTGGCTGCACAAATATATATAATATTTAATAGAATATCATTCTAAGTGACTGCAAAATACTTTTTCTCTGCGTTGGTTTTTTTTTAATTGTATTTTTGCAGATATTGCTTGTGAAATATTAAAATACTCTTGATATTTTGGTCCAGGTCGGACATTTATAATATTTTTATTTTTTTATTTCGAGGAAACTATGTGTGTGTGTGTGTGTGTGTGTGTGTGTGTGTGTGTGTGTGTGTGTGTGTGTGTGTGTGTGTGTGTGTGTGTGATAGGTATACAGTGTGCTGAAAATTAAAAAGAAATGAATTCGTGTCGTGTGCTCGCGGGTAAGAGTGGCTGTTCTTGACCAGGGTTGGCTACTAGAGGGTGTAGTCGTCTTTCAGCTGTTTGACGTACTCCGTTTGTGTATGTGTGTTTATGTGTGCCCACTCTCAAAACTGAATAGTCATTTCTTATAAGGGGGAGGTGCTGTGAGGCAAAGATTTGATGGATTTGGGCTAACCGAGTACCACTCCGTTAAGTAACTCTACTCTTCCATTCATATTCTGTTTGCTTTGTCATGTTATATAAAATGTATATGCAAATGACATATGTTCGCACTTTACTCTTCTAGAATTTGTATGGAGATAATGCCGAAATCCTTTCATTGATCTATATTCTATACTATAAATATGTTTTGTGATGGACTGTGAGTATTATTTGCATTAGTTAAAACTTTACGTATACCATGTAAGTGAAACTATGTGCATTCTTTGCATTACTTCATTTGCACATACCAGGTAAATTCTTTTGTTTGTTGTAGTTGCACAAACACACACACACACACACACACGCACACACACACACACACACACACACACACACACACACACACACTCACGAAGCCGTAAGAACGAAGACACGTGTCTTTATTAAGGAAGAGAAAAACATGGACTTTATATAAATATCCTCTTAGAAAGGGTTACGAATAGATACACTAAGACAACATTTAGCTTTATACGTAGATAAGACAATTAGTGATTACTTTCAACGCCTGAAGTAAAATGTTTATTGAAAAGTTATGAATAAAGGCAAGAGATAACGCAATAACAATGTTGTTTTGGCGCGTGCGTATTTAATTACACGCAGTATGTATCGACGAAAAGCAACTATTAGAAATATTGTCTCAATCCTCGCGGTAGGAGTTTGCTCATTTATCCATCGACCTGCTTTACTTCGATCACCCGGATATTACACCTAAACTCTGAAATTGCATAACACATGAAGACTTGACTCATATTTCATGCTGTGACTCTGGATACATTCGGGTCGAACCTTAAAATAAACATCTAGCAGATGTAATATACTCGCTCATCCCAAACCCATTTTGTATCTGTCATCATAGTCTGTCAGCCCCCTGGAAACATACCACAAAGCACTGAATAAAATTATCTTTCATTACATTTTCCTCCCCTCGAAACACAGAAGTAAGCAATTTAAAATTCTAAACGTTCTCTTAGCATTTCAGTTCCCTACATTAACCAGTAATGTGATACATTTTTAATGTTAAAATTTAATCATCTATACAGATAAATATTAAAATTATCATTTTCTAGATGGTTTCTGTCACACTGTCTAATTCATTGTACGAAGGCGTGCATTCATGCAGATATGTATTATCTTTTTGATGTCGAGATGTATTGATCAGACCAGTGGTGAGATACTGATCAAGAGTGTATGTACATTAAGAGCGAACAAACTTGCTAGCCATCATGCCACATAATCTAGAGTGTTTAGTTTAAAAAATTATAAAGAAGTATCCAGTTTGCCCAGTTTGATAATCTGTAAGAACCTCTGCAGCGCACAGGCCAATACATAGTTTGTTCTTGTCCATGTAGTTGATTAAATATAACGATACAATATTGTTGACTGACAAAAGGGGTGGGTATTAGACTGGTAAAAAGGGTGGGTGTCAGACTGGTAGAACAAAAGTGAAGACAGCCAGCCTACCCACGGAAAACTTCATAGCCGCATTCTGAACTTTATCTTTCAGACAGGTGAGACAACACATGGGAAAAAAGGCAGCAGTCCTCTAAAATGTTCCATAATGCATAATTCCATCTGTCTGACGTTACCAAAAGTCTGACGTTACCAAAATTTTCCGATCAATGCTTGAATTTCTGCTGAGGAAATAATACAGAAGACATATATTTAGCCCGTGTCTCGCATAAAGAAAAAGATGACTCACAACAGTCGCAAACCAGAGCATTTGAAGAAAACAACAACCAAACGCAGCAACACAGAAAACCACTACCCTCCTTGAATACCAGGGAAAGGAGGAAGGCCCCACAGGAACCCTACAAAAACTGAGAACATCAAGTAGATGAAAAGTTTCCATGCAAATCCTGTGGGGAAAATAAGTTAACAGAAAGAAGAAAAACAATATATATATATATACTTTTACTGCTGATACCTATGCTATGATAAACTGATAAGTGTCAGACGTTTAATCCAACAGTGTTGTGAAATGATATAAATGCTATCGCTCCTTTGATTATATTCATAATATTTATATTTGATTTTCGATTTAATAAAATTATTAACCTTCATGCACATATATTAAAACTTTATTTGGACTAATAGTGGGTGGATGGGAGCTCGTTCAATATAAATAAAAGACGAATTTTTATTAATCCTGTGTGTGTGTGTGTGTGTGTGTGTGTGTGTGTGTGTGTGTGTGTGTGTGTGTGCATGCGTGCATGCGTGCATACGTGCGTGTGCGTAACGATTATTGCATAGATGTTATTGAAGACTTGTGATATTGATAATGATGTTGTTATACTGGTGCCAATAAAGAAAGTAGTTAATTTAAGGGATCGTGTCTGTCTGTGATGCAGATTTACTTATTAACGTTGATGAAACTTAATTATTAATAATTCTATAGATCTTCTGAAGTTTTATATATATGAAATTTTAGATTAATTCTTTACATAGGGAAACTGCTTGTCACTATTTCCAAAGTCATAATCACATAGTAGAAGGCTAATAAAATGTGTTGATATTCCAACATCATTTGTACAAAATGTTCCCTGACCAATAATCTTTATCCACACTTTCTGACCAGTATTTAGTTGAACTCTTGCATGTGCACGTGCTGTACACGTTTTATACCCGGCTGCATGTGCTCTATATATAGGATGGACTATCGCTATATCTCTATTGTCTACACAAATTTTGAAGATGTACCTGGAGTACCTGGGGTCGTCAAAATACGCAACACTGAGGATAAAGACGTATTTCCCAGAGGTCGTAGCAGTAAATATTCCAGTATCTGGATTGTATCCATCGCCGATGTTAGTTGCCACTTTGTTAAAAGGGAGAGTTGATTGAGGTTCACAAAATTTAAACGTTTGCTCTGGACAATGAGCGCTGAATATGACATGGCCCCTGAACATTTCTGTAAGAAAGCCATCGTTCACTTGCAAAGTCCGTACGTCGCCAAATTCTCCTGGAAATAAAGAGCAGTTATTCATTTCACATATTTTTCTTTAAAAATATTAATTAATTATTCCAAAGAAATATGTAATTAATACAAAAGTGATCTAAGAATTCCCTTTACTTTAATATATATTTTATTGATAAATCTTATAAACATGAACTTTATTGTATTATGAGTAATGCTTCCATTCAAGTGAACTGATAAATGGAAGATACATATAATCATGTTTTAACATGCAATGTTTGTGACTTCCCGATTAGTTATATTTATTTACTCACTCAATGCTATCTTTTCCTTTGTCTCTTTCTCTATACCTACAAATCTATGCATAATATTGTGTGTTGAAAAGTGTTCATATGTGCATATGTGTGGAAATATATTAAAACAAATTATGTAATCCTTATAATATTTTCCATATTATTAATTGTTTTCTCACATATGGGTTTTTCCCTAGTCTTGTGGAAATATATTAAAACAAATTATGTAATCCTGATAACCTTTTTCATATTATTAATTGCTTTCTTAAATATGGGTTTTTCCCCAGTCTTGCGTATCCATTGAGAACTTCCATTAGGGATTAAGTTTAGAAGACTGACGAAATACCTGTTTACTAGTTTGGGGAAAGTGGGTTAGACCATAGGTGAAGGTCGCACCCAAAATTGGATACTAACTATCCATGTATGGTCATTTGTTTTCCGGACAGTGATGTAGCACTAAGATGTGAGTTGACCTTTACTTTCATTCATAAAACCCCTGAATGAGCAGGTGACTTCAGACGCCTATGCTACATTGCACCCAACCTTACATGGGAAATTAGCATCCATCACTATGACCACACCTATACGAAAACACCTAGTGGTAATACCTTGACTCTCTCTAAAATCAAAATCTTTCTTGTAATTAATTCTGTATTGTGATGTATGTAGAATACACTTGTGAATTTCATTGCTGTTGATATAATACATTTTTCCACAGAGGCTAGTGGTACAGCAATATTACATTTGTAAATGTATGTAATTTCACTACCATTGATTAATTGTTATCACTGGGGAATTAACATGCGCTACGTAGTCATTAGTTAAATTGTATCATGAGCAACTTTGGAATAATGAAAGAATATATATTAGTAAAGATTTTATATTTTTGAATTTTCATGTAATATAAATTGTGAATTAGTGGAAATTGTAAAGAATGATTAACACTGCTGCTATAAGGCCATAAAAGTCATTATTGTCACACAAGGCTGTAACATAAATAACTATGTATTTGCAGCCAGTCTTGAGTTTTACCTCATAACTCAAATCCTAATTGATAGCTGTTCCTTGATGTGGAAGTCCATCCTTACTAAAGTGTGGAGTCCAGGACAAGCGAGCGAGCATTTGAGCTGAATCCTTATTATAGCCTGTCGAATGATGAGGTTTGCCAAAGGTCACAGAGGTCAGTGTGCGTCAGTGGACTATGACAACACATGCTTTATACAAGCTAAGTCCCAAAGACTATAGAAATATATTCTCCATGGTGTGAATAACAAAATGATATTCCGGGTCGCACATTAATATTCTATATTCGCAAAAACCAATTTGTTCATTTTTCGTTTCAAATTTAATTTTATTGTTATTAAATTTTATTGTTAAATTTCCTAAACTGAGGAGACTGCCACTGGGGGCTGAGCCATAATTAAAGGAATAAAGAATTATACTTATTATCTATAAATGAAAAGAGGAGATAACATTGTCACAAGATGTCAACTAGCTTATCCAACTTTGTGTCGAGAGCAATCAGGAGACTGTGGCATTTGAAGGGAGATGTGTTAGGCAAGTCCAGCTGTCGCTAATGTTGAGGATTATCCTATAAATTAATATTGATGATTAATGCCTACATTAGGACAGGGTCGTAAAATGAAAACTGGACATGTGACAATATGGCTGTGTGTTTGGTTAGATTAGTAAAAGGAAACACTGGTTAATAAATTTAACTATATTTTTTTTTAATGAACAATCAAATATACATATGACAATTACAAAGAAATAGATAGCTTGACACCAATATTCCACAAACTCACATTCAGATAATTTTACACAGTCACTCTCTCTCTCTATAAAAAAATATAATTACAATTTAACAATAGAGTCAATACAAATCACACATTAGTCCTATCAAAGAACAGAAATCGAGTTATTAAAGGTAGGTTAATTAAATATTTCACTAAACCTGGATTAAGTGCTGTTTTTGACAGTCTATCACTTACCTTTACAACAATGTCACATAGTCAAAATGTCTGCATAATAGCACATGTCTCCCATTCGTGCATGTCAAACACTGACACATTGTTTTCTCTCAACCAACCTGGCACTCTCTTCACCATCAGTTTCTTGAGTAGAACACAATTCATTGATTCTGGTAACTTCACTGTATTGATGTAGTACCTAGCATCCTATTGCTTTGGTACATCAAAAGTAGGGGTGCAGATTCCTTATGCTTACACACATTGTAGCAGAGTCAAGACAAATTATACTTGACCTCTTAACCCACTTTCATTTAAATTCGTTATTTTTCTTGTTTGGATGCAGTTCTTTGTAAGAGTGACGTAATCGTCATGCTCTGATACACACGCCTTATTCATAGGGAGAGAGAGAACTCACTCTAGTTATGTAACATTTAAGACAATGGCCGACTGTAGGTCAAACCAAGCGTTATCACGTGACTGATAATTCGCCATAAATTCGTATATTCCTTTAAATACTCTGATCGCACTATAGACTCGCATTCACAAGGAAAGGACAGACCGATGCAAGTGTCTAAGTCATCTGAAATTCCATGAATCACGCGAGGACCTGCTGCTGATCATAGTGTTGTATAGAACAAGGTAACACATCAATTTCTTAAAATATTGTTTGTATTTCCATTTAAGTTATTGTTGTGCGAATTTATGCATTTTATTGTTGCAGGAGTTGTATTATTGCAATTTTCTCCAAAACACGTGGCTTGATAAAAGTGTGGCTAAGTTGAAATGTTACATCCTTTAAATTAATTAAATTGAGAAACAATCATTTTGAAAACTGAATGGTATCAAAGAACGTCTGTGCACGTTTTTGTAAATTTAATGTTAACAATTTAAATTCATTTTGCATGTATGATATTGTTGTAATTGTAAAGTGCATAGCATGATTTTTAAATTGTATTTTTGATTTTCTTCTTATTGAATTTCATTTGTAAAATGTAATGCTTCTTTGAAATTCATACGTCTCATGTGCATATGTTAATGGTAAAAACGCACATGCGTGACATATAATATATATATATATATATAATAATATAAATATAATAATATATATATAATATATAAATATATCATATTTAAATATTAATGTAAAGATGCTAAAATGGTCGAGGAATAAGCTATGCTATTGTCAACCATGTGTATTGGATTGCAAAACCAGAAGAACTATCACTCATAGGAATTCATTTATTTCCAGAGCGGGTTTATTGGTCTCTCGATTTTGGTCCTTGTCTGACGTCTTGGTCTTTCTTCATCGTCGTAAAATTCACCGCCCAGTGAACCAGCCTGTATATTGCTTTGATTGGTGTCTAGCAATTGGATGAGTCTGAACTCCTGATGCGATTCAGAAGAAGGGGTGTAATTAATGAAAGACTGTTGACCAAGTTGGTGATAACTAGGCTGTTGAGTCCGGTAATCCAACAGGAATTTTGTTGGGGACCACCTGCTTCATTTATCGTCGCTATTTGGATAAACCAGCTAAGTACAAGGACTGGTGTACTTGAACTAAATAAACTCTATCTGCAATCTATTCAAACACTTCGTGTGCTGGACAAATAGCATAGTATTAGGAGACTTAATGTTGTCTGAATCTTGAATATCTTTTGTTATTTGTTAAATTTTATTAAATTCATTTTACCTTGTTAATCAATTATTGTAGTTGGTTCTTTATGCAAATATACCGATAGGATTGGGTGGGGGCGAATGAGTCGAGAAAAAAATTAGATTGAATGCATAATTAACTATAATTGTTTAACGTTTCCCAGTCCGTGCTTTGTATACAAGTTTGCCTGTCTATAAATTTGTTGGCTTAAACTACGAACGTTAAATTTGATCAGACTGAAGGGTGAATTTGAGCAGCCAGTCTGTTTTCAGAATAGAAGAACGAATTTTAATTAACATAAATTCTAAATTCTGAAACAGGATCTATAAATAAATACTGGACACGTAACACACACCGCAACAGACGTCTTGCACTTCCCGGTCATACAACTTGTAGCCAGTGAATGCATAATGGGTAACTGTAACCATGAGACTTGAAGCTTGGAATCATCACTCAAGACTCAAACTCAAACTCAAACTCAAAGTTTGAAATTCAAAACCAAAAAAGAAGAAGGCACTTATTCACTGTAACATATAATTAAGGAACAACCCTAATGTTTCCGTTTGTACAATATAACTCCATTCTATCTCACACCCCGTTCTCAACTTATAATCTCCACCAACCCCATGCACATATGGTAAAAAAGTACAGTATATCTAATAATGTCACATATTCGTACACTATATGTGTGCAACTTAGTTCAAACATTTGTAGTAATAAACGTTAACTCATATAATACAATTCTACATGAGCATATGTATAACATATCAATATTAAATTAATGAAATATTCCTAAGTTCATTCTCTCTCAACAAGTCAGCTCAACTCACCATCAAGCTAATGACCACCTTCAAGCTGGAATTTCTTCTTCTACTTCAAATTCAAAAGTTATCAGAGAGACGAATTCTCTACAGCTAGTGAACTTAAACTCAGTCCATTGGCTAGTCTCGTTCTCATAGATCATATTCATTGGATAATAAAACTGCTAAATCAGTTTCCATTAAGTCAGCAAATCTAGAATAATCTTGCGCTTCAGGCTGTTTACTTCGACTCAGACACTTTCAAAAATAATACCATAAGAAGTGCTCAAGGTCGGGTCACTCTGACAATTTAGCAATTTATATAACGATTAAATTTATAAATAGGTAGAGGCAAATTTACTCTGTCACAGATAGTACTTACGTTCATGTAATGACTTCTTCATAATTTCATTGCTGAAGATATCTTTAAAAGATCTGATTTCCTGGCACAATTTTTCTGAAAGTAATGAGACCTGATCCTGCAGGTGTATAGAGGTAACATCTACCGGTTGTGCCGTGCACTTGTTTAACAAGATATCGCATTTTAAGACCAGATCTTCCAATGGGGCTTTCGATTCAGGATCTGAGTGTTCACAGCCAACATGTACAAGTTCTTGTTTGGAACCTTTATTGGAATCTTCAACAGGAACGACGTGTCTTTTCTCTACTTCGACGATAGACGTGGGTGATGTATCAGTACTGATGTCAGTTGTTAAGTTCACTGAGATTACACTGCCGATGTATGCTTGTACAGAGTCAGGACTGATACAATTGTCATCAGCTTTATGAGCAAACCAGTTGAAATACTTGCTCTTGCCAAACGCAAGTTGCTTGTAAAATTGCAGTTCGTCCTCAGGCATGAGCGTTGCTTGCGACTTTGCCATAGATCCATGTCCCAAATTTCTAACGTCATATGAATGAATTACATGCCAAAGATCTGAAAGTATCCTGCGAGCTTTAGACTTGTAATTTTGCAACTTATTCCGAGTTGTCTCAGTGACCATTTCCAAGTCTTGTTCACTTTTCGCTCTAGCTTCGTTTATGTACAGCATCAAAGTACTGTAACGTGAATTGATTTTGTCAGCCACTAACTTCAACTCTTCCTCTATCTTGCTCTCTTCCTCCCAAAGCTGAGCCAGGGCTTTCTCCACGATCATGGCTTGCTTCTCAGCGTTCTCCTTCATCTTATTGTCAAGGTCATATTCTTCCCCTGTCTGAACGTTCGTTAAGAGTGACTGTACATGATGGTCTGATGTTAGCTTGCGATGAATTTTATCACACAATGAACAGAAGTTGTTATGACAGTCACTGCAAGAATATACTGCATCTTGACTGCCATCACATAGATCACAAGGCAAAGTGTTTGAAGATAGTTTGTGCTCTTTATCCAATTGTAACAGATTTGACTGAAATAAAAAATAAAAAATAACAATAAAAATTATTTTAGCTTCAGAGACTTATGACTCAATCTGTCATGGTTGATATGACTAGCTAATTAAAGTGACTGTTGAATAACACTATTATTAAACAGACGTTCATTTGATCTATATTATTCATTTACAGTTAAAACATAAATATTTATGCTGACTGAGGAAAAGTTATAGAAAGTTACTGGTCTAGAATGTTAGCCATTAAGACTAGCACAGGTCTTGAATGACTGCAGTTAGACTTGACACATAACTGGGTCATGTAGGGGTCAAAGTTTCTGTATACACAAAAGAATGAACAGCTTCAAAAAGGCTCCAACATAGGAACCACTGTAAAACATTTACATTCACACTTCATATGCATTTTTTCTTACATCTGTGCCTGTGTTGATTGCTATACTGTTACAATCTTCAAAACTTAATAACAGGCTTGCATACTCTTATAATCATACAGAACAGCGCGCAAAAGTATTAAAAATATCTAGAGCAAGCTAACCTGCTGGACGTATTATAACATTAACAATATTTTTTACCTGTCCACAGATAATTTCATTAAAAATATCTAGGGAAACTAACCCGATGGGGGTCTTATAACATTAACAGTACATTATACCTGTCCACAGATAATTTCAGAGTAAATAACTCATGCTTTACAAATGAGTCAACACATAGAAAGTTAATTAAACCATTTCTTATATACAAGATTATAGTCACTAAATTATATAACAGTAATGCATACAAATAAGAATTTTTTAAAAACTCATAAGCAGTGTTGGCATTGAATAAAGAAGCAAGCATGTATTTAACTAAAAATCTTGTATGAGAAGGTACAAAAGATTTACTTAATAATTTTACATATTTAAAAAAAAATAATGATGTCAAATCTTACAAAATATAATAAAACGTTTCAAAGAAAAAAAATAACGAATTTGACTTCACCTCTCGCTGTATTAAAATAACTCAGTAAAATATGCTGCTTTATTAAACTATCCAAACATCCGTGCACAAAATTGGTGTCGACTGATCTATTTAAGCATTTAAATAGGAATTTCGGTTTAATCTCCAGACTGGGCAGAGTACGCATGTGCAGACTCTGTTCATTTCTCAAAGATATTTTTAGACGGGAGAAGGCAGTGGAGTCCATTAAAGAAGCCGTCGCCACCCTTTCTGTGTATTTAGACGAACACTAAACAAGCACACACACACTCTCTCTCTCTCTCTCTCTCTCACACACACACACACACACACACACACACACACACACACACACACACACAAAAGCAAACATACACCAACCAAAAGATACGTACGGCACATGAAAAAAAATAATACGAGTCACATATGGTGTTCGAAAGCATTATATTAGATGGATAGATTTAAAAGAATATCTTAAATGCCAGAGTAGCTAAATTTATTGACTTTCTTACCGGAAATTGGGTCACTCCACCCGCAGGGACAATAGTATTTACTCGACACGCCGGGCAAGGAAATGTCACAGGTTGTACTGCCTCCAATGCTTGTGAACTCATTTTTTCAGCACAACAAGTGCTTTCTGAGGACATCTGGTTATAACATATTACATAATTACAATTGTCAACTTGATCATGTTCTACTGACAAAGTAATTGAAATTTAAAAAGAGAATAAAAATAAATGTGTGATCACTTTGGTGTTGTTAATGCATACAAGGTGAGTGGTTTGCAGACAGTATGAGAAAATCAGCGTGACTCTACAAGTCTGTCTACTGCATGAAAAAGTCAGCATGACTCTGAAAGTCTGTCTACTGCATGAAAAAGTCAGCGTGACTCTACAAGTCTGTCTACTGCATGAAAAAGTCAGCGTGACTCTACAAGTCTGTCTACTGCATGAAAAAGTCAGCGTGACTCTACAAGTCTGTATCTACTGCATGAAAAAGCGTGACTCTACACGCATGTGACTACTACATGAAAAAGTCAGCGTGAACTTTTTACAAACCTGTAACCTGTGTATGAAAAATAAATATGACTCTTTACAAACCTATGACTTTTGTATATAAAACAAAAATCAGCATGATTCTGCTCAAACCTGTGACTAACGTATGATAAAAGCAGTGATCATTTTCGAACCTGTGACTAGTGTATGATTAAATCTGTGGTGCGTCCCAAATAAAAGACAATAATAGTATTTAATAACAATATATATTTTATTTTAAAAGAATATAAAGTTATATATGTATATAAATAAATATTATATATATATATTACAACTTTGCTTAAGTACAATATATATATTGTGTGTGTAAAACAAAAGATTTCTGACAAACATAATATGGAAGAAACAGATGTGTATAAAAAAAAACTAAAAATTTTAAATGACTGTAATAAGCAAGACCACAAAGTACTCACAATACGAATAAATTGTGGTTATTTTAGCAAAATTGTATTTCTATCTACATGCTGCTGAATCAATGAGGAACATTATAAAATAACAGAATAAAATATTTCAAAGCAAGGAATCAAATCAAACTCGAGGATGACTCAATTTTCTGCACCAAACAGACATTTCAGTAATAATTCCTTTCTGGTCACTTCACTTCATTATTTATATGATTTTACATTCACTGGTCCGTGCAGATAATAAATATATTATAGAAAATGTAGGTCTACCCAAATTTGTACCTAAGTTTATTTATTATTATATAATAAATTTTTATTCTATTTACAAATAATGCGATCAAAACTAATCTTAAGATAAAATTATGGCATATATGCAAGAATATATTTTAACTGGATATTATAGATTTGCTCCGTCCGTCCGTTGATTCATTCTAAAATGCTCTCTGAACTGTGTCTGGATGTCTATGTCCGGTTGTTTTCATAATCTTGGATATGCAAATGATTTTCCTACTTAAACCATGTTTCAGCAAGTAATTCTGTATCTACAATAGCCTACTTCCTTTTACTATTTCTGCTTCAGCATGTGCTAAATCGATCTTCATTTCATTTTAAATTCTCACGAGAGGGCTAAGATTATAACTTTCTCTTTACTGTCCGCCATTTTGAAAGGCAGCGTGACCCTTTTCAAACCTGTGACTTTGTAGCAGCGTGCTGAACAAGTTCTTCCAAACATGGTAAGCAAAATGCATGGGAACAAGGCAGCCGTTTAGGACAACGCTCTAGTGCGAAGGGATCCAGACACATACTACATACATCTCCGTCCGACATTTCTACGTTTTTCAACAGACAGTGCGTAGAGCTAAACCACGACTCAAAAGTAGCCAATTTCACACTTGAACTGAGCCGTGCGCAAAACACTGACTTGTCCTTGTTCGAACACGTGCCTAATATGAGTTCAAGATCTTAGTATGTAGGTCATGCTCTTGATAGTGTGTTGAAATGCACTTGAGTGGTTTTTAAAAAATAAAAAAAAATATTTTTAGGTGGTTATTTTTGTCGATTCAGATACGTGCCTAACAACATAAACGAAATGTATGTTAGTGTTTATGTAATAGTGTGAGCAGGTTCATAAGAAATCTGAAGAGAAGGCGAACGACCAAAACAATAATTATAACTGATTGGTTTTAGTGACAAAGAAATTATATTTATTGTATATAAATGACGTACCGGTTTGACTCACATTTTACGTAATCACTCTTATTTTAATCATATAGATGATGTGTTATTCTCAAAACTGTAATAAATCTTTAAATTATATAGCATATACAATAATCCACGTACACGTAAGAGAACTAAAAACAAAGTACGCACATATTTTATTTCATTTAAAAACTATAACCATTATAATATCATTGATTCCAAACATATATTTACTTAAAATGGCATTGAATTTTAAATACATGGCATGTGCATATGTATAAAAGCAAACTTTTATGTGTAAATGAGTTCAATTAATGATATTTTAAAAAATTAATGTATAGTATTAAAGTTCAAATTAAATATCTCCAGAGAGAGAGAGAGAGAGGGAGAGAGAGGGAGAGAGAGAGGGAGAGAGAGAGAGACAAACAGAGACGGAAAATAGAAAGGCTGTTATCATGGTCTTATCGACATAATGAAACAGTGTGTAGGCCGATTGTCTAGTCGCAGCGAGCGAGGTGAGAAACATTAATCAAAACAAGAAAAGCATATGGAGAGAGAAAGAGAGAGCAAGGTAACAGGTATACGAGATACATAATTGCTTCACACAAGTACGGATAGATAGAAAGGCATATACAGTGTGTGTGTGTGTGTGTGTGTGTGTGTGTGTGTGTGTGTGTGTGTGTGTGAGTGAGTGAGAGAGAGAGAGAGAGAGAGAGAGAGAGAGAGAGAGAGAGAGAGAGAGACGTACACAAAGACACACATACACGCTCACAGAGGTATAAAGAAAGAGAAACAGAAAGAAATGCAGATAAGCTTGAAGAAGTAAGTAGGAAAGAACGAAGGAACATGAAGAAGGAGAGAAAAAGATGGAGAAAGAGACAGCAAGATCAAGGGAGAAAGCATAGGAGAGAGATAAAGTGTGAAAAATAGGGAGGAAAAGGGTAAAGAGGAAGAAAGATCACGAGAGAGAAAGAAAGAGAGGGAGAGGGAGAAAATAAATGATTGATGAGAATAACCACGAAACAATTTGTCAGAGGAGTTCTAAGCTAATTATGCCGATTAATTAAACGTCTAGCACACGACCGAGTTGGTCATACCTGGGAGACAACTGCAACGTGATGTCACTTCTGTCAAGGACGCTGTGAGCAGTTGCAAGTCTTCATGAGACTCTAGTTAAGTGTGCTCTCTCCAAATATACTGACAGTTGAATACAAACTTTATAGGAATAACTGGGCAGGGGCGGGATAGAGGAACTATTGAATTTTCCGCGATTGAAATTGATGTCCTATTGTTGTTATTAAAATTTACTTGTTATCTTCACCTAGGTTACACAATTTGTTGCTATCATTGACTAGAACTGGTATGGGGGCTGAGCCAGAGAAATAATATCATAATCATAACTAATAATAAAGAGGGAGATAACGTTATCAGCTTGGGCAAGTCAGCTGATTTATCTGTCGGTATTTCATCTGAGTAATAGCCCGAAACTTTGGCATATTCATGGAAGACAGGTCAGGCTGTCTGGCTGTCGCTAGTATTAGAAGAGAATCAATAACCTAATATTGATATATGGGAGTCTGATATAGTGACAGGGTCGTTAAACATAACCGGACACGTGACGCAATTGTACACGAATGCTCGTATTTCTAATTATTTGATTTACCAATGTACTTGTAAATCTTTCTGGAAGCATATAGGGAATTTTCAGTAACATATTATGTCGCTTTAGAAGCATTATCTTTGAGTCAGGTAACAATTTATTACAAGTACATAAATTATGAGTAACGTGTCCACGACTGGGACTTAGTGTAACAGTACTCTAATAGTTGTTATAATCTCTCTCTCTCTCTCTCTCTCTCTCTCTCTCTCTCTCTCTCTCTCTCTCTCTCTCTCTCTCTCTCTCTCTCTCTCTCTCTCTCTCTCTCTCTATATATATATATATATATATATATATATATATATATATATATATATATCTGTTGGTCGCCCATAAATTAACTAACATCCCCAGGACAACACAACATTTGAGCGTCACACCTCCCGGGTACTCAACGAGCCCCCAAGTGAGTATCCTCTCTAAATATAGAACAAAACAGAGGCAATATGTACATTATAAGATGGTCTTTATATAAAGTGAAGATGATAAAGAATGACATGAAGATGAGTGGAAAATTAATTAATAAATTATAAAATAAATAGATATCAAGTAGATTAAAAATAATCTAAACTGCAGAAGCATTAAGACTGCAATAGAAGATGCAAAGCAAAGACATTAAAGACTCAGTCACCGTCTGAAGAAATACACTGCAAGAGGTCAGCAATTCCAACAGAACAAAATATTCCGAACTGACCCTGGAAGACTATACCAAGAATTTAAAGGAAATTCCAGAGCAGAACAACAAATGCCAAACATTCAGGATACCAAAACCTTCTGGGAAAACATTTTGAGCAATCCGAATACGCATAACACCTCAGCCAGATGGATTCAGGAACTGAAAGATGATCATAAAGAGACACCCGAACAATGCACCGTCACAATCAGTGAGAAAGACATCAAGAAGAAGGTACAAAAGATGGCAAACTGGAAAGCTTCAGTAATAATAATAACAATAACAATCATCATCAATATCAGCAGCAGCAGCAGCAGCAGCAGAAGCATCTAGGTTTCGTCTTAAAAGATAATATGATTCGAATGTTAAATACCGTAGCAACGCAGTTCTGTATACTTTAGCATAAATGGAACCGTATTTCAATCATTCAACGGATGCCATTTGTGAAGGGGAATAATTATTTTATTTTACCAATATATTCAAGGACAGAGGAGTAATTTCCCTTTAACTTCTTTTCTGTTGGCAAAATTTGATCACAAGTAAACAAAAACATTAAAAATCCAAAACAATAAAACTAATTAAAATTGCAGCATGAATAGTTATGTAGGCTAGAATCATTGACAAATTTAGTCTATCTATCTGTCCATCCGTCCATCCATCCTTCTGTATGTCTGTCTGTCTGTCTATCTATCTATCTATCTATCTATCCATATTTCTATCCATCCATCTATTTGTCTGTCTGTCTGTCTATCTATCTATCTATCTATCTATCTATCTATGGTGGAATAACTGTGCCTATCCCTATTTTAAGTTGAATTGTTATATAAATTGTTAAATTGTCAGAGTACTCCAACTTTGGCCACTCCTTATGGTGGTATATTTGAGGTCTCTGAGTTCGAAGTAAACGCTAGAAAATGCTGATGTAATGCAAACCAGTGCAGGTCTTTATAGGAACAGTTCTTATCTTAAATGTCGTTATAGTGTCTCACTTAGATTTAATCGAGACCATCACTACCGGTACTTCCTTTCTAGTGCCGACTGCCATAGCAACGGTTCGAAATTCGCCAGAGTAGTCTGATTTCTTCACTAGCTACGGACTCACCACGATTCCCATGCCACATCCCGTGTTGTGTAAAACTGGCACCCATTTTCCGTTGATACACGCCTTCAAACGCAGTGCCTCTTCAGGCTCTATAGTGCCAATCAAACCCGGACAATACCTGCACGTTATGTCTCCTGTTTTTACACTGAAAACATTTCACACCTTCCTTGGTTTCTCCTACTCTATCCACTGGACCATTCCCTACCTTCCCTGATTTCGCTGCTTGTGTTTTGCTGTGTGACTGATCTGTTCTTACTTGATTTGTTCTGCATGTGTGTTTAGAGGGATGTTTGCATTTTTCTCTCTAGGGGCTTGAACTCTAATTGCACTTTTGTAAATATCTTCAGCTTTTACCCATTCTGCTAAATTCACGGCAGTGAATGCTATCAGTGATGGTGATAAATTACAGTTATAGATAGTAATTGTAAATAGAAGTGACAAACAAAAGTAGGGGGTGGAAATATTTTTCAAAGGAAAAAAGGGAATTAATACCTAACGGGACTGAATACATAAAGAGATTCAGTACATAGAGAGATTCAATACATAGAGAGATTCAATACATAGAGAGATTCAATACATAGAGGGATTGAATATATAGAGGGATTGAATACAAAGAGAGATTGAATACATAGAGGGATTGAATACATAGAGAGATTGAATACATAGAGGGATTGAATACATAGAGAGATTGAATACATAGAGAGATTGAATACATAGAGAGATTGAATACATAGAGAGATTGAATACATAGAGAGATTGAATACATAGAGAGATTGAATACATGACAGAGAATTATTTCGTATACTGAATGGATACGTAGGTCTTTTATGCGCAAAGAAAATTAATTTATACAGAGAAATAATGTGTTAAGAAAATTAAACATAATAATAATTAATGTGTGAAATGATTTAATGAAAGCATAAAGAAATTGCTATGAAAAGAGAAAAATGCAAAAAGATAATTTCTGCATAAAGAGAATTAATATGTAAAGAGAAAGAGCAGGTAATAAGGCTTCGCACCCCCTTCCCCCAAAGGAGGGCGGTTGAGGGTGTGCGCCAAACTAGGTGCGATCTGTTTCACCCCTTCCGTCAGCCCTCCACCTCAGATGTACCGCGAGGCTGTGGGGCTCCCCCAGAAGAAGCCCAAGACTGAGAACATCGTGAAGGTGAAAGGTCTATTGCGGCTTCTGGGGTGAGAGAGCGTAACACAGCGTAACAATTATTGTCACGCGTAGTCTTGTATGAATGACGTGAGTCCCGTTTTTATTTACTAACCCAACGATGGAGGGTGTGTGCCAAACCGGTGCGACCTTTTCACCCCCTTCCGCCAACTCTCCCGTCCTCCATCTCGGGAAGCAATGTGAGGCTCTGGGGTCCCACTGCAGCACTCCAGATCAGATAACGTCTTTTGACGAAATGATCAACGCACGCTCCAGTGGTGACGTTAAAATAATAGTGTAACCCCACCACCACCACCATTTCATTTACTGATATTTCCCGGAATTAGATGAACTCAGTTTCTTCCTCTGTCTCTCGGCTCACCATTTGTGTGTTCTGTGATTGTCTTTTGCTGTTGTTATTTATTGTTCTGTTTATGCCCCATTGTTTACAGCGTTATGTTATATTTGATTTTTCCTCATTCTACACTTTCCCCATACACAAAGACTTTAATGCAGACTTTAACAGTTTTCACGTTTTACTTTCACCTGTTTGCTATTTCAAGTTTGCAGTCATTTTCATATGACTTTTGTCCTTATTGTTTAAGCTAGGATTTTCATACACTCTCTCTATTTGTGTGATATAATTTCTTTGGTATAATTTATTTATAAAATTCCCTTTTTCTATTTTCTCCCATTGTTTGCAGTAATCTTGCCATTTTTTTGTGCTGTTGTATGGGCCATTTGTCTCTTCAAGCACTGACTCTAATTATATCACTTACCTTTTTTTCACCTGCCTGCTCTTTTTTCTCCTTTATTTATTTGTGCTTTTTCTCTCTTTCGCTTGCATACATTTCTTCATGGGCTTTTTTCCTTGATTGAACTATGCTTTATTTTTCTGTATACAGCCCAGCAGTTATCACTATCTGATTCTTTACAAATGTTACATACCAGTTTATTTTTAATAACCCTGTCTCAGTATCTGGTTTTAAAGTTATTAATTTTAATATACCCACCCACAATGATGACAGATCGGTTACCTAATTCACCTTTACAGCCTTTCTTCCCTGAGTTCTAGCAGTCAATATACCGACGGTAAATTCGTGTACAATGCATGGGTTGGATTAGTTCATTTAACTTGACTGATTTCAACATAAATTATCTTTCATTCCACATTCAGATCCGCCCCCCCCCCCCCAATCCAAGGTCGTACTGGATAATCGAGTCAATACTTTTGTTAAAATAAAAAGAAATAAATTTAATAATCTACAACAATATAATATACAGAATGAAACAAAAAGTTACAAATATGGGTCTTTCAAGACTGCCTATTCTGACTATAAAGTCAAATCATAAATCCATAGGCTGTTGTTACAGATGACTTTGATCCTTGGTTTCACTAAATGAAGGTAGAGTTGCATTTTATGATTTAATAATTTTGTGTAAAGTATACTTATGATAATTTGTCATGTATAATTAGTTTACGTTTAATTCAGGGTAGTGAAATTGTACTCAGAGAAAATTATTTAGCCTTTATATAAGGAGCACTATGTAGTTAATGTTAGCAGTCTCTGATCACTGCATTTATTAATTGCAGGGTCACATGTGTTTGGTCACATCACATCTTATCTTCTTGTTTTGCGGCATCATATTGCTTGAGTGCATCAGTTGTTGATTTGTACGAACGCTGTACTACATCTCTTTGTGAACCTAGGGTCTATCTAGACTCAATCAGTTAATGGCGCTGGTGACAGTGCTGAGATTCCACCAGTGTGACTAAGATAGGTGGATATTATTGTTAAGCTCACTGTTGTCTCTCTAAGCTAAATTCTAAGTTCTTGATCGGTAATTTGTCATCCCACTGTTTAAAAGTAGAAATAAAATATATATTTTCAGCAGTCCACAATAATTTATAACTGATCGCCTAACATTTATAGAAATATGAAGGTATTTTCAGAATTAGATTTGAATTTGCATGCCGATGTTTGAAAGAGAACACATGTCAATATTGCGATTGTGTCATAAACAATTTAATTGAATGATTTATGATTTAGGACTTTACCTATACTGGAAACATTGCGCTTTTAACCTAATGCAACAAGCGAGTGTATTTTGCAAGTAAAGGTTTGGCAGGCTTTATCTTCTCATCAAGTCATATTCTTTCTTTCACCAAATTACTATTCTGATTTGTTCTCGAAACTGATATTCACATTCTTTGACCAAATTAATAATCTGAAATATATTAGGCTCTCTAAGCAATAGTCTGATTAAATTATTAGTTTAATGATTCTGGAATAAGTTGTAAACTACTAGATCGAGAACGTAAAGGGAAGTAATCTGAAACTATTAGATTGAGAATGTAAAGGGGAGTAATCTGAAACTATTAGATCGAGAAAGCTGTTAAACCATTACTTTGGACCCACGATTATTTATTAGCATTGCATTGGCTTATCTATGTGCACAGAGAAGAAAATGTTTGTTCACCATTTTCAGCTGGAAGACTTCAGTCCCAAGTGGTCGATGTTACACTCGATGTAACACTAGATATGTTTGTATGTATGTGTGTGTATGTGTGTGTGTGTGTGTGAGTATATGTGTTTCTAATGTACACATTTTCTTAAATGAACAATAACATGGTTGTACGGGATTAATATTTATACTTATCAATAAAATAATACTCCATTTGGTGAAAAAACCCACATCTGTTGAAATAATATTGAAATAAAAATTAACGGCGCCGTATCATTAATTTATATATTGTAATGAGAATAAAATCATTAATGTATTTTATACTAAAGAGATATTATAAATTCATATATGATTTATATTGAACACATTCAAAGTAGAAACACAGATAATATGACTAAAATTATTTTCGATGAAAACAATGAGTGTGAGAGAGCTTAACCCATTTATTTCCTGTATCACACTTTAATAACCCTTACTAACAAATTCATGAAATATTTGTCCTCATAAAAATAAAAAATAAACTTTGATTAAATCCGATATTTGAACAAGCACATGACTTGTTTATATAAAGTGAGGTTTTGTAAGGAACAGGAAATATAGTCTGTGGCCAGTAAAAACAGTTTAATTAAGAGTCGAGACCTTTTGAACACTTGCTCGGTCTTGAACTGTTTGTTGCACAGGTTTAATGCACACCCGACCTTCTTGATGAATATTTAATCTGCGAGCAGATTTGTACCTGATCTCCGACTGCCAAGAGGAATTTTGCGCTCAATGTCTCTCGTTTGAACATTTCGAAGAATCTTGTGCGCACGATTATAAAATGTTAATGACCTTGAACTAAGTACACGTTATCGATTTAATCATTTCTGTTTGTTCTCCTGCATTGACACTGGCGATCTTTCTTTGAACAGTTTATACTACGCAAGATTCAATCGCCAAGGAGACGTAACTGCACGTCACACCCGTACTCTATAGTGGTGTGTGACTCCTTTATTGTATAGTGGGGTGTGAAAATTTTACTTTATAGTGACGTGTGACATCTTTACTCAATAGAGATTTGTGGTACTTCTACCCTATAGCGGTGTGTGGCACCTTTACTCTATAGTGTATGACACCTTTACTCGATAGTGACGTGTGATAACCTGTACTCGATAGTACCGCATGATATCCTGTACTTGATAGTGGCGTGTGATAACCTGTACTCGATAGTACCGCATGATACCCTGTACTCGATAGTGACGTGTGATAACCTGTACTCGATAGTGACGTGTGATAACCTGTACTCGATAGTGACGTGTGATAACCTGCACTCGATAGTAGTGACTCTTCATAAAACAATTATTTCTAGTAAGCTTCAGCTGCCATGGAAATTCAAAGAAAGCATTTGACGCTCATGCTCTTTGTTGCACTGATTCACACGATGAAGTTTCAAGTTGTGGACACTATGTACAAATCCATGTTGAATGATTCAGTTATGCCTTTGTCTGCTACCGCTCGTATACATCAAGAACAAACAAGAAAGAGCAATGTGAAAGATGTCAATGGAACGCGGAACAAATTCCGACCATGCTATCTTAAACTATGCTGGTGTAATATGACATATGCTGACTGTTCAAGGACGTTCGGAAAGCTTACTTTTATTCCAAAACTTCCAGAAGGAATTAGTTACCTTAACTTTTCCCGCAACGACCTTAAGAGCATTCGGAATAATACTTTTTTCACCAACGTAACAAAAATAACTGGCCTTGATCTTAGTTCAAACAAACTTAGTTTCTTGAGTAATGGAGCGTTTGATTCACTGACAAGCTTAAAATATCTTGATCTCGGCAGTAACTCGCTTGATTATAACGCCATCTACACAGTGTTTTCTAGTGATGCTTGGAAACTCTTGACCATCCTCGATGAGGACCTTCATTCGCTGCCTAGCAACGTATTCTCGACATCATCTTTGCCATCTCTCGAGATTCTGACTATGGGTGACAACCCTCTTACCTACATAGACCTGTCAGATGTGTCCCCTTATGTGAACCTGACCCATCTAGCCTTTGGCTCTTGCAAACTTGCAGAGTTCACTTCCAATTATATGCCTGCTTTGACTTACCTAAATTTGCATTCAAATGGTTTGCTAGATTTTCCGGAAACTTGTCGCAACAAAACTTCTCTGTTTCCAGTCCTGCAACACCTCGATTTGCGCGTAAATGAAATCTATGCCATTCCAGATGTTTGCCTACCAAAGTTGCAGGTCCTTGATCTATCGAAGAATAATTTGAACGTATTTCAACCGAACACGTTCAGCGACGCTAAGTTTCTGAGTTTATTGAAGTTGTATCTGATTGACCTCGAAGGTTTGCAACAGAAGATGAGCCTGAAAGCAAGTGCTTTCAACAATTCTGTCTTACAGGTGTTGTCTCTAGGTCATAACAACGTCATGTATGCGTACGATGACTCCGTTGATCTTGATGCTTTTGCCGGATGTTCTTCTCTGTACATGCTTCAGTTAGAAGACAATGTATTTACGCACATTAGAGACGAGAAAATGCAACAGCTGTTTGGCCAACTACCTGCTCTTGAAATACTTTACTTGGACTACACCGAGATGGTTGCGTTGACAACTGAGACTTTTAAAGGATTGTCATCTCTAAGAGAATTATATCTGGACGGGAACCCGTTGATAAGCATCCCACACGGTACGTTTGATCACTTATCGAACTTGACTATTCTCTCTATTGCTAGAAACAAAATTTCATCAATCACAGAAGACACTTTTAGCGTTGAAACCCGAAACCGACTTCACTCTCTGGATTTGAGCGGGAACGCGTTTACTTGCTCATGTGACGTCATGTGGTTCCGTCAATGGTTTCTCTCTAATCGGACACTGTTTGCCAAACCGAAAACTGTTTATCAGTGTAACAATATTTATAACACTAACCTGACGTCCTTTTATCTTCCTGAACAAGCTTGTCTGTTCACCCATGACGCCTACACTCTCACAGTTGTTAGCGTCACTTTATTACTTGTCACACTAACGCTGACCGCAGTGCTTTACCATTATCGCTGGCACATCCGACTTCTTCTGTACGAGGCTTTTCGAGACAAAGCGTGCGTACGACGGCAGCGACTCCTTACTGGGAACTTCCAGTACGACGTGTTCGTGTCTTACGCAGCCGAGAATCTCGTTTGGGTTCGAGACCATCTTATGCCAGAGCTCGAGGTACGGTTGGGTCTCAGGTTGTGCGTTCACCAGCGCGACTTCATTCCGGGCAACAACATTGTGGACAACATCGTCGACAACCTGCAGGCGAGCAGAAAAGTGATGCTGATATTTTCCCGGGATTTTGCGCGGAGCCAGTGGTGTCAGTTTGAGCTGGCCTTGTGTCTCCAGCACGTGATGGACCACGATGACGTATTGGTTATCATTTGTCTGCAAAACCTTGCGTCACGTGACCTGACGGGTGCCATGCTGGCTGTTCTCAAGACCACTACTTACATTCAGTGGGGCGATGATAATGACGCACGAACCTCGTTCTGGGGTCGCATGGAAATTGCTTTGAACGAAATTATTGCTTTAAAAGAAGAATAAGAATAGAGTTAGTTAATAGGAATATAATTATTGACTGAAGATAGAAATACTTATATGAAATAGTGATATGTTTAAAAAAAGTGTTTACAATTTTAACATGCGAAACAACTGAATTGTTAGCTTTCAGCAAATATTTAACTGAAATATAAATCACAGTTCTAAAGTGCCTAAATCCCCAAGCACAAAAGAAAGTAGATACCTTTACGAATTTCTTAAAAAGACACAATTACGATTTACTTTAGTATAGACTTCAACTTAATTTGTTGAAAGAGACTCGGTATCACTATTATTTACAACATGACAGTCGTGTACGATGATTTTGATGGATGATTTTACTATTGTTTATATTATTTTTATGTTCGCAATAGCAGGCTGTTGTTGTTATACTTAGTGTATGGGACTTGCCTTATTCCTGAGCTGGTCGCATACAACTAGATTCCGAATAAAATCTTAAAATAACAATGCAGATAGATATTTGGAGGGATATATATTTATTTTCCTTTCAAATATGTACTAAAGCTTTGCATTTGACATATATTTAAATCCCAAGTTGTAAGGCAACACAAATCTTATTTTCATTAACCATTAATTCTAAATTTAAATATTCAGATCTTTAATGCTTAGTGCTGATTTCTAGAGGTCTTTTAAGACTCAATTAACGTGTTTTCAAAATTTTACATTTGTTACTCTTTTATTAGTACCCGATATAACTGAAAGGAAATTTTAATAATTATATCAATACAGTGAAAAAGCTTTTTGTTGTTAGTGTTTATATATTTTCATTTTAAGTTTTAACTTTTGCTTATATTTGCTAAATTTCTTAGTAGCAATTCTTCTTAGAATTTTGGAACCTATAGAGAAAATGTCAAGACCACAGTGTATGATATAGATAAATTAGTTAAAATTAAATTTATTTATTCAACCGCAAACAAAACTACTCTTCTTTATTTATGTATTGTGTTGTTTAGGAAAAGAATTGTTTTATTTATTGTTCTGGTTTAAAATGAATGATTTTATTATTAATTTTATTTCCCTTTTCATCTAAAATTCATTAATAATCATTTTAATTTATTTAATAAAGAAACAGCAAAAGAATGAGTTTAAATGTTTGAAATTTGAACATTGTCAAACTTATAACAAATACATATTTGATAGAATTTCCGGGCAAAGTTGAACATATATTGTCAATGTCATACGGACATACATTAAATACATCTTTCCTGAAAATAATAGAAAATGTATAGTATAATCACCTTCTTAAAGTCATCCATTCTTAATAATAAACGTAAAGCCTCGTGAAATCAAACGAAAACGTAAAACCCTCGTGAAATCAAACGAAAACGTAAAACCCTCGTGAAATCAAACGAAAACGTAAAACCCTCGTGAAATAAAACGATAACGTAAAACCCTCGTGAAATAAAACGAAAACGTAAAACCCTCGTGAAATCAAACGAAAACGTAAAACCCTCGTGAAATAAAACGAAAACGTAAAACCCTCGTGAAATCAAACGAAAACGTAAAACCCTCGTGAAATAAAACGATAACGTAAAAACAGCCACATATGAGCACGTCAGGACGCACGGCACATGTACACTTGCTACGTTTAATACGTCAAGTGCTTGTTTTAATCATTGTCTGCACTCCACAGGAGGGTTAGGGGTTAGTCAACTCTCAAGAAAAGACAAAAACATAAACCTGATTAATAACTAACCTAACTGTCAAAAACAAGTGAAGCGTGTTTATAGGTCGGTGAGCAATTACCCGACAGACCACTCATTTGACATAAAACAAATTATACTCTACAATAAAAAAATGGCAGGCAGTGCTAAAAATTCCCAAGTTTCAGAAAGACAGTTTGGATACAGTCACGTGCATAGACCCTGATCCTTCCCTTTACATGATGACATATTTCCGGTCAGACAGCTGTATCGAGCTGGAAATAATCTAATGGTTGAATCAATGCCATTTTAACATTTCATTTTATTTTTATAAAGCGGTTATTGATTCTGAATTGAGGAAAACGAATCTAGCAACTTGCACAGGAACTATTAACCAGTTTAGTGCCATGCCCTATATATCCGTTAACTGTGACCTGTATTGGGCAAAGTTTTGCATCTTGAAGTAAAATATAGTTTAAAACAATTTAAAATATATATCTATCGATTGATGTTTTTATGAACACGATGTTTGCATAATTAAGGACTACAGATTATGGACTTTTCATTATGGACTGCTCATTACAGACTACCATCTTTTCATTTATGCAGTGTGCTAACACTCTGGAACCACAAGGTTAAAAATCATTGTTGTTCAGTAAAATCATAATCGACAAATGCGCACCCCGACAAATGCGCGCCAACAAAAACGCGATGGACAAAAGCGCGACGACGCGTTCTGTCCCTAACTGTAACCCTAACCCTAACTCTAACCTCAACCCCTAATCCTAACCCTAACCATAACCATAACATAACCCTAACTTAACCCTAACCTTAACCCTATCGCGCATATGTCGGTGCGCGCAATTGTCGTTCGCGCATTTGACGGGTCACTTAATCGAGAAGAGGTCACAAAGCAGTCTTTTGTATTTGTTTTCATAAAAAGGACAAGAAAGCTTTTAATGGATAATTTAAGTGCTAGCGTGTGATAACCATTACTTAGCAGTTAATCTGACCCCTCATGCTAAGGGAAGTAAAGAAGGACTTAAAAGAGTGAAATGAGGTTGCAATTTCCTTTTGTTGAAGTTTTGACTTAAATACAAAAATAAATATTATTACGGATTATGTAACCCCTCTCCCCCCCTCAGCTTGCCTGCGAGTAGGTCTCTGATTACATAATACACATTATCTCACTCACTGAAAGGTTACGTTATTGATTCCAAGTTATATGCATCCCCTGTATCGCGGACTTTAGAACGAATAGCAAATTCCCTGTATACACTGTGCATATTGTTTTCCATTGTTTGCCGGTCTAATTTATTTTAGGTTATATTGATTCCTGGTATGTGCTGGCAGAAACAGTAATAAGTAAGGATTTAAATCCTTTAACATCAAATTCCACCCCATGATTTTTATTTGAATTTTACAATCTAATTCATTTTTATTTTCTATAATTGCTATGAATAAAGTGAAGCATATAATTTGTAGGTGACTGCCAGAGTAAACTGTTATTTGTTAGCAGTATAGTCAACTATATGAAATGGTTTGTACCCCATGTGCAGTAAAGGAAGTAGGTTAAACTGTTTAAGAAGACTATTAGCCTGATAAGTGAAGTCTAGAGGGATGTTTTGTTGAGGAGTGGGTGAAGTTGCTCAGGCACACCATAACCATATATGTACATTTGTCTTCCACCCATGACGTAGCCAAAATTTTAGTGGTATTCCAGGTAGTGAATTTACCACCTAAAACATACACCCAAGCCATGCTTTGCTAATCCAAAAAGAATAGACGATGCAGTGTGCTACAGAGATCAGTCAGTATATATATGTATGTTGGCTTCATGAGAATAATTTCAAGTCCATCGCACTAGAATGCATTGCAAACTCCACAGCACTTAAATACAACAACATTCCATCTCCACTCCTTCACTCTGAAAGACTGAATACGACGTCATATTTTCCAATACAAAAAGCAACATATCCTTTGTAAAACATTGCTTCCATAGATCAATACTGTTATATAAGAAGTTATTCTTATTGCCAGCCATGTAGGATAAATAGTGGTTTTAAAAGATATAGAAATCCACGATTATAACGAACGTTTTATTAGACTGGAAATGAATATGATTGATATAGAAATCCATGACTGTAACGAATGTTTGTTAGACATGGGCATGATTATGAGTGATGTAGAAATCCATGAATGTAACGAATGTTTATTAGACATGGACATGATTATGAGTGATGATAGGAGAAGATAAACATGGTTTAACTCGATAAAATCCTATCGTTAACAATGTCAAATAATTGGTAATTTTAAAGAAATACAGGATCAAAATATACATTGATTTAATAATTTATCTTTTATTTCAATTATATTGCTGTCCAAACTGAATTTAGCTATGCGGCATATTATTTGATCTTAAAATCTTTGTATTGTAAAAGGAAAATCTTCGTTGAAACAAGCAGCGAAAAAACGTCAACACTCAATTTGAGAATTTGAGACAAAGTATGGATATATTCAATAAAGTAATACTTGAGGGTGGAAATGGGGTCCCAACAGTCGAAGACTTTGAGAAAATAGATTTATACTACCCGTTGACAGTGATATATTTAGTAAAGCAGTTAACAGGAAGAAAACGAATTGTTGCAAGACTGCAATATCAGTAATCTTTTACTCTTTCACGCGCAGACATTCTAGTCAGGATAGTCCTTGGAAAGTATTTATTGTCAAGGTTAAACTTCAAAAAGATTTCCCCAAAAATGATAAGGAAAATATTTCAGTACAATGGGATTTCAGTACAAAAGAGCTATAGGAAATCTTCCTTCACTTGCAACCAAAGCCATTTCAGGGTAATTTCCTAACTCGCTTTCGGTTTCATAATATGCATCGAAGAATTCTGATTTACAAACACTCAGGTGATTTCTATAGGATCCAATGCCGTTAAGGAAAGTTTATGCTCACAATCTATAAAGTGACATTTCGGATGTGAACATATTTATGTCGATGGGCGTTTGTTATCACATCGACATGTAATAATTAGAAATGCTCTTTAATGTCCGGAGAGCTATGAGTTGATTATTTGTTTACTTGATCCCCAAACGTCTTATGATTAAGGACTGTTAAACTTGATGGGCTTGTTTATACGCGCCTAGAGTTGTCTGGAGAAGTAGTACAAATACACTCATATCACGCAAACGTCTGACTGCAGGCAAATGTCTAAACTACGTGTGACATCCGTGTGTCTGTCACTGATTCATGTCATGTGGTTTCAAGGTGTCGTGTCTTCACACGGAAAATCCCTGAAAGATACAAGTGTGAACTCGTCCGTTATCACTCGTTCACTTCGTGGACTTCAAAATGATTTCCAGTCTCTAGAACCACAAACGAAAGGTACTCAGAAGGGCGTACGTGGACAATGGACCGGATTTCATCCGTGCTATGGTAAATTATGCTGGTGCAATGCAACACTTGCAAATTGTTCAGGTACGTTTGGAAAACTAAAGTTTGTTCCAAAATTTCCTGATGGAATTATTTATCTTGACTTTTCACACAACAACATCACGATTATACGAAATGATGATTTCTTTGCGAACGTTACGAACATAACTGGCCTTGACCTTAGTTATAATAAACTGTCTTTCGTGAGTAAGAGCGCGTTCGACTCTTTGACAAGACTCAAATATTTAAACATTAGAATCAACTCCCTTGATTATGAATCCATCACTGCCCTATTATTCAATGATGCCTGGAAAGTTTTGAGCATTATCGACGTTCAAATCCGGGCTTTGCCATCGTATGTATTCTCGACTTCATCCTTGCCATCACTCGAAATTCTGATTTTGAACAACAACCCGGTAAATATTATAGACGTATCAGGTTTGTTGCAAGTAAACCTGACCCAAATAGCACTTGCGTCCTGTAAAATAACACAGTTTATTTCCGGCTATCTTCCGGCACTGATATACCTCGATATCCATTCCAATGGAATACTAGACTTTCCAGAAACTTGTCAAAATAAAACCCCTCTGTTTCCTGAGCTCCGGCATTTAGATTTAAGAGAGAATGAAATTTCTTACATTCCAGAAATGTGTGTCCCGAAATTGAAAATACTTGATCTTTCGATGAATAATTTACAAACTATTTCGAACTACACATTCAGCAACGCTAAGTTTCCAAGTTTGGAGAAATTGTACTTGAGTGAACTTGGAGGTTTGCAACAAACGTTGAAGATTAAAGCACGTGCGTTTAATAATTCTAAGTTACAGGTGTTGTCTTTAAGCCATAATACCATAATGTTTCCATACGATGACACGGTTGATTTGGATGCTTTTGTCGGATGCCCGTCTTTAAGAGAACTCATCCTGGACTATAATGTGTTTACGCATATTAGAAATTATAAAATGCAGCGCTTGTTTGGTTCACTTTCCTCCCTTGAAATACTTCGCCTAGACCTTACAGAAATGGTTCAGTTGACGACAGACACATTCAGTGGTTTGGCATCAATAAGAGAATTACATTTGGACAGGAATCCGTTGGTCAGCATACCAGACGGAGCATTTGAGCCCTTAACGAATTTGACCATACTCTCTATTGTAAGAAATAAAATATCATTAATTACAGAAAAAACATTTAGCGTCAAATTACGCAACCGACTTAGCAGTCTGGACTTGAGCGGGAATCCTTTCACCTGTACATGTGACGTCATGTGGTTCCGCCAATGGCTTCTGTCCAATCAGACCCTGTTCGGCAAGTCCAGGGCATCTTATGAGTGCAACAATATGTATAACATTACGCTTGCGTCATTTTACCTTCCTGAACAAGCTTGTCTGTTCACCCGTGACGCCTGCACCCTCACAGTTGTTAGCGTTACTTTGTTACTTGTCACGCTGTCATTGACAACAGTGCTCTACCATTATCGCTGGCACATCCGCCTGCTCCTGTACGAGGCTTTCCGAGATAAGGCGTGTGATCGACGGCAGCGACTCCTTACTGGGAACTTCCAGTACGACATTTTCGTGTCTTACGCAGCCGACAATCTCGTCTGGGTGCGAGATCACCTTATGCCCGAGCTCGAGGTAGGGATGGGTCTGAGGCTGTGCGTTCACCAGCGCGACTTTATTCCGGGTAAAAACATTGTGGACAACATCGTCGACAACCTGCAGACGAGTAGAAAGGTAATGATGATATTTTCTAGGGATTTTGCCCAGAGCCATTGGTGTCAGTTTGAGCTGGCCTTGTGTCTCCAGCATGTGATGGACCACGATGACGCGTTAGTCATAATTTGTCTGCAAGATCTTGCGTCACGTGACTTGACCGGTACCATGCTAGCTGTTCTCAAGACCACTACTTACATTCAGTGGGGCGATGATAATGATGTACGAACCTCGTTCTGGGGTCGCATGGAAATTGCTTTGAACGAAATTATTGCTTTAAGAGAACACTGACCAAAGCAAGTTAGATAATATATATATATATATAACCCTATTTCCAGCGTTAGGTAGACCATGCTTAAAAACCAGCATTAGGTGGACACAGTGTATATCCCATAATAATAATAAAATTAACATTTTTTTTTCACATTCTGCTTTTAGACATCACTAATAGCAAACGTACTTAATTTGAAGAAAAAATATCAAATAACAAAAAATATACATGTTTTGTGGTCTGCCTAATTCCTATAACCCTAAAACCAGCATTATGTAGACAAACACATACACTTAAAAACCAGCATTATGGGACTCGTACTTAAAAACCAGCATTATGTGGACACTTAGTTAAAATGGTCAATTTTATAGTTGTAAACAAATGAATCTTTTTAAAAACCATGACTCTGCATAAATAAATGTATAGGTTATAAATATAAATCAAAAGTAGAAGAATACATTTGCTTTAATAGATATTTGTATAGATGTATCTCATTTTATAATCTAAAAGTCCACAATTTGGTATGAATAAAAATATATTGTTGAGTTTTTATATTGATTTATTACTATTTAAATCAGGATATACATTTAGAATCATGTTAAAGGACTCCAAACTCAATTAAATCTTGAGTTTGGAAAAATATATGTTTATACTTAAAAACCAGCCTTAAGTAGACATCATTTGCTTAAAAACCAGCCTTAAGTAGACATCATTTGCTTAAAAACCAGCCTTAAGCAGACATCATTTGCTTAAAAACCAGCCTTAAGCAGACATCATTTGCTTAAAAACCAGCAATATGTGGACATATATGTCATTCTAATAAATGAAGCTATATTTCATTATTTAATGCCATTGTCTCATTATTTAATAAATTGTTAAAATTTAAAAGCATGTTAAAAGGTCCAAAATTTAATTTGGTATTAAAATTGGAAAGTAAATGTTTTAAAAACAGCCTTAGGTGGACATTATGTGCTTACATACCAGCAATATGCAGACAACATATATGTTACTCAAATAAATAAAGGAAAGCAAGGTTTCCTTAATTTATCACTATTTCATACAGGTTTAAAGTCAAAATTAAATTAAAGGACCACAAAATCAATATAGTGTTGACTTACAAAAATAAAAGCTTTTTTCTTTTAAAAACAACCTTATGTGAGCATAATTTGCTATTAAAAAATTAAAAAAGTAATCATACCTGTAAGTTAATTTTGGAAATAACTTGATTTTTCTATATTTTTTCTATATTTACTATTAATTTCTCACCATTTAAAAAAAGATTCAAACTCAGAATCATGTTTAAGGACCCCAAATTTAATTTGGTATTAAAGTTGGAAAGTAAAAGTGTTATGCTTATAAAACACCCTTACTTGTACAATGCAAACTTTGAAACCAGCAATGCAGCAATATGCAGGCAACTTAAACATTATTGTAATAAATAAAGCAACGTTTCTTAAATTTATTTCTATTTAATGCAGGATTCAAATGCAAAATCATTTTAAAGGACCACAGTTTCTCTTTAGTGTTGAATTTGTGAAAAATAAGTGTATGCTTAAAAATCAGCCTTACGTAGACATTATTTGCTTAAAAACCAGCAATACGCAGACATTATTTGCTTAAAAACCAGCAATACGCAGACATGTATATGTCATTCTAATAAATAAAGCTAAGTTTCTTTATTTAACATTATTGTATCACTATTTAATAAATTGTTCAAATTTTAAAGTATGTTGAAAAGTCCCAAATTTAATTTGGTATTAAAATTGGAAAGTAAAAGGTTTATGCTTTAAAACCATCCGTTGGTGGACATTAAGTGCTTAAAGACCAGCAACATGCAGATCGCATACATGTCACTCAAATAAATAAAGTAATGCTTCTTTAATTTATCACTATTTAATACAAGATTTAGATTCAAATTCATGTTATACGAGACACTAAATCAGTAAATGTAATTTAGTGATGAGTTTGGAAAATTAATGTTTAATGCAACTAGAGGTACGTGGACAATATTTGCTTTAAACCAGTGCTATGCAGATAAGCATATATTATACTCTAATAAATAATGTACATGTTTCTTTATTTAAAATTATTTTCAATAAACTAAAGAAACATAGTGTGTAAAAAGTGTATTATCATTTTGGGGAAGAGTTCGCATATTACGTTTAATATAAAACGATCCGAAATGTAAGGATTTCACCAGGTTCTTGAAGTGTTATTCCAAAATAAACATTATCGGATATGTTACTTATTACTGATCCATGAGTAAGGCCAGTAAGTAGTTTAGTGATTATATTTAATTAATTATTATACAATTGTTGCACAAACCAAACAGCAGACAATGCGGTGGTTGATAAAATATTTTCACAATTTAATAAACATCAAAGAACTAAAGCCGCAAACATGTTGGCTGGGCTTGGCGGTGTTGTAATACAGTGTAACCTAATTCGTGATATTACGTCACTCGGGGTATTATGGGACAATGTGTATTATCGTACAAACAAATAAAAATTAGTAAAACCATTTAACGCAAAGTAAAAACCTATAGATATTATATCCGTCCATTATTTTGAATATATCTTAATAATGCATTCCATTTAATATTCGTCCCATAATAACCCAACCTTTTACATTAGACATGAATAGACGTATATGTTCACGGAAAAAAGTCAAATATTGTAAAAAGCCCACTATTAATGCAATCCGATTTTATGGACCCCAATTATCGCCTTATAGCGATATTTCACTGTACTTAGATTTATTTATGTAACAGCGGTGATGAATTAAATTATAACTATAAAGAGCTGTCTTTAAGTACGATTATAATTTAGAACGATAAGGCTTGGGGCGACACTTGTTTATGGGTGAAGGCTGAATGAACACGTAAATTATACTGTCCATAGATAGAAACTGTCCAGTGCTCTTGCACTATAAAACAGTAAAGTCGCAAGTCTAAAATAAAAATTGAGTAATGTAGAATGGACTCCTCAAGATCCATTCTGTTAAAACTTATAAAATGAAGTGGATTTTGAATTAAAATTTCTATTTAAGAAATACTCTGTCATAAATTGAAGGACTTAATTAGTGTCTGAAGCAATATTATTGAACTGAAGAACAACCGCAAAGGCACAGCAATTCTTGCTTAATTCAGGGGCTGAGTTCGATTCGTGCCAGGATGGATAGTGTGATTCTTACCCCATCCCCAGATAAGGTTCTAGGCTTTGTATCTAGTCCATCAAATAGGACAAACAAAATGGTTAGTTTACTAAAACAGTTGCGTTTACTAAAGCTCGTGCAAGCCTGGCAATTAAAGAGCGAAGAATGTCTCCGTTGGTTACTCACTGCCTGACATAATTGCACATAAAATTGATACCCCTCCGCCTCGTAAAAGATGAAGAAAAGAACAGAAGTATTTGCTCTTGCCATCAATCAGTGCCACCGACTATTTCTCTCTATTAAGAAAGCTAACATGTAAATGATAAAGTAATCAAAATAAATGATCTCTTACCTTATTTTGTAGACAGTACTGCAGAGATTAGCTGAAAAACATCGATCTGCAGTGTACATGCTTTCTGTTTCGGAAATAAGTACAGTCACAGATCCTTTATCTTTTTTTTTTTTTAAGTGTGAGAACTGAATGATGAAAACCGCTGATCTTTGAAAGACTGGAAATAAAGTCTGATAAGTTCGGGTCTACTCAGTCATTTTCTCTTCTTTTACATTCATTTAATGCCCTCCCTATTCAGAGCGAAACATGATGACTAATTTAAACTCCTTTATCTCACCCTTTCCCACAGACTCAGATGATATATATAATATACTTTTAGAGAGAGAACAGATAGATCGTGGTAACAATTAAAAAGAAAGGTGTGGTTTGGATGGAACAAAGGTTCACTGTGCATTCAACCATCAATCAATCAATGCCAAATCCCTAGGACTGAAAACGCCTGAATTTTATTGGTAGGTATTGCTTGGTACTGCGGACTGGATAACAAAAAGATGTATAGTTTGAAAGGAAGAGAAATAATAGCATGGAGTTTAATTGTTGAGTTTAAGCCCAAACTCTGGTATATCGTTTTCTCTTTCCGATTTTTAACTATCAAGGGATCATCAGCGTGAGTGGTACCACTCGGGAAACAGTTTATTGTTTTTATTGAATTATAATACTATTAAAAATATGAATGAATTATAATTTTATTTGACTGATGAAACTTGAAAATGCAGATATATACGAATATAGACTTAGTTATATTAAGTTGTCTGTGTTGTTTATGAACGGACGCGTAGTTCCTGTTAGCAAGTGAACGCATAAGGATGTGAACTGTAAAGCATGCCTTTAGGGATTAGGGATTAAGATTATTGGTCTTTCGCGTTGGCGTGCTGTTCAAGACGCTGTGAAGCGTGAACAGAAGGTACTCGGACAAAGCAGAGAGTAGGACTGATTGATTGATTGATTGAGTGTAGGGGGGGGGCGCTTCCGGCTTCCGCCACTTTCGTGAGCGTAGGCCTGAGTGTGCCTAACTCTACATCAAAGTTATACAAAGTACCGCCAGCTAGACTTGCTACCTTAGGTGATTGTTGACACAGAAACTTAGATAATCAAAGAGATTAGATTCTCTCTTCTCTTGTTAATTTCTTTTCTGTCTCTGTCTTTTTGTTCTCTCTCTCTCTCTCTCTCTCTCTCTCTCTCACACACACACACACACACACACACACACACACACACACACACACACACACACACACACACACACACACACCATAACTTGCCCATTTGAAACATTCACGTTTTCACAGAATGAAGTCTTAGGAAATAAAGTCACAATGAAAAATGTCACCGGAAGTAAAGTCACAATATATGTTTAATATAAAGTCGTAAGTCAGTGTGATTGTGTTATACTGTTTATTAACTGTAAGTGAAGGACGAAATGTCATGGAGGTTAACAGCTTGCTGAAGATGTGCGTGGTTCAAATACAGTTCGGGGTGAAAAAACGTTAATAATTATAATGTATGCGTGTATGTCCGCTATTGTCTTTGGTGTGCACGTGCGTGTATTTTATATACCGTATAAATGCATTCTAAATCATACATTTAGTTCTGTTTGTATTAATTTTATTTGTAAGTCCATATATATGTTCATTATTTACTGAATAACAGTAAAAGGAAGTAAGCGGCGGCTCTGTTGGATCGCGGTTCGATTCTCCCTCGGGATTAAATGTGTGTGTGTGTGTGTGTGTATGTGTGTGTGATTTGTCCGTCGTATACATATTATAATCCATATTATAATTCACAATTTTAATAAAATGATTTATTCATACATAGTCATGTTTTATGCCTGTAGTCCATAAACACGTATATTAAATTATTGACTGAATAACAATAAATGACAGTTAGCGATTGCGCAGATTAACATATCGCCCAAGAGGATCGTGGTTGTGATTCTCGCTCAGAGTAAAATATGTTTTATTTTGTTTTTGTTTGTGTACGTATGTTTGAGTGTGCTCGCGCGCGCGAGTGTGTGTGTGTGTGTGTGTGTGTGTGTGTGTGTGTGTATGTGTGTGACTGTAAATTAAAAGAATGTGCCTCTTATCTCTCCGACACAACTTACATAGTAAATATGACTTAAACTTTAGCAGTGGATAGTACTGACAGTAATAAGAGCGGTTCATAATTGTGCTTCGATGAATTTATGTATACCAAGCATGCAGCTCGCAAAACCAATGTATTCCTTTTTTTTTTTATAGAAACTTCAATCTGACGTGCATTGTTCGACAACTCTTTACTTGTTTAATACATACGGCTGGTAACTGTGAATAAAATGTTCTTTAAAATATCACCTAACAAACATTACCAACAGATGTTTAGTGTGATATGACTGCTTGAAACATGATTTCATTGATACATTTTTATTTAGTTTCATTTTATGTAAATACGTCAGATTCTTTTCACTTCTGGAAATTATTTCTCGATCGAGATAAAAGAAAATTGAACTGTGTTAGCCGTATTATTGATAGTGTTCTATTGTTCTTGTACTAGTGGGCGATTATAAAGTTGAAATATATAGTACTAATTGATCAAAACGGTCGGCATATCTGTAAGATATAGTAACTATAAATTTGAACGGTGACATGCAATATTAATAAAACTCACCTACCATACAACTATCTAACATGTTTATATTGCATTGAATGCTATAACCATATGATTGCATTGGTGTCTTATTTTGTTTTAGCGTAGTTCTTTGGCGTTTCTTGGAATTACACTTGTAGTATTGGGTTACACATAGAGCTATAGTTTAAATCTTATTTACTATGTGAGTTGTGTCGGAGAGATTAGAGGCAGATTCTTTTAAATTACAATCACACACACACATACACACAGTCTCTCTCTCTCTCTCTCTCTCTCTCTCTCTCTCTCTCTCACACACACACACACACACAAACAAAACATCTTTAATTCAGAGAGAGAATCACACCACGATCTTCTTGGGCGAGAGGTTAGTTTCTGCACAATCACTTATTTCCATTCACTGTTATTCTATCTATAATTTACTTGTTTATGGACTTCAAGCATAACAATATAACTAAGTATGAAAAAATCATATAATTAAATGCGTGAATTATAATATGTTCCGATATACAAGTCACACACACACACACACACACACACACACACACACACACACACACACACACACACATTTACCCCAGAGCGAGAATCGAACCACGATCCTAATGAGCCGTCGCTTAATTCCATTTACTGTTATTCACTCAATAATAAGCATGCATACCGACTTACAATGAAAATTAATTAAAACAGAACTAAATGTGTGTATTACAAAGCATTTATACGGTATATAAAATACACTTGAATCACGCACATATTGAGCGAGCAGTTAACCTCCTTGCCTTTTCCTGCTTCACTCACTGTTAATAAGTATTATAAGATATACACTCTGACACTTATGACTTTATATTGTGAATTTATTTCCTGTAACTTTTTCCTTGTGATTTTATTTCCTATGACTTTTTTCCTGTGACTTTTTTCCAGTGACATTTTTTCCGCTCACCGTTGATAAGAAGCGACTCCATACACAACTCTCTTGTTTTAGGTTAGAGAAAAAATATGAGGGAATTTTAGAGACAGTTTTGTTTTTGTTGTTTTTAGAGAAATGTTAGGGTTAGGATTAGCTGTAAATAAAAAAAAAACAAATATAAATATATTCTAAAACTTTTTTACTTGTATTCCTGATTTAGGTTTTGTTTCTGCTAAATTTTGTGTTTTAATGACTTAAATATTGCAGTAAAAATAGCATCGAGTAACACTTTGTATCTAAATGTATGTCATATAACTTCTGTCCTTCGATATACGTATAATGACCCCTTTGTTTTTCAAACACGACAATTGTGTATGGAGCTGTTGGGTCTACCGTATACACCTTTGTGTACATAAATGCCTGCAGTGTTGATTTGGTGGAAGTACGAAGGAATGCGTAGCCATTCACTAAGAGTAACATTGCTAAGAAAAATAGCAGGACTTCCGACTGATTGCACAACAATCGCCAGTCAGTAGTAAAGATCGGTACTGTTGTTCTCACGTGTACGAGTGTAGACGAGGAGGAAGGATTAACTTTTGATATAAGCCGCCTGGCTGTTAGGAAGGAGACAGGGGTCCGGGGTGTTTGGAAACCCACTATAAACCGTTAAGATGAGAACAATAGGGATGGTCTCTTTGAGTTGACAAAAGAAAGCCCAATATCTCCTCTATGACAGAGTTGAGGAAAATTAACTCTCCACGTGACAAAAGTGGGGAAAGTAAGGAAAAGACAAGAAGGGTGTTGGATATATTGTTTGTTTTTTTTAAAAAAAAAAAATTAATAATAATAATTACCCGAACAACAAGAGCTCAGAGACCTAGAAAATTTTGACGGGCCAGACATGAGGTAATGAGTAAACAGTAAAAACAACTTTGCGGACAGCTGACCATTTGGAAATAATAGATAAAAACTAGGTTGACATAGCCAGGGGGGTAAACCACCCCTCCCTTTCCCCCACAACCCCTCCACCCAGAGCAAAAGCGGCGGAGGCCGGAAGCGCCCCCCCCCTACATTCAATCAATCAAATCAAGTTTTATATAGAGGAAAAAAACTAGGGCCAGTGTGTTATTGCATTTGTAGTGGGGAAAAGTCACAGAATGAAGTCTTAGGAAATAAAGTCACAAGGAAAAAAGTCACAGGAAATAAAGACACAATATATGTTTAATATAAAGTCGTAAGTCAGTATGTATGTGTTATACTGTTTATTAACTGTAAGTGAAGGACGAAATGTCACGGAGATTAACAGCTCGCTGAAGATGTGCGTGGTTCAAATACCGTTCGTGGTGAAAAACATTAATAATATATGCTTTTGTCTTTGGTGTGCAGGAGCGTGTATTTTATATACCGTATAAATGCATTCTAAATCATATATTTAGTTCTGTTTGTATTAATTTTATTTGTAAGTCCATATATATGCTCATTATTTACTGAATAACAGTAAAAGGATGTAAGCGGCAGCTCAGTTGGATTGCGGTTCGATTCTTCCTCGGGATTAAATGTGTGTGTGTGTGTGTGTGTGTGTGTGTGTGTGTGTGTGTGTGTGTGTGTGTGTGATTTGTCCGTCGTATACATATTATAATCCATATTATAATTCACAATTTTAATAAAATGATTTATTCAACATAGTCATGATTTATGCTTGTAGTCCATAAACACGTATATTATTGACTGAATAACTTATCGCCCAAGAGGATCGTGGTTGTGATTCTCGCTCGGAGTAAAATATGTTTTATTTTGTTTGTGTTTGTGTATGTATGTTTGTGTGCTCTCTCTCTCTCTTTCTCTCTCTCTCTCTCTCTCTCTCTCTCTCGCGCGCGCGCGCGCGCGCGTGTGTGTGTGTGTGTGTATATGTGTGTATGTGTGTGGCTGTAAATTAAAAGAATGTGCCTCTTATCTCTCCGACACAACTTACATAGTAAATATGACTTAAACTTTAGCAGTGGATATTACTGACAGTAATAAGAGCGGTTCATAATTATGCTTCGATGAATTTATGTAAACCAAGCATGCAGCTCGCAAAACCAATCTGTGGTTGAAATATGTACAAAGAACATGTTGTCAATGTGGAAGACTTATAACGGGCTAAACTGTAGCAACAGAATTTTTGGTTCCAGTCAAAACGTAAAAATGTTTTCTGATTCAGAAACAGTGTTCAGGGATGGCAACTTTGCTATGGTTCCGAATATTTTCAACCAACGTCATCCGTATATCCTTTGAGGAGAATATACTTTATTTTGCTTTGCTGTATGCTCTTCTATGTATGACCCGTACCACTTATGAAGAATTATTTCAAACAGTAGTTGATGAAAAAAGTATTATTTCTCTGTATGCTCTTTTTCCAAACAAGACCTGTGCCACTTATGAAGAATTATTTCAAGCAATAGTTGATGAGAAAAGTATTATTTCTCTCTCTGCTCTTCTTCCAAACAAAACATGTGCCACTTATGAAGAATTGTTTCAAACAATAGTTGATAAGTGTACAACATGAACTATACTATTAACCTGAAAGCCGTCATGACTAACTTTGAAGACGGCGTGTTACGAGCAATTCTAGCTGTTTGGACCTGACTTCATCAGCAAATGTTGTTTTTACAATCTTAGGCAATCCATTAGGCGTAATGTCCAAGAGTTGTCTCGAAAAATCCACTTTAATGCAAGGCACTAGACTATTGACAGAAGTCTTGACATTTTGAATCCCAAAAGCTGAATTTCTACAAAACTAATTGTCAGAAAAGGACTAAAATTGGTAGGCATGAAGCTAAATACTTTGTGACTCGGAATGTAAATAAAAAGTCGCATATTCGAAAGAACTCTAGAGAAAAACACGTTCCTGCAACCCTTCTGCAAAAATTGAGTTTTCTTGATTTTTCGAAGCGTTCGACTTTTTATCTGACGAACGCTTTACTGTACATGCATTAAATTCAGGTACCTAATGCACAACCACGGGTCCTATGACCTCTAATTATTGAGTATTTTTAGAGTAATCCATGTCGGAAATAATTAGGTTCAAACTACTTAAAATGGCACACATCCCGCTTCGGCTCGTTCGGATGGCCACAGTCACCTGTAATGTTACTCCTTAGCTCCAACGACAACAACAACACCACTGGTGAACATTACAGGGTGGGGAGTGAACATCCTGGGCGCACATACACACTAAGTACAGACGATGTGGTATTATCCTGGGCTCTGTAAACCCCCCACACACACACACACACCTGCCAATACAACAACGGCCACCACAGCACTTAAATATGTATTGCCATTTCCGAATCCTATTTGTGTGAAGCGGGGTTTTCTGCAGTGACAGCAACCAAAACAAAACAACGGATGGACATAAGCAACTCACTTCGGGTGTAATTGTCTCCTATTACCCCCAGATGGAACCTTCTCGTTGCAAAGAAACAAGCTCAGGATTCTCGCTGATTTAGCGTTCTAGTGAGTGTCACAGTCTGATAAAATTGTCCGACTTCGTGACCCACTTGCCTTGTTTACTTCAAATTCGAATATTTGAAACCCTTGACCCCTTTGTTCAAAGCTTCCTTTTTCTAGGCGCTTCTAGAACAGGTCAAGATGTTATGTAACTTTAGGACCATTGTCCAGTTCTCGAACCAACTACATGCTTCGCGAACAGTCACGTGATACGCAATATACCTTTCTATATATGTACCCACACGCTTCCGCTCCCTCACTTCGAGCACATTTTAGCTAATTCCATCAGCTTACTCGGGTCGTGAGAGGCAGCCGACGCCATAGAGAATCAAGGTACCCTTCGACTTCTCTCAAAGGTATCATTTATTTAATAGTATTTGCATATGTATTGTTAAGTATGTATTTGTGCTATGTATTATATGATTTCCATATACACTTGAGCATGGTTCAGAGAAATAGCTGAAAACCTGTAAGTTACGGAATATAAATTTATTGTAACCATTTTTCCATTTCTGTACTTTAATTTATATTGTTTTAATTCACTAAGAGCCAGAATGCTGCGCTCGATATGAATTCTTCATGTAATTCAATTATTGCGTGTAATTTTAATTGTAAATTGTGAAGCGCTCTGTCGGTTTGAATTACCTCTTTGTATGAACATTAATTTAACGTTGTATCTATTTTATTGCTTCATACGTCATGACTGTTAAATGGAACACATGTGAGACGATTATATTTTTTCTAAATCTAATTGTAAGCGACGCCAGGTCGAAAACTCTTTGATTCAGCGCATTTAACTGAGCCATGCCTAGTAGGACGTGTTAGGTTGAGAATTATATCCAAGCACGTTGCATCCACAGGTCGGTTCATGTTCACCCATGCCTCACCTGCATTAGCTTATTGGTATAAGCTGGTTGAATTCCACTCTGAGGGCCATGCCGCTAAAATTCCAGTTCCTAGCCACTAACAGGGGGACACCATTCCTTATGCACCACGTGCGTCGCTAAAGGGGGACTGAGGGAACGGACCGGCATGACTGAGTGTTGAGACCAAATTGATACAAGAATAGAGCTAAGTGCAAACCAAGTGTACAGATCTCAAAGGAACACTTTTCTGGCAATTTAGATTGACAAAAATCAGGCATATGCGCGTAAAGATAGAGTGAAAGACTATTCACGTTCGCATTCGATTTATTGTTAATTTGTTAAACTTTATTAAATCTTATTTTCTTTGTTAATACCTCTTAGTAGTTGATTCATATGCATGATAGACCAAAAGATTTCTTCTTAGATTAAATGGGGGCGAATGAGCAGGATGTTGAAATGAATGCATATTAATTTAGAGGGATTTAACGGTTTTTAATCTAGCTAAAGTTCGCAGTTTATTAGTTTGTAAATTTGTCGTCTGAACTACAAGACACACCTTTAATTAGTCAAATAATAAATTGAGCAACCAGTCTGCATAGAATATGAGAGAAAGAATTAATTATATTTAAAGTCTTTAATTATTCTAAGCAGGGTCTTTAAATAAATACTGGAAACGTAACAAGTGGGGGAAATCTCGTCCGTGGATTGATATGTATTAAATTGTAAATTGTAACATTTTTATACATAGGGCGCATCATAACCTAGAAACGAACGAACGAACAGAATTGCCAATTGTTCTTTTGATTTTTGTATCACTGATTTTCTTTGCTTTTGTTGTGACATGTGCATGTATTCTTTTGCAGAGTAGCGTGCATGTTTAATCAATGTTAATATGTTTAAGCGTAGTTAAGTGTTTAATATTGATTAAGTTGAATGATTTATTTAGTATTGTGTTACTGAGTACTTCATTGTGAGGAGTCGAAGGTTATACCGCCAGCTAGGAGAGTTATCGGTAGTAACAGACTTCGGACTATTATATTTAGGGTGCTAGATATAATGTGTAATGTTGTATGGTAGGAGCCGTGACATTACGAAAGTCTTGGAACAGCGGACACTGTGACAAGCAGGTGAAACGTGTAAGAGTTAACGCGTAATTTATTTCGGAAGGTGTTCTGAGTAAATTAAATAATTTTTGTAAGGTTGTAGCCTAAAAGTTATTTTCGGGATAAGCGGAGTTATCGCCGACGGTTAAAACACACAATTCACGAGATACATTGTTATTGTAGCCAGCGCGCTAAGACAGTAAAATGGATCGCAAACAGGTTCTCGAAGACCTGAAAGAAACCGGTATCATGATAGGATATCAGGGTGACGAACTGACTAGCTACATTAAAACTGAGCTAGAGAAAGCGGAAAAGGAGAGACAAGAGATAGAAAGGGAAGAACGGTTAGCTGCCCGCGAAGCTAAAAAGTTAGAGGCTGAAAGACTAGCCGACATCGAAACAAAACGTATCGCAGCGGATACAGAAGCCAAACGCATCGCGGCAGACGCGGAAATAAAACGGTTAGAATGGGAAGTAAAGAAACTAGAAGTTACTAATCCAAACCGTGACCGCAGAAGCAGTGGTGATTCGCGTTCTAGCGATGGAAATAATCACAGTAGAATTGAAAACATCATTCCAAAGATAAATATGGTCCCATTTGATGAGAACAAAGATCAAATAGACGCGTATTTAAAAACGTTTGAAAAGTTAGCCAGAGCAACAAACATTCCAGCGGAACATTGGGCGATAAATTTATCGGGATTATTGCAGGGCAGTGCGAAAAACGAGTTCAATAAGCTTAGCGATTCTGAGTCAGATAATTACGACACAGTCAAGGCCGCATTATTGAAACGTTACAAACTCACAGCCGACACATACCGACGTAAGTTTAAACAGGCCACGAAAGCCAGTTCAGAGACGCACGCACAGTACATACGACGTGTAACTGACTTGTTCCAAAGATGGATAGATCTAGCCGAAACTCCACAGACGTACGCAGGTCTTAGGGATGAAATGATAAAAGACCACATTCTCGGGTCGTACAAATCAGATCTACTGATTCACTTAGCAATAAGGGAAAAATCTACGCTAGAGGAGATAGGCAACGCCGCCGATCGCTTTGATGACGCACATTCTCAATTCTCGAACGCACACGCGAACAACAAGTCTCGACCGAATGAACCGCAGACTCGAAAGGATAAGAAAAATGACGGGAAGGCACCTAGTGAGCGTGATGATAAAACATCTAAACCCGACACTAAAAACAAGTCCGACAAACAGAAAGATAAAAAGAATCTTGCATGTTACACTTGTGGTGATAGTGGCCATTTTTCACGAACATGTCCTGAAAAGAAAACAGCTAAGGTTTACGCAGTAGAAAGTCATACACCTAAAACGGAAAAATCGAATCGAACACCAGTACAGGCAAATGGTCACGATACAATCGCTTTGCTTGATACAGGGTGTGAGCTGGACGCTATAGTAAATGCATCATTAGTTAACCGTACCGACTACACAGGGGAGACAATCTCTGTCACCTTTGCAAACGGCGAGCAAGACATTTTACCAGTAGCTGAGATCTCGATTGTTTCAGACTTTGTAGAAGGAACAGTCAAAGCGGCAGTTATGGAAAACTCACCGCATGACGTGATCCTTGGTTGCAAGTATGTTTTGCCATGCAAAAAACAAACTTCAACTGAACCACCACTGGTTAACGCTGTAACCAGAGCAGCGAGTAGTAAAGACAAATCTGTGACTGCACCGATGTCTGCCGCACCAGCCGTAGATGAAGCAACAGTTAGCGAGATTAAATTATTACAAGCTGAAGACGAAACACTAGACCGGTTACGCAAGCAGGCTGTACCTGTTAGTGACGTCAACACTGACGATTCGAATAAGAAAGCGTGCATTATTCTGAAAAAGGGTTTATTGTACCGCTATTCGAAAGTGGGAGACGAATTTCGGAAACAATTAGTCGTTCCACAAACCAAACGAAATGACGTATTACGATTAGGTCACGAGAGTCTTTTTGGTGCACACATGGGTGTACAAAAAACAACTAGTCGTATTACAAGTGAGTTTTATTGGCCGGACATCACTGCCGATATCCGTAGATTCGTGTTAAGTTGCGACACATGCCAGAGAACACAGTCTAAAAATTCAATCAGACCCGCACCGTTAGGAGAGCCTGAACTGATCAGTGAGCCCTACAAACGCGTAGCAATGGATTTGATTGGGCCTATAATACCCACATCAACGAGAGGTAATCGATACGTGCTGACCACTATTGATTACGCAACAAGATTCGCCGACGCAGTACCATTGAAAAATATTGATACTGAAACTGTCGCCGAAGCCCTTTTCGGTCTTTGGAGTCGTGTTGGAATCCCCACCGAAATTTTGACAGATCAGGGGAGTCAATTCATAGGCAACGTAATGAAGGAAGTAAATCGCTTACTTTCCATCAAACATCTTACTTGCACACCATACCACCCCCAGGCAAATGGTCTGATTGAAAAATACAATGGGACATTAAAAACAGCACTTAAAAAGCTCGCCACTGATAAACCGAAAGACTGGGACAGATACATCCCTGCCCTACTATTTGCATATAGGGAAGTGCCACAATCTTCCACCGGGTTTTCACCATTTGAGCTACTTTACGGACGTACTGTACGCGGACCGATGATGATTTTGAAGGCACTTTGGACTGATGAAAAGACAGATGACGAAGTTAAAACAACTTACACATACGTCACTGACTTAAGAAACCGTCTTGAAACTATAGGCAAGATAGCACGGGAAAACCTGACAATAGCTCAGTCTAGACAGGCAGAATATTACAATAAGCACACCAAACCTAGAGAATTTGAAGTTAACGACAAAGTGTTACTGTTGCTTCCTGAAGCACATAACAAACTTCAGATGAAATGGAAGGGGCCCTTTGTAGTTACCGCCAAGCTAGGGGGACTGAACTATAAGGTGCAGACAGGAAAGAGAGAGAAAATCTTTCATGTTAACCTACTCAAAAAGTACATAAGCCGTGAGGATCAAACCACTCAAGCTGATTTTGTCGTAGCGACGATAGTTACAGAAGACGAGGGGGATACTGATTGCGTCACTGGTACTTTACCAAACTGTCCTCTACAGACGGACGAAACTGTCAAAGACGTTAGGGTAAATGAAGCCTTGACAGAAAGACAGAAAAAAGAAGTGAATGAATTGCTTAATGAGTTCTCATCTACTCTGACAGACAAACCAGGGTTGACAGACTTAATAGAATTTTCACTGAAGCTGACTGACAACAAACCGATACGTTTGAAGCCGTATCCGTTGCCACACGCCAAGATAGATGACGTTAGACGTGAGATTAAGACTATGTTAGATCTGGGGGTCATAGAGAAGACTGACAGTGCCTACGGATCACCCATCGTGTTGATTAAAAAACGTGATAACTCGTTCCGTTTTTGCGTAGACTACCGCAAACTCAATCAAGTGACAGAGTTTTGTGCCGAGCCTCTCCCTGATCCGGATCTCATCTTCACTAAGCTAGCTAACGCTCATTACTATACCAAAATAGATTTGTCACGCGGTTTTTGGCAAATCAAGGTCAAGGACACTGATCGACACATACTAGCTTTCACTACACCAGTAGGAAACTACACATGGAAAGTTATGCCTTTCGGAGTTTCAAACGCTCCAAGCATTTTTTCTAAAATGATGCGGTCATTGTTAGAACCACTGTACGGACGTGGAGTTGAGAACTTCATGGATGATTTAATTCTAGGCACCCAGACATGGGAGGAGCACTTGACACTCTTACGAGACGTGCTAGCCAGATTAAAGCAAGCCAACCTCACTGCCCGCCCTACGAAGTGTGAAATAGCACAATTCTCCTTAGACTTCTTGGGACACAAGTTGAGTCATGGAACTATGTCGCCAAGTGAAGCTAAGATAGCACAACTTAAGGACACTTCACAACCGCTAACAAAAACACAAGTTAGAAGTTTTCTTGGTCTTGCTAATTACTACAGAAAATTCGTACCAGATTTTAGTGCCATTGCATGTCCTCTGACTGACTTGACACGTAAGAATATGCCTACAAAAGTAGTGTGGACTGATGCATGCCAAAACGCTTTTGACACACTGAAATCTAGACTGACTTCAGATTTAGTTGTTAAACTGCCAGATTTGACAAAACCATTCTTGTTAAGGACCGATGCTAGCAACACAGGATTAGGAGCAGTGTTATTACAAGAACACAATGACACCAAACACCCAGTTGCATACGCAAGCCGTAAACTCACAACTACTGAACAGAAATATTCCACCAGTGAAAAGGAATGTCTTGCAATAGTTTGGGCCATAAAAAAGTTCGAAAACTATTTGTACAGAAAAACCTTTGTTATTGAGTGCGATCACCAGCCGTTGGCCTTTCTCGGACAGGCGCAATTTACGAACAGCCGTTTAATGCGTTGGTCTTTGTTTCTGACACAGTATGACGCAAATATTCATTACATCAAAGGGTCTTTGAATGTTGGCGCAGATTATATGAGTCGTGCTTGATGCCATCAAGTGCCGGTACTGATAGAATGTTGTTTAATCAATTAACTGAACCCTACGGATTCCTTCCTGTAAATATGAAATATAGTTGCACACTTTATTTCTAGGAATGTTGAAATTTTTTTGTGTAAATTTTTCTTCATTGTGGACTTCTACATTTTATCATACATAATTTGTAGGAGGCATTTTATCTTTGGCAAGATAAACGCCTCAAAAGCAAGGGGGTGTCACAGTCTGATAAAATTGTCCGACTTCGTGACCCACTTGCCTTGTTTACTTCAAATTCGAATATTTGAAACCCTTGACCCCTTTGTTCAAAGCTTCCTTTTTCTAGGCGCTTCTAGAACAGGTCAAGATGTTATGTAACTTTAGGACCATTGTCCAGTTCTCGAACCAACTACATGCTTCGCGAACAGTCACGTGATACGCAATATACCTTTCTATATATGTACCCACACGCTTCCGCTCCCTCACTTCGAGCACATTTTAGCTAATTCCATCAGCTTACTCGGGTCGTGAGAGGCAGCCGACGCCATAGAGAATCAAGGTACCCTTCGACTTCTCTCAAAGGTATCATTTATTTAATAGTATTTGCATATGTATTGTTAAGTATGTATTTGTGCTATGTATTATATGATTTCCATATACACTTGAGCATGGTTCAGAGAAATAGCTGAAAACCTGTAAGTTACGGAATATAAATTTATTGTAACCATTTTTCCATTTCTGTACTTTAATTTATATTGTTTTAATTCACTAAGAGCCAGAATGCTGCGCTCGATATGAATTCTTCATGTAATTCAATTATTGCGTGTAATTTTAATTGTAAATTGTGAAGCGCTCTGTCGGTTTGAATTACCTCTTTGTATGAACATTAATTTAACGTTGTATCTATTTTATTGCTTCATACGTCATGACTGTTAAATGGAACACATGTGAGACGATTATATTTTTTCTAAATCTAATTGTAAGCGACGCCAGGTCGAAAACTCTTTGATTCAGCGCATTTAACTGAGCCATGCCTAGTAGGACGTGTTAGGTTGAGAATTATATCCAAGCACGTTGCATCCACAGGTCGGTTCATGTTCACCCATGCCTCACCTGCATTAGCTTATTGGTATAAGCTGGTTGAATTCCACTCTGAGGGCCATGCCGCTAAAATTCCAGTTCCTAGCCACTAACAGGGGGACACCATTCCTTATGCACCACGTGCGTCGCTAAAGGGGGACTGAGGGAACGGACCGGCATGACTGAGTGTTGAGACCAAATTGATACAAGAATAGAGCTAAGTGCAAACCAAGTGTACAGATCTCAAAGGAACACTTTTCTGGCAATTTAGATTGACAAAAATCAGGCATATGCGCGTAAAGATAGAGTGAAAGACTATTCACGTTCGCATTCGATTTATTGTTAATTTGTTAAACTTTATTAAATCTTATTTTCTTTGTTAATACCTCTTAGTAGTTGATTCATATGCATGATAGACCAAAAGATTTCTTCTTAGATTAAATGGGGGCGAATGAGCAGGATGTTGAAATGAATGCATATTAATTTAGAGGGATTTAACGGTTTTTAATCTAGCTAAAGTTCGCAGTTTATTAGTTTGTAAATTTGTCGTCTGAACTACAAGACACACCTTTAATTAGTCAAATAATAAATTGAGCAACCAGTCTGCATAGAATATGAGAGAAAGAATTAATTATATTTAAAGTCTTTAATTATTCTAAGCAGGGTCTTTAAATAAATACTGGAAACGTAACAGTGAGTTAAAATGTTAAATCACTTTATATTCATTTTTTGGTGTAACAGTATTTTAATTTGAAGGCACGTTTAAATACAATTAAATTTAGATTATTAAATCAAAACAATCTAAAATATAAACAATCAACGTCCCCCCACATCATCGGGCCGCGGTAAAATTATCAAGCGTTGACCGGTCCGCGGCAATGAAAAGGTTGGGGACCACTGTTGTATGCCACTGTTCAAATTTATAGTTATTATAACTTACAGAAATGACGACCGTTTTGATCAATTAGTACTATATATTTCAACTTTATTATCGCCCACTAGTACAAGAACATTAGAACACTATCAATATTACGGTTAACACGGCTCATTTTTTTCTTTCAATCGGGAAAAAATTTCCAGAAGTGAAAAGAATCTGACGTATTGACATAAAATGAAACTAAATAAAAAGTTATCAATGAAATCCTGTTTTAAGCAGTCATATCACACTAAACATCTGTTGGTAGTGTTTTTAGGTGATATTTTAAAGAACACTTTATTCTACAGATTCCAGCCGTATGTATTAAACAAGAAAAGAGTTGTCGAACAATGCTCGTCAGACTGAAGTTTCTAAAAAAAAAAATACACTTAACCCTGATCGGGAATCGAACCACGATCCAAATGAGCCGTCACTTACTTCCACTTAACATATATTGTGACTTTCTTTCCTATGCGTGGCTTTTTTCTTGTGACTTTATTTCCCGTGAATTTTTTCCCCGCTCATCCACGAAACCATCCCAATCGTGGTTTAGTGATTTTTGTACTTAGTTCATCCGTCATACACTTTGCTCACTGGGAGAACCTCTCCTCAGGCAAACATGATCTCTTGATCGCAGGTGGAAAGGACTATCTATCTATCTATCTATCTATCTATCTATCTATCTATCTATCTATCTATCTATCTATCTATCTATCTATCTATCTATCCATGCATCCATCCTTCTCTCCAACCATCCATCCATCCATCCCTCTCTCCAACAATCCATCCATCCATCTGTCTGTTTTTATATTTGACAGTATATTGGTATGCCCGATGTTTAACTATTTGTCTTTTCATATGCAATTTCTCAGTCTTTCTCTATTACTTTTTGCTGCTTTCTGAGTGCAATAAAATATCCACTCTGCTTATGCGTATCAATGGCAAGATTGATGGAGACGTGTGATGTACCAATTCGCTTCTCTGTAAAATCAGCTTACATTAGAAAGAGACATTAAATTAAAAATAAATTCTAATGAAGAAAATACCTATATAAATCATTCTTTAATTACGTAATTTTATGTTTCTTACCACACATCTATCATAACAAAAACATGTTTTTAGTTTCGGTCTTATTAAATGTATTACAATAATCCAAGTGACCGGAAAGAGCCTAGTTTAAATTAACCTTTTCATTTGTTGGCTCAAAGTCAGAGTATGGGTGTGTGATTGGTTTTAATGGATGAATATCGAAACAAATACCTCGCAAATCACTCATAGTTTTTCGCTTTTGGTGAAAGCAACTTGAGGGTGAACTTTAACTTCCAACTATATACACATCATCGAGCTCAAGTTGTTCCCCTAATACAAAAGACTATGTGTAAGGAGCCGTGCACAACATGCCCCAACTTCATGCTACTGGACTATAAGGTATCAATTTAGAAACGAAATTTTCATTATCACCCTGGCTCTCGAAATCCAACACTTGGCGATGTGAATGTCCATGCATATTGAGTCAATTTCGAATTCTAAATATAATTCGTTGTTTATTAATTATCGATTTATTTATTAGTTAGTGGATGAACAGTGGTTTGTGATGTTGATTCAAAGAGTGTTTAGATTTTTCAGATATTTCTGTGCATCAAGTGCATCTTTTGTCCAAAATAATTGTTCGCTCCACGACAATAAAAACTTTTGGGGAAGTAAATGGTTTTCTCCAAGTCGTCCTGTAAGTGTAGTAAAGGAGAAATAACGAAGGGTTGGGAGGGGGGAGAGCTGCTCGTCGGATATTTGTCAGTGATTGTTGTGTACGCGTGGCACGCGCTAATCTGTCTGGATGCAGCTTAGGATTGGGAATACCCACTGAACACAGGTGGGAAATTGTTAGCGAGTATTCAGTGACTGAGTGCTGATCTTCAATCAACTTGAATCAAAACTTAAGGGAGGGATGTGAATATGTCTGAATTTTCCAGATAGAGCGATGACCACTCTGGAAGTGTTGAAATTGTGTGTGTGTGTGTGTGTGTGTGTGTGTGTGTGTGTGTGTGTGTGTGTGTGTGTGTGTGTGTGTGTGTGTGTGTGTGTACGTACTTGCGAAGATTCGGTTCTGCGGTACATTGCTTTATATGCAAGTTTGGCTCTGACGACTGTAAAAGTTACTGGAGTCCTTTCAAGTCTTCTATAAATGTTTCAAACTTGTTCTACCAAAATTGATCAGAGGTTCCCACTTTATACAGTTTATCAGCTATTAATTATTCACTATGTTAAATTTGTAACCAGAAAACATTGTTAGTTTGCCTTCACTCGTGCGTATAGTCCAGCTAATCAAACGTAGGCATGACATTTTAAGGAGTGTGGCATCTTGGAAGAGCAAAGAGCACTTACTTCGCGATCAATCGATTCACCGCACTCCCTCAAAGGACTATGTGCTCTGTGTACATAGAAGCCTACATAACTTTTTCTTGTTTTCAGTGTTTCAAGCCGTAAGTAAGAAGGAAATACGCAATGTAATAACCAAACTGAAACTGAAACAAATAAGCAAACTGAAACTTCTTAAAATCATGTGAAATATTGAAACTCGATTTGACAGTTATTTCAAAACTTTAATTAAACTAGTTTATTTGATTTTAGGAAAAATATTAAAAGTTTAAACTTGTTTCATATATCCTGAAATAATAAGAAAGCTTCAATTAATACATATTTCTATATGTGCCTTTGTATTTAGTAAGAAGTGGCAAGAGAATGACCTGCAGTTTATTAGTCATATGCTTGAATCATGAATCTATTTTTATTAATGCTATCATCCTTTTAGTTCATTCATATGTAATGCTTGTCTGTAAATGAGGTCGTGTGGTTTGCGTGGAATGTGTACACGTTAATAAAACAAACAGATAGAGAAAAATGAAAGAGAGTGAAAGAGAGTAGTAATTTACTAGATTATATTGTAATAATAATTCAGTGAATATACAAATGCGTTCATCATGACACAAATGCCATATTATCTTGCTAATCAGTATTGGCATACAGCTTAATTGTCGCCAAACATTTTTATCTATCTCTCTATTGATTTGACGTTAAATTGCTCCTAACAGTGAGTAAGCAGATGCATTTCGATACGTGAAGAAATTCATTTAAAAAATGTATAGTTTGTTTGTTTCCATTCTATTGGTTATTTTTTCTTTTTTAAGGAAGATTAAATCGGCAAACATTTTTTTGTTTCTAAAGTGAGTATGGAATTTTTTAATTAAAAAAAGTCAAGAGAATGACCTTACAATAATTTTAGATAACATTTTAACTTTATGCGCCCAATTATGAAAAAACAACATTGTCTTCTTCTGCTTTGGTTTACGGAGTGACCAATAATATTTTAAAGATATCAAACGTAATACTAATTTACACCATCTCTGTTTTAGAAAAATAAATATGGAAATACAGAATCTGAACACAGTGAAACACGACTAAAAAGAATAGAGTAAGCGATATCTTTTATACAAATAAAAGTGATCATTGCTTAGAGAAACCTCTTAAAGGATTCTAAAAGGAAATAAGCATTATTTAAATTTTTATTATGTTAATTAAGTAATTGATTTAATTAAAGAAAATAAAGGCACTCTGATAGGTTAATTATTTTGATTTGTTGATTCTGCTTAACAATATTATTATTTTTAAAATCATCCTGCTTTTATAGAAAGCAACGCTAGCGAATTGCGTATAACGTACTAGCTAGACTCGCTGAGATCCTACATTCAAACAAAGCGACAACCAGTACGAATAATATAAAAACAATCAGAAAGACGAGTATATATGGATAGGTAGATTGGTAACTAGTAAGATAAATAGATGGATAGAATTTGGATGTGAGAGTAGACAGTTCCATCGAAAGACAGATGCACGTACAGATCGACAGACAAATAGGCAGAAAGATAGATAGATAGACAAACAGACAGACAGACGGGTGGATGGATGGATAGAAAAGAAAAGGAAAGAAACAGATAGACGGGTGGACGGTCGGGCAGGCAGATAGAGAGGGGATTTTGACATTGATAGGAGACAAATATATAACGTTAATGATAAGAATAGATAGATAGATAGATAGATAGATAGATAGATAGATAGATAGATAGATAGATAGATAGATAGATAGATAGATAGATAGATAGATAGATAGATAGATAGATAGATAGATAGATAGCGTGGACTACTCGCTCTCAGAATTGGAATGCATTCATGCAGAGATTCATTCTGTTGTCGTATTTTTCCAACATCACTTTCACGCCTTGTGTACCACTTAAAATCCTTAGACAAAAGACGCTGGCTAAACAACCCTTCCTTGGTGTGAGTGAAATCAACTTTCAGTAAAGAAGAGACTTAGTGAGCTTGGAGGGAGGTTTCTCGCTGGCGGTACTTTGTATAACTTTGATGTACAGTTAGGCAATGCAGCTTGAAGAACAGCACGCCACGCGAATAATCCCCAATCGTCATTCCCCCCAGGCATGCTTTTGCATTCACTTACTGACAGGAACTACGCGTCCGTTCATAAACAACACGGACACCTTACTATAAACTAAGTCTTATATTCGTATACATCTGCATTTTCAAGTTTCATCAGTCAAATAAAATTATAATTCATTCATATTTTTAATAGTATAGTTCATTCGAAGTGAGCTTACTTCATGACATAATATACTCACAGTTACCAATCATAGTTATCAAACAAAAAAACCCTGCTTTTAAAATAAGTAAAGCAATGAGAGCCTTGTTTAAAACATACAATAAAATAGTACAGTATTTTCAAATACACTCAACAACATTAGCAAAACATACTTGGTAAATTTATGAGGTTTCTATTTCTGCATAATTAAGTTATTATGTGCTATTGAACACCTGAAGATTCTAAGATTTAAAACAATTTTCATTTACTTATGGTTACCATTATGCGTTTGCTAGGATGATTTATGAATGATTTTAGTGTTTGATATTTTGTTTCTGATAAAATATTCATGATTAAGGCGAATGTTCCAAACGACTCCTCAAAGAAAGTATGGCTCTATATTCAGAGTTTCTTGTCGGGCTAAACACAAATTTTGAACCGCTCTTATTATTGTCAATAATATCCATGGCTAAAAAATTTCTCTTTTACAAAACTCACATATAAAATTAATGTTCTACAGTGGTACGGTCGTGCTCCCACAGTTCAAATTAACTACACCGTTTCGCTTCTCTATTTATCAAGTCATTGTCTCTTAAAAGATGGTCTCACACTTAAAATGCTCATATAAACTTAATATCTGCATCTTTAGAATTAAAGTCGAGGCTTGTATATTAGTTTTTCATGGACATTTCTTTTTCAGCAATGAAATGGTGATGATGAAATAGTCTATTAAAAAGAGCTACTCAAATCGAGATATCTATACTACTAATAATGAAGTCGCAAATTTATACCAAATAGCTGCAGTAATATTATTTAGAGTTCGCTATGCCAGAATGTCACTTACAGAAAATCAGTAATAAAAATAACGTCATACGATCTAGTCCAATCTAAGGGTGAGCGGAAAAAGTCACAGGAAAAAAAGTCACGGGAAAAAAGGCGTGCGTGCGATTTGTATATCGTGTACATATAATAATTCATATTATAATTCACACATTTAATAATATATTTTATTCATACTCAGATATGTTGTTATGATTGTGTCCATAAACACGTATATTATAGACTGAATAACAGGAAATGGAAGTAAGTGATTGTGCAGAAATTAATAACCTCTCCCCCAAGAGTATCATGGTGTAATTCTCGTTCGGAGTAAAAGATGTTTTTATTTTGTTTGTGAGTGTGTGTGTGTGTGTGTGTGTGCGCGCGCGTGTGTGTGTATGTGTGTGTGTGTGTGCGCGCGCGTGTGTGTGTATGTGTGTGTGTGTGTGTTTGTTTGTAATTTTTTGTGGTGGGTGGGGTACAAGGATGTTGATCCGTCGGGAAGTTCTAAAGTTATATGAATTTCCACATTTCCTTATGACTCAGGAATTATTTCTCCTGCGATCCACCAGGTGTGTCCTTTTTCTGATTTGCAGTTATTTAAATATGAATTAAAAACTAACCCCTCCCTCTACCGTTAGCTAAGAGTGGCCCTTTGATCCCCTGACCGCTTCCTGTACCCTAGCCCATAGCTCAGTGTGAGTCTATCAGTTAGCTACAAGTGACCCTTGGATCCCTAACCATTTCCTGTGCCCTAGCCATGTGTGGTCAGTCTTGTATAACTCTAACATCCTGCTAATGTCTTGGAGTGGTTGGTCAGTCTTGTAATTTGTGTCTTGGTTGAATGATTTGAATGTGTATTTTGTGCTATTGTTCCTATACCCCTTGTGTATCTATATTTTACTATTTTAAATTTTTAATGTTTATGGAGTGATGCCGGGCTAAGTTTTGTTTTCGCCTGACACGCACTTTGGGCCGATTTGCGAAATTGGGTCATCATGATTACCGTATTGTTGCGCGCGCAGTTATGGACATACAATTATACACTTAACTTCTGGACGTAGTCCGTAGATTCCTCTTTCGAAATCATCCCTGAGAACGGAGCTGAGGAGTAAAATTACGAGGTTGTAAATTCATTATAATTATCTCAATGCAATAACTTTATTGCAACCATATATTGAATTTGATGGATTCAGATGGATTTTGTTGTTTAAAATATATTTCACACACAAAAAAATAGCAGGATTGATCATTGACTGATAAAAACGACTTTCTAATTAGGGTCAATAAATATTCTTTATGCATGAACTGATTAATATTGCTTTCTAAATCAGAGTAACTATTTCAGTTGTTTGATAGTGTCTTTTTATATTAAAAATATGTATAAAATTCTATTTACAGATATAAAGTCAAGCAAATAAAAAATTGAAAAAAAGAAATTTGGAGGGTCAGGTGCACGAATTTTATTATCTCAAGAGATATTGCGAATATCCGACTTTTTATTTTATATTCAGAGTCACAAATTATTTTGCTTCATGCCTACCAATTTTAGTCCTTTTCTAACAATTAGAGGAGTAGAATTACAGGTGACCACGGCCATCCGAACGAGCTAAAGCGGGAAATGGGCCATTTTAAGTAGTTTGAACCTAATTATTTCCGACATGGATTACTCTAAAAATACTCAATAAATACAGATCATAGGACCCGTGGTTGTGCATTAGGTACCTGAATTCAATGCATGTAGAGTAAAGCGTTCGTCAGATAAAAAGTCAAACGCTTCGAAAAATCAAGAAAACTCAATTTTTGCAGGAGGGTTGCAGGAACAGGTTTTTCTGTAGAGTTCTTTGGAATATCAGACTTTTTATTTTACATTCCGAGTCACAAAGGATTTAGTTTCATGCCTACCAATTTTAGTCCTTTTCTGACAATTAGTTTTGTAGAAATTCAGCTTTTGTCAAAATGTCGACTTCAGTTAGCGCCTTGCATTATTAGTAGGTAAAGTCGATTTTTTGAGACAAAGAAATTTTGGCGCCAAATCGCGTTTTCTACTAAAGTCGCTGAAATTTTGATAGATTTTGCAGGATAATACAGGAAGACTCGTGGCTTATTTTGAAACGATAATATTTCATATTTCTCGAAATATGAATTTTTTTGTGAAAATTTTATTTTTCTAATTATGCGCATTTCTCTTAAAGTACGAGGAATTTAATAAAACTAACTTCAGATTCGGGTTCAGCACACGCGGATACAGTTTATTTGTTCAAAGAGGTATTTGTAATATTGCGCCAATTTGTCAGAATTGACGTTTGGATATTTTCGCACCTTTGGCCGATTTGCAAAGTTTGGTCATCGTGATTACCCTATTGTGGTGCGCGCAGTTATAGACATACAATCATACACTTAACTTCTGGACGTAGCCCATAGATTCCTCTTTCGAAATCATCCCTGAGAACGGAGCTGAGGAGTAACATTACAGGTGACTGTGGCCATCCGAACGAGCCGAAGCGGGAAATGGGCCATTTTAAGTAGTTTGAACCTAATTATTTCCGACATGGATTACTCTAAAAATACTCAATAAATAGAAGTCATAAGACCCATGGTTGTGCATTAGGTACCTGAATTTAATGCATGTAGAGTAAAGCGTTCGTCAGATAAAAAGACGAACGCTTCGAAAAATCAAGAAAACTCAATTTTTGCAGAAGGGTTGCAGGAACGGGTTTTTCTGTAGAGTTCTTTGGAATATCAGACTTTTTATTTTACATTCCGAGTCACAAAGGATTTAGTTTCATGCCTACCAATTTTAGTCCTTTTCTGACAATTAGTTTTGTAGAAATTCAGCTTTTGTCAAAATGTCGACTTCAGTTAGCGCCTTGCATTATTAGTAGGTAAAGTCGATTTTTTGAGACAAAGAAATTTTGGCGCCAAATCGCGTTTTCTACTAAAGTCGCTGAAATTTTGATAGATTTTGCAGGATAATACAGGAAGACTCGTGGCTTATTTTGAAACGATAATATTTCATATTTCTCGAAATATGAATTTTTTTGTGAAAATTTTATTTTTCTAATTATGCGCATTTCTCTTAAAGTACGAGGAATTTAATAAAACTAACTTCAGATTCGGGTTCAGCACACGCGGATACAGTTTATTTGTTCAAAGAGGTATTTGTAATATTGCGCCAATTTGTCAGAATTGACGTTTGGATATTTTCGCACCTTTGGCCGATTTGCAAAGTTTGGTCATCGTGATTACCCTATTGTGGTGCGCGCAGTTATAGACATACAATCATACACTTAACTTCTGGACGTAGCCCATAGATTCCTCTTTCGAAATCATCCCTGAGAACGGAGCTGAGGAGTAACATTACAGGTGACTGTGGCCATCCGAACGAGCCGAAGCGGGAAATGGGCCATTTTAAGTAGTTTGAACCTAATTATTTCCGACATGGATTACTCTAAAAATACTCAATAAATAGAAGTCATAAGACCCATGGTTGTGCATTAGGTACCTGAATTTAATGCATGTAGAGTAAAGCGTTCGTCAGATAAAAAGACGAACGCTTCGAAAAATCAAGAAAACTCAATTTTTGCAGAAGGGTTGCAGGAACGGGTTTTTCTGTAGAGTTCTTTGGAATATCAGACTTTTTATTTTACATTCCGAGTCACAAAGGATTTAGTTTCATGCCTACCAATTTTAGTCCTTTTCTGACAATTAGTTTTGTAGAAATTCAGCTTTTGTCAAAATGTCGACTTCAGTTAGCGCCTTGCATTATTAGTAGGTAAAGTCGATTTTTTGAGACAAAGAAATTTTGGCGCCAAATCGCGTTTTCTACTAAAGTCGCTGAAATTTTGATAGATTTTGCAGGATAATACAGGAAGACTCGTGGCTTATTTTGAAACGATAATATTTCATATTTCTCGAAATATGATTTTTTTTGCGAAAATTTTATTTTTCTAATTATGCGGAATAGTACGAGGAATTTAATAAAACTAACTTCAGATTCGGGTTCAGCACACGCAGAAACATTTTATTTGTTCAAAGAGGTATTTGTAATATTGCTCCATTTTGTCAGAATCAGAATCAACAAAAGAAGACAATTAACCTATCAGAGTGCCTTAATATTCTTTAATTAAATCAATTACTTAATTAACATAATAAAAGTTTAAATAATGCTTATTTCCTTTTAGAACGCTTTAAGAGGTTTCTCTAAGCAATGATCACTTTTATTTGAATAAAAGATATCGCTTACTCTATTCTTTATAGTCGTGTTTCACTGATTTCAGATTCTGTATTTCCATATTTATTTTTCTATAACAGAGATGGTGTAAATTAGTATTACGTTTGATATCTTTAAAATATTATTGGTCACTCTGTAAACCAAAGCAGAAGAAGACAATGTAGTTTTTTTCATAATTGGGCGCATAAAGTTAAAATATTATACTAAAGTTATTGTAAGGTCATTCTCTTGCCATTTTTTATTAAATACAAAGACGACATTCCATACTCACTTTATAAACAAAAAAATGTTTGCTGATTTAATCTTCCTTAAGAAAAGAAAAAATAACCAATAGAATGGAAACAAACAAACTACACATTTAAATTTTTTTTTCTTCACGTATCGAAATGCATCTGCTTACTCAATGTTACGAGCAATTTAACGTCAAATCAATAGAGAGATAGATAAAAATGTTTGGCGAAAATTAAGCTGTATGCCAATACTGATTAGCAAGATAATATGTCATTTGTGTCTTTAAAAATGAACGCATTTGTGTATTCACTGAATTATTACAATATAATCTAGTAAATTACTACTCTGTTTCTCTCTATCTGTTTGTTTTATTAACGTGTACACATTCCACGCAAACCACACGACCTCATTTACAGACAAGCATTACATATGAATGAACTAAAAGGATGATAGCATTAATAAAAATAGATTCATGATTCAAGCATATGACTAATAAACAGCAGGTCATTCTCCTGCCACTTCTTCTTACTAAGTACAAAGGCACATATAGAAATGTTTATTAATTGAAGCTTTCTTATTATTTGATGATATATGAAACTAGTTTAAACTTTTAATATTTTTCCTAATATCAAATAAACTAGTTTAATTAAAGTTTTGAAATAACTGTCAAATCGAGTTTCAATATTTCACATGATTTTAAGTAAGTTTCAGTTTGCTTGTTTCAGTTTCAGTTTGGTTATTACATTGCGTATTTCCTTCTTACTTACGGCTTGAAACACTGAAAACAAGAAAAAGTTATGTAGGCTTCTATGTACACAGAGCACATAGTCCTTTGAGGGAGTGCGGTGAATCGATTGATCGCGAAGTAAGTGCTCTTTGCTCTTCCAAGATGCCACACTCCTTAAAATGTCATGCCTACGTTTGATTAGCTGGATTATACGCACGAGTGAAGGCAAACTAACGTTTTCTGGTTACAAATTTAACACAGTGAATAATTAATAGCTGATAAACTGTATAAAGTGGGAGCCTCTGATCAATTTTGGTAGAACAAGTTTGAAACATTTATAGAAGACTTGAAAGGACTCCAGCAACTTGCATATAAAGCAATTTACCGCAGAACTGAAACTTCGCAAGTACGTACACACACACACACACACACACACACACACACACACACACACACACACACACACACACACACACACACACACACATTTACCCTCAACGAGCGAGAATCGAACGAGGATCCTAATGAGCCATCGCTTACTTCCATTTACTGTTATTCACTCAATAATAAGCAAGCATACCGACTTACACTGAAAATTAATTAACTAAATGTATGTATTACAAAGCTTTTATACGGTATATAAAATACACTTGAATCACACACATTTTGAGCGAGCTGTTAACCTCCTTGCCTTTTCCTGCTTCACTTACTGTTAATAAGTATTATAACATATACACTCTGACACTTTTGACTTTATATTGTGAATTTATTTCCTGTAACTTTTTTCTTGTGATTTTATTTCCTATGACTTTTTTTTTTTCCTGTGACTTTTTTCCTGATATTTTCCCGCTCATTGCTCACCGTTGATTAGAAGCGACTCAATACACAACTCTCTTGTTTTAGGTTAGAGAAAAAATATGGTTAGGGAATTTTAGAGATAGTTTTGGTGTTTTTTTTTTAAGAGAAATGTTAGGGTTAGGATTAGCTGTAAATAAAAAAAACGAATATAAATTTTAGAATATATCTTTTATTCCTGATTTAGATTTTGTTTCTGTTAAATTTTGTGTTTTAATAACTTAAATATTGCAGTAAAAATAGCATCGAGTAACACTTTGCATCTAGATATATAACTTCTCTCCTTCGATATTACGTATAATGACCCCCTTGTTTTTAAACACGACAATTGTGTATGGAGCTGTTGGGTCTACCGTACACACCTTTGTGTACATAAATGTGTGCAGTGTTGATTTGATGGAAGTACGAAAGAATGCGTAGCCATTCACTAACACTGCTAAGAAGAAAAAAATGTTTGCACAACAATCGCCAGTCAGTAGTAAAGATAGGTACTGTTGTTCTCACGTGTACGAGTGTAGGCGAGGAGGAAGGATTAACTTTTGATATAAGCCGCCTGGCTGTTAGGAAGACGACAGGGGTCCGGGTGTTTGGAAAACCCACTATAAACCGTTAAGATACGAACAATAGGGATGGTCTCTTTGAGTTGACAAAAGAAAGCCCATTATCTCCACTACGACAGAGTTGAGGGAATTAGCTCTCCACGTGACAAAAGGGGCAGTGCAATTCGAATGAAAACTTTTAATTACTATTCGTGCAAAACTGACACAAGAAAGTTCGTAGCACCTATATGACAGTGCTAAATGTTGATAGTCAAATAATTTGGCTAAGAGAAAAAAGATAGAAAGGAGTATTCTATTTTTCTTTCATTTTTGTGCGAGTCAAAAACCACAAGGAGAAGTATTTTATTTATCTATAAAAATAAATCAATTTTCATTTCATTCACAATGCTCTATATCTTTTCTATTTCACTTTTAAACTACCAGTATAAATATTACTTTAAATACTACCACACAGTTTTGAATAACGTTATGGACTGCAAAAAATAGCACACATTGTCATTTCTTTTTGTAGTGAAATTAAATCTAACTATAGTTTCCACATAAGTTACTCTATTGCATCAGCTACTGTAAATACACAGTCTTGAGACTAATACAGTTATTGTTCATAGTTGTAAAGGATTTGAAGAAGTAAAGAAATATTCATTGCATCTCTGTACACAGTTGTGTTTCCAATCATCCTAAACTTGAACCGAATTGAAATTTTTCTTTTTACTTTTGGATGAAATAATACTTGCTGCGCACCCTTACTCTAAATTACATTTGAAATAAATATATATGTATATACATAAGTTATATTAATACAGTACTAGTTTTTGCAGCTAATTTAAAGAAAACATTTAGTTTTCATAAATGTATAAATCAATTATAGCATAGTGATCCATAGAGCAAATTAAAAAATATAAGATTTAAAAAGTTTCTTTGTGACCAGTAGAGATACAGCCACTTTAAAATGATAATTATTGTTTTAATTTCTCATGTAGGCATATATTATTAATAGCTCTCATGTATCTTTTAGTTTATCCAATGTGCATATGTAAGATTTGAAATGCTGAACTTGGCATTTTTGCTAGTGAATTTTGTTGTTTAGTGTGAAATTTTGTAATATACTATTATTATTATCAATTTCTTATAATCAATTCATATCTTAGAACTGACATTCTGGAACACTAAAATATATTCCAAATTAAATTATTATTTATTTGTATATTGCTGGATATCCTTTACATTAAAATACATTATATCTGTACCTCATCCCTCATTAAAGTCACTAGCCTAATAATAGTCTCATAATCCAATATGTGTCAGTTCTACTATTAAGAAAATATTTCATATGTATTTGCAACATTACATATTTTTAATAGTCTCATAATCCAATCTGAGTCAGTTCTATTATTAAGAAAATATTTCATATGTATTCACAAGATTAGTGATTTTTAATAGTGGATCAGTGAGTGAGAGTCTAAAGTGTTGTATACAACACAAGCTGAAAACATAATGGATTTGTCACTTTAGTGCTACTTTATTTGCTTCATACAATGCAACAATCTTATTATTTATGTTTTATTTTTTTTATTAGTGTATTTAACTATTAACTGAATAACTGAATATAAGGTAGTTGTCTTATTTCAGGTTATCTATTATATGTCTGGTAGTATGTTCTATTATTTTTTAACAACTTTCCTAATCCATGATCATTTTGTAGCTATATAAGCTGTATTAACTGTATATAATATTGCCCTGTAACTTTCAGTTATACATTATGAACATGTTAACTATCACTATCACTATTCAAACAGTTTTGTTAAATGGAAACAGTAAATATTCAGTTTTTCTATTGACATATCTTTCTTCAGTTTCTTGGACTTCAGTATTATTAATACTGTTAGAAATTATTATATTTACATAGCAGTAATAATCGCACTCCTGCTATAAACAAAGCAGAGTGTGTTTTTTCAAGACCTGGAAATATATAAGAGCTTAATAACTGAGTAGTGCATCTTACAAGCTGAATGATATTTACGTATCTATAATTTAGTATAATAATCAAATCCATCATTTCACAGTAAAATGAATGATGGAATGTATTATTATGGTGCAGAAATGGATTTACAACATACATCTATAAATTAGAGAGCTTAACAACTGAGTAGTGCATTTTACAAGCTGAATGATATTTATAAATTTATGACAATGTATAACAAGTCAAATCCATCAGTACACAGTTAAATGAATGGTGGAATGTATTATTATGATGCAGAAATTGATTTACAAACATGCATGTATAAATTAGAATTAATTACAAAGAAGTGGGATAGCTATTCTTGTTGGTAAGAACATATTATCTTGAAAGGAATTTTGAATATTACACAAGTCTCTCACAATCCTCCTTGGAAAAGTCAATATTTAATAAAAGTGTTGCATAGAAATTAATTATTTTTTCCAAATAAATACCAGTTGGGAGTGTATTTCAGAGGCAAGTAATATCCACTAGGAAAAATGTCATCTGCTGTAAACAAGATTTCAGAGTACCAAATGGGTCTGACTTAATGAAATCTGCAGTGTTAAAATTATACTAATATTAATATATTATGTATAAATCTGAAAAATATTTCAAAGTATCACATGGTTTAATTTTGTTTTGAATAGTAGTTTTACTTCTAGTGCTTTCACAATTCTTTAAATGGAAATAACTTGTATTACAAGAGTATTAATTAGATAGACATATAAAAAAATAAAAATAAATAGTTAATGTTACATTTAATTCTATTGTTCATATGATGTTGATTTATAAAATCTAATATATTTCCACAACTTATTTAATCAATAATTTTGCAAAATCTATATAGCTAATGGTGATTTCAAGAAAATAAACTCTGAAAATTATGCAAATAATCCTCTACTGATTTCTAAGCAGACTTTTTAATGTAACAGTTTATTCGTTTTTGGAAATACAATAATTGTTAAAATTTAAACCAAACAATTAATTTGCTCTTTGTTGTTTACATGCATAACTAATATAGGCTGTCATTGTACATTGAGATCGAGTTCAGAATAAAATACTTAAATAATGCTTCTTAAACTGTGTAGCTTTTTCCTTTGAGAAATTAAATATCATTATTAATATCAAATTTAAGTAAGCCTTTAGCCTTTATTTTAGTTTATAGTTTCTGTGCAACCTACTTACACTTACAGTACTAGACAATCGTAAGCCGCCATTTTGAAAAAAATCAGTTCTTCGATTGAGCGAGTTTAAGCAATATTCTAATCTTTAAACCACAAAAGCGGCATTCTATTTGTTTATAATAGATGTAAAAGTAATTTCTTGACCTAGAGAAAGGCCACTTGAATCGTTAGTTTAAACCAGTTTGTAGAAAATAAAAATATACATTTTGGGGCCTTAAACAGTGATACAGGAAAAGGGAAGCAATCCAATTTAACGTGTTCGAGTCGAGTTACAAAAAATATGTTTTAAAATTATTTTAAAGTGTATGGAGATTCTAATTTGATTATTATGACTTTAATATACACATTATATCAGCCGGTTTCAGTTTTACCTTTCCAGAGCATTCTTTTCACTTCCATATTGTGTTTAATTAGGTACGTAGTGTGACCATAAAATCGTTGTCAACAGGGTACTCTAACCTCACGCTTAATTAAATGTAGAAATAAACTGAATTTAGTAAAATTAATCAGTTATATCGATGAAAGACATTCTTTTCTAAACGATGACATTTAGGAAGTATATAGTATACACGCAAACTACATAGTTACAACCACTTTTTCAACGGTCTACATAACTCTGGATTTTAAGCATATCAATAATGCCCGAAGTATACAACCTTCAAAATCGCACCCGAATTTCGATGAAAACTCACAGGAAAAACTATTAAAATATGAAATTTAGTGGTTTATGTCAAAGATAATAACAACAAAGATAAAACTATGAGAGAAAAATGGCAAAATTAAGCTTTATTTATAAGAATGAACAATCTGAAACTTAGGCAGACCAAGAGGCGGTCTGCCTATTGCTGTAGGTCGACATAAGTCTGGTTTTTAAGCTTATTTGGTCCGCTTAAGTCTGGGAATAGGGTTATATATATATATATATATATATATATATATATATATAATAAATGATACCGACAGGATTATAACAATTCACTATGAATGTATCCAAACTAATTGTTAATAGAAATAAACCAAATTCAATAGACTAACACTAAAATATTTAAATAATTATTAAACTGTAAATATTTTTTTCTGCATTAAATATCACAGTATTGTAATGCTTACAATGAAAAAGTAATTAATCAATATTGCCAATATTGAACTTTATATATAGAAGAAGAAATTAATTAAGCAATGTGCGTTTCTCACAGTTACTTACTGCCTATAGTTATGTTTCATGGTAGAAATTCAGTCTCTTACCACGTTTATTTATGAAATAATCGATACTTTAAAAAAAAAAACAATCTGTTAATTTCATCAGTATACATACAAATTGAGTCGTCGTCTGATATGATAAAAACATTAAAATTACATCGTCGTCTGATATGATAAAAACATTATTCGCTCATGTTACATATGTATCTCGTCAGAGGAATACATTCATATAAACATATGTATGTATAAAATAGCGTTTACACACAAATAATCATAAGAAATAACAGAATCATTAATCAATAACATTTTAAATAAACACATTTCTATTTAACTCTCATTCAGTCTATATATACATACTATTTAACTCTCATTCAGTCTATATATACATACTATTTAACTCTCATTCAGTCTATATATACATACTGTTTCCCTCTCATTCAGTCTATATATACATACTATTTAACTCTCATTCAGTCTATATATACATACTATTTAACTCTCATTCAGTCTATATATACATACTATTTAACTCTCATTCAGTCTATATATACATACTATTTAACTCTCATTCAGTCTATATATACATACTATTTAACTCTCATTCAGTCTATATATACATACTGTTTAACTGGAGACAAAGGTTTCGTTTACAATTCACTGATCGAATGTTCTCGTTGGTTTGCAGGCGTGAATATCGATCTTTAGCGGTAACTTTTATATATAATTAGTCCCTACTTCTATCTAATTGGTCCCTACTTCTATCTACTTAGTCCCTACTTCTATCTAATTGGTCCCTACTTCTTTCTAATTGGTCCCTACTTCTATCTACTTAGTCCCTACTTCTATCTAATTAGTCCCTACTTCTATCTACTTCATACAACGGAACACGAGTACATGGCAATTTAGAGTCCTGTTTATTCCTGTTTATGACTCCCATCAGAGTAGCGGATGTTACAGAGTAATCCCCCATCACTTTCTTCACTTCTTCCAACTACCCCCTGAATGTATTTCCTATTTCTCAGGCTTAATGGTTGCGACAATAACAATAACACGGCTGCCTGCCTGACTAGGTAAAGCCTGTTACTTTGCCCTAACGGTCAACATTTAAATATACATACTACCTTAATAAGAATACAAGAATACAATGTTGCAAGTATATATACTACTATAATAAGAATACAAGAATACAATGTTGTAAGTATGCACGGTTGCTTGAGGCACCAACTCTCTCACCCTTGCCAGTGGCGCCACATACAGCATCTCCAACGGCAGCAACAACAACTATCAACATCGAGGCATTCCTCGGAAAAGGTACAACGATGTTGGAGGTCCCCCCTCTTCCACCACTAACAGCAACAACAGAACCATCGACATAAGCGAGGCCCCAACACAAAGAAAAGAAAAAGAGAAACAGAAAGCCTCAACACATCAGACAACAAGTACGTCAGAAAACACCTACAACAGCAGCGATAATAATATCAATGGTAGTACTACGAACAGCAGTATCCGGAGTTGGGATATTTCAGGCACCCCGATGTGGACATGATACAACTGCTGCTCGACCATCTTTAGTGGCAGCCAGAACATCTTTCCACATACCAACAGACACCGGGTAGAGCCACAACAGCGACAGGGGCGACAACACCACCAGTGAGGAGGACTGGGGTTTGAACATCCCGGGCGCACGTACAAACTAGGTATAGACTTGGTGTGTTACTAACCTGGGCTCTGTAAGACATCCCCTCCCACCCACCCTCTCACTTCAACAACGGGAGGACAACAACATACCCCACAAATTTAACCCACGGAATACCGGGCTAGAGTCCACGTTTGCCGGTCAGACATGTTTGCAACGGACGAGCGAACAATCACACTGCAAGATGCTATTAAAACATTCCTACTACAAAGATGATGTAGCTAACAGGCCGAACCAGCGTCTCTCCCTACCACTTCCTTCTCCCAGCGCGAAAGTCGGAAGCGCCACCCCACCCCACACTCGTACTTGAACAACACGACAATGCTAAAATAAATGCAACATTGACAAAAGAATAGATTGTAATTTGCCCTAGATATTTATTCCCTTACTATTTCCTTCTTTAAAAAAACAACCTGAACATTCATTGTAACTGTTCTGATTCCAAATTACAGTTAAAAGTAGATTAGACATTTTCTTAAAAATTAAGTATCGTAACATCTGAAATTTTCACTTTAAGTGAAATAACTCTTTTCAGATCGCAGTAGAATTACTCATTAGTTAAAAATATAATTTGTATAAATATAAATATTATCGGACATCCTCGTTTGTTTGTTTTTGTTTACTTCTTTCCTTATTAATTTGCATTATTTGTATTTTGCCTAATTTCGCAGTAGCAACGAATTCAAAATATTACATTTTATAGGAACATAATTATGCTCTGTCCATACAAGTATGCATGTCATTATAGAAATATAAATAGCAACACCGTATGAAATAATATGTAAGTCTGTTGAGACATTTATACAACACAACTTTTTGTGAATAGATATAATACTGTTAACCCGATACACAGATAAATCATCTCTTTTTGTTATTGTGTCTTTCGTACCTATAAATCAATTTGGATTTTTATTTTGCATACGTTTTATATTTAATGATACCATCCCTGCTGTTTATAATGTATAACAATATTGATATTCGATAACACCAACAAGACATATATTTCCTGTGTATTTATTGCACCCATAATGAAATATTTGCACTGGTTTGACAATTATAAACCACTGTATGCTAGTTTGCACTTGTTTAATAAATAAGGCACAAGAGTGGAGATTTCTTGACACTGTGTTAAAGACATTCACTTCTTAATAATAAACACAATTACACACGTGAAAGCGCACGAGAATGTACTCAACCACATATGAACACACAAACACCAAGGACACACACACACAGACACACACACACACAGACACACACACAGACACACACACAGACACACACACAGACACACACACAGACACACACACACAGACACACACACACACGCACACACACACATTGACCGACCAACATGTAGATATATAAACTGAATGACAGACAGATAGATTGGTAGATCGATCGATAAATAGATAGACAGACAGATAGATTGTAGATCGATCGATCGATAGATAGGTAGATAGATTGGTAGATCGATCGATCGATAGATAGATAGATAAATAGATAAATAAATATATAGATAGATACTCGAACTAGAATTCGAATAAATGATTCAAAACTTAGACCTTCGGCCTGATTAACAAAGAGTTAATTAACAAGGAACTAAATTGCTAAATTATTAATACAAACACTAATGCATGACAAATGATAATGACATAGGAGTTTTAAAATACAGCATACCTTCATTCAAATAGAAGCAGCATATCTGATACATTTAATTGACTTTAAGTTTAAGTAGCACGAGCAAACTACTCAATTTGAACCAAACAGCTTGTACGAACATTCTTAGCTGACACTGAGATTCATTGACTTTGTTGGTTGATTTTCTACAATTACTTTTATAATGCCAACACCAGTGCATGTATTGTTTTAGGTATTATGGTCTAAAGTCATTTATTTAAAGCATCTCAAAATATTACACGCAATATATCCTAGGGTATATTGACATAAGTCTATTATTCAGGAGTATGCTAACTCAGTTCAGACTTCATGTCATTGTTATTATTCTGACATAAAATAAAATAAACATAAAATTATGTTTATTCAAAATGTCCGCCTTAGTAGTTGTTCTTTCTTTTTTGTGTCGATAAGATGTTCAGAAATTTCGTGCTGTTTATATGTGACAATTCAAAGTTTAATTTCGCAAATAAATTAATTGCAAGAGATAATTAACTGCAAAAGTTACAAACAATTTTTACTGACAGCTAGTTTTAAACATGAAATATAAGGAATGAACCCCGAGACTGATGCTGTTCAACTGATAATGCCAGCTACTCTTATTAAACATGATACAGGAATTGGTTTATTTATTTTCTCAAGCAAAGAGCAGGAAAAGATTACTGCTGTAAGACCGATAATTCCTTTATCTTCCACTCAAATACGTGCAGACAGCCCACTGCAGACGAGAGTCCTTGAAAAGGATTTATTGTCATAGTTTCAATTGCATCCTTGTTTACACAAATATGCAAATGAACTGTTTAAAAGTATGTGCGATTATGTGAGCAATGGAAAACTGCGTTTGACTGCACTCGAATTAGATTCCTGTTGAAACTGCTCAGGGAAAGGCACGTTTGCTTTCCTTATGCGCCTTAAGAGCTTTCATTTGTAACCAAACGAACTATGTTTAGAGTTCATTGACTTGTATGAAAGTTAGTGTTTGTGACGTCAATACCACATAGTTAATGGTTATGGTTATTATTAATTAATTAATTAATCGACCACAACTAATTAATCACAACTAATTAATCGACCACAACTAATTAGCCACAACTAATTAATCGATCACAACTAATTACAAGTGATGAGAATCTTAATTTATGTTATTAATAATTCTCCAGCAGACACCACTCGTCTCTCTCACTTGGCGGATATGTAGGCACTGTAAACATTTTCTCTCTTCCACAACATTAAAGACAAACATTTACCATCACACTATATTTCCAAAGGTAGAAATCGTCTTTCTTTATAATAGTATGAATTAACTTTGCCTTCCTGCTTTTGTTTAGTTCTTTCCTTATTAAGGTTTCATTCTGAATCCTGTAATTTTCAAATTTTATTTCTTAATTTAAAATCCTAGAGCAAATAAAACTATCATAAATAATTATATTGGAATATTAATGCATTCTGAAAATCATATTTTTTTCTAGTATTCAAGAACACACTACAGGAGTCAGCGTTAGAGCTCATTAGCTTTCTTCAACACAATAAAGTTAATTACAACATTATCATAAAAGCAATAAAAGGAGTTCGTCTCTTGATGTATGAAATAAATAAATAATATACAAATTCTCTCTCTCCCCACACCTCTCTCTCTTAAAAAAAATGCCAATTTTTACAGATGTTTTATTTTATATACATAAGAAGCATTTTGAATGTACTATTATAGTAATCTGTTTTTTGTTTTACTGTGTGATATTTATTCACTATTATATGCTATTTTTTAAAATTAAAAATAAATAAGAGATATCTAATGTAATTTCGTTTAAATGCATTAAGGCCAATTTCTGTGAAAATGACTAAAATGTTTATAATTAAGTTGAGGAATGCTCTGGAAATGCCACAAAAAGTCCAAACATAAAAGACACAAACATAAACAGCTGCATATAAACACACAAACAAACCCAACATATACATGTATTTGACAGTTTAGAGATTTAAGGCTTGTTTTAATCATCATCAATTGGCAGCAGGAAGTTCCACATTATTTAAAATGTGTTTATGAAAGGAATTAATGCTTCCGTAATGAAGGCTTGATAACCGTGCATTTAGTCCGATGAGTGGTAGAAATGATAAAATGTCAAATGACGCCTTCGTCCAATCACATGCAAAGACCTACTGCTAATTAGTATGAATCCACATAAGTCCAATCAGTTTTTTTGGAGACTCTCATTTATGGGGAATAACTCCTATTGACGATTTTACAGACATGAAATGGATAACAAATGAAAGCAAACTCGTAGACAGACAGACAGGCAGATAGATATAGATAGATAGACATATGGATATGTATGTATGTATGTATGTAAATAGATAATGAGATGAATAGATAGATAGACAGATAGATGAATAAATTATATGCATACAATACATACATATATATACATACATATGTAAATAGATAATGAGATAAATAGATAGATAAACAGATAGATGAATAAATGTTCAGGTTATTTATGAATCTCATCCGGATCCCATTAATAAATAATAATAAAAAGAATAAGAGAGGAATAAAATGTAGATGTAAGAAATGAGTAGTAAATAAAATCTCAATGTAAATGCAAAAGAGAATCTAATAGGAGCATACACACACATATGACGTACCTATTGCATCACCTGTAAGACATAATGGATGTTTTCCTGGGTCAAAGACAAGCAAGTTAAACTGGAGAAAACAAATTAAAGTAAAATGTTTATTAGTCGTCAAATAATGGATAGATTAAATATTTCAGTACACACCAGTGTATATGTACGATAGTAATGTGTATTATTTTATGGAGTGTTTTATTCGTGTTTAAATTTGACAAACATACTTTAGTCATGTGTATTATTTTATGGAGTGTTTTATTCCTGTTTAAGAGAATAAAGTATGATGTTAATTTGACAAACATACTTTAGTCATGTGTATTATTTTATGGAGTGTTTTATTCCTGTTTAAGAGAATAAAGTATGATGTTAATTTGACAAACATACTTTAGTCATGTGTATTATTTTATGGATTGTTTTATTCGTGTTTAAGAGAATAAAGTATGATGTAAATTTGACAAACATACTTTAGTCATGTGTATTATTTTATGGAGTGTTTTATTCGTGTTTAAGAGAATAAAGTATGATGTAAATTTGACAAACATACTTTAGTCATGTGTATTATTTTATGGAGTGTTTTATTCGTGTTTAAGAGAATAAAGTATGATGTAAATTTGACAAACATACTACGGTAAAATTGCAATGCAATGTGCAAAGCATCACTCGGAAAGTAGTGCTCGAAATGAAATGCAAGAATTCAGGCGATTACTTATATCTGAAATAATAAGAAATACTACACCATACCTGTCAGCTGATTTGTAATAATTAGTTCGACAATCCAGCATCGATAATATTTTTATAGGAATGGAAATAACTTCAGAATTATAAATGTAAATTCATTATGCAAACTGCAAATCTAGCTCAAAGAAACACAAATTTAATTTACTTAGTTAACTAATGCAATTTATAATAACAGTAATTAGCGTTTCCACATTAACCTCTTTTAAACAATACCATTTTTTGTATATGAGTGTTTGTTTAGAGCTGTGTGATTGTTTGTACCGTGCTTGTTTGTAAAGTTTATGATTGCTTGTACGTGCGTGTTTGTAGAGTGTGTGATTGCTTGTACGTGCGTGTTTGTAGAGTGTGTGATTGCTTACACTAGTTGAAATGAGTGCAGCGAAATACGAGATATTTACTGACAAAAGGCAGCATGAAATACCCTTACAAGATTGCAAGAATGTTTACGCTACCACGATAGACCGTATTATCTTCAGTCTCCTGGATTTTCCCGAGGAAGTGAACGCATGATGAAAGAAAAAATGTAATTAAAATAAAATTTAGCACTGATATTGTCAGAGACTACGGATAGTTCTTAGTGTCAAATTGTAAAGATTGGAAACTTTCCTTGATTTGAGAGTTATATCTTTTAATTTCAATTATAAATTTAAAATTTGATGTTGTGTAAGAGCAATGTTGATAACATACCCACGACTCGGAATTTCCAGTTACCTAAGGCGACGGAACGAAAATTACAATATAAGGTGCCATCTATAGCATGTGTCTACTACACGGCAATAATGCTAAATCTAGCTTATAAGATGAAGAAAAGGAAGAAAAGAGAGACGGAAGAGGATAAAAAAGGGAGAGAGAAAGATATTCTAAAAGGTTTTTATAAACTTCGCCATATATGCTAAAATATAAATTCAATCTTCAAAATATTACCGACATAATCATGAAATAGAAAGACATTGAGAAACATGCTTACACGTGTTCATTTGGTTAAGCGCAATTTCAAATCTATTAACAATATTTGTATTATTGAAAACCAGAGATGAATAATTTTGTATTAAAAATCAATAAGAAACTGTCAAGAAACGAGTTCTACATTTTCGAATAAATCTACTTTTAAATATATTTTGTGAAACTATCATTACTATCATTGCAACGCGAATTCAATAAACAACGTACTATCATTGCAACGCGAATTCAATAAACAACGTACTATCATTGCAAGGCGAATTCAATAAACAACGTACTATCATTACAACGCGAATTCAATAAACAACGTACTATCATTGCAACGCGAATTCAATAAACAACGTACTATCATTACAACGCGAATTCAATAAACAACCTACTATCATTGCAACGCGAATTCAATAAACAACGTACTATCATTACAACGCGAATTCAATAAACAACGTACTATCATTACAACGCGAATTCAATAAACAACGTACTATCATTACAACGCGAATTCAATAAACAACGTACTATCATTACAACGCGAATTCAATAAACAACGTACTATCATTGCAACGCGAATTCAATAAACAACGTACTATCATTGCAACGCGAATTCAATAAACAACGTACTATCATTACAACGCAAAGAATGCTGAGAATGGAAGCAAACATTTATGAAACAGAGATGCACCCTCGAAAATGACGCCTTCAACTCAAAATGACACCTCTACAAATGCAACAAAGGCCGCTTTTACAGTTGCATATAAATAAATAACTCACTACAAACAAGGAACTTCCTGATCCTCATCTCACCTGTCAAGCTTTACACGTCACTGAAAATCATGCTTTACAGATCACTCAAAATCAAACTTTACAGGTCACTCAAAATCATGTTTTACAGGTCACTCAATCATGCTTTACAGGTCATTCAAAATCATGCTTTACAGGTCACACAAAATCATGTTTTACATTTACCCAAAATCATGCTTTACAGGTCACTCAAAATCATGCTTTACAGGTCCTTCAAAATCATCCTTTACAGGTCATTCAAAATCATGCTTTACAGGTCCTTCAAAATCATCCTTTACAGGTAACTCAAAATCATGCTTTACAGGTCCTTCAAAATCATCCTTTACAGGTAACTCAAAATCATGCTTTACAGGTCCTTCAAAATCATCCTTTACAGGTAACTCAAAATCATGCTTTACAGGTCCTTCAAAATCATCCTTTACAGGTAACTCAAAATCATGCTTTACAGGTCCTTCAAAATCATCCTTTACAGGTAACTCAAAATCATGCTAGAATCTCTTAAAGGGATCTACATCAACGACAAAGTAACCACAGTGGAAGGAAAGGCACCTAAAGTGATGCAGGTTTTTGGACGCTGTTCGACGGATGATGACCCATCAGAAATCTCCGACTTAGGTCTATGACGGAAATAATACGGAAGCATATAACACCTACTACCCTGATGAACAAACGGACCCAACTAACAACACAGTCACGGACAGCTACAACACAGACACGCCAACAGAATCACCAACAGACGTCAACAACCACGCAAACGGACAGCACACACGAAATCAAACGAAACACAGACCACGATAAAACAAAAAGAAATTGAGCAATACTAAACGGAAAAATCATCCATTCTACAAGGAAAAACAGACACCAGTTACTAAAAAGAAAATACTATAACGCCGACATCCGCCACAACGAATCAACATAGAGAAACGACCATCATAGTCCATAAACGTCGACAAATTATTTCTATATTATATTTAAACAGTAAAAGTATTCAGTTATTTGGCAGGCTAAACTAACTAGATCTACATTCTACAAATAAACCTTTTTGCTAAGCATTCAAATATTATATATATAAATATATCGTCTGCTTCCATTGAAATTGATTTTCAAACCTTGTTGTCAATGCGTCCGAAGGTATCCTCCAGAATATCTTTCACTTTCTTTTGCATCGGAATCTAATTGATGAGTTAATATTTTTTTTTAAAAAACCCAATAGATTCGAGGTTTCTCGATAATTTCAGTATCGCTTGCACTTTCGTCGTGTTTCAAATCACTTGATATATAAGCTTATGCGTTTCCGAAGACGCTCGAAACCTGATGTTCGGCAAAGTCCGCTAAGAAAATTATATTTCAATTCACTATCTGCTCATTTTTCATTCATAACAGATCGACTAGGTTTTATCGAAATATTTTTTATTCTATAATTTTATTCTATAATAATAATAATTGAAATCATGTTTGGAAGCAATTCTAACCCTTCAAATACCCCACTTAGCTATGTATAGAGTTCAGTGAATTACCTCGGGCATGGCCGACGAGATACTGACATGGACGGCTGAATGGAATGGTAGGATAGGGGAGCATAGGACGTATTGCCAGCAAGTAATGGAGGCAAATTAGGTTAGGATAGTTTTAAAACCAAGTAAAGAAAGAGTGCATAAAGTGGGCATAGAGACGAAGGGATATGCATGGAGTAGATGAAGAATTTTTATTAGATACATGTGTAAGTTTGAGTTAGGAAGCATACTTATTCAGTTGTTTTCTAAATGATGTTTTTTGGACTTCTGTGCATTTTATGTATTGTGTGCTGTGCAGCAGACTTTGTTGTGATTTGGATTTACTGTTTTGATTTATTTTGAGTGTTCCTCATGATCAATCACATAATTCATTATCACCATTACCACATTCATTATTATTCATTATCATCTGCTGCGAGCAAGATAAAACTAATGCCACAATCATCTATCTCAAGACCCTTTCCACACTTAATTAAAAAAACAAGCCTTTACTAAATAACAATAACGAGGGTAAGATCGCATATGTGTAAGCACTTAACAGTCATTTCCAGTATATGTGTTTGCCTCTAAATGACGTCACGTTCATCCCATTTAGACGAATTTACAGACACTAGGAAAGGTTGGACAAAACCTTTACACTTGCTCATGTTAACTACACATAGTACATGTAAATTGCATATGAATAGAGATGTGCATAATACAAGCTGCAAAATTAAGGACAGATTAGTTTCTAATAAACAATTAGGAGAACCACGAGACTGACCTTTTGCTGGCGGTAACAGAACTGTAGAATTCGGTTTCCCATAGAGTCCACCATTTTACAATTTCGTACAATTTGGGTAATTTTACTATAAACGTTTGCTGCTGTAGATGTCTAGAGTGGGTCCCAAGGCAATCTAAATATACTTTCCTTTTCTCTCACTATTTACATTTCCTAACATCTGTTATCCAGATTTTCATGTCTACGAATGGCAAACTCTATATCTGGATCTAACGTCCATAGGCCAGGGCCGCAACCCACTCTTATGGACAGTTATGTATTTGGTCTTCTTGCAGCAGACAAAGCTGTGAAAGTTAGACTGAACTTTGTAAAATCAAGCGTTGGGAAAATCCAAGGCCGAGCTAATTAAAATGTTAGTTGTTAAAATACTACATGTTTAAATTCACTATTTTAATAATGATTTAAAGTAATAAAGTTCATAATATTATTATTACTCAAGTTATTGTAATCAAAGTTTAAATTATTATTATGAGTAAAGAAATATATATTTTTTTTATAAATTTAATAATATCACGAGGTGAACGCAAAACTTGTAAAGTGTGTTGCAGAGCGTGTAAGCGTAAAGGAGTATGCTATAACCCTACTTTTGATGTACCGAAGTTCTAAGTACATCAGTCCAGTGAAGGTAACAGAACCATTGTGATTATGTTCTGCTAAAAAAATCTAAGGGCGGAGAAAGCGCCAGGTTGGTTGAGAGAAAACACTCATCAGTATTTTCTATGCATAAGGCGGAAACACGTGCGGTCACGCGGATATTTTGACACTGTGACGTCATTGCAAAGGCCAGTGAAAGACTGTGGAGGCTGTAATTAATTCAGGATATGTGAAGTTACAATAACCTACTCCTAATAACTCAATTTCTGTTCTCTGACAGGACTAACCTGCAATTTGTATTGACTATCAATGAACTGTAACTATATATATTATTATAGAAATGAAGTAAGAGACTGTGTAAACTATAATTATCTGAATGTGGGTTCGTGGAATATTGATGTCAAAATATATATTTCATTGTAATCGTCATTTGTATATTTGATTTTCTTTTAATAAATTTATTGTTAAATTTCTTACGCATATTGATATTGACAGTCTTGTGTTGGAGAAGAAAGTGGGTGGATGGGGGCTAGCTAAATATAGATTAATGTTGGCCTTGTCTTCTTAGTAAGAAGTTTTCCACCTCAGAAACTTTGTGTAACGTTTTTGTTGTAGAATTGGGAAAACGTTTACAACGCCAAAATATCCGCCAAGCGAGAGACGAGTGGTGCCTGTTGGAGAATCATTAATAAAATAAAAATAATATTTTCATCACTTGAAATTAGTTATAAAAGATTAATAAAAAATAATAATTATCTTCATTAACTAAGTGGTGCACGATCAATAGATAAATAGAGAGACAGACAGACAGGAAGATAGGCAGGCAGACAGACAGACATACCTACATGCATACATACATACATACATACAGACATAAGACAGACAGACAGATAGATAGTTAGATAGATAGATAGGTAGATAGATAGGTAGATAGATAGATATATAGACAGACTGACAGACAGATACATAGATAGATAGATAGGTAGATAGGTAGGTTGGTAGATAGATAGATCGATAGATAGATAGGTAGGTAGGTAGATAGATAGATAGATAGATAGATAGATAGATAGATAGATAGATAGATAGATAGATAGATAGATAGATAGATAGATAGATAGATAGATAGATAGATAGATAGATAGATAGATAGATAGATGTCCCTAATTGTAAAGATGATGATTCACTCAGTTGCCGGGCCGCCGAGAGAGTTCAGCCCCGGTACAAAGATGTGTGGGCCTTATACAAAGTTCATCACACATGTATTTTTTTCATAGGTTATATCAAACAAGGCTGCCAGGCGGTTTTCCTATATACACACACAGTATGAAGTATATATCCAATATTGTTTTTCTTTTTAAAAATTTGGTTTTGTAAACAGTTTTTAAAAAATTCCCTTTCATAGGCTCCCTTTGAGCTCCGTGGGTCCCGGAACAATGTACCGGCTGCACACACACCCTCTCCTCAGGCCTGCCCAGTGGTCATCACCCATATGCTGTAGCTGAAATTTTGCGCCTTTTATCATTTACTGCTGTTTGCATTTGATTAATTAAGTGTTCATTAGTGGATATCTGCTGAGAAACTTACCTGATGAAATGAAGCATGTACCCATTAAATTTTAATTGGACTTAAAGTATCATTAACGGTTACTGGATTGTCATTTTGTTTTACTCATATTCTTTATTCATTCTTATCAATATCTAGTAGATTACATTTTCTAATTAAGTTATACTTCATTATTCTGTATTAAATTTCCGTATGATTTTCGAGTGTTAAAACATGTTGTCACTTGTTCATATTCTAAAGATTAAAGTTGGTGTTTTCTACTTTCATTCATCAAATTAATTTGTGATTTTCCTATTTAGTTAATATTCTTCTACATTTTCTTTCCTGACTGCAAAATTGTTGTTTAAATGTCTTTTACAGGCTTCTTTTATTTTATGCATATTAAATTTTCTATAAAGTATAGTTATTATTTTAAGTTTATATTTCATTACGTTCTGAATATATATTTTATCTATCATAAATGATACTATTTGTCATGAAATGGAGAATTCATTTAATGAATTAAATGTTTGTGTATTGATGACTTACAGTTATTATTTGAATAATGAAACTTGAGCAATAAGAACTGTATGAATATAAATTTGTTTTGTATATTATTACCTATGTTGAATTATGAATGGAAAGTATACTTCCGGGTAGTGAGTGCATATTTTAAACGGCACAGTATTCATGGCAGGTGTTAACTGGGATTAAGATTAGACGTCGAGCTTGTACAAAGAGTTTACGTTTGGTCTGGAAGGGCAGTGAGGGGTGAACAGGAAACAACCAAGTGATAAAGAGTTTAGACTAGTTTGAGAGTCTTCATGTGTCCAGCTGTTTGTTCGTCAAGGTCATAGGAAGCGTGGTTGAAATTCGCTATATGTAGCTGATTAATTAGGTGATCAAGTGAGATGCATAGCTAAAACCAAAATTGCTGCTGACGAACCAAGAAACTTTATTTTGCACAAAATGGAGCTGAGAGAAGGTCTTAGTAGCGTGTGTGCCTTCAGCTTTTGAGAAAAGAATTGAAGAAGTTGAAGGTGAAGGTGAAGTTAGAGTTGAAGATGAAGTTGAAGTTGAAGTTAAAGTTCAAGGTGAAGCTGAAGGTGAATGTTAAGGTGAAGTAGGAGTTAAAGTTGAAGGTGAAGGTGAAGATGAAGTTGAACATGGTTGGAGTTGGAGTTGAAGTTGGAGTTTAAGTTTAAGTTTAAGTTAGAGTTGGAGTTGAAGCTGAAGAAGAAGGTGAAGTTAGAGTTAAAGGTGAGGTTGAATCTGAATCTGAAGTTGAAGGTGAAATCCTTTTGGTAAGGTAAACTGAGCATGTTTGAGAGAGTGAAACTTACGATTTAAATTTTTCTTTTTCTTTCTGATTTGCATGAATGAACGTAAAGTATTATATTCCACCCTTGTCTTCTAATGATGACGAGTATTTCAGAGATCAGTTAGAGTTAATAAGATAATATTAGAGAAATGTTAGGAGAAAACCTCGGTATGTTTCCTGGATCTTTATGTTCGGTACTATTCGTATATCTGTATATAAGCAGTTGCCGTTACAAGTTGCTTGAAATATACGTTAGGACCAGACCACCCACTTAACATGATTGAAACCATCTCTGCGCTAGCGCGTGTGAACTAGAGGCTAATCGGCGTGATGTTGCATATGTAATGGTGAATGGTACTAAACCATCACAAGTACATTTGAGAAGGAAGTGCATAGAGTATTCTGAGTGATTGTTTGTCTGTGATTAATAAGGCTTGTGCGGTGAAATGAGAGCATTCAGAACTGAAGCATTAGCTGGGTCATTATTAGGTCACACCAATTTGTGCTTAATTGTAAAAAAAAAGTCTTTACGTCTTTATCTGTAAGTATAATGTACTTTTTCCCGTTTGAGACATGTTAATATTTCGGTTTGGATTAGTGGTAGTGTATTGTTAACTGTAAATATTAGGTCTCTTTATGTGGCAGTGTATTGTTTAACTGTAAATGTTGAGTCTCTTTATGTGGTAAGGTATTGTTAACTGTAAATGTTGAGTCTCTTTATGTGGTAGTGTATTATTAGCTATAACCATGATATCTCTTTTCGAGTTTGTATATTGTAAACTGTAACTTAATGTCTCCGTTCGCCTTAGTACATTGTAAACTACAAATGTAGTGTCTCTTTATGTGTTTGTGAATTGTTAAGCGTAAGTGTAGTGTCAATTTATGTGTTTGTGAATCGTTAAGTGTAAGCGAAGTGTCACATTTTGTGTTTGTGAATTGTTAAGTGTAAGTGTAGTGTCACTTTATGTGTTTGTGAATTGTTAAGTGCAAGTGTAGTGTCACTTTATGTGTTTGTGAATTATTAAGTGTAACTGTAGTGTCACTTTATGTGATTGTGAATTGTTAAGTGTAAGTGTAGTGTCACTTTATGTGTTTGTGAATTGTTAAGTGTAAGTGTAGTTTTTCTTGTTAGTGCATTTCTACAATAACTGTAGTGTAGCATCTTGTTAGAACGCTCACCAGGTAATGTAGCATAATTGTTTGTATTGTTCTATATGTCACCGTTTTACTGGGTGGAGCGCGACTAGTTTGAGACAGACAATCAGTAAAACATAAACAAGAGCGACAATACAGTATAAGAAACATCAGTAGTAGCACGTGATTGTATTATAACAAAACTAGTCGATTCTAGGCTAAAAATGTTTACATTTAAAAATGTCTATTAATTAATTAAAAAAATAAATATATAGTTCGTTAATGATAGTCATCCTGTTTTTAAATATGCTTTGTTCAAGAGTAAAAAAGAAATATTTTCAGTAAATCTTCATTCGTGTTCACCAATATTAAAATATAAATAGATGTGTCATTGTCCAAGGAACACATAATGATTGTCATTGTTCATGCAAGATATACGAAATATCTATTGTTTCGAGCATTTTCGATTTCTTTCAGTTTCATTCTCACAGTCGGAATTAAAGTTCACGAGCATTCTTCATTTCAATTCTTCCCCAATATGGGCAATTGTCTCTCTGTATATATGCACAGTCACAACTTGCATTTGTTCACTAAATTCTAAAAACGTTCTGCATTTAGAAAACTATGAACTACGTCAACGAACGAGATCTAATGAAGACTGCATTTTAGTAAGTACTCCTATGTTACTGTAACTTTCGTTAATTTTAGTAAGTACTCCTATGTTACTGTAACTTTCGTTAATCGAAAAACGTTTGTTACATTTTAGTAAGTACTCCTATGTTACTGTAACTTTCGTTAATCGAAAAACGTTTGTTACATTTTAGTAAGTACTCCTATGTTACTGTAACTTTCGTTAATCGAAAAACGTTTGTTACATTTTAGTAAGTACTCCTATGTTACTGTAACTTTCGTTAATCGAAAAACGTTTGTTACATTTTGAATCTAGATGACATTATTTGGAACTAAACGAAAATGTTCCTATAGCTAGTTTTGTCGTCCTCGCAGATTGAAAGCGTAAATACCATTGCAATTTTACACATACACTCACACACACACACACACACACACACACGCGATGCCATCTTAATACTCCAATTTTCTCAGAAGGTTAGTAAGGTTAACTGTAGATTTCCTCGATGTTTAAGAGAGATGAAGAAAGGGAAGGAGGGAGAGAGAGTAAGGGAGAGACGCACTGAATCAGACGGTAGGAAGTTATAAAGGATGCATTAAAGAGACCGGAATTTCAGATCAAAATGTATGCTCATTGCAGTGTGAAGAAGAGCGTTTAGAATGAGAGCGAAATTTAAATAAATATGGCAATATCTGCCAACTAGGAATGAAGATAGCATTTCATGAATCCGGCCATCTCTAAGGAATCTTATCCAATGACTGCACTGTGTCTTGCACCGTGACGTGCACGGCGACCGCACTGTGACTTGCACTGTGTTAGTGCGTGTACATTTACAACGTCATCGCATTTAAATGAAAAGAATGCATTTGAACTTCAGAGCCACGACTGTCCGAAATATATTTATTATCTGTGTTCTTTGTGTGCGGCAAGCCTCAACTTATCTTTCTAATCAAGAGATAGAGTCGAATGTTACGATTTATCAATGGAACAAATTGATTTTGCAAAATATCAGTACTTATCCAACAAATACTAAAGTGAAAACATCAAGTAATTATCTAAACGATAGCGATCCAATGTATGTATCTTATAACACTTTACACACTAACTATGCAGTGAGCAACACTGAGTTTCGTAACCAGCCTAGCGACAAGGAGCAAGCCACAAGTGATCCATTAAGAAACAAAGACAGTCCACCTGTAATTAGTTACATTTTACACGCTAACAAAACAGGATTTCCAAAGCAGACTAGGAGCAAGGAGCATGTCAAAAGTGATCAGTCAGGTTTTAGTGACGTGGATGTTTTCAGTCAGGATTTTCCGTCTATTACGGCCCAAATGCTCAAAACTCATGTCATGAGTGGATTTCCGCGTCATCAATCTTCTCCTAATGATGGGATGTTTGACCCGACATGCCCTAGTTTGTGCAAGTGTAACAACACTTCTGCAGATTGTTCCAGACATTACGGAAAGCTGACGTACATCCCCTTACTTCCCAAGTCCATTACGTTCCTGAAATTTCTATTTAATAACCTGACCGCCATTTATAATGAGACGTTTTTTTCAAATGTTACTCAGTTATATGGTTTGGATCTTAGTTATAATGGGCTCTGGTTTATAGGCAGTGGTGTTTTTCATTTGTTGAAACGATTGCAAAGTATCACTCTCAACTATAATAACATTTCCGACATGGGTTTGGAGCAAGTTCTTTCTATTCGTACCCTGAAGAACCTCGGCCTAACAGCAGCAAATCTAGGACCTTCAGCAAACGACATTTTGTATCGGCATCCATTGCCTGGCCTTCAAGAAATCTATTTGCATGAAAATAATTTTAAAGTACTGAACTTTACAGTATTTGCTTTATTTACTAAACTGAAACGAATAGCCCTAGGTGCGTGTCGTATTTCTGACATAGTTTCAAAAGCTATGCCCTCTCTCCAGATACTGAATCTCCACAACAACGACATAGCAACATTTCCAGAAACATGTCGAAACGGCGCGTCTCTTTTCATGAACTTAAATTATCTAAATTTAGATGCCAACGACTTGGAAACAATTCCTGATCTGTGCCTGCCTAAGTTGCAAGAACTACATCTGTCGTACAACAGATTCCAAACGTTTTCGCCCTTTATGTTTAATGGTACTCGCTTTCCAAAGCTTATCAAACTGATGTTATTAGGTATGCAAGGAAGTGCATTATACGTAACTATTGCGAAAAACGCATTTTCCAACCCAACGATTGAGGTAATAAGTTTAAGTAACAGCCTGCTTTCCTTCTCTGACGATAACATAGTTCACCCGGATTCCTTTGCAAACTGTTCATCATTGCATGAGATTCAACTTGACAACAACATGTTTACAGACGTCAGCGACCTAAAATTTCACCGTCTCTTTGGTAGTCTCCCCACTCTTCGAAAACTGTTCATTGGTTATAGTTATATAACTAGAATATCTCAGAATACTTTCAACTGTCTGCCTTTCATTCAAGAACTCTATTTGTACGGAAACGCATTGGTTACCATTCCAGACGGTGCTTTCGATCACGTAACATACATGACCGTTTTACATTTGGGAGAAAACAAATTAACGGTCATAAAAGAGACAACTTTCAGTGATATAACTCGCCAAAGACTTCGACAGCTTGACTTAAGCAAAAACCCGTTTGTATGTTCCTGTGACATCCTATGGTTCCGTGGATGGTTTGTATCCAATAGGTCATTGTTTTACAATGCTGGTGCTGGATACAATTGTAATAATTTCCCAAACATGAGCCTGGCTGCATTCTCCTTGCCGGATCAGGCGTGCTTACTGAGTAGGGATGCCCTTACTCTCACGGTTGTCAGTATTTGCTTAATTCTCATCGCTCTGACCGTCACTGCTATGTTCTACCGTTTGCGCTGCCACATCCGTCTGCTGCCGTACGAAGCTTTCCGAGGTCGTTCTAGTGAGCGACGGAGGCACTATTTACTGTCCGGTAATTTCCAGTATGATATCTTCGTATCCTACGCCGCTGAAGATAGCCACTGGGTTCATGAGCACTTGATGCCGGAATTGGAAACGCAGCGTGGGCTGCGATTGTGTATCCACGAGCGTGATTTCGTTATTGGAGGCAACATCGTAGACAACATCGTAGATAACCTCGTGAAAAGCAAGAAAGTCATGTTGATTTTCTCCACCCACTTTGCTCGTAGCCAGTGGTGCCAGTTTGAACTCTCCCTGTGTCGTCAGTACGTGATGGACCATGACGACATCCTAGTGGTAGTATGTCTGGAAAACCTGTCAGATCGAGTCATGAGTGGAACTATGCTAGCTGTTCTGAAAGTAACCACGTATGTCCTATGGGAGGACAATGCTGTCGCTAGAGCCTCGTTTTGGGATCGATTACGAATTGCTTTTCAAGAAATCATGTCGTAACCATTGTTTAAAACATACAACAAAAGGTCAGAGTGACATTCAGTGTCGGTTTCAAGAATTAAAATTTCGAATATAATTTTTTCAAATATATGCTTCATAAAGTTATGTAATTTCCTGTTCTCGTAAAATATAATACAGTTTTAGATATAATTTCGTAAAGGCCTGGTTAACAGATTAAATTAATCAAAATCATGCGTCAACATCCACTACGAACTGCAAGTCAATTTCATTATTCTGCTTACCCAGTATTTCAAACTTTCGCTAGAGAAAGATTTCTTAATAATAACCTAATCACAACATTTATTTTAAAACATTACTTACTGAATCGTTATTTACAAACATTTTGTATTACGACAGACATTATTTTCTGTTACAATATATATATTCACATAAATTGCATTAGTCGTGTTTTATGCTAATTATTTCAATATCTTTTATAACATTGCAGTAATGTTATGAATATATTTGAATGCAGAAATAACTATGTTAAAATTATTTCCAGTTTTGGTAAAAAGAATCGTTTGGTGATATCGGATGTCACGTTCGATCTTTCAGTCTGTACAAACTAAAACAAGAATCGGGTTAGAGATTTGCACATTGTCTTTGCCTGTGTAATGTTTACAAAGATGTTACATCGTGAAACGTATTAGCTTTGACATTTTTGAGGATGAACTTTAATTAAATATGTTTTTTTTGACAAGCAGCAAATACATTCCATGTAAACATTAAAAATACAATGCTGAAGAATCACACTAAATGTAAACAGTTATTAAATAATTAGTAAACAATTAATAAAGTGTTTATAGGAAGAGTGTAATGTTTCATTGCTAGTCAATGAAAGCAGTCATCGTAAGGATATTTTGTAAAAGTTATCCACAAATTGCAGATATCCATATAGGTGTGCTTGTTATTTTAAAATCAAATTATCTTATACAGAATGCATGTTGTGTATGGTCTTTACAGTCTAAGTTAATGAAGCTTATATGTCTGCTTGATATTTAAAATCAAATTATCTTATACTGAATGCATGTTGTGTATGGTCTTTACAGTCTAAGTTAATGAAGCTTATTTGTCTGCTTGATATTTAAAATCGAATTTTCCTGTACAGAATACATAGTATATATATAGTGCTTACAGTCTATGTTAATAAAGGTTATTTGCTTGATATCTTAATATATATATATTGTTTACAATGCATGTTAATAAAGGTTATTTGCTTGATATCTTAAAATATATATAGTGTTTACAATCTATGTTAATAAAGGTTATTTGCTTGATATCTTAAAACATATATATAGTGTTTACAATATATGTCAATAAAGGTTATTTGCTTGATATCTTAAAATATATATATATAGTGTTTACAATCTATGTTAATAAAGGTTATTTGCTTGAAAATATATAAAGTGCTTACAATGTATGTTAATAAAGGTTATTTACTTGGTATCTTAATATATACATATAGTGTTTACGATCTATGTTAATAAAATTTATGTACTTGATACAGTCGTTGTTAATGGAGCGCATTTTATAAATAGAGAAATGACAGTTAAATGCATTAATGGTTTTTAAAGTAATTTTAATTTGCTAAGTAAAGTATATTATTTAAACATAGATAGGAACAGTGTTAATGAAATGCATTATCTTTAAACACTGATATTAATAACATTAATTAGTTGAAGATTACTTAATCATTTACAATATTAAAGTTTCTTAAACAAGGTGAGTAATAGACAATTCATCGAGTGACACTAACCAGCTCTAGGCAGCTGGCTAGTTATAGCGTCCAATTATTTGACCACTGGTCAATAACAAATCTGACCAAAAGGAGTCAAACAGAAAGTGACCTTTTAGAAACATCCCTCGTTCTTATCACTTTGATTTTGTTTATGGTCAATTCCGGTCTTACAAGATGATTGTAACCTGTTCAGTTATCTGTGATACAGATAAAATGGACTTAGAACTATTTTCTTGCATTTTGAACTATTGATTTATGTTTGTCATTTGACTCAAAGATGATTTCATGTCTTTAGAATGTTGATCTTTGCAGTAAGATTTAGAAATGTTCTCATGTATTTGGACTGACATTCTATGACTTAAAATTAGAGAGAATGTATATTACATAGTTCAACACTTGACTTAGTCTCTAGTGGAAATGTTATCCTTGAATTTGATTATATGTTTTTTGCTCACGTGTGTGAATCTGGCTAATGAATTTATTTACAGGAATGTAAGTGTGAGAATACTTGTGGAGAGAAAGGGAGTGTAGACTATAGATCTCAATCTCACACGATGTCTCTTGATCTGACATTTGCAAAAGAGCAATGCTTTCTTGGATTTTCTCGTTATCAGTTCAGACTGCAGTAGGTATGCTTATTAATTTCAGTTTCTATCTTTCTTCTTAAGTCTATGATGTGGGCTTTGGGTGCTTACTTTGCTGTCATTCATGATGTGTTGTCTTGAGCACTTGCCAGAATGTAACGTATCTCATGAGAGTCGTCCTTGCATTGAAAGACTGTGCGGCATTAGTTTAAAATGCTCAAGATAAGAAAACAGGACATAATGTATTTTGCTTATTCTTTTGAAATATTGCTAAACCTTTCTTTCATTATTTAGTATCGCGTGTCTGTTAATGCAACATATCTTCTTTTGTTCATTTTCGTAACTTGTAGCTAACTAAATCCTAGTAGCCTTTGTTTTGCATCTTCTACTATGGTGTCAGTCGAAGCAAAACTTAGCCCGGCATCACTCCATAAACATTTAAAAATTAAAATAATAAAATGTAGATACATGAGAGGTATAGGAACCATAGTATAAAATATACGTTTAAAACATTCAACCAAGACACTAATTACTAGACTGACCAGCCACTCCAAGACATTAGCAGGATGTTAAAGTTATACAAGAACTGACCACCCAGGGCTAGGGCACAGGAAACGGTTAGGGATCAAAAGGGTCACTTGTAGCTAGCTGATAGAGGCCAGAATACAGGAAGCGGTCGGGGGATCAAAGGGCCATTCTTAGATAACAGTAGAGGGAAGGGTTAGTTTCAAAGAAATGCCAGGAATAATGGAAAGCCTTTATATAAGTCGGGTCGAACCAATTCTCTTCACTAGCTCAGAACAAACCGAGTTTAAAACACGCAGGAGCAGTCCCAGAGATTTCATCTGGTAACATTTTAGAAGAAAACAGTGGGAAAATTTCTAAGTCAGAAAGACTATCCCTGAGTGTACTGCACTCCAACCAGATGACGTTGGGTTCATTCGGTTTCGGAACGTGAAAGGTATGTGTGGCTGACTTTTAACTTTGTAAAACTTAGCAAAACGATAATAGGATGTGTGAGGATGATTTATGATGATGTATTCTAACTAAAAATTAGTGCCAATGTGCTCAGGGAAGTAGTAGCCCTGGCACCTAAATACTTTTATTCTGTAATTAGCAGTTACTTACACTGCCTTAATTACATTTCAGAACCAAACAGTAATCAGAAGAAGAGAATCTATAAACAGTAACCAGAGAAACAGTAACCAGAAAAAGAGTATCACCAAAGAGTGTCTAGAAACAGTAGCTAGGGCCAGACAAGCAGACGACATATTCTGCCAGGCCAGTTGTCCACGCGGAGCGAGAAGAGGCGGAGCCAGCCTGCTATTCAAGGGCCCGCCGTTGGGGAACGCTTGCGCGACGGGGACTCAACGCTGTGTTGACCTTTGCTCCAGCTTTTGAGCTAAGTACAGAAATATAAACATTGAGCAGAAGTGCATAATAGTGTATCGGAACTAAAATACAGAAAAAGGAACGATTTGGGGAAAGGAAAACGGACACTAAAAAAATCACTTCATAGGGGGGCTAGCATCTTCCCTGAATTAGTTATAGGACTTATATTTTCTGTAATTATTTTGACCAACATTGTTAACTGTTCTTCTTTTGTTGTTATTTTCTTTATTCTATTTTCTATAAAGTTATTGTTAAATTTTCATTAGTGTTGTGTCAAATTCATTGTCATTCTTGTCTAGTATGATTTTATAATTGTTATCGTCACGTCCGTCTAACGTCTGTCTTGAGTCTGTCTTTCGTCTTATCTGTCTGTCCGTCTTATTTGTGAGGAATCGTTTCCTCTGGGGGCTCATTACGAGTTACCGGAAGTGACGTCCTCAACTTGTTGTCCGTCCTAGATACCCGTATTTAGGGGGGTACCAACATATGGTCTGAATGTTTCTGTAGCTGAGATGGTATTTGTTGACTAATGTTGCTAGAGAACAGACCGACGTTTGACATTATAAAATTAATAATAATAGTAATAACAAAATAACAGCAATACTATTACTACTTGTACTAGTAGTATTACTATTAATACTACAACTAATATTAATATCAGTATCACCACTGAAAATAATAATAGAAATAATGGGGTTTTATTAGAGTTAATTCTGGAATCACTTCAAAGCGTTCATATTCATGGTCGCTCAACTTTCAAAGGCGTGGGTGATTAAGAAAAAATCTCAGAACAGACTGACCTTTGATCCAAGAATTTGTGCTTGCGTAGTCTTATAGCAACCGATCGTTATGAATGCAATTTATTCGGGAATATATAATTTCTTTACATATCCAAAAATATAACAGTTCACTCGCGTGTTTTACACTGTATCTATATATAGCCCGCCCACTCCACTTTCTTATATATCAATTCTAGGTACATTGTGAGCGTGCGGCCCGCACGGCGATATAAATGAAATGTTGGGCACTTTGAATAGCCGAAACTTAACTGTCAAAAATTGCCAGTAACGAAGTCATTCATTGCCGTGGTGCTCGCCGATGCAAGCTTTTAACACAGTCGACCATGTAGTGACACCAAATTCGCAATATAGCTGAGATTAACCTGGTGGCAAATTTTGCCTTGCAGACACCATAGAAAGACAATCTTATGTGAATAGCTTACAAAGCCACTGATTTCTTGAGGTAAATGTACCTTTGTTTGTCCTAAGTACCCTTGTTGTGTAAGAACGGGGTTTGATTTCTTTAATTATGTTGATTGTGATATACATGCTTATATAATATAAAAATAATTTATGTAGATGGGAATTGGCTGTAAACGTGGGTGATCATTTTACTTAATCAGTAAGTTCATATTAGATCCAATGTAACTTGTTTGTCTTGAGCTAAAAATTGGAAGGCGAACACGTTTTTCCCTTGTAAGGTTCAGTCTCTTAGTACTGTATTCCACTTGTTTGATTAGGCTTATAACCTACAAGTCTATAACGCACAACGGGATGCAATACATGTAACAATCTTAATACACAGTAAATAAATCAGGATAATTTATGCATATTCATTCACATCTGTGGATATATTCTATTATTTTATACGGATTAATGGTATTAATTGCTGTATCATTTGTTTACTTCTCCATGGTTTGCATTGGTTGTAAATTCTCTTAGTCCTAAACCTTTATCAACCTTGTGTGTGTACGCGTTATGTATTTGAGTTGTATAAGAATGCGGTGTTTATGTTTATGTGTGTAATGTTTACGCATGAGCTAAAAATATATGTTTGCGTGTGTTGTATCTTCTGAAGTCTCCAGAAATGTGCAGTGTGTAATGCTTACTTAAAAATCTTAACCATACAAAAGGAAATCTTAATTTGTAAAAAGAAAGAATGATGTACATAACTGCGTCGCTGCTTTTGATACATAACAGAGGTTTGACTATTTGTAGAAATTTAGTTTTTATTAAACGAAATATCAACATTACAGCAAAGCTTTCTCCTTAATTTATTTACATATGGGATCTTTTGTAAACTGATGAGAAGTAAAACAACTTCAGTTGTAAGAAATATTTCGAAAGAAATCAAGATTAACTGCATAGCAACAGGGTTTATTATATGCTGAAACATTTATGTTTTCAAATGTAAGTCATATACGTATTTCGCACTATGGATGTTTGCATTTGGTAGTTATCTCAGAGGAATTAGGAAAAATCAATAGGTCTGTGTTAGGAGCTATATAAAATGTTACGCACTACATATTTTTCTGACACTATCCTCGCTTCAATGGCGGTTTAAAAAAATGTTGCATAAAGTAAAATGTTGCATAAAGTAAAACTTTCGTAGTATTAAGGCTACAGGCGAGCTCCCTTATGGGATAGCGTGAAGTTATATTGTCTATACTGACTATGGGATTAAAAGGTAGACAACACAAAATTCCGATTAAATGCGGTCTAGTATTTTCTTTTTACTTAAGCCCACACAAACCCACAACATAACAATTTTATTATATGTACATACATTAGGGGAAGGCATCTCCTATATTCTGGATATCATATGACATAAGCGGCGTAATATAAATTGATCAACTATTTTCTGCATGCATACATTTCATGATTTTCAGCTTTACAAATTACAGAGACTTTAAATATGAAAGAGTCATTCGATTCTTTGACGATCTTATTTGTTCTATGCTTGCAGTTCAAATACATTTATTATGTCCACACACGATTATGGTAGATACACACTTTGTTATATTGTGCATCGTAATTTAGTTACTGAGAAGATACTTCCTGTACATAAACTTGTGTGTACAAACCCAAGAGTGTTAAATTTGTTTAAAATGGCATTTGACATTAATATGCTTCCTTCCTTCCGGACGATATGTACTCTTGAAACGAATACATCCATTCTAATATATTAATACGTCTTTTTCTCGAAAAGGAGGACTTAATTAAGTTCTTTGCGGAATCGACTTCCATTCCTTGTCCATTATTACTTCCATAGAATCCCTCTTCCCTCCCTTGTCTGTTATCACATCGTTAATATCACTCTTCCCTTCATTGACCATTATCACTTCCTTATTATCACTCTTCCCGCCCTTTTCTATTATCACTTCCCTACTATCGCCTTTCCCCACAAGACTAACAACAAATGTATTAAATCAACAATCAAACATATAACATATGAATATAATCCAAAGAGCATTGGCATTTACATCACTTCACAACAATGTTTGATTAAATGTTAGACACTCATTGAGTTAACGTAGCACAGACATCAGCAGTCAAATTAGCACACACACACACACACACACACACACACACACACACACACACACACACACACACACACACACACACTCACACACACACACACGCGCGCGCGCGCGATCGCACATGTATAATCAACATACCACTTCTAGTCACATTTCACAACTGTTCCAGAATCTTCGATGCGCTCATAAGCACACCATGAAGAATCGTCCGCAACTTCATATACACTATCAAACACATCGGGAGGATTGTTTCCAAATCTTCGTGTGCACTACTCAGCACATAACCGGGAATGTTTAGGAAACTTTCGTGAATTCTCAAAACCAAACTAATTCCTCAATTTCCGCTGTAATGGTTCTCAAACGGAATTCACAGAAATCAACTTACAAAAGTAGAAATGTCACTTCTTTCTTTGTTAATTTATGTTATCTAAATGTAGACTCCAGTGATCTCAACGAGATTCTATATGTTTGCTTGCCAAACTTGGAAGCGCTGCATCTCTCTTACAACCGATTTCAAACGTTTCCAACTGTCATGTTTAATGAAACCCGTTTTCCAAAACTGAAACAGTTGACATTATTAAAGTCAATAAGAACAGGGTTGTATGTAACCATTGAGAAATACAGTTTCCAGTCCAACACTTCATATAATAAGTTTAAGAAAAAGCAGACTTTCGTTTTTTGACAGTGCTTGATTCACATTCCAACGTGATCTGGTAGAGTATAGTATTCACCGCAGTCTGAAGTGGCTACTAGGTTACAAAACAATGAATGCTCTGTTCTGCGAAAGTCAAATTATTAAGGCAGTGCTAAATTTCAGGCATATCACATCTCTAAATTCCTTTCTCTCCTACATACATTCTCAACTCGCTCTCCCTCCCTTTGTTCGTTATTACTTCCAATCTATTACTTTTACCTCCATGGTTCATTATTTCTCCCCTTCTATCGTTCTTCTCTGTCTTGTTCATTATTATTGCCATACTTTCGTTATTACCTCCCTTATTCATTATTATTTCCATACTGTCATTCTTCCTTCCTTTGTGCATTATTATTTCTACACTATCGCTCTTCCCTCGCTTGTCTATTATCACTTCCCTACTATTGAGCTGAAGAAATAATTTCAGGTAGCGTTATAAACACGCCAGATGAATTATGCCGAAGAAATGGCCTCAAAGATTAGTATAATGGGCAGTAGAGAAAGACAGAAAATGGTCACATCAGCTGCATTATAGACATACCAGTATCCAAAATTCAAATCACAACAACAGGACACAAACTATGGATAATCGAATCTTAAATGATTAATCGTAGGAAATCGCAGCATATCGGGTTAATGAATTTAAATCATTGGTGAATATAAAATAATAACACTAAGTATAAATACATAAGCAAAAAGAGGTGATAGATAATATTAAATTAAACTTATTCAGGTAACATTTTATCTAGATAATTATTGCTATATATGTTATATATATATTAATATCATATCTGCTCAATAGACCATAGGTTATCTAAGCAGAAAATATATTCTCAGATATTTAATAATAGTCATCAACCTGCAACTTAGATATCGATAATATACATTGTCTATTATGCAAATTAATCGTGTAAATAAATAAATCATGAATCTGCAGGAAAGAAAGATTTCCCAGTAAACATCATTCTATTTAACTGATCAGCCCTAAAGTGCATAAGAAAAGATCCTTTTAGGTTAGGCTTTTCTCTTTTCGTCGTATAAATTATATGTTGGGAGATATAAATCAATTATATTTTAGAGATTTTATAAGTAGATTATATTTTTAGAGACATTGTAAAAAAATTATAATTTTAGACTTTATAAATTAATTATATTTTTAGAGACTTTAAATAAATTATAATTTTTAGATATATTAAAATAATTCATATTTTTTAGCTATTTAAATGAAAATATCTTTACTGAATGTTTGAATTTGTTGTCGAGGCCCTTTGTTCCACGGAAATAAGCAAGTAATAATGTTTGAATTAACAGTTGCAGATTTTACAGACATCGCTGGTGAACAAAGAACATTTGGCAACGCACAAAACATTCATGGAACTGGCAATTGTGATTTCTTTCAATAACGACCAGGTCCACGCTGCTCTCATTGTGTGAATAAATAACAAGTGCAACCAAACGCACAGCAGTCCTCGGAGAGGTCAAAGTTCACATATGAAGTGCGCCAATTCGTTTATGCGGCAGATATTCATATTGTTAAATCGCATAATTCATCGTCTAATACTATGTATCGTATCTACTTTCATTCGTACATAAAGGGTGCGAGAAACACAATTAAATACCAACTCATATTACTGTTTAATTTATCAGAACCTTATCACTTCTGATATTTGAGAAGTTATCATTTCTGATATTGTATGCAATGTCACAATTAATTGTTAATTTAATTGCAACCTCATACTTCCAGGCTAAAACGTGGACGATTCTTAAACAGTCTTTTGTGACATTCAGGCGCTCATTTGTGATGTGTTTAATGATCCTAAAGTGATGGGTACACCAGTTTTTCATTCGACCGCTCTGTCTCTATCTAACTATAGAATGCAGCCAAACAACAGAACGTTGTATATATGTCTGGTACTTGTGTTCGTATTGTGTCAAGCTCGAGCATCAAGATTGTCATTAAACCCTTGGCTGAACGCCACTAGTCAACCAACAAAGAACGAGGGTGATGTCATTAGTGAAGTTTTTGACAATGATTATGACGTGAACATCACTGATGAAGTCCTAAACAATAGCAATGCGATGAACATGACCAGTGGTGTACTTAACAACAATAATGGAGACAACATCTCTACTAAATCAGTAAACTCTGCCAACGGAAACGCACCTATTCATTCATTAACCTATAATAATAGAAAAATATTTACATTTCATTTAATAAACTTTGGTATTGAAATGGGCGCTAGCCGTCATCTTTTAAATAATAAGTCTGGTTCGAACGTCACTTCTGATTCATTATACAAAAGTAATTTAATGAAAGTGTCTAGTCTACTTAATAATCACGAAAGAGTGGAGACTATCTTCAGCAATATGGTAAACAATAACATCAGGATTAACATCACTAGTAATGGGCTAATTAGTCGGAAAAGGATGGAAATCGCTAAGTATCCATCGTACAATGACACTGATGTGGAAGTAAGTACTTATCCAACATCCCGTGGCACGCCGACTGGAGTTGAGCAAATAGTTCATTATAATGCCACGTCATTGTTGAACCTACCGGTTGAGATTAGAGATGTCCACATCGATCAGTCTGTCCACACAAAGGCGATGTCTGTATATGAATGTCCAGTGATGTGTAAGTGTCATACAAATGTTGCAGACTGCTCCGGGCACACGGGAAAACTCACGTACATTCCGGCACTTCCTGAAAATATCACACTTTTAATATTCACTCACAATAATCTTTTCTCCATCCACAACCAGACTTTCTTCTCCAATGTTACAAACATAACTGGTCTAGACCTTAGTTCAAATGGACTAACGTTTATAGGTCACGGTGCATTTCGTCTGTTAAGGAGACTGACAAATCTCACTCTTAATTATAATTACATTACTGACAGCAGTTTACGCCAAGTCTTATCTGTCCAAACTTTAAAGATTCTAAGCCTTATAGAAGCTAATCTGAAACAATCAGCATACGAAATATTTTATCAAAATCCACTGACTGGCCTTCAACATATACTTTTACATCGAAATAATTTAAAAGTTTTAAACATAACAGCCTTTGTCCCATTTAGCAGTCTCAAAGAATTAGGTGCTGGAAGGTGTTATATTTCAGAAATTATTCTAGATAGCATGCCGTCGTTAGAGTCACTAAATCTACATAATAATGAAATTCCAGTGTTTCTAGAAACGTGTAGGAATGGCGAATCTCTGTTCGAGAATTTAAGTTATCTAAATTTAGACACCAATGATCTCAACAAGATTCTATATGTTTGCTTGCCTAACTTGGAAGCGCTGCATCTCTCTTACAACCGATTTCAAAAGTTTCCAACTTTCATGTTCAATGAAACCCGTTTTCCAAAACTGAAACAGTTGACATTATTAACGTCAATAGGAACTGGGTTGTATGTAACCATTGAGAAATATGCATTTTCCAATCCAACACTTCAAGCAATAAGTTTAGGAAAAAGCAGCCTTTCGATTTTTAACGACCGCATTGTTCACCCTGACGCCTTTGTCGGATGTTCTTCATTGCGTGAGATTCAGCTCGATAATAACATCTTCACAGGCATCAGCGACATTAAGTTCTGCCAACTCTTCGGCAGCCTTTCTGCTCTACGAAAATTGTACATTGGCTATAGTTATTTAACTGCAATAACTGAAAATACTTTTAAATGTCTGCCTTACGTGGAAGAATTTTATTTATATGGAAATGCGTTGGTAAGTATTCCAGATGGCGCCTTTGATTACATGAAACATTTACGTGTTTTACATTTAGGCGGCAACAAAATAACAATAATAAGAGAGACAACGTTTCATGCCACAATTCGACAGGGATTTCAAGAATTAGACCTAAGTACCAACCCGTTTATTTGCTCCTGTGACATCATATGGTTCCAGGAATGGTTCCTGTCTAACCGATCAATGTTTTACAAGGACCAGAATGGTTACTATTGCAACAATTTACCGAACACAAGCTTAGCAGATTTCTACATGCCAGATCAGGCATGTCTGCTGAGTAGTGACGCTTTCACTCTTACCGTTGTCAGTGTCAGTTTAGTTCTCATCACGATAACTCTAACCGCTGTGTTGTATCACTTGCGTTGGCACATCCGTCTGCTTCTGTATGAAGCGTTCCGAGGTCGGACGGGAGAGCGACGTCGTCACTATTTATTGACCGGACACTTCCCGTATGACGTCTTCGTGTCGTACTCTGCTCAAGATCTTGACTGGGTCCGCTTGGAGTTGATGAAGGAATTAGAAGAACGAATGGGACTGCGACTATGCATACACCAACGTGATTTCGTTCCTGGGGAGAACATTGTCGACAACATCGTAGACAGTCTGGACAAAAGTAAGAAAGTGATACTAGTTTTCTCCACTCACTTTGCCCGCAGTCAGTGGTGCCAGTTTGAACTGGCTCTGTGTCTTCAGCACGTGATGGAACATGACGACATGCTGGTGGTCGTTTGTCTGGAAGACTTACCAAATCGAATTATGACTGGAGCCATGATGGCAGTTCTTAAAGTAACTACATACATCCAATGGGAAGATGATATTTATGCGAGAGCCTCGTTCTGGGGTCGCTTAAAGATCGCTCTTAATGAGATCTGTCCTTAATAAATTGGGGGTGGGGTACAATTGTCAAGCAGTGACATTTGCTTTAGGTGGAATATCTTGTGAAACTTATCGCTTATATCACAGCCATGCGATAACCTTTCAACAAATTCTTCATTTGGACTTTCACTTTGTAAAATGCTCAATCATTACACTTTCTGACTTCGACGAAGTGTAGCGTGCCAATGACATACTTTACATCACAACGTATAGCTTGCCAATGACATACTTTACATTACAACGTATACTTGCCAATGTCACTTTATAATACAAAGTATAGCTTGCCAATGACATACTTTACATCACAACGTATAGCGTGACAATGACATACTTTACATCACAACGTATAGCGTGCCAATGACATACTTTACACTACAGCGTATAGATTTCCAGTGCCACAATATACATCACAACGTATTGTTTGCCAATGCCACTTTGCATTTCAACTTGCCAAAACAACACTTTACATTTCAACTTGCCAAAACAACACTTTATATTATAACGTATAGTTTAATAATATGCTGACCTTGCTTGATATAAATCTTACTGGCGTTTTATAATTTAACCCCTTACCTAAAATATAAAAGATAATAAATAAGAATTTTTATGAATAGGTATCGATATCATCATCTCTGGTCCATGTAATAAATGCTAATGCCGATGTACTAAGACTTGAAGAGTTACTTCCCCTGACAATATTGGCAAGTAGGACATGTATATATATGTGACAATATAGTCAATTGTCTTACACATATCTTGAGATTAAATTCATTGCTATTTATAATGCATGTATATAATGATATTATAGATTATAGATATTTAAAGAATATCAACACTATTTAATTTTAACATGTTGAATTAATTAAATGTTTACCAACCCATTTGATTCCATTAATTTTTGCATTTGATTTTAAGTCAAAATAAAATTATCTTTATCAAGAGATTACGATTGTGCTAATTATTTTATATTAACTGAGAAAATATGAACATTTCCTTGCACGAATGCATTTGAATATAAAAATGTATTTTTAAATGTGAGATGATGTTATTCAACAAAACAATATTGATATTGTATTTGATCACTTGAATGTGTGTATGTTCTAAAGACTTTTATTAATTTAATTAATTGTTTCATAATTAGGTTTAATATTAGTTTGTGAGGTTTATTATTTTAAATGGTACATTTCATAATTAGATTTATTATGAGTGTTGTGTTTCATAATTAAATTTATTATGAGTGTTGTGTTTCAAACTTAAATTTATTATGAGTGTTGTGTTTCATAATTAGATTTATTATGAGTGTTGTGTTTCATAATTAGATTTGTTACCAAATTCTGATGTTTATGAATTGTAATGGAATGTTTCGTAATTCAGTATATTACTAGTTTCTAAAGTGTCGGTTTAGGGCATAACAATTCGCCCAGCATCACATCAATAAAATATTTTTAGCAAATAATGAAATTAATAACATCTAGATACAGGAGATGCATGAGAAAAATCTAGTGCAAGCACACACATTTGATGTAGTTATTCATGTCTCTAGTAGATCCAAATCGGACGTTTTCCCTAGGATATATATATATATATAGTTTTAATCTAACCTTGATTGTAAGTCCGAACACCCATAAATAGAAAAAAGAAGTGTGCGTGCATGCGAAATAGTACGCCAGGAGCATTGGCAAGCATGAATGAATGGGTAATAGCCTTGGCCTTGATATACAATATGCATAGGTGTAGGGATGTGGGAACTGGCTCTCATAAGTTCGGTAGTAACTCAGTGCGAAGTTATGAATGAGTTAAGATTGGGAAGTAGATTAACCCTTAGGACATGCTGGCCAGTCTTTAAATAGGAGAGACAAGCAGGTAACCGGTGCTTCTCAACGTAATGACACACCTCAATGTATAACGGGAGATCCGGTCTTAACGTAAATAGATCGTGAAGTTGTGTATGAATGAATAGTCTAACTTCTAAAATCAGAGCGAATGATTTGTGGGAAAATTCTTGGACTTCTGATACAGATGAAAGGCTTGATCCTTTGGTTCTGCTGAACGATCAGATGTGCCAGTTGTTATTTAATGAATTTTATGATTAAGATATTGTGTGGAATATAAACATAATATTTTGTCACAATTCTATCTATCTGTCTATCTATCTGTCTATATATCTATCTATCTATCTGTCTGCCTGTATATCTATATATCTATCTATCTGTCTGCCTGTATATCTATCAATCTACCTACCTACCTACGTACGTACCTACCTATATATCCATCCATCTGTCTTTCTGTCTATCTATCTATCTATCTATCTATCTATCTATCTAGTTATCTATCTATCTATCTATCTACCTACCTACCTACCTACCTACCTATATATCCATCCATCTGTCTGTTTGTCTGTCTGTCTATCTATCTATCATTCTATCTAGTTATCTATCTATCTATCTATCTACCTATCTATCTATCTTTCTATCTATCTATCTAACTGTACGTGTGAGTGTTTGGAATGTTCATCATCATGTGCTCTCGGTCGACATCACTTAGATATTTATTATATATCACTATAAAGCAAATAAATATCCAATTTTCACAAATAATTTAAATATTTGATGCACTACAAGTTGTATAATACACGCTAAACATAAGAAAATATGTTTGTTGCAAATCACGTTAGATAAGAAATCAATAAATTTACTTTCACTATTAGTACATATTTATGTCACAATGAAGAGAATTTTGCCAAACTACTTTTGCATAAGAACGTTTCTTTGGCATTAGAGTCACACACTGGCATTAGTGCTGGTACTCCCTTCATGCTGTCATACATTTAATTCCAGGATGTGGTGGGTATGCAATATATATAAATATTTTTGTCAAGTTTATGGGTCTGGAAACAATATTGTGCTATATAAATTTCAACTGTAAACGTTAAACTAAGTGGGATCTCTATCCATTTAACTTATAATTATATTGAACAACTCAATTACCAGAGGTGTTTGTGTTGTGGGTGGTGGAGGGAAATCACTTAGACCAGTATTTTGACCTTCCAGACAATGTTTGCGTTACTGGCTGCGTGTTCACTGCATAATACGCATTACCTCTGGTCATTGGGCGATGTGTGATAAACATCTATGTCTGACTGTAAATACATGCACATAATGAAAATGAAATTGTCTATTAACATGATTTAACTTATGCAGCCTAACAAAATATAAATGATATAGAAACACAAAACAATGGACCAGATTTTGGTGTGTGCGCATGAAGTCTGGAAGAAAAGGAAGAAGAAAAGTGTGAAATCTTACTTTAATTAATTCTACCTTTGGTATCTGAAAAAAGTAACCCGATCTTCCAGTCACACCCATCTGCTTTCTATAAACACGGGTACAGAGACGCACTGTGAAATAGAATTATGAACAGCTAGCTCTGTTCTACGAACACACACCAGTTAGTCAAGCTGCCAAGTCCCCTAAATTCCCCTCTTGTGAGTGAAGTTCCCATAAAAGGGCCGAGATGAATCAAATTTTAAACTTTAACAGAGAATTTAATTATAATAAAACAATTGTTCACAATAGAATAGAACAAATAAATTGTCCAGGCGTATCACACTCATTTGTAGTTCGAAATTGAGGTTAACTTCAAAGGATTTTAGTACACACTAATAAGCATTGTCTGTCTGAGGTGTTAAGATTTATCTCCCTCCATAGTTGAAGAAATTCATCAGCGACTGTGGAAACTGGTGGTGTCTCATGGTCGACTGTAGAAATTGGTGGTGGTCCATTGGGGACATTGGTGGTGTCTCATGGTCGACTGTAGAAATTGGTGGTGGTCCATTGGGGACATTGGTGGTGTCTCATGGTCGACTGTAGAAATTGGTGGTGTCTCATGGTCCATTGGGGACATTGGTGGTGTCTCATGGTCGACTGTGGAAATATTGTGGTGTCTCATGGTCGCTTGAGTTTGACAGAAAGGCAATTGGATTGTTCTCTGCTGGTCCGGAAGTATAACAACGTCGCTGTTTATGGGTCAAGTGCCCGTTCAATTTTGTACTTGCGCACAATTGTTCGTATACCTCACAGGGTGCCCAAATGTAAGCAGTAGTAGAATTTCTTTTTTTTAGGTATTGACTACTATAGTGACGTCACGTCCATCCCATTTAGACGAATTTACAGACAACAGGAAATGTTGGACAAAACCTGTACACTTTCTCATGTTAACTAAACAGTGTACATGTAAAATGCATATGATTAGAGATAATTGCAAAATACAAGCTGCAAAATTAAGGACAGATTAGTTTCTCCAATAAACATTTAGGGGAACCACAAGACTGACCTTTTGCTGGCAGTAACAGAACTGTAGTATTCGGTTTCCCACAGAGTCCACCGTCTTACAATTTCGTACAGTTTGGGAAATTTTACTATAGGCGTTTGCTGCTGTAGATGTCTAGAGTGGGTCCCAAGGCAATCTAAATATACTTTCCTTTTCTCTCACTATTTACATTTCCCAATATGTGTTATCCAGATTTTCATGTCTACGAATGGCAAACTCCATATTTGGATCTAACGTCCATAGGCCAGGGCCGCAACCCACTCTTATGGACAGTTATGTATTTGGTCTTCTTGCAGCAGTCAAAGCTGTGACAGTTAGACTGAACTTTGTATAATCAAGCGTTGGGAAACCCATTGCCGAGCTAATTAAAATGTTAGTAGTTAAAATACTACATGTTTGAATTCACTATTTTAATAATGATTTAAAGAAATAAAGTTCAAAATATTATTATTACTCCAGTTATCGTAATCAAAGTCTAAATTATTATTATGACTTAAGAAATATATTTTTTTAAAATAAATTTAATAAAATCGTTAGGTTAACGCAAAACTTGTAAAGTGTGTTGCAGAGTGTGTATGCTATAACCCTCCTTTTGATGTACCAAGGCACAAATGCTAGGTACATCAGTCCAGTGAAGGTAACAGAACCATTGTGATTATGTTTTGCTCAAGAAACTAAGGGCGGAGAAAGAGCCAGGTTGGTTGAGAGAAAACACTCATCAGTATTTTTGATGCATAAGGCGGAAACACGTGCTGTCACGCGGATATTTTGACACTGTGACGCCCTTGCAAAGGCCAGTGAAAGACTGTGGAAGCTGTAATTAATTCAGGATATGTGAAGTTACAATAACCTACTCCTAATAACTCAATTTCTGTTCTCTGACAGGACTAACCTGCAATTTGTATTGACTAACAATGAACTGTAACTATATATATTATTATAGAAATGAAGTGAGAGACTGTGTAAAATATAATTATCTGAATGTGGTTTCGTGGAATATTGATGTCAAAATATCTATTTCATTGTAATCGTCATTTGTGTAGTTGATTTTCTTTTAATAAATTTATTGTTAAATGTATTGACCTTCTTACGCATGTTGATATTGATAGTCTTGTGTTGGAGAAGAAAGTGGGTGGATGGGTGCTCGCTAAATATAGGTTAAAGTTGGCCTTGTCTTCTTAGTAAGAAGTTTTCCACCTCAGAACCTTATGAGACTGTAACGTTTTTTGTTGTTGTGGAATTGGGAAAACGTTTACAACGCCAAAATATCCGCCATGCGAGAGATGCGTGGTGCCTGTTGGAGGATCGTTAATAAAATAAAAATAATATTCTCATCACTTGAAATTAGTTATAAAAGATTAATACAAAATAATAATTATCTTCATTAACTACGTGGCGCACGAGTCACAGATCGATAAATAGATAAATAGACAGATAAATAGATAGATATATAGATAGACATGTATATATAGATAGACAGATAGATAGAGAAATAGACAGATAGAGAAATAGACAGATAGAGAAATAGACAGATATAGAGATAGATAGACAGATAGATAGATAGATAGATAGATAGACAAATAGATAGTTAGAGATAGATATATACATATAGATAGATAGATAGACATATAGATAGATAGATAGACAGATATATAGATAGATAGACATATAGATAGATAGATAGATATATAGACAAATAGATAGATAGATAGATAGATAGATAGATAGATAGATAGATAGATAGATAGATAGATAGATAGATAGATAGATAGATAGGCAGATAGATAGATAGATAGATAGATAGATAGATAGATAGATGTTCCTAATTGTAAATATGATGATTCACCCAGTGGCTGATCCGTGCAGAGAAAGCCCAGACCCGGTACAAAGAAGGTGTTTGGGCCCCTATACAAAGTTCCTCACACGTGTATTTTTTCATTGGTTATGTCAAACAAGGCTGCATGGCGGTTTTCCTATACACACAAAGTATGAAGTATACATGAAATATTGTTTTTCTTTTCAAATATTTGGTTTTGTAAACAATTTTTTTTAAAATTCCCTTTCATGGGCTCCCTTTGAGCTCCGTGGGCCCCGGAACAATGTATCGGCTTCACCCCACTTCTCCTCAGGCCTGCCCATTGTCCAAGGAACACATAATGATTGTCATTTTTCATGCAAGATATATAAGAAATATCTATTGTTTCACCATTTTCGATTTCTTTCAGTTTCATTCTCACAGTCGGAATTGCGCGAGCATTCTTCATTTAAATTCTTCCCCAATATGGGCAATTGTCTCTCTGTATATATGCACAGTCACAACTTGCATTTGTTCACTAAATTCTAAAAACGTTTTGCATTTAGCAAACTATGAACTACGTCAACGAACGAGATCTAATGAAGACTGCATTTTAGTAAGTACTCCTATGTTACTGTAACTTTCGTTAATCGAAAAACGTTTGTTACATTTTAGTAAGTACTCCTATGTTACTGTAACTTTCGTTAATCGAAAAACGTTTGTTACATTTTGAAACTTGATGACATTATTTGGAACTAAACGAAAATTTTCCTATAGCTAGATTTGTCGTCCTCGCAGATTGAAAACGTAAATACCATTGCAATTTTACACATACACTACACACGCACACACACACACACACAAACTCACACACACATATATATATATATATATGCATTAGTTTACGCATTTATATATTAATGGAATGGAATCCAGTTATATTTAAACGGAAATAAGTTCAATACAATATTTATTTAGTGACACTTGTCTTGGACAAAGTTTCTTTGGTCAAATAATGCATTTTGAACATACACGCATATATAAATAGGTTTCTTGTTTAATTTCACGCATGGAGAACAGTCCTATATGGCTGAAGGAAACACTAAATGCGTATGAAGTGAAAATTAAGAAAAAATAATTATGACCTTCTAATGTTTCTTTACAGGTTCCGAAAGCATTCTCGGACCCTTCCCTTGCATTCAACGTTTACATTAGGAATGGCATGGATGACACAAAGACAAGTATTCGGTATGATGACACAACATTCTGTCGAAAGAATTTTGATATTTGTTGATATGACGCAGAGGACATGATTTTAATGCAAGTGCAACTATTTCAACGGTTAGGAATTATTAAAAAAAACTCTTAATTAATTGATGGCGAAGTTACAGTGACATAGTTATTACGTAATTTGCAATGAGTCCGCTTTGTGCTTTGTTCCTATTGGCACACCTCGTGGTGGGCATTTTAAATGCTGAGTTATCTGCTATTCACACACATAACACCACCTTACAAGCACTCGAGCACTTGATGAATGGATTCACGTTTGTTCCCACCAATCAGGACAGCAAAAACTGGACAGAAACTGGACATTTTAAATTGAAGTTTGAGAGTGACCAACAAAACAAACATCGGGTGATTTCTTGTCCAGATTTATGTAAATGCACGTCAACGCTTGCGAACTGTTCTGCAAACTATGGACGTCTGTCTTTTGTTCCAGCACTGCCTGCAGGAATAAACGAATTAATATTTTCTCTTAATAATCTCACCGCCATTAGAGTGAATAACTTCTTCTCCAACGTGTCAAATATCACTAATCTAGATCTGAGTGCCAATGGCCTGTCATTTGTGCTTGAAGGGGTTTTTCATTACTGACAAATTTAAAGACACTCATTCTCAGCTTCAACAATTTAAACTACGGTATTCTACGTCAGATCATCTCTCTAGAGGGACTGCAGGGCCTGGAAGTGGCTCAGTGTGGCCTTGGTCCGATTCCTAATGCCTTTTTCAGTAGAAAGTCATTACGTAATCTGAAATATCTCGACATGCAGAGTAATAACTTACAAATGATAAATCTCACGGTATTTTCACCACTCAGCAAACTAATTGACTTGAATCTTGGATTTTGTCAAATAAGCACCTTTATTCCCGATACATTGAGGTCACTTATTCACTTAAATTTAGATTATAATGGTATTTCGACTTTTCCATCATGTAACAATGCAACGACTTTCTTTCCTAGGTTAATGGACTTGCACCTGCGTGGTAATTCGCTTTCACACATAGACAAAGTGTGTTTGCCATTACTCAAGAAACTCGACTTATCATACAACCATTTTCAAACCATGCCCTCATATATGCTTGACGAATCTCGATTTCCAAATTTAAAAATTCTTAACATTTCTTTCTCAACAGACACTAAACTTAATTTGAGGATAGATGCCTATGCTTTTGCAAATCCATCCCTGGAAACACTTTCATTATGGAACAGTGAATTGGAATTTGCCAAAGATGAAGTAGTTCACCCTGATGCATTTGCCAACTGCACTGCGTTGAGAAGGTTGATCCTTCAAAGTAACATCTTCAGAGGTGTGAGTGATGCGAAGTTTCAACGACTGTTCTCTCAACTTCCCTCTCTTGAGATGCTCTACCTTCCTTACACAGATATCGGTTACGTCACCAAGGATACCTTCAAGGGGCTATACCCACTTCAGAGGTTGTACCTGTACGGGAACTATATAACAAACATTCCAGACGGGGCTTTCGACCACTTAACTAATTTGACAGATCTTATACTATCAAATAACATAATTTCTGTCGTACGGGAAACAACCTTCAGTGCAGCCATGTTGAAGAGACTGTATCGCCTTGACCTGAGCGGTAATCCCTTTACTTGCTCTTGTCAAATTATGTGGCTCCGTCAATGTTTAATAGAAAACCCCGCCCTCTTTTCGCTTTCAAAAAGTAACTACACTTGCAGCAATATTCCAAACATGAACATTTCCTCTTACTATATGAGTGACCAAGCGTGTCTATTCGACCGGGACATGGAGATACTTACTGTTATCAGTATTTGTTTGCTTATCAGCACGTTGACCTTGATTGCTTCCTTTTATCGATACCGTTGGCACATTCGGCTGATTTTGTACGAAGCCTTCCGTGGCCGGACGAATGCCAGACGACAACATCTTCTTACTGGCTCTTTTCAATATGACATTTTTGTATCTTACGCAGCAGAAGATCTCAAATGGGTGCGCGACCATCTTTTACCCGAGCTGGAGGGTCGAATAGGGTTGAGAATATGTGTTCATCAGCGAGACTTTCTACCCGGAGAAAATATCGTGGACAATATTATAGGAAACCTTCAAGCGAGTAGAAAGGTAATCCTGGTTTTCTCCAAGCATTTCGCACGAAGTCAGTGGTGCCAGTTCGAGCTCGCGCTGTGTCTTCAGTACGTCATGGACCATGATGACGTCCTGATAGTCGTGTGTCTGCCACATCTCTCGTCACGTGACTTGACAGGTTCGATGCTTGCAGTTCTGAAGACGACTACCTACATTCAATGGGAAGACGATGATGAAGCAACCGTTTCGTTTTGGGGTCGTACGAAAATTGCTTTAAACGAAATTATCTCCCTTAGAAAACAATAGTTTTGTTGATATATTATTTCATGGTCACTGTTTTCCCTAAGGAGGTTAAGTTTAATAGTATTTGTAGTTACACTAATTTTTTGTGCCCTTTCAAAATAAGCATATCTGCAGATTCGATTGCTTCTTTATATTTTATTCTTCATCATTTGAAGTGTTTATTTTTTAAAGATAATAAATTACGTTTGTACGATATCTAGACAATAGATAACGTATTATTTATTTCATCAAGTTAATTTTTTTCTATTTTAGTATTTCTACTGTAAAGAACACCAATCAGTCAGAAAACCCTTTCTCTTATTTCTTTTTTAAAATGTCATGATGCTGTTGATACGTTATTTTCTCCCCTAACTGTTCAAGAGTTGGGGTTTTCATCAGCTGACGTTCTCCCCTTAGGGGTGCACAAAAGCAGGGCTTTCTCCCATCGCTTATATCTTGGAGGGGTGTATGAGGATGGAGGTTATCGATCCTGTAGTCGTTGTAGAGTCCGTATTGTTTTAAATATTTATAATTATTTTTCTTATTATTATTATTATGATTTTCTATAATCAGTTTTTATTATTTATAAAGAATGCATTCCCTCGTGCATGTTAACTGTCTGGAAAAAATGCATAAAGGACTAATATAGATACCATTTTATTTACAGTAAACATTTCTTAATTTTGGATATATCCAAAAGGAAAGATATAGTGTTAAATATTTTTCATCTTGCTGAAAAGATCTGAAGTGGGTGTGGAAAATACATCAATGTTACGGTATTTGAGAAATCAATTACAAAAACTGTGTTATCTATCGTCATTTTGATTCACTTTTGATTACTTGTGCACACGTAGCTAGGTTGGGGAATGTATTTATTGCTCTTAAAAAAAATATAAAGAATGAGTATTGCTGAAATATTTCAAGAATTAACAAATCATTTTGACAAGTACCGTTTAATCTTGAAATTCCAAAAATAATGTAATACACGTTTATTATGAAAAAAATCCTTTAAAACTTGTCTAACAATATTCGGCTTACTGAATAATTATTTGCACTATAGCTGTTGGCATTTTTATGTAACGAATTAATTACCTAGTTATCTTTATGAGATGACGTCAATCGTTTATGTTTGGAATTAATTACCTAGTTATCTTTATGAGATGACGTCAAATGTTTATGTTACGAATTAATTACCTAGTTATCTTTATGAGATGACGTCAAATACCGTTCGTCTAACACACGATGCGTGTTTGCAGCAGAGAACAGGAATACTTAATGATTTGATGTCAAGGACGTGACTAGTGTCCTTGACTGGTACACGTCCCTTGTCCATCATTTCAAGTCTTGTGGTCAACTTCTCTGCTTACCTCTCCTTCCGTGACACTCAGGTGAATTTCACGTTCCTTGAATGTCACTTTGATGACAATTTCGTTTCATTCGCCAGACAATGGCGTGCTACACAAAGGTCATCTGGCTATTGACACCATCCTTCCACCACAAAAATGCAAATTTACGAACGACAAATTTTCTGCCACACGAAGGTGACCTTGTGAAATGCAGAAGTTACCGGCAGCACAAATGCAAATGGTAGCTGTAAAATGCATTTGCCATTACAGCACCCGACTTGAGACTAGATGAAAGACAAACCAACCAATATGATCACGATAAATACTATTACTAGAAATATTTAAATTATGAAAGGTACAGTTGAGAATTTTAAGCTACATATATTTCTGGTAATTAAAATGCTTTAGCGACAGGTATTTGCTAATGCTTACTAGCTTTGTATGCTGTTGCAATTACACACACACACACACACACACACACACACACACACACACACAAACGTGTATTCCGGTCTCTATGGGTTCATGGTCTGCACATAGCAAAATGGGAACCCCTATTTGCCGCGCTTTTTTCAACAGCACATTGGTTTCCCGCTAGCTACTGGTACTAGACGATCATTTTGCGCACAGTTGCCTCATGATAACTAAGAAAATGTGTGTGGTAGACAAGATCGAAACAATGGGTTTATTTGCAGACTGTGGGTTCATCTAAATTTAGTAGCACCCATTTTTACACACACACAGGTGTGTAAAAAATAAATGGGTTTATTTCTTTATCATTTGATTTATTGTATAAGTAATTATATTTTCAATTAAAATAATATATTTTTTATAGTTTTTATTTTTTAATTATTAAGTATAATGGCCACTTACCATTATTATATGATATTATTATTTTATTTTATATTATATTGATAGTAATATGAGTTGTGAACTTTTATCTCTCAATACTTTGTTTCAACACTATTTAAGACATATTTTAATACATTATTTTTATTTTAGTATTTTAGTGTCTTCTACCCTCTGAACAGAAAATGTTTATCTGTGGTTTGGGGGTTGAAAAAAAATAAACATGTACATGTAAAAAAGTAACCTTGGGTATTGGATTATTGGTATGTGGGAGTGGCCCTAACATTTTGTGTAGTTAGTTATCATTTAAATCCAATATTTTTAAGTAAGAAACTGGCAGTATTTTAGATCCAGCTATTAGAAATTATTTCTATCTTTATTATTGTAGTATACATTCAGTCTAAAAATGAATCATACATTCCCTTGTTCTTTTAAACTATTACTCGAGATGTTTTTCTCATTCACAAATCCAGTTAAGATCAACAATGAGAACAAATTTATTCTTCACAAAATTAATGTAACAATTTAGGTTTTGAATTAATTATTTATTTACTGAAAAATAAAACAATGCAAGAAACAACATCAAAATAAACTTTCAGGATATACACTATTAATTTAATAACAGTACAAACTGAATTTTTTTTTTAGCTGTGCTCTTTTTCAAGTAAAAATAAAACAAAAAAATAAACATAGATACAAAAATCAAGGTACAAATTCAGCATGCGCTCATAAGTAAAAAAGTAAAGCTACTCTGATTAAGAAAATATATAAATGGCAGCATAAGGGTACAGTTTTACACTGGCGAATGGTATAATCTTAAAAGTTCTAGATGGCTGGTCCGGTACTAGTATATTATGACTTTGTAGCCCTGAGATCACCAGTTTTGTATTGAAGGGCTTAAAACATCACAACGTAAGATATTCAGTTTGAAGCTCTTAACTGCCATAGTTTGTAATTATTGAGACTGATATTAATCATACCTTGTCACCAATATGTACTGACAGTAAAAAAAGAAAGAAAGAAAGCAATAGCAATTTTATATATGTATGGTTATAAATGTTTACCTGCAAAACAATACATAAAATTGGCAAAACAATACATGAAATTATACATTATTTACTAAAATTAATTATTATTAATAAACTTTAAAATAACCCCCTAAACTTATGATTAGATCAAATCAAATAATAAATTTCTTCTATTAAAACTTATGAATATTTCAAAATATTTTTTCTTAAATTGCGTACAAAGTCCAAGTCAGAAACATAAAAAAGTGATTATAAGAAAAGCATCTACCAATATATTGATATAATAAAATAAAATAAGATAAATAAGATAAATTTAAGGAAAAAATACAACAGAAATTATTATTTTTTAATCAACAAAGAATGAATATGACAGCATCTGTTATATTAATTGATATGATAAATAACAAAATTTTCACTGTTCTCAGCAGAACATTTTTCTTGCTTGTGTATTGTGTTAAACTTTAATATAAACAAAAAAACCCAAAACATTAAATCAAATAATACTCAAATATTGTAATTGCTTACAAAAACAATGAAACTGTAAATCTGACAATTAATAAAGAAAATATGAATCATTGCTGATCTAGGTAGCACAATATTTGACTTGGTAAATAAGAATATTTACCGTTTTAAGCAGAAATATTATTCTCATGATGAAAATTATTTTATTTTAAAAAATACAATAAACCAATACTTGACACTGAAGAAAAGATAATTGACTTATTATTTTACATATTAATTTATAAATATTTTCTGTCCCAAGCAGAAATATTACTTTGCATAAAACACATACACTAATTTGACATAAATGTCATTAAAAATTAAAAGAAAAAAAGCAGATATCTGCACTAAGAGGTAGAAAGAAAAAATGTAAAAAGTAACAGTATATTAAACAAGTAATATTCACTTATCTAAGCAAAACTATTATTATCATGATTATATCTGCATTATTCTAACAAAGAAATAACCACATTCAGTAAAATAGAAAGAATTGGCACATTGCTAAGTTCTATGGAATTATATTTGGGCTGCGAGGAATAAGAAGAAATCACTCCTCACACTCTGTGATTGTTAGAATTAACTTCCAAAGTAGAATTATGTTTATATAACAGCAAGTCCCATATGCATGTACATGACTTTTCAACACACAAAGCTGTAAATACTGTGTTATGGCTGTACTATCAGCATCACAAGAATCTGGCACAATTTCATTTTCTGTAGAAACTGATGAAGCATCACTTTCACTTGCTTCACTGGGTACAAATGATGGATCGCTCTGGAGCAAGTCCTCGCTGTCTGTACAAATTGTCAAAACATCACTTTTACTTGTTTCACTGGGTACACATGTGCATCACTCTGGAACAAGTCTTCACTGTCTGTACAAAATGTCGAAGTGTCACTTTTACTTGTTTCACTGTGTACATATGTTGGATCACTCTGGAACAAGTCCTCAATGTCGCTTGAGTCTTTGAATCTTTGATGGGTTGACTGAATGTAACCAACATCCTGAAACATAATTATCAATCCACCGCTATCATGAAAAGCTAATAATAATAATATAAGAAATAAATATAAATAAATACATAATTTCAAAATTAAATATAAAATTATTAAAGATTACATACAATTTTTTCTTTTTTAAATTTATTTTTGTTTCCTTTTTCTTTCTTTTTTAGCATAATGCTACAAGGTATAAAATCTCAACTGAGTTTTATTGCACCGCGATATAATTATAAAATCTCAAAACTTGTATTTGTACTATAGTTAATCACACCCATTTTCTTATTAATATTAATACAATGTGCATATGCATTTACATGTTTATTTTTAAGTATGCAAGTGGCTTTGACATTGGTGACCTGTGCATTTATCTGTGCACTGCAGCACCTAGCATAGAGTGAAGTTGTAACAATTTGATCAAACTAATAGCTAATGTTAAAACTTTGGTTAAAATAAATCCCGTCTTTTCAATCTGCTCTTAAGACTATAAGCTTGCACACTAAACTATTTATAGTACAATATATGAAGTGTAAACACATACTATTTACATCTTTATTGTGAATTTGTGATAACATTTTAAATATTGTTTAAAACTTTATCTGTGTTAAATTATAAAACACAAGTATTTACTTTTAGACATGACTGATTGGTAGTAATTAACAAAATTATCACAACACATTTGAAGCTAAAAATTTATTTCCATATTGCCAACAACAGAATACTTTTAATCTTGAGCAACAGTATATGTTGAGAATGAAGTGAAGATTTTATTGTGACATAATAATAACCATGCACTCGCCCAGTCCTTTTCTGAAGAAGAATTGTGAATGTATCCACTGTTGCACTGTACTATTTATAAAAGTACATTTTCTTCAATAGGTTAATTATAGAATATGAAATTACTTCAGTAGGGACTTGGCTAGTCCATGATTATGCTTTCATTATTAATTTACTGTTTTAATTATTCTCACAAGTTTATTTTTTCTTAGTTGTGTGGATTAGAACATGCAACACTATTAACTTTAGACAGAAATCAGTGAAATGCACCATATCAGAAATAAATATAAGCATACTAAAGATTACATACAATTTCTTTCTTTTTTTAAATTTATTTTTGTTTACTTTTTGTTTTTTTTTTATTTTAGCATAATGCTACAAGGTATAAAATCTCAACTGACAGTTTTATTGCACCATGATATAATTATAAAATCTCAAAACTTTTATTTATACTATAGATAATCACAACCATTTTCTTATGAATTGCACAATGTGCATATGCATTTACATGTATATTTTTAAGTATGCAAATGGCATTGACATTGATGACCTATGCAGTATGCAGGACCTAGCATAGAGTGAAGTTGTAGCAGTTTGATCAAACTGATAGCTAATGTAAAAACTTTGGTTAAAATAAAAACCATCTTTTCAATCTGCACTTCAGACTATAAGTTGGCACACTAAAATGTTTACAGTACAATATGTAAAGTGTAAACACATACTAATTACATCTTTATTGTTAATTTGTGATAACATTTTTAAATATGTTTTTAAAACTTTACCTATGTTTAATTATAAATCACAAGTATTTACTTTTAAACATGACTGTTTAGTAGTAAATTATCACAACACATTTTAAGTTTTAAAAAAATACTTTCATATGGCCAACAGAATACATTTAATCTTGAGCAAAAAATTGTGTTGTGCTTGCAGTCTATACAAATAGGCATATAATAAATTTAATTTGTGAGAGATGCTCATAATTTATTAGGTTGTTCGTATGCTAGCCAAGTCAATAAATACAGCAATAACAGTTTGCATAAATCAAATGAATATTTTAATTTCTCATTTCTTTGCCATGGTAAATTAAGGTGGTAACAGACTTTCAGTAATATACTATATAATATAATAAACATACCCACAATCCAAAATTTGACCCTTAAATAAAGTACAAGCAGTTCTGGAATTGCAGCTTAAATGTATGTTGTAATCATATGATTCAAGTATTATGTATATGATGTATTACATCAACTTTGTAAATAATATCACAAATGTAATATTTTTCTATAATATAATTTCCCCTAGTGGAGTCATTAATTCATTTTTTGTTCTTACTTATTTTTTTAATTATATGATTGTTTTCTTTGAGACAAGTCTGGCTAGGCCTTGATACATGTAATAGTTACATTCGGCTGAAGTAAGACTAATATTGATACTACTAAATTAAATATCTCCAACCTTTTTAAAAGTATTTTATCATCGAATAGTTTTAATATTAATTTATCTTCTTTAGTTAAATTCTTCCAAACATTCATGCATTCAACTTTATTTATTTATTAAATATAATTTTGTTTCGTCTGTGTGTGCAAGTCTTGTTGAACATCGCACATTTAAATTGTTCATTTCTTTAGTTGCTCGCTTACATTGTTTCACTCGTTCACGCCACAAGTAAATGCTAGGCTTCGATCTTGAGATAAACACCTACAAGCAAAAAAATTACAATGATTTGCTCTTCGCTGTCCGATATGTCGTTGCTAAGGCACGCCAGGCGATTGAGCATGCGCAATAGGTAAAATGTGCTCCAACGCTACTTCATCAATAATCGGCAAATCTTTTAATATGCTATCTTTTAATAGGTTATCATCATTGAAAATTAGAAATTTACATAAATAAATTATAAGAAATTAAATAATGCAAGAACAAGATTTATTTACTTACCGAAACATTCCCAGCACAAACTGAGGCGCCATATTACATCGCGTCACGTGGTTTTATGACGTACGTCAAATGGGTACTGCGCATGCTCCGAAATGTTCTTCACACACAACCTTGCAAAAACTGATTCGACACACACCAAAGTGTGTATGCGACATTTCACACACGACTAAAAAAAATGGGATTTTGGGTGACTTGTCTGAAATTAATTCTGGTGCCTCGTGGACCCATTTTATACTAATTCCAATCGTTAAAAAAATGGGTTCATACTTTGACAACCCATTTTTTTTTAGGAACCCATTGCTTACTGAGTGTATCAAGTTGATGAACCCAGTGTAACGAGATTACACGCTCACACACACACACACACACACACACACACATTTGTTACATTTCCAGTTTTTATTTAGAGACTCTGCTTAGGAATTTTACAGAACCTTAATTTAATTAGATAAATTATTCTCTCCTCTTTCCCTAAACAGACTGGTTGCTCAAATTTATCTTTCGTCTCATATGAAAATGCGCCTTTGTAGTACAGACAAACATATTCACGAACAGACAAACTTGTGTACAATAGCCGGCTTGGAAACCGTTAAAAACTCTCTTAAATCTTTATGCATTCACAATGTTACATTTAGCTCAATCGATCCCCCACCCAAACCACGATTAGGTCTATATGCATAAAAATCACTACGAAAGAGGTATTAACAATAAAAGAATTTAATAATCAAGATTTAACAATAACAATCAATTACGAAGACACAGCTTCAGATCTAAACTAAGGCAAGTTTGAAGTGCTTATTTTAGTCCATGAAAGTTAATGTTACGAGAAATTGTTTGCTCGACACATTCCGTTAATTCAGAGTCCAGATCAGTTACTTATCTGTCTCAGTAGTCTTGATAAACACGTGGTCTAAGGTCAGTTCAATCCTTCCACATATCAAGCGAATCTTGCGTCGTATTACCAGTAGTTCCAGTAACTCATCGTCTCCCGACTAATCACACTACAGAAGTATCTTGGCATAGCATCATCAACTAAGGCGGCACGGTACTTGTAACATCGTCAAACCAAGGTTGAACAAAGGAATACACACCCAACATAGAAACGAAGGTGGCAATACTACGTAGAAACGTAGAATAAAGAAGGAAAGACCCGCTCTGGAAATAAATTTTATTTCTATGAGCGATTTGCGTTTACATTCGCAAACTCTGAAGCACGTGATGATAACAATGCGCATAGTATAAATCTTCGACTGTCATGTCTTTTACAATATATTTATATTCATAAAAGATACAATATAATTCACATGTGTGTTATTTTTAACATTACATGAACGTATTAATTTCCAAACATTTACTTCATTAAAAATGGAATTCATACAAAAAGAATAAAATATAATACAAATTAAGCATGAGTGAATTGTTAAGTGTAAGTGTAGTGTCACTTTATGTGTTTGTGAATTGTTAAGTGTAAGTGTAGTGTCACTGTATGTGTTTGGTGAATTGTTAAGTGTAAGTGTGGTGTCACTTTATGTGTTTGTGAATTGTTAAGTGTAAGTGTGGTGTCACTTTATGTGTTTGTGAATTGTTAAGTGTAAGTGTGGTGTCACTTTATGTGTTTGTGAATTGTTAAGCGTAAGTGTAGTTTTTCTTGTTAGTGCATTTCTACAATAACTGTAGTGTAGCATCTTGTTAGAACGCTCACCAGGTACTGTAGCATAACTGTTTGTATTGTTCTATAGTTCTATAGTCAGTTTTACTGGGTGGAGCGCGACTAGTCTGAGACAGAGGCAATCAGTAAAACATAAACAAGAGCGACAATACAGTATAAGAAACATCAGTAGTAGCATATGTTTGTATTATAACAAAACTAGTCGATTCTAGGCTAAATATGTTTACACTTAAAAATGTCTATTAATTAATTAAAAAAATAAATGTATAGTTCGTTATTGATAGTCATCCTGCTTTTAAATATGCGTTCTTCAGGAGTAAAAAAAATATTTATTTTCAGTAAATCTTCATTCCTGTCCACCAATATTAAAATATAAATAGATGTGTCATTGTCCAAGGAACACATAATGATTGTCATTGTTCATGCAATATATAAGAAATATCTATTGTTTCGAGCATTTTCGCTTTCTTTCAGTTTCATTCTCACAGTCGGAATTTAAGTTCGCTAGCATTCTTTATTTAAATTCTTCCCCAATATGGGCAATTGTCTCTCTGTATATATGCACAGTCAAAACTTGCATTTGTTCACTAAATTCTAAAAACGTTTTGCATTTAGCAAACTATGAACTACGTCAACGAACGAGATCTTATGAAGACTGCATTTTAGTAAGTACTCCTATGTTACTGTAACTTTCGTTAATCGAAAAACGTTTGTTACATTTTAGTAAGTACTCCTATGTTACTGTAACTTTGTCATCTTAATACTCCAATTTTCTCAGAAGGTTAGTAAGGTTAATTGTAGATTTCCTCGATGTTTAGAGAGATGAAGAAAGGGAAGGAGGGAGAGAGAGGAAGGGAGAGACGCACTGAATCAGACGGCAGGAAGTTATAAAGGATGCATTAAAGAGACCGGAATTTCAGATCAAAATGTATGCTCATTGCAGTGTGAAGAAGAGCGTTTAGAATGAGAGCGAAATTTAAATAAATATAGCAATATCTGCCAACTAGGAATGACGATAGCATTTCATGAATCCGGCCATCTCTTAGGAATCTTATCCAGTGACTGTACTGTGTCTTGCACCGTGACGTGCACGGCGACCGTACTGTGACTTGCACTGTGTTAGTGCGTGTACATTTACAACATTCTTTAAACGTCATCGCATCTGAAATGAAAAGAATGCATTTGAACTGCAGAGCCACGACTGTCCGAAATATATTTATTATCTGTGTTCTTTGTGTGCGGCAAGCCTCAACTTATCTTTCTAATCAAGAGATAGAGTCGAATGTTACGATTTATCAATGGAACAAATTGATTTTGCAAAATATCAGTACTTATCCAACAAATACTAAAGTGAAAACCTCAACTAATTATCTAAACGATAGCGATCCAATGCAGGTATCTTATAACAGTTTACACACTAACTATGCAGTGAGCAACACAGAGTTTAGTAACCAGCCTAGCGACAAGGAGCAAGCCACAAGTGATCCATTAAGAAACAAAGACAGTCCACCTGTAATTAGTTACATTTTACACGCTAACAAAACAGGATTTCCAAAGCAGACAAGGAGCAAGGAGCATGTCAAAAGTGATCAGACAGGTTTTAGTGACGTGGATGTTTTCAGTCAGGATTTTCCGTCTATTACGGCCCAAATGCTCAAAACTCATGTCACGAGTGGATTCCCGCGTCATCAATCTTCTCCTAATGATGGGATGTTTGACCCGACATGCCCTAGTTTGTGCAAGTGTAACAAGACTTCTGCAGATTGTTCCAGACATTACGGAAAGCTGACGTACATCCCCTTACTTCCCAAGGCCATTACGTTCCTGAAATTTCTATTTAACAACCTGACCACCATTTGTAATGAGACGTTTTTTTCAAATGTTACTCAGTTATATGGTTTGGATCTTAGTTATAATGGGCTCTGGTTTATAGGCAGTGGTGTTTTTCATTTGTTGAAACGATTGCAAAGTATCACTCTCAACTATAATAACATTTCCGACATGGGTTTGGAGCAAGTTCTTTCTATTCGTACCCTGAAGAACCTCGGCCTAACAGCAGCAAATCTAGGACCTTCAGCAAACGACATTTTGTATCGGCATCCATTGCCTGGCCTTCAAGAAATCTATTTGCATGAAAATAATTTTAAAGTACTGAACTTTACAGTATTTGCTTTATTTACTAAACTGAAACGAATAGCCCTAGGTGCGTGTCGTATTTCTGACATAGTTTCAAAAGCTATGCCCTCTCTCCAGATACTGAATCTCCACAACAACGACATAGCAACATTTCCAGAAACATGTCGAAACGGCGCGTCTCTTTTCATGAACTTAAATTATCTAAATTTAGATGCCAACGACTTGGAAACAATTCCTGATCTGTGTCTGCCTAAGTTGCAAGAACTACACCTGTCGTACAACAGATTCCAAACGTTTTCGCCCTTTATGTTTAATGGTACTCGCTTTCCAAGGCTTATCAAACTGATGTTATTAGGTATGCAAGGAAGTGCATTATACGTAACTATTGCGAAAAACGCATTTTCCAACCCAACGATTGAGGTAATAAGTTTAAGCAACAGCCTGCTTTCCTTCTCTGACGATAACATTGTTCACCCGGATTCCTTTGCAAACTGTTCATCATTGCATGAGATTCAACTTGACAACAACATGTTTACAGGCGTCAGCGACCTAAAATTTCACCGTCTCTTTGGTAGCCTCCCCACTCTTCGAAAACTGTTCATTGGTTATAGTTATATAACTAGAATATCTCAGAATACTTTCAACTGTCTGCCTTTCATTCAAGAACTCTATTTGTACGGAAACGCATTGGTTACCATTCCAGACGGTGCTTTCGATCACGTAACATACATGACCGTTTTACATTTGGGAGAAAACAAATTAACGGCCATAAAAGAGACAACTTTCAGTGATATAACTCGCCAAAGACTTCGACAGCTTGACTTAAGCAAAAACCCGTTTGTATGTTCCTGTGACCTCGTATGGTTCCGTGGATGGTTTGTATCCAATAGGTCATTGTTTTACAATGCTGGTGCTGGATACAATTGTAACAATTTCCCAAACATGAGCCTGGCTGCATTCTCCTTGCCGGATCAGGCGTGCTTACTGAGTAGTGATGCCCTTACTCTCACGGTTGTCAGTATTTGCTTAATTCTCATCGCTCTGACCGTCACTGCTATGTTCTACCGTTTGCGCTGGCACATCCGTCTGCTGCTGTACGAAGCTTTCCGAGGTCGTTCTAGTGAGCGACGCAGGCACTATTTACTGTCCGGTAATTTCCCGTATGATATCTTCGTATCCTACGCCGCTGAAGATAGCCACTGGGTTCATGAGCACTTGATGCCGGATTTGGAAACGCAGCGTGGGCTGCGATTGTGTATCCACGAGCGTGATTTCGTTCCTGGAGAGAACATCATAGACAACATCGTAGATAACCTCGTGAAAAGCAAGAAAGTCATGTTGATTTTCTCCATCCACTTTGCTCGCAGCCAGTGGTGCCAGTTTGAACTCGCCCTGTGTCTTCAGCACGTGATGGACCATGACGACATCCTAGTGGTAGTATGTCTGGAAAACCTGTCAGATCGAGTCATGACTGGAACTATGCTAGCTGTTCTGAAAGTAACCACGTATGTTCTATGGGAGGACAATGCTGTCGCTAGAGCCTCGTTTTGGGATCGATTACGAATTGCTTTTCAAGAAATCTTGTCGTAACCATTGTTTAAAACATACAACAAAAGGTCAGAGTGACATTCAGTGTCGGTTTCAAGAATTAAAATTTCGAATATATTTTTTTCAAATATATGCATCATGTTTAAAGTTATGTAATTTCCTGCTCTCGTAAAATATAATACAATTTAAGATATATTTTCGTAAAGGCCTGGTTAACAAATTAAATTAAAACAAAATCATGCCTCAACATCCTCTACGAACCGCAAGTCAAACTTTCGCTAGGGAAAGTTTTCTTAATAATAACCTAATCACAACATTTATTTTAAAAGATTACTTACTGAGTCGTTATTTACAAACATTTTGTATTACGACAGACATTATTTTCTGTTACAATATATATTTACATTATGCTAATCATTTCAATATCTTTTATAACATTGCAGTAATGTTATGAATATATTTGAATGCAGAAATAACTATGTAAAATTATTTCCAGTTTTGGTTAAAAAAAAATCGTTTGGTGATATCGAATGTCACTTTCGATCTTTCAGTCTATACAAACTAAAACAAGAATCGGGTTAGAGATTTGCACATTGTCTTTGCCTCTGTAATGTTTACAAAGATGTTACATCGTGAAACGTATTAGCTTTGACATTTTTGAGGATGAACTTTAATTAAATATGCTTTTTTGACAAGCAGCAAATACATTCCATGTAAACATTAAGAATACACTGCTGAAGAATCACACTAAATGTAAACAATTATTAAATAATTAGTAAACAATTAATAAGTGTTTATAGGAAGAGTGTAATGTTTCATTGCTAGTCAATGAAAGCAGTCATCTTAAGGATATTTTGTAATAGTTATCCACAAATTGCATATATCAATATAGGTGTGCTTGTTATTTTAAAATCAAATACAGTCTATGTTACTGAAGCTTATTTGCTTGCTTGATATTTAAAATGGAATTTTCCTGTACAGAATACATGGTATATATAGTGCTTACCATCTATGTTAATAAAGGTTATTTGCTTGATATCTTAAAATATATATAGTGTTTACAATGTATGTTAATAAAGGTTATTTGCTTGATATCTTAATATGTATATATATATATAAGATATCATATAATATATATAAGATATAATATATATATTAAGATATCAAGCAAATATATATATATAGTGTTTACAATGCATGTTAATAAAGGTTATTTGCATGATATCTTAAAATATATATAGTGTTTACAATCTATGTTAATAAAGGTTATTTGCTTGATATCTTAAAATATATATAGTGTTTACAATGTATGTTAATAAAGGTTATTTGCTTCGTATCTTAATATATATATATATATATATATATATATATATATAAAGTGTTTACGATCTATGTTAATAAAACTTATGTACTTGATACAGTCTTTGTTAATGAAGCGCATTTTATAAATAGAGAAATGACAGTTAAATGCATTAATGGTTTTTAAAGTAATTTTAATTTGCTAAGTAAAGTATATTATTTAAACATAGATAGGAACAGTGTTAATGAAATGCATTATCTTTAAACACTGATATTAATAACATTAATTAGTTGTAGATTACTTAATCATTTCTTAAACAAGGTGAGAAATAAACGAGTGACACTAACCAGTTCTAGGCAGCTGGCTAGTTATAGCGTCCAATTATTTGACACTGGTCAATAACAAATCTGACCAATAGGAGTCAAACAGAAAGTGACCTTTTAGAAATATCCCTCGTTCTTATCACTTTGATTTTGTTTGTGGTCAATTCCGGTCTTACAAGATGATTGTTACCTGTTCAGTTATCTGAGTGATAAAGATAAAATGGACTTAGAAATATTTTCTTGCATTTTGAACTATTGATTTATGTTTGTCATTTGACTCAAAGATGATTTCATGTTTTTAGAATGTTGATCTTTGCAGTAAGATTTAGAAATGTTCTCATGTATTTGGACTGACATTCTATGACTTAAAATTAGAGAGAATGTATATTACATAGTTCAACACTTGACATAGTCCCTAGTGGAAATGTTATCCTTGAATTTGATTATATGTTTTGTGCTCACGTGTGTGAATCTGGCTAATGAAATTATTTACAGGAATGTAAGTGTGAGAATACTTGTGAAGAGAAAGGGAGTGTAGACTATTTTAGACCTCAATTTCACACTATGTCTCTTGATCTGACATTTGCAAAAGAGCAATGCTTTCTTGGATTTTCTCGTTATCAGTTCAGACTGCAGTAGGTATGCTTATTAATTTCAGTTTCTATCTTTCTTCTTAAGTCTAAGATGTGGGCTTTGGGTACTTACTTTGCTGTCATTCATGATGTGTTGTCTTGAGCACTTGCCAGAATGTAACGTATCTCATGAGAGTCGTCCTTGGCCTTGAAAGACTGTGCGGCATTAGTTTAAAATGCTCAAGATAAGAAAACAGGACATAATGTATTTTGCTTATTCTTTTGAAATATTCTAAACCTTTCTTTCATTATTTAGTCTCGCGTGTCTGTTAATGCAACATATCTTCTTTTGTTCATTGTCGTAACTTGTAGCTAACTAAATCCTAGTAGCCTTTGTTTTGCATCTTCTACTATGGTCTGAATGTTTCTGTAGCTGAGATGGTATTTGTTGACTAATGTTGCTAGAGAACAGACCGACATTTGACATTATAAAATTAATAATAATAGTAATAACAAAATAACAGCAATACTATTACTACTTGTACTAGTAGTATTACTATTAATACTACAACTAATATTAATATCAGTATCACCACTGAAAATAATAATAGAAATAATGGGGTTTTATTCGAGTTAATTCTGGAATCACTTCAAAGCGTTCATATTCATGGTCGCTCAACTTTCAAAGGCATGGGTGATTAAGAAAAAATCTCAGAACAGACTGACCTTTGACCCAAGAATTTGTGCTTGCGTAGTCTTATAGCAACCGATCGTTATGAATGCAATTTATTCGGGAATATATAATTTCTTTACATATCCAAAAATATAACAGTTCACTCGCGTGTTTTACACTGTATCTATATATAGCCCGCCCACTCCACTTTCTTATATATCAATTCTGGGTACATTGTGAGCGTGCGGCCCGCACGGCGATATAAATGAAATGTTGGGCACTTTGAATAGCCGAAACGTAACTGTCAGAAATTGCCAGTAACGAAGTCATTCATTGCCGTGGTGCTCGCCGATGCAAGCTTTTAACACAGTCGACCATGTAGTGACACCAAATTCGCAATATAGCTGAGATTAACCTGGTGGCAAATTTTGCCTTGCAGACACCTTAGAAAGACAATCTTATGTGAATAGCTTACAAAGCCACTGATTTCTTGAGGTAAATGTACCTTTGTTTGTCCTAAGTACCCTTGTTGTGTACGAACGGGGTTTGATTTCTTTAATTATGTTGATTGTGATATACATGCATATATAATATAAAAATAATTTATGTAGATGGGAATTGGCTGTAAACGTGGGTGATCATTTTACTTAATCAGTAAATTCATATTAGATCCAATGTAACTTGTTTTTCTTGAGCTAAGAATTAGAAGGCGAACACGTTTTTCCCTTGTAAGATTCAGTCTCTTAGTACTGCATTCCACTTGTTTGATTAGGCTTATAACCTACAAGTCTATAACGCACAACGGGATGCAATACATGTAACAATCTTAATACACAGTAAATAAATCAGGATAATTTATGCATATTCATTCACATCTGTGGATATATTCTATTATTTTATACGGATTAATGATATTAATTGCTGTATCATTTGTTTACTTCTCCATGGTTTGCAGTGGTTGTAAATTCTCTTAGTTCTAAGCCTTTATTAACCTTGCAAATTCTCTTAGTCCTAAACCTTTATTAACCTTGTGTATGTACGCGTTATGTATTTGAGTTGTATAAGAATGCGGTGTTTATGTTTATGTGTGTAATGTTTACGCATGAGCTGAAAAATATATGTTTGCATGTGTTGTATCTTCTGAAGTCTCCAGAAATGTGCAGTGTGTAATGCTTACTTAAAAATCTTAACCATACAAAAGGAAATCTTAATTTGTAAAAAGAAAGAATGATGTACATAACTGCGTCGCTGCTTGTGATACATAACAGGGGCCTGACTATTTGTAGAAATTTAGTTTTTATTAACGACATATCAATATTACAGCAAAGCTTTCTCCTTAATTTATTCACATATGGGATCTTTCGTAAACTGATGAGAAGTAAAACAACTTCAGTTGTAAGAAATATTTCGAAAAAGAAATCAAGATTAACGGCATAGCAACAGGGTTTATTATATGCTGTAACATTTATGTTTTCAAATGTTTTCCCCACGTATTTTGCACTATGGATGTTTGCATTTGGTAGTTATCTCAGAGGAATTAGGAAAAATCAATAGGTCTGTGTTAGGAGCTATATAAAATGTTATGCACTACATATTTTTCTGCCACTATCCTCGCTTCAATGGCGGTTTAAGAAAATGTTGCATTAAATAATACTTTCGTAGTATTAAGGCTACAGGCGAGCTCCCTTATGGGATAGCGTGAAGTTTTATTGTCTATACTGACTATAGGGTTATAAGGTAGACAACACAAAATTCCGATGAAATGCTGTCTAGTATTTTCTTTTTACTTAAGCCCACAGAAACCCACAACATACCAATTTTATTATATGTACAGACATTAGGGGAAGGCATCTCCTATATTCTGGATATCATATGACATAAGCGGCGTAATATAAATTGATCAAATATTTTCTGCATGCATACATTTCATGATTTTCAGCTTTACAAATTACAGAGACTTTAAATATGAAAGAGTCATTCGATTCTTTGACGATTGTATTTGCTCTATGCATGCAGTTCAAATACATTTATTATTTCCACACACGATTATGGTAGATACACACTTTGTTATATTGTGCATCGTAATTTAGTTACTGAGAAGATACTTCCTGTACATAAACTTGTGTGTACAAGCCCAAGAGTGTTAAATTTGTTTAAAATGGCATTTGACATTAATATGCTTCCTTCCTTCCGGACGATATGTACTCTTGAAACGAATACATCCATTCTAATATATTAATACGTCTTTTTCTCGAAAAGGAGGACTTAATTAAGTTCTTTGCGGAATCGACTTCCATTCCTTGTCCATTATTACTTCCATAGAATCCCTCTTCCCTCCCTTTGTCTGTTATCACATCGTTAATATCACTCTTCCCTTCATTGACCATTATCACTTCCTTATTATCACTCTTCCCGCCCTTTTCTATTATCACTTCGTTAATATCACTCTTCCCTTCATTGACCATTATCACTTCCTTATTATCACTCTTCCCTTCATTGACCATTATCACTTCCTTATTATCACTCTTCCCGCCCTTTTCTATTATCACTTCCCTACTATCGCCTTTCCCCACAAGACTAACAACAAATGTATTAAATCAACAATCAAACATATAACATATGAATATAATCCAAAGAGCATTGGCATTTACATCACTTCACAACAATGTTTGATTAAATGTTAGACACTCACTGAGTTAACGTAGCACAGACATCAGCAGTCAAATTAGCACACACACACACACACACACACACAAACACACACACACACACACACACACACACACGCACGCACGCACGCACGCACGCGCGCGCACATGTATAATCAACATACCACTTCTAGTCACATTTCACAACTGTTCCAGAATCTTCGATGCGCTCATAAGCACACCATGAAGAATCGTCCGCAACTTCATATGCGCTATCAAACACATCGGGAGGATTGTTCCCAAATCTTCGTGTGCACTACTCAGCACATAACGGGGAATGTTTAGGAAACTTTCGTGAATTTTCAAAACCAAACTAATTCCTCAATTTCCGCTGTATTGGTTCTCAAACGGAATTCACATAGATCAACTTACAAAAGTAGAAATGTCACTTCTTTCTTTGTTAATTTATGTTATCTAAATTTAGACTCCAATGATCTGAACGAGATTCTATATGTTTGCTTGCCAAACTTGGAAGCGCTGCATCTCTCTTACAACCGGTTTCAAACGTTTCCAACTGTCATGTTTAATGAAACCCGTTTTCCAAAACTGAAACAGTTGACATTATTAAAGTCAATAAGAACAGGGTTGTATGTAACCATTGAGAAATATACATTTTCCAGTCCTACACTTCATATAATAAGTTTAAGAAAAAGTAGACTTTCGTTTTTTGACAGTGCTTGATTCACATTCCAACGTGATCTGGTAGAGTATAGTATTCACCGCAGTCTGAAGTGGCTACTAGGTTACAAAACAAGAAATGAATGCTCTGTTCTGCGAAAGTCAAATTATTAAGGCAGTGCTAAATTTCAGGCATATCACATCTCTAAATTCCTTTCTCTCCTACATACATTCTCAACTCGCTCTTCCTTCCTTTGTTCGTTATTACTTCCATACTATTACTTTTACCTCCCTGGTTCATTATTTCTCCCCTGCTATCGTTCTTCTCTGTCTTGTTCATTATTATTGCCATACTATCGTTCTTACCTCCCTTATTCATTATTATTTCCATACTGTCATTCTTACTTCCCTTGTGCATTATTATTTCCACATTATCGCTCTTCCCTCCCTTGTCTATTATCACTTCCCTACTATTGAGCTGAAGAAATAATTTCTGGTAGCGTTATAAACACTCCAGATGAATTATGCCGAAGAAATGGCCTCAAAGATTAGTATAATGGGCAGTAGAGAAAGACAGAAAATGGTCACATCAGCTGCATTATAGACATACCAGTATCCAAAATTCAAATCACAACAACAGGACAAAAACTATGGATAATCGAATCGTAAATGATTAATCGTAGGAAATCGCAGCATATCGGGTTAATGAATTTAAATCATTGGTGAATATAAAATAATAACACTAAGTATAAATACATAAGCAAAAAGAGGTGATAGATAATATTAAATTAAACTTATTCAGGTAACATTTTATCTAGATAATTATTGCTATATATGTTATATATATATTAATATCATATCTGCTCAATAGACCATAGGTTATCTAAGCAGAAAATATATTCTCAGATATTTAATAATAGTCATCAACCTGCAACTGAGATATCGATAATATACATTGTCTATTATGCAAATTAATCGTGTAAATAAATAAATCATGAATATGCAGGAAAGAAAGATTTCCCAGTAAACATTATTCTATTCAACTGATCAGCCCTAAAGTGCATAAGAAAAGATCCTTTTAGGTTAGGCTTTTCTCTTTTCGTCGTATACATTATATTTTGGGATATATAAATCAATTATATTTTAGAGATTTTACAAGTAGATTATATTTTTAGAGACATTGTAAAAAATTATAATTTTAGACTTTATAAATTAATTATATTTTTAGAGACTATAAATAAATTATATTTTTAGATATATTAAAATAATTCATATTTCTTAGCTATTTAAATGAAAATATCTTTACTGAATGTTTGAATTTGTTGTCGAGCCCTTTGTTCCACGGAAATAAGCAAGTAATAATGTTTGAATTAACAGTTGCAGATTTTACAGACATCGCTGGTGAACAAAGAACATTTGGCAACGCACAAAACATTCATGGAACTGGCAGTTGTGATTTCTTTCAATAACGACCAGGTCCACGCTGCTCTCATTGTGTGAATAAATAAGTGCAACCAAACGGACAGCAGTCCTCGGAGAGGTCAAAGTTCAAATATGAAGTGCGCCAATTCGTTTATGCGGCAGATATTCATATTGTTAAATCGCATAATTCATCGTCTATTACTATGTATCGTATCTACTTTCATTCGTATATAAAGGGTGCGAGAAACACAATTAAATACCAACTCATATTACAGTTTAATTTATCAGAACCTTATTACTTCTGATATTTGAGAAGTTATCATTTCTGATATTGTATGCAATGTCACAAATAATTGTTAATTTAATTGCAACCTCATACTTCCAGGCTAAAACGTGGACGATTCTTAAACAGTCTTTTGTGACATTCAGGCGCTCATTTGTGATGTGTTTAATGATCCTAAAGTGATGGGTACACAAGTTTTTCATTCGACTGCTCTGTCTCTATCTAACTATAGAATGCAGCCAAACAACAGAACGTTGTATACATGTCTGGTACTTGTGTTCGTATTGTGTCAAGCTCGAGCATCAAGATTGTCATTAAACCCTTGGCTGAACGCCACTAGTCAACCAACAAAGAACGAGGGTGATGTCATTAGTGACGTTTTTGACAATGATAATGACGTGAACATCACTGATGAAGTCCTAAACAATAGCAATGCGATGAACTTGACCAGTGGTGTACTTAACAACAATAATGGAGGCAACATCTCTACTAAATCAGTAAACTCTGCCAACGGAAACGCACCTATTCATTCATTAACCTATAATAATAGAAAAATATTTACATTTCATTTAATAAACTTTGGTATTGAAATGGGCGCTAGCCGTCATCCTTTAAATAATAAGTCTGGTTCGAACGTCACTTCTGATTCATTATACAAAAGTAATTTAATGAAAGTGTCTAGTCTACTTAATAATCACGAAAGAGTGGAGACTATCTTCAGCAATATGGTAAGCAATAACATCAGGATTAACATCACTAGTAATGGGCTAATTAGTCGGAAAAGGATGGAAATCGCTAAGTATCCATCATACAATGACACTGATGTGGATGTAAGTAGGCCTACTTATCCAACATCCCGTGGCACGCCGACTGGAGTTGAGCAAATAGTTCCTTATAATGCCACGTCATTGTTGAACCTACCGGTTGAGATTAGAGATGTCCACATCGATCAGTCTGTCCACTCAAAGGCGATGTCTGTATATGAATGTCCAGTGATGTGTAAGTGTCATACAACTGTTGCAGACTGCTCCGGGCACTCGGGAAAACTCAATTACATTCCTGCACTTCCTGAAAACATCACACTTTTAATATTCACTCACAATAATCTTTTCTCCATCCACAACCAAACGTTCTTCTCCAATGTTACAAACATAACTGGTCTAGACCTTAGTTCAAATGGACTAACATTTATAGGTCACGGTGCATTTCGTCTGTTAAGGAGACTGATAAATCTCACTCTTAATAATAATAACATTACTGACAGCAGTTTGCGCCAAGTCTTATCTGTCCAATCTTTAAAGATTCTTGGCCTTATAGCAGCTAATCTGAAACAATCAGCATACGAAATATTTTATCAAAATCCACTGACTGACCTTCAACATATATTTTTACATCAAAATAATTTAAAAGTTTTAAACGTAACAGCCTTTGTCCCATTTAGAAGTCTCAAAGAATTGGGTGCTGGAAGGTGTTATATTTCAGAAATTATTCTAGATAGCATGCCGTCGTTAGAGTCACTAAATCTAAATAATAATGAAATGCCAGTGTTTCCAGAAACGTGTAGAAATGGCAAATCTCTGTTCGAGAATTTATGTTATCTAAATTTAGACTCCAATGATCTCGTTGAGATTCCACATGTTTGTTTGCCTAACTTGGAAGCGCTGCATCTCTCTTACAACCGATTTCAAACGTTTCCAACTTTCATGTTCAATGGAACCCGTTTTCCAAAACTGAAACAGTTGACATTATTAACGTCAATAGGAACTGGGATGTATGTAACCATTGAGAAATATGCATTTTCCAATCCAACACTTCAAGCAATAAGTTTAGGAAAAAGCAGCCTTGCGTTTTTTGATGACAGCATTGTCCACCCAGACGCCTTTGGTGGATGTTCTTCATTGCATGAGATTCAGCTCGATAATAACATCTTCACAGGCATCAGCGACATTAAGTTCTGTCAACTCTTCGGCAGCCTTTCTGCTCTACGAACACTCTACATTGGCTATAGTTATTTAACTGCAATAACTGAAAATACATTTAAATGTCTGCCTTACGTGGAAGAATTTTATTTATATGGAAATGCGTTGGTAAGTATTCCAGATGGCGCCTTTGATTACATGAAACATTTACGTGTTTTACATTTAGGCGGCAACAAAATAACAACAGTAAGAGAGACAACGTTTCATGCAACAATTCGACAGGGATTTAAAGAATTAGACCTAAGTACCAACCCGTTCATATGTTCCTGTGATATCATGTGGTTCCAGGCATGGTTTCTTTCTAATAGATCAATGTTTTACAAGGAACAATTAGGTTATTATTGTACTAACCTACCGAACACGAGTCTGGTAGATTTCTCCTTGCCGGATCAGGCATGTCTGCTGAGTAGTGACGTTTTCACCCTTACCGTTGTCAGTGCCAGTTTAGTGCTCATCACGTTAACTCTAACCGCTGTGTTGTATCACTTGCGTTGGCACATCCGTCTGCTTTTGTACGAAGCGTTCCGAGGTCGGACGATAGAGCGACGTCGTCACTATTTATTGACCGGACACTTCCCGTATGACGTCTTCGTGTCGTACGCTGCTGAAGATCTTGACTGGGTCCGCTTGGAGTTGATGAAGGAATTAGAAGAACGAATGGGACTGCGACTATGCCTACACCAACGTGATTTCGTTCCTGGAGAGAACATTGTCGACAACATCGTAGACAGTCTGGACAAAAGTAAGAAAGTGATACTAGTTTTCTCCACTCACTTTGCCCGCAGTCAGTGGTGCCAGTTTGAACTGGCTCTGTGTCTTCAGCACGTGATGGAACATGACGACATGCTTGTGGTCGTTTGTCTGGAAGACTTACCAAATCGAATTATGACTGGAGCCATGATGGCAGTTCTTAAAGTAACTACATACATCCAGTGGGAAGATGATATTTATGCGAGAGCCTCGTTCTGGGGTCGCTTAAAGATCGCTCTTAATGAGATCTGTCCTTAATAAATTTGGGGTGGGGTACAATTGTCAAGCAGTGACATTTGCTTTAGGTGGAATATCTTGTGAAACTTATCGCTTATATCACAGCCATGCGATAACCTTTCAACAAATTCTTCATTTGGACTTTCACTTTGTAAAATGCTCAATCATTACACTTTCTGACTTCGAAGAAGTGTAGCGTGCCAATGACATACTTTACATCACAACGTATAGCTTGCCAATGACATACTTTACACTACAACGTATACTTGCCAATGTCACTTTATAATACAAAGTATAGCTTGCCAATGACATACTTTACATCACAACGTATAGCGTGACAATGACATACTTTACATCACAACGTATAGCGTGCCAATGACATACTTTACACTACAGCGTATATCTTTCCAGTGCCACAATATACATCACAACGTATTGTTTGCCAATGCCCTTTGCATTTCAACTCATAGCTTACCAATGATACATTACATTTCAATATCTAACTTGCCAAAACAACACTTTACATTATAACGTATAGTTTAATAATATGCTGACCTTGCTTGATATAAATCTTACTTGCGTTTTATAAGTTAACCCCTTACCTAAAATATAAAAGATAATAAATAAGTATTTTTATGAATAGGTATCGATATCATCATCTCTGGTCCATGTAATAAATGCTAATGCCGATGTACTAAGACTTGAAGAGTTACTTCCCCTGGCAATATTGGCAAGTAGGACATGTATATATACGTGACAATATAGTCAATTGTCTTACACATATCTTGAGATTAAATTCATTGCTATTTATAATGCATGTATATAATGATATTATAGATTACATTAAAGAATATCAACACTATTTAATTTTAACATGTTGAATTAATTAAATGTTTACCAACCCATTCGATTCCATTAATTTTTGCATTTGATTTTAAGTCAAAATAAAATTATCTTTATCAAGAGATTACGATTGTGCTAATTATTTTATATTAACTGAGAAAATATGAACATTTCCTTGCACGAATGCATTTGAATATAAAAATGTATTTTTAAATGTGAGATGATGTTATTCAACAAAACAATATTGATATTGTATTTGATCACTTGAATGTGTGTATGTTCTAAAGACTTTTATTAATTTAATTAATTGTTTCATAATTAGGTTTAATATTAGTTTCTGAGGTTTATTATTTTAAATGGTACGTTTCATAATTAGATTTATTATGAGTGTTGTGTTTCATAATTAAATTTATTATGAGTGTTGTGTTTCATAATTAGATTTATTATGAGTGTTGTGTTTCATAATTAGATTTGTTACCAATTTCTGATGTTTATGAATTGTAATGGAATGTTTCGTAATTCAGTATATTACTAGTTTCTAAAGTGTCGGTTTAGGGCATAACAATTCGCCCAGCTTCACATCAATAAAATATTTTTAGCAAATAATAACATTAATAACATCTAGATACAGGAGATGCATGAGAAAAATCTAGTGCAAGCACACACATTTGATGTAGTTATTCACGTCTCTAGTAGATCCAAATCGGACGTTTTCCCTAGGATATATATATATATATATATAGTTTTAATCTAACCTTGATTGTAAGTCCGAACACCCATAAATAGAAAACAGAAGTGTGCGTGCATGCGAAATAGTACGCCAGGAGCATTGGCAAGCATGAATGAATGGGTAATAGCCTTGGCCTTGATATACAATATGCATAGGTGTAGGGATGTGGGAACTGGCTCTCATAAGTTCGGTAGTAACTCAGTGCGAAGTTATGAATGAGTTAAGATTGGGAAGTAGATTAACCCTTAGGACATGCTGGCCAGTCTTTAAATAGGAGAGACAAGCAGGTAACCGGTGCTTCTCAACGTAATGACACACCTCAATGTATAACGGGAGATCCGGTCTTAACGTAAATAGATCGTGAAGTTGTGTATGAATGAATAGTCTAACTTCTAAAATCAGAGCGAATGATTTGTGGGAAAATTCTTGGACTTCTGATACAGATGAAAGGCTTGATCCTTTGGTTCTGCTGAACGATCAGATGTGCCAGTTGTTATTTAATGAATTTTATGATTAAGATATTGTGTGGAATATAAACATAATATTTTGTCACAATTCTATCTATCTGTCTATCTATCTATCTATCTATCTATCTATCTATCTGTCTGCCTGTATATCTATATATCTATATATCTGTCTGCCTGTATATCTATCTATCTACCTACCTACCTACCTACGTACCTACCTATATATCCATCCATCTGTCTTTCTGTCTATCTATCTATCTATCTATCTGTCTATCTAGTTATCTATCTATCTATCTATCTACCTACCTACCTACCTATCTACCTATATATCCATCCATCTGTCTGTTTGTCTGTCTGTCTATCTATCTATCTATCTATCTAGTTATCTATCTAACTATCTATCTTATCTGTATGCCTGTATATCTATCTATCTATCTATCTATCTGTCTGCCTGTATATCTATCTATCTATCTATCTACCTACCTACCTATCGATATATCCATCCATCTGTATTTCTGTCTATCTATCTATCTATCTATCTATCTATCTATCTATCTATCTATCTATCTATCTATCTAGTTATCTATCTATCTATCTATCTATCTATCTATCTATCTATCTATCTATCTATCTATCTATCTATCTATCTATCTATCTATCTACCTACCTACCTATCTACCTACCTACCTATATATCCATCCATCTGTCTGTTTGTCTGTCTATCTATCTATCTATCTATCTATCTATCTATCTATCTATATATCTATCTATCTATCTATCTATCTATCTATCTATCTATCTATCTATCTATCTATCTATCTATCTATCTAACTAACTGTACGTGTGAGTGTTTGGAATGTTCATCATCATGTGCTCTCGGTCGACATCACTTAGATATTTATTATATATCACTATAAAGCAAATAAATATCCAATTTTCACAAATAATTTAAATATTTGATGCACTACAAGTTGTATAATACACGCTAAACATAAGAAAATATGTTTGTTGCAAATCACGTTAGATAAGAAAACAATAAATTTACTTTCACTATTAGTACATATTTATGTCACAATGAAGAGAATTTTGCCAAACTACTTTTGCATAAGAACGTTTCTTTGGCATTAGAGTCACACACCTGCATTAGTGCTGGTACTCCCTTCATGTTGTCATACATTTAATTCCAGGAATTGGTGGGTATGCAATATATATAAATATTTTTGTCAAGTTTATGGATCTGGAAACAAATATTGTGCTATATAAATTTCAACTGTAAACGTTAAACTAAGTGGGATCTCTATCCATTTAACTCATAATTATATTGAACAACTCAATTACCAGCGGTGTTTGTATTGTGGGTGGTGGAGGGAAATCACTTAGACCAGTATTTTGACCTTCCAGACAATGTTTGCTTTACTGGCTGCGTGTTCACTGCATAATACGCATGAACTCTGGTCATTGGGCGATGTGTGATAAACATCTATGTCTGACTGTAAATACATGCACATAATGGAAATGAAATTGTCTATTAACATGATTTATCTTATGCAGAATTAACAAAATATAAATGATATAGAAACACAAAACAATGGACCAGATTTTGGTGTGTGCGCATGAAGTCTGGAAGAAAAGGAAGAGAAAAGTGTGAAATCTTACTTTAATCAATTCTACCTTTGGTATCTCAAAAAAGTAACCCGATCTTCCAGTCACACCCATCTGCTTTCTAAGGGTACAGAGACGCACTGTGAAATAGAATTATGAACAGCTAGCTCTGTTCTACGAGCACACACCAGTTAGTCAAGCTGCCAAGTCCCCTAAATTCCCCTCTTGTGAGTGAAGTTCCCATAAAAGGGCCGAGATGAATCAAGTTTTAAACTTTAACAGAGAATTTAATTATAATAAAACAATTGTTCACAATAGAATAGAACAAATAAATTGTCCAGGCGTATCACACTCATTTGTAGTTCGAAATTGAGGTTGACTTCAAAGAATTTTAGTACACACTAATAAGCATTGTCTGTCTGAGGTGTTAAGATTTATCTCCCTCCATAGTTGAAGAAATTCATCAGCGACTGTGGAAACTGGTGGTGTCTCATGGTCGACTGTAGAAATTGGTGGTGGTCCATTGGGGACATTGGTGGTGTCTCATGGTCGACTGTAGAAATTGGTGGTGGTCCATTGGGGACATTGGTGGTAACTCATGGTCGACTGTAGAAATTGGTGGTGTCTCATGGTCCATTGGGGACATTGGTGGTGTCTCATGGTCGACTGTGGAAATATTGTGGTGTCTCATGGTCGCTTGGGTTTGACAGAAAGATAATTGGATTGTTCTCTGCTGGTCCGGAAGTATAACAACGTCGCTGTTTATGGGTCAAGTGCCCGTTCAATTTTGTACTTGCGCACAATTGTTCGTATACCTCACAGGGTGCCCAAATGTAAGCAGTAGTAGAATTTCTTTTTTTACGTATTGACTACTATAATGACGTCACGTCCATCCCATTTAGACGAATTTACAGACAACAGGAAATGTTGGACAAAACCTGTACACTTTCTCATGTTAACTAAACAGTGTACATGTAAAATGCATATGATTAGAGATAATTGCAAAATACAAGCTGCAAAATTAAGGACAGATTAGTTTCTCCAATAAACATTTAGGGGAACCACAAGACTGACCTTTTGCTGGCAGTAACAGAACTGTAGTATTCGGTTTCCCACAGAGTCCACCGTCTTACAATTTCGTACAGTTTGGGAAATTTTACTATAGGCGTTTGCTGCTGTAGATGTCTAGAGTGGGTCCCAAGGCAATCTAACTATTCTTTCCTTTTCTCTCACTATTTACATTTCCCAGTATCTGTTATCCAGATTTTCATGTCTACGAATGGCAAACTCCATATTTGGATCTAACGTCCATAGGCTAGAGTCGCAACCCACTCTTATGGACAGTTATGTATTTGGTCTTCTTGCAGCAGTCAAAGCTGTGACAGTTAGACTGAACTTTGAATAATCAAGCGTTGGGAAAATCCAAGGCCGAGCTAATTAAAATGTTAGAAGTTAAAATACTACATGTTTGAATTCACTATTTTAATAATGAATTAAAGTAATAAAGTTCAAAATATTATTATTACTCCAGTTATCGTAATCAAAGTCTAAATTATTATTATGACTTAAGAAATATATTTTTTTAAAATAAATTTAATAAAATCGTTAGGTTAACGCAAAACTTGTAAAGTGTGTTGCAGAGTGTGTATGCTATAACCCTCCTTTTGATGTACCAAGGCACAAATGCTAGGTACATCAGTCCAGTGAAGGTAACAGAACCATTGTGATTATGTTTTGCTCAAAAAACTAATGGCGGAGAAAGCGCCAGGTTAGTTGAGAGAAAACACTCATCAGTATTTTCTTTGCATAAGGCGGAAACACGTGCTGTCACGCGGATATTTTGACACTGTGACGTCATTGCAAAGGCCAGTGAGAGACTGTGGAGGCTGTAATTAATTCAGGATATGTGAAGTTACAATAACCTACTCCTAATAACTCAATTTCTGTTCTCTGACAGGACTAACCTGCAATTTGTATTGACTATCAATGAACTGTAACTATATATATTATTATAGAAATGAAGTGAGAGACTGTGTAAACTATAATTATCTGAATGTGGGTTCGTGGAATATTGATGTCAAAATATCTATTTCATTGTAATCGTCATTTGTGTAGTTGATTTTCTTTTAATAAATTTATTGTTAAATGTATTGACATTCTTACGCATGTTGATATTGATAGTCTTGTGTTGGAGAAGAAAGTGGGTGGATGGTGGCTCGCTAAATATAGGTTAAAATTGGCCTAGTCTTCTTCTTAGTAAGAAGTTTTCCACCTCAGAACCATATGAGACTGTAACGTTTTTAGTTGTAGTGGAATTGGGAAAACGTTTACAACGCCAAAATATCCGCCATGCGAGAGATGCGTGGTGCCTGTTGGAGGATCGTTAATAAAATAAAAATAATATTCTCATCACTTGAAATTAGTTATAAAAGATTAATACAAAATAATAATTATCTTCATTAACTACGTGGCGCACAGATCGATAAATAGATAAATAGACAGATAAATAGATAGATATAGATAGACAGATAGATAGAGAAATAGACAGATAGATAAATAGACAGATATAGAGATAGATAGAGAGATAGAGAGATAGATAGATATATAGACAAATAGATAGTTAGAGATAGATATAGATAGATAGATAGATAGATAGATAGACAGATAGATAGAGAAATAGATATATAGACAAATAGATAGATAGAGATAGATAGACAGATAGATAGATAGATAGATAGATAGATAGATAGATAGATAGATGATAGATAGATAGATAGATAGATAGATAGATAGATAGATAGATAGATAGATAGATAGATAGATAGATAGATAGATAGATAGATAGATAGATAGATAGATAGATAGATAGATAGATAGATAGATAGATAGATAGATAGATAGATGTTCCTAATTGTAAATATGATGATTCACCCAGTGGATGCTCCGCCGAGAGAAAGCCCAGACCCGGTACAAAGAAGATGTTTGGGCCCCTATACAAAGTTCCTCACACATGTATTTTTTCATGGTCAAACAAGGCTGCAATGCGGTTTTCACACAAAGTATGAAGTATACATGCAATATTGTTTTTCTTTTCAAAAATTTATTTTGGTAAACAATTTTTTAAAAAATTCCCTTTCTTGGGCTCCCTTTGAGCTCCGTGGGCCCCGGAACAATGAATCGGCTTCACACCACTTCTCCTCAGGCCTGCCCATGTTCATGCAAGATATAAGAAATATCTATTGTTTCCACCATTTTCGTTTACTTTCAGTTTCATTCTCACAGTCGGAATTTAAGTGCGCGAGCATTCTTCATTTAAATTCTTCCCCAATATGGGCAATTGTCTCTCTGTATATATGCACAGTCACAACTTGCATTTGTTCACTAAATTCTAAAAACGTTCTGCATTTAGCAAACTATGAACTACGTCAACGAACGAGATCTTATGAAGACTTCATTTTAGTAAGTACTCCTGTGTTACTGTAACTTTCGCTAATTTTAGTAAGTACTCCTATGTTACTGTAACTTTCGTTAATCGAAAAACGTTTGTTACATTTTGAATCTAGATGACATTATTTGGAACTAAACGAAAATTTTCCTATAGCTAGTTTTGTCGTCCTCGCAGATTGAAAACGTAAATACCATTGCAATTTTACACAAACACTCACACACGCACACGCACACACACACACACACACACACACACACACACACACACACACACACACACACTCATATATATATATATGCATTAGTTTACGCATTTATATATTAATGGACTGGAATCCAGTTATATTTAAACGGAAATAAGTTCAATACAATATTTATTTAGTGACACTTGTCACGGACAAAGTTTCTATGCTCAAATAATGCATTTTTAATATACACGCATATATAAATATATTGGAAATTACTGGAACATTGACTGTCGATTGAAACAATTGGTTCTTAATGCTTTCAGGTTTCTTGTTTAATTTCACGCATGGAGAACAGTCCTACATGGCTGAAGGAAACACTAAATGCGTATGAATTGAAAATTAAGAAAAAATAATTATGACCTTCTGATGTTTCTTTACAGGTTCCGAAAGCATTCTCTGACCCTTCCCTTGCGTTCAACGTTTACATTAGCAATGACATGGATGACACAAAGACAAGTTTTCGGTATGATGACACAACATTCTATCTAAAGAATTTTGATATTTGTTGATATGACGCAGAGGACATGATTTTAATGCAAGTACAACTATTTCAACGGTTAGAAATTATTTTTAAAAAACTCTTAATTAATTGATGGCGAAGTTACAGTGACATAGCTATTAAGTAATTTGCAATGAGTCCGCTTTGTGCTTTGTTCCTATTGGCACACCTCGTGGTGGGCATTTTAAATGCTGAGTCATCTGCTATTCACACACATAACACCACCTTACAAGCACTCGAGCACTTGATGAATGGATTCACGTTTGTTCCCACCAATCAGGACAGCAAAAACTGGACAGAGTCTCGACATTTTAAATTGAAGTTTGAGAGTGACCAACAAAACAAACATCGGGTGATCTCTTGTCCAGATTTATGTAAATGCACGTCAACGCTTGCGAACTGTTCTGCAAACTATGGACGCCTGTCTTTTGTTCCGGCACTGCCAGCAGGAATAAACGAATTAATATTTTCTCTCAATAATCTCACCGCCATTACTGCGAATAACTTCTTCTCCAACGTGTCAAATATCACTAATCTAGATCTGAGTTCCAATGGACTTTCATTTGTAATTGAAGGGGTTTTTCAATTATTGACAAATTTAAGGACACTCATTCTCAGTTTCAACAATTTAAACTACGGTATTCTACGTCAGATCTTCTCTCTAGAGGGACTGCAGCTCCTGGAAGTGGCTCAGTGTGGCCTTGGTCCGATTCCAAATGCCTTCTTCAGTAGAAAGTCATTACGTAATCTGAAATATCTCGACATGCAGAATAATAACTTACAAATGATAAATCTCACGGTATTTTCACCACTCAGCAAACTAACTGACTTGAATCTTGGATTTTGTCAAATAAGCACTTTTATTCCCGATACATTGCAGTCACTTATTCACTTAAATTTAGATTATAATGGTATTTCGACATTTCCAACGTGTAACAATGTGATGTCTTTCTTTCCTAGGTTAATGGACTTGCACCTGCGTGGTAATTCGCTTTCACACATAGACAAAGTGTGTTTGCCATTACTCAAGAAACTCGACTTATCATACAACCATTTTCAAACCATGTCCTCATATATGCTTGACGAATCTCGATTTCCAAGTTTGACGATTCTTAACATTTCTTTCTCAACAGACACTAAACTTAATTTGAGGATAGATGCCTATGCTTTTGCAAATCCATCCCTGGAAACTCTTTCATTATGGAACAGTGAATTGGAATTTGCCAAAGATGACGTAGTTCACCCTGATGCATTTGCCAACTGCACTGCGTTGAGAAGGTTGATCCTACAAAGTAACATCTTCCGAGGTGTGAGTGATGTGAAGTTTCATCGACTGTTCTCTCAACTTCCCTCTCTTGCGATGCTCTACCTTCCTTACACTGAGATCGGCTACGTCACCAAGGATACCTTTAAGGGGCTATACTCACTTCAGAGGTTGTACTTGTACGGGAACTCTATAACAAGCATTCCAGACGGGGCTTTCGACCACTTAACTAATTTGACAGATCTTATACTATCAAATAACATAATTTCTGTCGTGCGGGAAACAACCTTCAGTGCAGCCATGTTGAAGAGACTGCAACGCCTTGACCTGAGCGGTAATCCCTTTACTTGCTCTTGTCAAATTATGTGGCTCCGTCGATGTTTAATAGAAAACCCCGCCCTCTTTTCGCGTTCAAAAAGTAACTACACTTGCAGCAATATTCCAAACATGAACATTTCCTCCTTCTATATGAGTGACCAAGCGTGTCTATTCGATCGGGGCATGGAGATACTTACTGTTATCAGTATTTGTTTGCTTATCAGCACGTTGACCTTGATTGCTTCCTTTTACCGCTACCGTTGGCACATTCGGCTAATTTTGTACGAAGCCTTCCGTGGCCGGACGAATGCCAGACGACAACATCTTCTTACTGGCTCTTTTCAATATGACATTTTTGTATCTTACGCAGCAGAAGATCTCAAATGGGTGCGCGACCATCTTTTACCCGAGCTGGAGGGTCGATTAGGGTTGAGAATATGTGTTCATCAGCGAGACTTTCTACCAGGAGAAAATATCGTGGACAATATTATAGGAAACCTTCAAACGAGTAGAAAGGTAATCCTGGTTTTCTCCAAGCATTTCGCACGAAGTCAGTGGTGCCAGTTCGAGCTCGCGCTGTGTCTTCAGTACGTCATGGACCATGATGACGTCCTGATAGTCGTGTGTCTGCCACATCTCTCGTCACGTGACTTGACAGGTTCGATGCTTGCAGTTCTGAAGACGACTACCTACATTCAATGGGAAGACGATGATGAAGCAACCGTTTCGTTTTGGGGTCGTACGAAAATTGCTTTAAACGAAATTATCTCCCTTAGAAAACAATAGTTTTGTTGATATATTATTTCATGGTCACTGTTTTCCCTTAAGCAGGTTAAGTTTAATAGTATTTGTAGTTACACTAATTTTTGTGCCCTTTCAAAATAAGCATATCTGCAGATTCGATTGCTTCTTTATATTTTAGTCTTCATTATTTGAAGTTTTTATTTTTTAAAAAATAATAATTTACGTTTGTACGATATATAGACAATAGTTAACGTATTATTTATTTCATCAAGTTAATTATTTTCTGTTTTAGTATTTCTATTGGAAAGTACGCCTATCAGTCAGAAAACTCTTTCTCTTATTTCTTTTATAAAATGTCATGATGCTGTTAATACGTTATTTTTTCTCCTAACTGTGCACGTGTTGGGGTTTTCATCGCTTATATCTTGGAGGGGGTGGGGGAGGATGAAAGCTATCGATCCTGTAGTCATTGTAGAGTCCGTATTGTTTTAAATATTTATAATTATTTTTCTTCTTATTATTATTATGATTTTCTATAATCAGATTTTATTATTTATAAAGAATCCATTCCCTCGTGCATAAAGGACTAATATAGATACCCTTTTATTTACAGTAAATATTTCTTAATTTTGGATTCAAAAGGAAAGATATAGTGTTAAATATTTTTCATCTTGCTGAAAAGATCTGAAGTGGGTGTGGAAAATACATCAGTGTTATGGTATGTGACTAATCAATTACAAAACCTCTTTTTTCTGTCGTCATTTTGATTCACTTGTGCACACGTAGCTTAGTTTGGCGAATGTATTTATTGCTCTTTTTATAAAAAATAAAGAATTTGTATTGCTGAAATATTTCAAGAATTAACAAATCATTTTGACAAGTACCGTTTAAATTGAAATTCTTGAAATTCTAAAAATAATGTAATGCACGTTCATTATGAACAAATTCCTTTTAAACTTGTCTAACAATTTTCGGCTTACTCAATAATTATTTTCACTATAGCTGTTGCCACTTTTATGTAACGAATTAATTACCTAGTTATCTTTATGAGATGACGTAAATGTTTATGTTTCGAATTACTTACTCAGTTATCTTTATGAGATGACGTCAAATGTTTATGTTACGAATTAATTACCTAGTTGTCTTTATGAGATGACGTCAAATACCGTTCGTCTAATACGATGCGTGTTTGCAGCAGAGAACAGGAATACTTAATGGTTTGATGTCTAGGACGTGACTAGTGTCCTTGACTGGTACACGTCCCTTGTCCATCATTTCAAGTCTTGTGGTCAACTTCTCTGCTTACCTATCCTTTCGTGACACTCAGGTGAATTTCTCTTTCCTTGAATGTCACTTTGATGACAGTTTCGGTTCATTCGCCAGACAATGGCGGGCTACACAAAGGTCATCTGCTAATGACACCGTTCTTCCACCGCAAAAATGCAAATTTACGAACGACAAATTTTCTGCCATACGAAGGTGACCTTGTGAAATGCACAAGTTACCGGCAGCACAAATGCAAATGGTAGCTGTAAAATGCATTTGCCATTACAGCACCCGACTTGAGACTAGATGAAAGACAAACCAACCAATATGATCACGATACATACTATTACCAGTAAGTTTTAAATTATGAAAGTTACATTTGTGAATTTTAAGCTACATATATTTCTGGTAATTAAATTGCTTTAGCGACAGATATTTGCTAATGTTTACTAGTTTTGTATGCTATTGCAATTACACCCACCCACACCCACATACCCCAAACAAACACACACTCACATGAAGTATTCTGAATGTTTTCTCATAATCCACGTACTTGTTCAAAGAAAATCAAAACTCGCGTGCTTGAACCGTTTTTTCTTCTTACTAATGTGATTTAACTGTTATACATTTCTTATAACATAGCATGATGTTGTTTGCAAAATGATTCTTTGCAATATTTTGATTTATGCTTTATTCATAATTGTCTGCTCGTGCATTAACAAACAAGCGTCTGTGAGTGTCAGAAGTAAGCGTGAGAAAGCAGTATTCTAGTTAAGAGTTATGACGAAGTGTATAGGTGGTGATTATGTTATAATAATTATATTAAATGAGCTAATGGGATATTTTTACAATTACATTTGACAATGCACTATTAATATTGCTAAATAATAATATTTATTAATGGTAACAATACATTATGATTTTAATATAATTAAAATTTAATATAAAAGAAAAATAATAGAGATTATATTCATTGGTCGTTGCGATATAGCTACGAAATCAACTAATGTTCCAATTCCCCAATATTCCCACCGCAAAGGCACATTTGGACACAGGCAATCAAATATTCGTCTGTAGCCTCGTTCCATTAACTGTCCAATGAAGTTTGTTGCCTCATTTGGTAATCTGTCCAATGAAGTATGTTGCCTCATTTGGTAATCTGTTCAATGAAGTCTCTTGTATCATTTGCGTATCTGTCCAATGAAGTCTGTTGTATAATTTGCTTAACTGTCCAATGAAATATGCTGCCTCGTTTACTTAACTATCCACTGAAGTCTGTTGATGTCATTTGATTATTGATTTAATAAATTTATTGACCCTATGCATATTGATAACTTTATATTGGAGAAGAAAGTGGGTGGAGGGGGGTTCGCTAAATATAGATTAAAGATGGATTTGTCTTCTCCTTTAGTAAGAAGTTTTCCTCCTACAGAAATACTGTGTGACGGTACACGTTTGTCGTTAATGTTGTGGAAGAGAGAAAACGTTTACAAAGCCCGCATATCCGCCAAGTGAGAGAGACGAGCGGTATCTCCTGGGTAATGCTTATAAAATAAATTAAGATTCTCATCACCTGTAATTAGTTTTGGATAATTAATTAATTAATTAATTAATAATTATTATTACCATTAACTAAATACAGACACAGAAACAATCGCTTATATTATATGCTGTAGAAATAAACTGACAATTATTGAGAATATTTATTGGAAATTTATAATAAAGTCTTTGATATCTTTCATTATCCTTTTTTATTATTAAAATGAATGTTGTGATGTCTTTTATGACATTTTTTCAAACCGCTTTACATTTAAATCTGCATGACAGTATTAGAAACACACACACACACACACGCACACGCACACGCACGCACGCACACACACATTTATTGCTCTAGTTTACATTTGGGGAATAATTCCTGGAGTAAAGACATGTGGAGACGATTATTCTATGTAAAATTGCAATAAATTTCCAAACGGCTACTTCTTCAATACTGTTTCCATTTCATTAGTTATGAAAGCATATAATTAACAATCGTAAATTAAAACAATGTGACATTTTGGACAAACATATAATTAACAATCGTAAATTAAAACAATGTGATATTTTGGACAAACATATAATTAACAATCGTAAATTAAGACAAAACAATGTGACATTTTGGACAAACATATAATTAACAATCGTAAATTAAGACAAGCCAATGTGACATTTAGGACCAAATACGAGGAATAAATGTCAAAGAAAATGTGATATATTTACAAACAACACATTTTCTCTATTATTGAAGTAACCTACTTAAGCTGTGTCTTACAATTTTACAAGCATATAAGATAACTCGAATGTCCGCAATTTTATTAGAATGTGATCACATTATTCATTAGGATATGATCACATTACCAGACAACGCGTGTTGCACATGTAACTTTATTACTAGTAATGTGTGCTTAACAGTTTTAAGATAACATATTGGATGCTTTGCATTTCTGTGTATAATTTCCTTATCTTGTAACCTCTGATTACTTACGATTTATACAAAGATGTACTTCAACAATGTTTGGTATGACACTATACATTGAAAGAATTAGAATCTTTACTGTGGAAAATTGTAACTAGTAATAAGTGATATTTGAATTTTTACTAAAAATGTATTAAAAGTATGATTAAAATTAAAATGTGCATATTATGATATGATTGTATTAAAAATGTGATAAAATGTGCATTTTATGATATGCATGTATTAAAAGTGGACGTGTGCATCGCTCAACCTGATACTTGTTTATGACGTCATTTGAAGCGCGTTATCAGTGAAGAATTGTTTTCAGACTTTCCGGAAACTAGTACAATCGTGTCACAAAATAGGAAGGAAGTTACGGTTGTTCTACATTTTATAAGGTGGCTAAATGTGAAACTGAATCTCCTCTCGCTGTTTCATTGTTGTGTTGTTTTCTTGACTTTAACAATCAAAGCATGTCCGCAATAGTATTTGTGAATTGTGTTTACATGCAATGCGGTCCATAACAAGTTTAGAAGCAGTGGGCCTAACGCAGATAAATTTAATATGAATATGTCAGTGTTGATAATAATTCTTTAATACTGATTTGATATTTCTAACGAGATGTTCTTGTGTAATTGATTCTTTTCCATTATAGTCGAGATAGATAGATATATAGATAGATAGATAGATACATAGATAGATAAATATATAGATAGATAGATAGATAGATAGATAGATAGATAGATAGATAGATAGATAGATAGATAGATAGATAGATAGATAGATAGATAGATAGATAGATAGATAGATAGATAGATAGATAGATAGATAGATAGATAGATAGATAGATAGATAGATAGATATGAAGAATTGCGCTGATTTACCCTATTTATTTTGGTATACCTTAATTTTATATTTGTTTAGAGGGAATGGCGGTGTTAATGAGTAAGAGTGGGGGCCTTGGAAATATCATGCTGGATGGGTGATTGCTATTGAGAATTATGGAAGATGAGATAAAATGGTGGGATTGATCACACTGACATGAGAATATAAATTAACTCCATAAGGCTGGTCAGATCGGGAGTAGTTTGATAACCACATTGTTAAGGGAGACAGAGTTGTGGTTAGGTACCTGGCTCCAGGTGATTTTGATAGCGATAAAGTTTCCGGTTTATATTCAGTTTTCCCGGTCAATCCAACCAATCAAAATGCGCGAATAAAGAAAAGTTCCATGGCGCACTTAAATATTATTACTTACTTAATTAATTAATTACTAATATAAAAATATATTCTCTGGTGACGAGAGGTGTTCAAAAATAAACAATGGGAAAATACTCTGACAGTACATAAAAATAGTTAAAATATATAGTTACTAATTCACAATTCTAATCTTATCTATGCATACATTTTCGCACTAAGTTATTAAAGGGTGAGCAATATAATATAAAGAACGATCTCTTTATTATTATTTTATTCTTACTTGAAATGCATTTGCTATGTGGATATATCATCAACCACTAGGGAATCTTTAGTCTAAACAACCAGAGCAATATTTCTTTATTCTGCTCATCTACAACTTTTCTGGGTTAACAATGACAACGATTTACGAGTAGAGTTAGCGTTCATGGGGTACAGCTTAGTGAAAGCAGCTAAACGGACAGATGCAATCATGAACGCTTGTGGCTATTTCCTAATAGTCGGCTGCTATAGGTTACTTTATGGTAGAGGTTCTAATTATAGCAAACGGGACGGAGATTTGCGGTTCGTCACAATTCTAGTAGTTCACTCTTCATATACACGAATACAGACGTTGATGTAAGCACTTGGATTTTGTTCTAAATATTGGAAATGGGGAGAGGATTTGCGATTTAGACGCCATTTATTGTTTTTTTCCCAAAGATAGCTGCTTCCGGCTAGCAGCTGATTTCGCTGCCTGGCACGAGGTGTTCCACTGTTGAGAGGGTTAAAGATGATGACAGACAAAGTGGAGTGTTATTGGAAGAAAAGTTGTAGAGTGGTGATGATGAATGATACTCTTATGTTTCACTCTCTTGATTCGTGGCTTAAAACATTTGGTTTTTGACAAACCTGATAATTTATGTAAATATAGTAAAAGGGAATGGGTGTTATAGTTTTGGACTAAATCTGCGTGCTTCTTTGCTCTTCGCTTTTGGAAAGTGGAATACATATACTGACTTCTAAGCAACGATTTCTTCGAAGGTAACAATATTTGTCGTTAGCTCATGCGATCGGCAAGCTGATTGTATAGCAATCGATATTCGTGCTAGTTTGCAAAGGGGCCTTCCTGATCGCTAGGGTAGAGCGTTCTACAAATCGTGAGCAGTCGAGTCTCGCTTAGGGAAATTAAAACTAGTTTATCAAGACTATGGTAGTGAATGTGTGGAAGAACATTCGAATGGTAAAAAATTATAATAAAAATAAAGTATCCATAATATTAATTTAAATATTATTAAAGTAAATAGAATGTTTGAATGCAATACGTATTTTAGATTTAAAAAACAAAATGTCCTCAGTGAAGAAGTGGCAAACATACAATGTTCCCGCACACTTCCCAACATTATACATTACATTCGCTAGTTAGTCCTGCACTATTTTGCGAAACAACAACATATTTAGGTATTTTTGTTTCCACCCTAATTCTAGTTAGAAACGTATGTTTGTCAATAACAAAAACACACTCACACGAAAATATGTTTGTGTAGGTAAAAAAAAATAACGATTGATTTATGAGAAATAATTTTACTGAAAGCAATACCCCGCAAACGACCCCAGAACGAGCTCCGGCATACAGATCATGTTCCCTAAGGACCCCTAAGGACATACGTTGTCTTAAGAACAGCCAGATTGGCAGAGGTGGTTTGGGGAAATGTTTCAGGCAGACGAAGACCAGTGCGTCATCATGCTGCATCGCACGCTGAAGACACAAGGCAAGTTTGAAATTTCTGGTTGCGCGTGAAGTGAGAGGAAAAAAATCAAAATCACTTTCTTCCTCTTATGTAGGCTGTTTACGATGTTATCCACAATATTCACATCGGGTAAACAATCTTGTTTGTGTACACAGACTCATTTGAGTTTCCAGTTCCGGCATTAAGTGCTCACGTAGGTGTAGGTCCTCTCTAGCAGAGGACGTGATGACGTCATAAGGAAAATCACCGGTCATTAAATATTGTCGTCGAGACCTCGACCTCGACCTCGAAATGCTTCGCACAGAAGCAGACGGATGTGCCAGCGCAAGCGGTAGAACACAGCAATAAGTGTCAACAAGATGAGCAATAAATTAACAACTGTAAAAGTGAAGGTGAGAAATCATGCCTGTACGGTATGGTAAGCAGAAATCTGTGAAGTTTATTGTGACGAGATTGCTACATAGCGGTTACCAGAATGGTACTCACACAGAATAACGATTCATTAGACAGGACCCATTGCTGGAACCACCTAATGTCGCAGGAACAAAACAAACGGGTTGCCAGCTAAATATAATGTGCGTAATTTTTGGCACAAAGTTGTCTTCTTTATCGCATTTAGCTTGCTTGCACTCAAATCCAAATCTTCAAGTTTCGTATGTAATCAAAAACTCCAGCTGGTATGCTGGTTAGTGAATTTCCCCGCAACTAAAATGTGTGAATGGAAAGCACAGCTTGAAACGTATTTTTTATGATCGAAAATAATGGCAATAACCAAGATACAAAGGGTGTAGAGAGGACAGGTGTCTGGAACTTTAAATATGTGATTCCTTGAAGTTCGTTTCTGTTAAATTGAAGCATTTCTAATGCTGCGCAGTTGATACAAGCGGTAGGGTCGATAGCCTCAAAACCAAATTCTAATGAACTCGTTACTAAAGTAAGGACCAGAATTGATGGGTTTGAAATTGCGTTTTTCTCTATTACCACTTTTTGACCGTCCTTAAAGTACAGTTATTCATAAGTTTCCTCAAATTTAGAAATCGAAAAGGATTAAATGTTATTTATGATTGAATGATTTGAAGCCTGTGGTAAGACAAATCTCATTTTCTCAGGTTCGGAAGGGAAATCTGGAATGTCAGATATTAGCATTCAGGTTTAAATTTAAATCGTTTAAACTTGGGAAATGTTCCATTTCGACAGGTTTTTGGAAAATACGAGAGCTTATTACCATACAGATTTAGATATTTCAGTGATTCCATAGTGTCCGGAACAATGAAATAATAAAAACAAAGTGTCCGGAACAATAAAAGAATAAAAACAAAGTGCTAAATGTAATTCTCGACGACTTCGCAAGGAACAACGCCGAAATATTTAGCAACCGTTTATTAATTTTACGCAAAATTATTCTTAGTAGATCTGGCAGTCGTTAGTTGTAAAATGTATCGTTTGGGAGAAGCCTTACATTAATTTTAATAAGACCTAGATTTTCTAGTCTTTTCATCCCTAACACTGGTTTCAGAGTATGTAAGGTAATACCGTTATAGTCAGGAATGGAAGTCTTCAGTCTTATCAGCTGTATAAATGCGTTATAGTCAAGAATGGAAGTCTTCAGTCTTATCAGCTGTATAAATGCGTTATAGTCAAGAATGGGAGTCTTCAGTCTTATCAGCTGTATAAATGCGTTATAGTCAAGAATGGGAGTCTTCAGTCTTATCAGCTGTATAAATGCGTTATAGTCAAGAATGGGAGTCTTCAGTCTTATCAGCTGTATAAATGCGTTATAGTCAAGAATGGAAGTCTTCAGTCTTATCAGCTGTATAAATAGGTTGTTGGTAATGAAATGCAGTCTATTATTGCTGAGATCGAGGTAGATTATATTTATTCTGTTTGTGAAGAACGTACAAATATGAATCGAAAAATGATTGTTGTAAGAAAATATCAAACCAACCAAACAATCTGGCAATAAAGGGATGAAAAGAAGGTTTCCATAGTTTCGAGAGCAATCTGAAAAGGATTCATTACACACACACATTTCATCTATCATGTGACCGGATCTAATCTGGTCAGGTACAGTTCCATTCCAAATATTTTTATTCAGCAGCGAAGACATTCGGATATCAACTGTCTCTTCTGCATCCTGCAGTTTAAGGCAAATAGTGCCAGAGGCCAGCAATGATAAAAGAATGACAAATTCCATTTATGTACAGGGTCTTATACTTTCAAAGGTGATAATTATCAATTATAACACTATGTGGTTGACAAATACATAAGTGGAAAGGTTTTATTTATATAGAAGTACTGCTGACAAGAAATGTCATTCTCTTAAGTTATATATGTGAAAATGTACATTTCGTATCTCTGCTATCTCAATTTGTTCTGCTTTAACAGTTAAAACAAAACACAATCTGCTCGACAATGTTTGAAGTTACTCACTTCATTGCAGTTAATACCATGAAGAACTCAACTGAAACCTTCTTACATCAAAGTAGAAACGTCTGTACATGTACCTGCAACACAAGAAAGGAATTGGTTATATTTTAAGTGTTAATTGTTTCCTTCAACGCAGGAGAGATTTGAAACTTTGAAAACAATATAGTATATTGTTCTTGCATTATAACCGATCAATAAATCAGTGTTTATATATCTACAAATAATTACATATTTTACTTTTAAACGGAAACAGTAATACAAGAAACATGAATAAAATGTAAACAGACTAGATATAAAGCAATCAGTGGTTAATTGCTTGTATAGTGATCATCGCGAATACATATTTATATACACACACTAACTGTTCTATGTTAGTTATACGTGATGCAACAGAACATGTACACACGTCAATTAGTATCAAATGCTTTTCCTTATAAATCAATTAGTATCAAATGCATTTCCTTATAAATGTGATAAGATTGAAATATATCTATGCTAAGATAAATTCTTATACATATCTAAATAATCAGACATAAAATATCCTTTATGATAAAAAGTTTTAGTAAACATACACAAATGCCCTTAGGAAAGAGTGTCTATATGGAATTAAGTCATTATTACATGAAGATTGAACAGAAATGCATCCACTTCAATGCGATTAGAATCACGTAGCAGTATATTATATGAATTTTTATAAACATAATACATGACCAGGGAGAACAAATCTTAATAACTATCATTTTCAAGCATGACTATAATAATATAAATATTTTAATTATCCAGCCAAAATTCCTGTGGACTAAAATAAATATTTTAAACATGGAGCCAAGTATCTCTGGACTAAACTTTAAAGATCGAACCAAATACACGTGAACTAAACTAAATCTTTCAAATATCGAGCCAACTGCCTATGGACTAAACTAAATAGTTTAAAGATGGAGCCAAAATGCCTGTGGACTAAAATAAATCTTTTAAATATCGACCAAAAGCCTGTTGACTAAACTAAATAGTTTAAATATCGAGCCAAAATGCCTGTGGACTAAAATAAATTATTATAAATAATGCCGGCATCACACAACGAATCTGAAATTATTTGAAAATTTGTTTTCACTATTTCTCCATAAGATTTAAAAGCACTCACAATCTTTACACCTACACTCAACATAACAATCACAAGCAGGTACACACACAGATCAGATGTACACAATCAAACTTGTACACACGTGTACACATAAAGTTAACCTTTTGATTTGCTTAAGATTACAATTGTTTACGATGTCTCATGTAAGCCATGCATCCTTTATATGGGACGCTTATTTCAACCTGCCTGCATATTAACGTCTGCTGTTGTTTGGTTTTAAAAGTCCTCTGCATTGCTCAAGAGAGGCTACTGCAAGTTGAACATGAAGAATTTGAATGATCTCCCCTGCATATGTCGTTGGTAGAGCAGTCAGTTTGCTAGACGGCGTGTTTTATTTCCTGTTGCAATGAAATTAATAATCAGGACAAGAACTAAGATTTTCCAGTAAATAAATAGCTATCTTCTTGTGAGTGAGTAAAAATGCGTCTCAAATATGGGACGCTAGGACTGAATGGGATGGGGTTTTTCAGTGAGTGTTCAAACGCATTGTATGCGTTTATTTTTAGGCTGTTTAGTGCAGATGAAGTCAAAAGCATGCTGAAAGGAGACAGTAATATCCAGAGTACATAAATTTACATAGAGCCACCACCACCTGATGAAGTGACAGATGAGGATTGTGGGAGCACTGTAGAATTAGAAAAATGGAGTGGTCATCAGCTCATAGCCACAGCTACAACTACAGTTCTCAGTCATGGTAAACGTTCAATAATCACTTGAGGCCAGGTAATTATGATATTTTACTAGAATAAAATACTGCAATGTTATATCAAATGAATTTATTGTATTTTAACAGTAATTTCGTTTCATTATTCTTCAAAGTGCTATATAATTAAAAGTATATAAATGATTGATGTTGCCTTACAACATTGCTTATTTTTTCGAGTGCTTTTTGCTTTCTCACTTTAGAGAGTGCTGATCTGGAAAAAGTGTCATCCGATTCTTCCAGCACTGAAGATACACAAAGTGTTTTGAGATAGAACCGTCAACACGTAATTCTGATACAGCAAGGAAGAGGAAACAGTCTGCAAGCAAACATGCGTTCAACGCCTTATCAGTAAGGCGAAAACCTGCAGCTGCATCTACATCAACAACTGTAAAGGGTTGGAAAAAATGTTGATTTGACAGACAAAGGACAGGTTTCAGTGGAATCCAATACTTCAAGAGGTTTCAAAGTTGTCAAAAACAAACAGTTAGTGATGATGTTTCAGCTATAGTCAAGTATAGTCCATCAAGGAAATGGAGAAGACAAAGCAAGGTACATACGACTATGCATAAATACCACAACCAATTTAATTGTTGTCCATTGGAACGATAACAGCATTGTGAATGTGGTATCAAACAAAGTATTACGTTTGTGTTTGAGTATACATCTTAACCATCACATTTGTGTTTCTGTCAGAATATACATTTTAACAGTTAGTTTCTTGTTTCTGTATACACACCTAAACCATCTCATTCCTGGTTTTGTCAGAGTATTCATAAAAACCATTGCACTTGTGTTTCTGTCAGAGTATGCATCTTAACAATTACATTTGTGCTTCTATTTGTGGTCCAACGCGGACAGGTCAACGTTAGTACACAATGTAGTAACTTAGGTTCCTGAACGGAGAAGTGTTTACCTAAGTTACTACATCGTGTACTAACATTAAACTGTCCGCGGTGGACCACAAATAATCGAAGGGCTGTTCTGACGCATTAGGTGTTTACCTTAGCGACTAGATGCAAACTATGCAGTGTACAAACGCTCACGTGAACGGCTTTCCTTTCGAGGTGAATGACACACGCTCCTAGAAATACATTAGTGAATGACACACGCTCCTAGAAATACATTAGTGAATGACACACGCTCCTAGAAATACATTAGTGAATGACACACGCTCCTAGAAATACATTAGTGAATGACACACGCTCCTAGAAATACATTAGTGAATGACACACGCTCCTAGAAATACATTAGTGAATGACACACGCTCCTAGAAATACATTAGTGAATGACACACGCTCCTAGAAATACATTAGTGAATGACACACGCTCCTAGAAATACATTAGTGAATGACACACGCTCCTAGAAATACATTAGTGAATGACACACGCTCCTAGAAATACATTAGTGAATGACACACGCTCCTAGAAATACATTAGTGAATGACACACGCTCCTAGAAATACATTAGTGAATGACACACGCTCCTAGAAATACATTAGTGAATGACACACGCTCCTAGAAATACATTAGTGAATGACACACGCTCCTAGAAATACATTAGTGAATGACACACGCTCCTAGAAATACATTAGTGAACTTCGCAGGTGTAAACATTTGAGAAGAAAGGCTTGACAAAAGAAATACTCATTTAAATATAATGATCTTTAAAGGATATGCATAACAGTTAAACTGTAAACATCCTTCTCATATCACCTTGAATCCGTAACTAGAGATATTTCAGGGAGAAAAGATTTTCACTTAGTAAGAAGCAGGAAAACCCAGGTTTTCCACCAATAAGAATAAAATATTTGTGCTTCGCATCATGAGGATGAGTTTGTAGCAGAAGTTGGCAGAGCGAGGCCAGACAGTCATTTATCTCCTAAGGAAAAAGTGTAACAGAGAGAAGAGACTGTTTCATTCCACTTAAATTGTTGTCATGTTGGTCTGTAGAGAAGTGGAGTGACATGATATTTTTGGATGAAATCGCTGTTAAATAATTTGCAATGAGTCCGCTTTGTGCTTTGATCCTATTGGCACACCTCGTGGTGGACATTTTAAATGCTGAGTCATCTGCTATTCACAAACATAAAGCCACGTTACAAGCACTCGAGCACTTGATGAATGGATTCACGTTTGTTCCCACCAATCAGGACAGCAAAAACTGGACAGAGTCTCGGCATTTTAAATTGCATTTTGAGAATGACCAACAAAACAAACATCGGGTGATCTCTTGTCCAGATTTATGTAAATGCACAACAACGCTTGCGAACTGTTCTGCAAACTATGGACGTCTGTCTTTTGTTCCAGCAATGCCAGCAGGAATAAACGAATTAATATTTTCTCTTAATAATCTCACCGCCATTACAACGAATAACTTCTTCTCCAACGTGTCAAATATCACTAATCTAGATCTGAGTTCCAATGGACTTTCATTTGTGCTTGAAGGGGTTTTTCAATTATTAACAAATTTAAGGACACTCATTCTCAGTTTCAACAATTTAAACTACGGTATTCTACGTCAGATCTTCTCTCTGGAGAGACTGCAGCGCTTGGAAGTGGCTCAGTGTGGCCTTGGTCCGATTCCTAATTCCTTTTTCAGTAGAAAGTCATTGCGTAAACTGAAATATCTCGACATGCAGAATAATACCTTACAAACGATAAATCTCACAATATTTTCACCACTCAGCAAACTAATTGCCTTGAATCTTGGATTTTGTCAAATAAGCACTTTTATTCCCGATACATTGAGGTCACTTATTCACTTAAATTTAGATTATAATGGTATTTCGACCTTTCCATCATGCAATAATGCAACGATTTTCTTTCCTAGGTTAACGAACTTGCACCTGCGTGGTAATTCGCTTTCACACATAGACAAAGTGTGTTTGCCATTACTCCAGGAGCTAGACTTATCATACAACCATTTTCAAACTATATCCTCATATATGTTTGACGAATCTCGATTTCCAAATTTGACGATTCTTAACTGTCACAGGAAATGAGGGACAGAAATTATATTTTATTTCATTTTAAAAAACCGCTAACAAAACTAGTTGAAGTAACCCGAGTTTTGTTATTATTTTCGTATGTAGCATGTAAATTCCAGTAACGGTCACCTAAGATCTCTTTAGTAGACAGACGTTCGTGACGCAGTGTGTGTTAATTATCATATTGAATATATATATTAGTTTATGAAGAATATGTATATTAAATAAATTGGGACAACTGCGCAATACCGTCACATGTTGTTGACGAGTGAAATGGCCAGTGCGCACTAGAATTAACCACAGAAAAGCGTGCATCACGATTACCACTATATATCCAAGGCAAAAATCATGTCACAGGACATAGCTTCTGGAAGTTTTGGAAACCTTCAGTGAGAGCTATATAAGAGGCAAAATGAAGACTTTTACTCTCAATGTTGAAAACGTCGATTCGTCTGAAGCCAGTCTAACTTCACGTATGAATTATCTCATGTACAGAGATTTCATAAAGGAAAGCTGCAATAATCTCTTTCCATCCGTTTTCCATCCGTCTGATGCCATATATTGAGTAGCGAGGCAAAATTACTCAGTATAACTGTTGGCAAAGTGGAAAGTTCGCTGTCCAGAAAAACCCGATGCATACGACGCTGGTTGTATGCAGTTAACGACACGAGGGACCAACTTGTTCTTCCCCCTGTCTGAGTTCGTTTTGGCAGTCTATCCCGCAAATTGAGAGGCTAGCACCGAGATTTTCTCACAGACATATCCGGATTTCTACACTCAATGTAATGCGACGACACATCCCACTGGACGACTCCATCCGATAATGTTAAACGTCGTTGAGGTGTCCGTGTCCACGACAAACAACGATAATTATCGAGGCTGACAGCAGTCAGCTAAATTTCAGATTTCTCCCCGTGATAATCTGAAAGTGGTGCCTAGATTCTGCAGAGTCTTCACCTGTAATGCGACGCCTCAATTGCGCCGTGATCTTCACTTTGAAGTGCCGCTTATAAGTGACGTGTGAGCTTACGTCATCTCCTTGGAACTCTGACATTAATAGTGAGTAATCATTAGCACGGCTAACGCGCACATACTTAAGTCTAGGACTCTTAAGAAAATGAACACTATTATATCGTTTGCAAAATAAGAACTCTAATGTTAAAAGTAATGCTTATTTTACATGTCAACTATTGTTAAAGCGGCCCCATTTGCCGCATAAGAATTGTGTAATTAATTTTTATTTTATATTTTGAATTTCATCATTTTCATCTCCCCTTATTCCCCAAAGAGTGCATGACATTGGAAAGTTGAATGAATGATTAATCACTGTGCGAAAGAGTAGTGCCCCCTTTAAATCGGGAAATAAATAACCTGATTTAAACATCTTTCAACTCTCTTGTTATTCATAGTTTTTGAGAGGGACGAAAGAATTTGTACTATTGTTTTGCACCGTTCGTCTGTTCGTCCATTTATTCACATTTATGATACACACTCACAACACACACCGCCAATAAAACGTTCCTTGGCATGACACTAATAAAGTGGGCCCCACCCAAACATCAATGGAGTATGTCATGTGTGTCTATGTAACAACCTGACACGACGTAGTACTGGCACACGTCACGGGCTTTTTTTGGAGGTGCACCGGAGCAGGCCAAAAATAGACTTCACCCCTTGCATCTCTAACTTCAGCTCGGGTCGGCTTGTAACGAGCCCGCCCGTTTTGTGACATTAACATTTCTTTCTCAACAGACACTATACTTAATTTCAGGATAGATGCCTATGCTTTTGCAAATCCATCCTTGGAAACACTTTCATTATGGAACAGTGAATTGGAATTTGCCAAAGATGAAGTAGTTCACCCTGATGCATTTGCCAATCTCACTGCGTTGAGAAGGTTGATACTTCAAAGTAACATCTTCCGAGGTGTGAGTGATGCGAAGTTTCATCGACTGTTCTCTCAACTTCCCTCTCTTGCGATGCTCTACCTTCCTTACACTGAGATCGGTTACGTCACCAAGGATACCTTCAAGGGGCTATACCCACTTCAGAGGTTGTACTTGTACGGGAACTCTATAACAAGCATTCCAGACGGGGCATTCGACCACTTAACTAATTTGACAGATCTTATACTATCAAATAACATAATTTCTGTCGTGCGGGAAACAACCTTCAGTGCAGCCATTTTGAAGAGACTGCATCGCCTTGACCTGAGCGGTAATCCCTTTACTTGCTCTTGTCAAATTATGTGGCTCCGTCGATGTTTAATAGAAAACCCCGCCCTCTTTTCGCGTTCAAAAAACAGCTACTCCTGCAGCAATATTCCAAACATGAACATTTCCTCTTTTTATATGAGTGACCAAGCGTGTCTATTCGACCGGGACATGGAGATACTTACTGTTATCAGTATTTGTTTGCTTATCAGCACATTGACTTTGATTGCTTCCCTTTACCGCTACCGTTGGCACATTCGGCTAATTTTGTACGAAGCCTTCCGTGGCCGGACGAATGCCAGACGACAACATCTTCTTACTGGCTCTTTTCAATATGACATTTTTGTATCTTACGCAGCAGAAGATCTCATATGGGTGCGCCACCATCTTTTACCCGAGCTGGAGGGTCGATTAGGGTTGAGAATATGTGTTCATCAGCGAGACTTTCTACCCGGAGAAAATATCGTGGACAATATTATAGGAAACCTTCAAACGAGTAGAAAGGTAATCCTGGTTTTCTCCAAGCATTTCGCACGAAGTCAGTGGTGCCAGTTCGAGCTCGCGCTGTGTCTTCAGTACGTCATGGACCATGATGACGTCCTGATAGTCGTGTGTCTGCCACATCTCTCGTCACGTGACTTGACAGGTTCGATGCTTGCAGTTCTGAAGACGACTACCTACATTCAATGGGAAGACGATGTTGATGCGACAGTTTCGTTTTGGGGTCGTACGGAAATTGCTTTAAACGAAATTATCTCCCTTAGAATACAGTAGTTTGGTTTATATATTATTTCATTACTCACTGTTTTCTTTTAATTATGTTAAGATAAATAATATTTCTATTTAAACTTATTTTTGTGTGCATATTCAAACTAATTATATCTGTAGATTTCATAGCTTCTTTATATTTTATTCTTCACCATTTGATGTGTTAAATCCTTTTAAAAATAATAATTTAAGTTAGCACGATCTCTAGACAATAGATACCATATTGTTTATTACAACAATCGCATTTTTTTGAATTTCTACTAGAATATATCAGTCAGCGAACGCTTTTTCATATATCTTTGAAAATATTATGATCTTAAATAAGCACTTTAAAAAATTTATATGGAGTTCATTCTCTGGAGCACGTTTAACGGTCTGGAATATAGGCATAAATGACTAATATAGATACACATTTTCTACAGTAAATTTCTGTTAATTTTGGTTCCAAATGGAAAGAAATAGTGTTACATATTCTTCATCTTGCTAAAAGATCTGAAGTGAGTGTTGTAAACACACCTGTGTTACGTCATGTGACGAATCAATGACAATGTATGCTTTTATCTATCGTCATTTAGATTAACATTTGTCCAACACCTGCGCACGGTAATTTAATTTGGTGAATATATGTACTGCTTTTTATAATAAAAAAATACAAAATTTGTATAACTGAAATATTTCGTAAATTAATCAATAATTTTGACAATTTTAACCTTGAAATTCTAAAAATTATATTATAAACGAGTTTATTATGTAATATTTCTTTTCACGTTTAACAACATTGTCTTAATAAAAAATAATTTTGACAATAGGTGTTGCTACATGTTATCTTTTATAAGATGACGTCAAATACTGTTCGTCCAACACACGATCCATGTTTGTATCAGAGAAGAGGAATACATAATGACTTATTGTCTAGGACGTGTCTAGTGTCTTTTACTGGTTCATATCACTAGTCATCATTTCAACTCTTGTGGTCAACTTCTCTGCTTACCTATCCTTCCGTGACACTCAGGTGAATGTCACGTTCCTTGTACAGAAAGTCACTTTGATGACTGCTACGTTTCCCGCTAGATAATGGCGGTTTAGGTAAATGACGGTTTGCCTACTGCAAAAGCTTAAATTGGCAAATAACAGCATTCATCCATCATGCAAATAACAGCATTCATCCATCACGCAAATGACATCATTCATCCATCACGCAAATGGCAGTATCCATCCATCACGCAAATGACATCATTCAGCCATCACGCAAATGACAGCATTCAGCCATCACGCAAATGACAGCATTCATCCATCACGCAAATACGAATTGACGAACGACAAAAATTTTCTGCTGCGACAAGGTGAAAGATACAAGTTACCCGCAGCACAAATTCAAATAGTATCTGTAAAATGCATTTGCCTTTACGTCACCCGACTTGAGGCTAGATGAAGAAACAAACCAACCACAGAAAATCCAATATATTATCACGATAAGTACATTTTTCTTTAAGATATAAATTATGAAATGAAGTGTTTTGCATTTTTTAATCTAACGATTTTTCTGGTAATAAATTGCTTTAGCTATAGATATTTGCTAATATTTACTTGCTTTTTATGCTATCGCAATTATATAGATGTGTGATATTTTGATTAGTTTTGATGCACTTTTCTGCAAGCACTGATATTTGCTAATGCATTTCATTACTGTGATAATACCATTTCGGGGATACCTCTACAGTAGGAAATATTTCAATTAACGCTAGGTACAGAAAGTATTCTGAAATATTTATTATAATCAATGTTTCTTTTTCAAAGAAAGATGATACAAATACTCTGTCACCCGTACCCGGGAGAGGGTAGTGGTCTAGCCGACGAACCACCGAGCTTGCAAGATGGAAATTAAACCCTCGCATACAGTGGGGGGGAGGGGGATTTTATTCTGAGTGTGAGTGTCGGCTGTGTGAGTGTAGACTGTACTCATTTGGGTTTGAACGTGTAATATGGACGAACAGGAGGAACGAACAAACAAACGCACTGCATAATACATATATAACAAACGTACACGTTCGCAAACTCATTGTCTGTGCATGTATAAAAATCGCTCTTGTTATAAGCTACAAGGGAGATAACAATACTAAAACTATTACGAAATAAATTTAAACGATCACTTCCCCTTCACCGTACATATCCATTAGTAAATATTGTTACTTGCAACCTTTTTCTTCTTACGGAAGTGATTTAACTGATGTATACTTCTTATACCATTGCATGATGTTTGTATGGTAATTCTTTGCAATATTTTGATTTATGCTTTATTCTTAAAGCTTGTACATTAATAACCAAGTTTGCTGTGAGTGAGAGAAGTAAACATTAGAAAGAAGAGTTCTAGTGATTTTGTTATACCCTATTGGAATGGGTTCATTGCATTATTTTATAATTACATTGGACAAATCACTAATACTATTGCTAAATAATATATAATTATTATAGTTAACAGTAAATATTAAACTAATAATATTGCTAAATAATATATAATTATTATAGTTAACAGTAAATATTAAACTAATAATATTGCTAAATAATATAAAATTATTACAGTTAACAGTAACAATGCAACTATTAAAAATTAAAACATACTTTGAAAGAAGAAGAATACAGATTATCCTCATCGATCGTTGGGATATAACTACGAAATCAACTTATGTTCTAAATCCCTGTTACCGTTTAAAATACATGACACCCTAGAATACAGTCAATCAAATATTCATTTAGTTACATGGATAGATAGATAATTACAGAGAGAGAGAGAGAGAGAGAGAGAGAGAGAGAGAGAGAGAGAGAGAGCACCGTATTGCTCTTTGTAATAGTAACCGTTTGATGCTCACATTTTGCTTTGTAATACTGTACTATCCCTATGTAACTGAATGTCATTATTGAATTTGCTATTGTGATGGGGTGAGGTGTTATGTTGTTGTTATGGGTCACCCCATGATGCGAGGAGATGATGAAACGATGAAGATGCAATGGGACGATATGGCAACCACAGCAGAAGAGGCAGAACACGCAACACGTCTTTACATTTTCATATGATCTTTATTTCGGCGACACACCGCCAACCACGCTCCTCTCTTAACCAAAGACGACTAAAGACGAACGTATCAAGACGAACCAAGACGAACCAAGACGAACCAAGACGACCGCTCTCGCACACTCTCTCACACACAATATATCTAATAAGTCCGGGCGGCAAAGGGGACTCCACTAAACAATTCTGGAACTGTACTAAAACTAATGCTAAACGGGCTCTTCTGTGCTAACCTACTTTCGTTCTAACATAAATCCCTCCTAAACTACCTAGAGTTATATAATACTTTAACTATCAAAAAATACTACATTAAATACTCTCTAAATACAATACTTCCTTATCATATAATTCACAAAATAAATTATAAAATAAAATAATTAACTATATTCATGTGCTAGGGGAAAACCATGTACACATACATAAATCGTAGAATACACTAAGAAAACAAAATAAACTAACTTACAAAATTATATAAATATAAACTACATCCCTCTAACTATTAGAATATCTAAATATTAACTTTACTTGATAAATATATAATATGATAAGTGGCGGTCAAACGTGTACCCAATGGCACAGCCACACATTCCTATATAGCAGACCGCGCCGCGTGATTCAAACAAGCGGCCGATGACCTACTTTGCTGCCCGGCAAAACAAGCGCTACACACACACTGCGCTGTACACGTACATCCACCCTTCCACACTATGTTACAGAGTGACTATTTTTGTAGATAAACATTTTTTCTCGTTGACGTACTGACTTTCGTTTGACATTTCCTTCCTAGAATTATTTGTATTAATCTGTTTTTTTATTATTTAGTAACATTAAACTTGTATTTGTGTTCTTGTTTTCCTTCTGTAATTGATACTATATTTATGCTAGCTTAAATTTTGTATTGAATTATTACTCATAATTTTAAAGTTGCTTTGTCATTGTCTGATTCGTATTGATGTTCCGTCTCACTGTACCTGTCTCCCACTGTACGTTATGTTCTTTCGTCTTCCCATGTCATTTCCGCTAAGAATGATTCAACAGCAGACGATTTAACCAGCCATGTTCATAGTTACACCTAATTATACTTAATGAGTGTCATGAAAAATATTTTCTATAACTTGTTAATTTTTAGTTGGATTAAAACTTTCTACGTGAGTCGGCATAATCCATTTTGATGCAGCTGGATATTACATTTCAGAGCAATGATTCTCACACGTGAAGTTATGTACCCATACTCTAGTTAGATCTACCTATGATATTTTTTTTTTTTAAAAAAAAGAGTATTTCTTGCCTTTCCAAGACGGCGAACTAGGTTAAACAGGCATACCTTCGAATCCAACACGAGTCATCACTTTGATAAATGGACACCAGGAAGAGCGGCCAAACGGACTAATCGTACGTTCGTGGGAAATGACGTATCTATTCATAGCTCAAGGACATAAAGACTACTTAAATATAATATTTTAATTTATCGTGATTTTCACGACTAGTCGAACATTGTTTGGTCTAGTGCATTTTAAAAATAAAATTATTTCAAGGGTGCATTATTCATCTTTATTATCTCATCACTTGACAATATTGCAGGTTAATCAAATGTTACATTTACAGGCAGACAAATTTATAATAGGTTTTATAATAGAAGTCTTTCTCTTGAACGGAGAGACGTGTGGAATCAAGGTAGTTATTTCGCGATTAAGGTTTTGTCCATTGATTACGGTTCGAAACAAGTCTGCAAATCAAACAAACAAAATTAACAAATTTAAACGATGCTACAGCTACTGCTACTATCACTGCTGTTACCACTACTACTACTGTTGCTGCTGTTGTCATAACTACTTCTCTAATATTGTTGTTGCTACTGCTACTATTTTTATTACTACTGTAGAGCGCCGATAATGCTAATGCTCCTTCTTCGACTACCACTGCAGCTATTATTCATGTTACTACTACTGGTATTCAGGTACAATTGCTACTACTACTGTTATTCAGGTACAATTGTTACTAATACTGTTATTCAGGTACAATTTCTACAACTACTGGTATTCAGGTACAAATGCTACTGCTAAAACCAGTGATGCTACTGTTATTCAGGTACAATTGCTACTACTACTGGTATTCAGGTAAAATTGCTACTACTACTGTTATTCAGGTACAATTGCTACTACTACTGGTATTCAGGTACAAATGCTACTGCTAATACTAGTGATGCTGCTGTTTACCTATTGTTTCTGCTTCGTGTACTATTGCATCAATTAATATGAATACTTCAGTTGCTACTTGTAATGCTACTACTACGAGAGAAGCTGTTACTCGTACAATTAATACAGTGCATTCATTTAACAGGATGATAAAATCAATATATTTGTAATTTCCACTAGAACAAAATTATTTAACTGATCATAACTTCAAATAAATAAAAAATCGACCAGGCTCAGCAAAATCTTCTAGCAAACTCCATCAAAAGACACTATTTCAACAAACGCGAGGTCTTCTGAATGGAAGTAGTTCTTTAAATGCAATATGCATGCGACCCCAGAATGAAGCTCTCGCGTCAATATCATCTTCCCATTGGATGTAGGTGGTTACTTTAAGAACAGCCAACATGGTGTTTGTCAGCACTCGATGTGATATCTCTTCTAGTATAACGATCACCAGGATGTCGTCACGGTCCATCACGTGCTGAAGACACAGAGCAAGTTCAAACTGGCACCACTGGCTGCGAGCAAACTGATTGGAGAATAGCAATAATACTTTTTTGCTTTTCTCGAGATTCTGTACGATGTTGTCTACAATATTCACACCGGGTACAAAATCACGCTGGTGAATACATAACCGAAGTCCCATTCGTTCTTCAAGTTCTGGAAGTAAATGTTCCAGGACCCACGCAAGATCTTCAGCAGCGTAAGAAACAAAAACATCGTACGGAAAAGTTCCAGACTGTAAGTAGCTCTGCCGTCTGTTCTCTGTCCGATCTCTGAACATCTCGTGCAGAATCAGACGGATGTGCCACCGGAATCGGTAGAACACAGCAGTGAGAGTCAACGTTATGAGCACTAAACTGACAGTGACGACAGTAAGAGCGAAAACGTCATTGTTCAGTAGACACGCCTGATCAGGTAAGTAGAAATCTTTCAGACTTGTTTGGAGTACGTCATTACACTTATAATTAGCAATGTCAGGAAATAAAGATTCATTTGATAGAATCCACCGACGGAACCACGTGATGTCACATGAGCACTCAAATGGATTGTTTCCAAGGTGTATTCTTTGTAATTTATGGCGTGTTGCGGAACTGAAAGTTGTTTTCTTTATGGAGGTAAGTTTATTACCGTCTAAGTTTAACATCCTCAGATTTGTTATATTATCAAATGCTCCATCGGGAATAGAGGATATAGAATTTCCAATCATATTCAGTGATTGAAGAAAATATAACCCTTTGAACGTAATTTCATTGATTGTGGTTATTTGGCAAAAGCTGATATCGAGCAATCGTAGAGATGTAAGATGGTTGAATAATCTGAGGAATTTATTATCACTTATATCCGTAAATATATTGTCTCTAAGATCCAGATCCTGCAACGCAGAACAACCTACGAAAGCGTCTGGATGTACAGATCTGTCTGAGAATGAAATTCTGTTCATTGAAAATGTAAGTGTGAGCAGTGTTGGAATGGAAAATGCATTCCTTTCAACGATAATATTGTCAGTGGTTTTTGTAATACTTATCACCGACAAATTTGTCAAACTCGGAAACCTGGCTGCATTGAATGTGAACGAATCAATATATTCGAGTCTGTTGTACGAAATATGTAATATTTTCAATTTGGGAAGACATACGGAAGAAATCTTAAGAATCTGATTTACGTTTAAATTTAGTTTGATTAAACTCGGAAACAATGAACTATTGTTTTGACAGGTTTCGGGGAAAGTTGAAAGTTTATTGTAATTCAAGTAAAGGTATTGAAGAGAACTCATTCTATCGGAATTAAGATCACAAATCGAACTAAACCCAAGAGTTATCCCCTCTAGATCTACACATGACGTAAATACTGAGAAGTTGAGAACTTTCAAGTTATTTCCAAATAAATACAGATATCGAAGGCGAGCACGTGGTGCTGGACAAAAGGCACTATTTGGCAAAGGTCCTAGATTGGTAAAATTCAGACTAAGTGTCTCCAGGGAATGGATAGATAGTACCAGTTGCAGTAAACTGTTCGTAATATTGTTATAGTTAAGAATAAGAAAGGTAAGATTTGTAAACGATTTAAAAGCATCACTGCAAGCAAACATCAGTCCGTTGTAACTCAGATCCAGTTTAATAATATTAGTAACATTGCAAAAAAATGTGTCGCTGTCAATTGAAGTGATATTGTTGTGAGAAAAATCCAGAAATGTGATATGTTCAGGTAATGCAGGGACAAAAGTGTGTTTTCCAAGAATTCCAGAACAATTAGCAAGCGTTTGGGTGCAATTGCACGTATCTGGACATGGTATATCTGCAATAGCGCTCAATAGGTGTCTTGAGGTTCCAATCCCACCTTCTAAGTTTAGCAGCGCATAATTATATAATTGCTCTTTAGGAACAACTTGTTTATCCATGTTTGAGATAAAGGCTGCAGTGTTCCTTACATTGATAAATCGATATTCACTGATGTGTGAAAGAACCAGGATGTAAAATAGCAATCTTTTGATGATCCACATCTTTATAGTTGTCATTATGTTACTGTTGCGAACATACGGCATACGTATTCTTGAATCAGCTATATGAAAATTATTTCACGTCATCAGATTGAATTTTAAAGACAACACTTGTACTATTTTATAATTTTGAATATATTTCGAATCCTCTGATATCCTGATGTAACCAGATACCCTTATGAATTTGTATGCAATCCAAGTGGAACAACATCTGTACTCTCGAGACAGTTTGTAATTGGAATCTAGTAGATCTTGTTTTTGAATAGCAGAACCTTTAATCACCTATCACGGTGATTAAAAATCTATGTTGTATTTCACAGTTTTGGAAATATTTCTGCAACAAATGAAATGATTGGTTTCATTAACTTATATTTACTAAACACTGATATGTATCATTAAAACATATATAGTGTACTAAGGGTGTAATAGAAACAACCTAAGCTACACATAATCACAATCGTCAGTAATGTGATTATTGTTCAGGTCTAAAAATTTAAGGTTTACCTAGCATAAAAGAATGTTTACACAAATTTGCTAATTCGTTCGGACTAAGAGATGTATGCATGCGTGTGTGTACGTGTGTCAGTGTGTGTGTGTGTGTGTGTGTGTGTGTGTGTGTGTGTTGTGTGTTGTGTGTGGTGTGTGTTGTGTGTGTGTGTGTGTGTGTGTGTGTGTGTGTGTGTGTGTGTGTGTGAACATAATGATGAATAATATTTTCGAGGAAAGTATAGTGAGAAACAGGTGTGAAATTAATGTGTGTAAGTAATAGTCCAGCTTTTGTGTCTGACAATTTAGGGGTGAGCGTGAGACGTCCATAATTTGCAGAGCAGTGTTCAATTGTGAAGTACCACATCCTGATCTCTAGACAACCAGCTGCATACATAAACTTACTGCTACTAGGTAGTTGACGTGACTCTTCATCCCAGTTGCTGTTGCTGAACAGGGAAGGTTCATATGAATCCATTAGTTTCCACTTGCAGTCTTTTGGATGCGCACTGGATATCTTGTGTCACTTACTAGTACAAGAAAAAAAATATATAACTAGCATGGACTTTACAAATGTATATTAATCTCTTAGTTCAGTCACGTGCTCAGTTATATATTAATGTTGGACATACCAAGAGTATTGTTAATGATAAAACTAAAATAAAAGTAATAAAGTAATGTTTTGAATTACCTTGAAGATATTTCTAAAATATTAAATACTGCATTTTTGTCTGCCTAATAATAAATCGCATCCCACTTTAGTGTTCATGTTACAATGCTACAGAAATAGTACGCTTAAAATTTCCTCACCATTACCGCAAAATCTGTTACGCGCTATTGGCAAGTAAGTCATGTAAATAAAAACAGTTACAGAACTACGTTACATACAGAGCTGAGGAATATAACGTATTCCAACTGAAAATATTACGAATTACGGAATACAACATCCGTGAGGCTGTTAGACTGTTATAAAGGAATGGAAAGAGGTAACAACTATGAACTCTGCAAGGAATAAACTGTGGCTCTCCGTGGTCCATGTTTTCAGAAATAAAGCAACCATGAAGCTGAAATTCTCCACCTTGAGCAGGCAATAGGATTGGAAGTTGATGCTGATTAAACTCAAAAGATTGAGAGGGAGTTAAATGCAACACATATCCAAGAAATGGCGAAGGAATCTGAAACTGGCAGAAGTGAGGAGGAGTCAGAGGAAGAGAAACTGAATGTCTCTCTTGCACAAATTAAACGTTTCCGGGAATGTTGGAAGGGAGTTAAAGAGATATATTTCTATCTATCTATCTATCTATCTATCTATCTATCTATCTATCTATCTATCTATCTATCTATCTATCTATCTATCTATCTATCTATCTATCTATCTATCTATCTATCTATCTATCTATCTATCTATCTATCTATCTATCTATCTATCTATATGTCTATCTATCTATCTAACTATCTATCTATCTATTTGTCAGTCTGTCTGTCTATATATCTATCTATCTATCTGTGATGGCAGCGCCACTTAGTTAAAGAATATTATTATAATTAATTAATTAATTATCCAAAACTATTTACAAGTGGTGAGAAACTAAATTTATTTTATTATTGATCCTCCAACAGACACCATTCGTCTCTCACTCCGGGGGATATTTGTGCGCTGTAAACGTTTTCTCTCTTCCACGACATTTAAGATAAACATTCATGGTCACATAATCTCTCCGTAGGTGGAAAACGTATTAAAGGAGAAGACAAATCCGTCTTTAATCTATATATAGTGAGCCCCATTCCACCCACTTTCTTCTCCATCATAATATTATCAATATCAAGAAGGTCAATAAATTTTAAAATAAATTTATTAAATAAAAAAAGCATATAAAAATGCAATGTAATAGATAACTTGATATGAACATTTCCACATCACCACATTTTAACTATTTCTATGTTTATCACAGTATAGTTCCTAAAAAATACAATTCAGTCAATACAATCACAAGACAAATCTTATTAGAAAAAAAAAATTATTAGAGATGAGTAATAACAGTCTTACATAACCTGACGATTCAGTACAGTCTAGCAGTCCTTTGCACACGTTGCAACAATTTATTTGTCAGCTCCACGTGTATTACTCATTTGTGAAAAACTACTTAGAGTTAACCTGAGGTGTTTCTTTTCACCATATCATCTCCTTCAAACAGAACAATAATGTAGAGAGGTCCAACAACTTCTCTACACTAGGTAATGATTGGTTAGTCAACAAATCTTGCCACCACACATCAGTAGAGTGCATTGCTTCTTATACTTACACGCCATCCCTACCTTTATCAGGCTCCGGCCTTTATCAGGGTTCAGCCTTTATCAGGGTCCGGCCTTTATCAGGGTTCAGCCTTTATCAGGGTCCGGCCTTTATCAGGGTTCAGCCTTTATCAGGGTTCAGCCTTTATCAGGGTCCGGCCTTTATCAGGGTTCAGCCTTTATCAGGGTCCGGCCTTTATCAGGGTTCAGCCTTTATCAGGGTCCGGCCTTATCAGGGTCCGGCCTTTATCAGGGTCCGGCCTTTATCAGGATCCGGCTTTTATCAGGGTCCGGCCTTATCAGGATCCGGCTTTTATCAGGGTCCGGCCTTATCAGGGTCCGGCCTTTATCAGGGTTCAGCTTTTATCAGGGTCCGGCCTTTATCAGGGTCCGGCCTTTATCAGGATCCGGCTATCAGGGTCGGTAGTAGCGGTTTACAGACAATAAAAAGGAGGTTCATGTAGCAAGTGAAAATAATTAACTTGAAAGGCTAGTTGTTTACTGCAATATATAATTAAGGAGCAAAGCTAAATTTACAGGTATTAATTTATAACTCCATTATTTCTTACGCTACAGTCTCAACTTAGAATTTCCAGCAACAGTATTCATTAGCCCGATACATACATACAGCATAATAAATACTGCACATCAAACAATATCATGGTGAATAACATAGTTCAAACAATTATAGGAATGAAAGTAAACTAACATTACACATCTCTATAAAAAACGCAAGTGTAACATATCAATAAACATATTTCACAACCTTTCAGTTTAACAAACATCAAGCTAACGGCTGCCTTTCAAACCGGACGTCTTCTTTGCCACTTCAAATTCAAAGTTATCAGAGAAAATATTTTTTCCACAAGTAAACTATTTGATCTCAGCCCACTGGCTAGTCTCGTTCACGAAAATCATAACCATTGGAGAATTTTACAAAATGCTCACTGGATTCCATTACATCATATAAATTCTAGAATATTTTTGCATCGAGCGTTTACTTCAATTGAGACACTTTTAAAAATACCATCATAAGGAGTGCCCAAGGAGAGTTTGGCAATTTAACAATTTATATAACACACTTTTAAATAGTGAGAGGCAAACTTACACCAACAATTTCTCTCTCTCTCTCTCTCTCTCTCTCTCTCTCTCTCTCTCTCTCTCTCTCTCTCTCTCTCCATCTACCACATAATTAACGTATATATACTATACTATACTGTCTATGCAATACAATACAATATAATATAATATAATATAATATAATATAATATAATATAATATAATATAATATAATATAATATAATATAATATAATATAATATAATATAATATAATATAATATAATATAATATAATATAATATAATATAATATAATATAATATAATATAAATTAACTATTTAAAAATAATCACTTTTCCATGAGCTGACATTTCTTAAAATCATTTCAGTAAAGTTGAATTTTATGTCAATAATGCAATAATGCTGGAATTTGGGCGGGATAGTCCTTACCTCGTCTATCTTTCAAGCTAAACACATGATTGTAGATATTCCTGTATATATATATCGTATACATCCATACGTATTCGTTAATGTATATCACTTCTGAGCCTTTCACGTTTATCCTGTCAGACGAAAGTGTAAGTACATGTTCAACTTTTAAAAAAATAATTTAGTATTAAGTTACTGGTAGTTGTGTTGAGTGGAAAAAACTTTTCCTGTTAATCTTCCCTACGTGAGACAGGAAATGTATTCGAAATACTCAGACCAAGTGATAACAGACTGGGATTGTTAATATTCGAGCTCAAAATACGAAGACCACCATTGTTGTTCCCATCACAAATATACAAATATGAATACTTACAATAAATGTTTCATGACAATGGATGTTTTCAGTATATAAATAGGGCAGCTGGAGAGATCGCAAGACCAGTTTCATGAATGATGAGGTTTGTGTGTCTGTGTGTGTGTGTGTGTGTGTGTGTGTGTGTGTGTGTCTGTGTGTGTGTGTGTTTGTGTTTGTGTGTGTAAATATAGTGTCTAGCAGAAAATGTTAAAGTGTGAATATTACTTTCTTAAAACTCTTAACAATCCATTTTATATTAAATCTTCTAACTATTGACATCAGGCAATCGAATAAATCCCGCTGATTAATATATGGACATAATAAAAAGTTGAGAGTACTCACAGAACGACTTGTAAAGTTGGAAGAGCTATGAGTGATGTACACACAAAGAGCTAATTTGGCGAGTTTAATCCGAACGCATTTCCCATTTCTTCTTCACTATACAATTCTCGGTATGTCTTCCACTTTTGGTACGGTCACAATTTATGTTTTCCTTTGCATTGTGTCACAAATATATATGTCACACCAAATTGTCCTTGTCCCACTTTGAATGTTTCTACTGACTCATTCATTAAAAAAAAAATCGTGTCCCCACCGTCACATTGTCTAGTGCAGATAATTTGTAGAGAAAATGAACACCTTTAAAAATGCAAACATATTTAAATTATGTTGACTACAAATGTTCTGTGCGTTTGTGTGTGTGCGCGCGCGTATGCTGAAACGTTCATTTAAAACTTGTAAAAATAATGCAGAGTTTAATCAAGCGTAGACTTTGAGACAGAGAATCGTTTGAAACTAAGCACAAAGTAGAGTTGACAATAGATTAGAACCAGTATAAATAGAGCATATTTAAGATTAGAGTTTGTAACATAAACAAGTAGAATAATGTATATGATAGCAACAACAATACTGATGATGACAATTGCGCAGTGTATGATTAGATTATCGTGTGGGACTGCTGGTCGGTGAATTGCACAGTGCATGATTAGACTATCGTGTGGGACTGCTGGTCGGTGAATTGCACAGTGCATGACTAGACTATCATGTGGGACTGCTGGACGGTGAATTGCACAGTGCATGACTAGACTATCGTGTGGGACTGCTGGACGGTGAATTGCACAGTGCATGACTAGACTATCATGTGGGACTGCTGGATGGTGAATTGCACAGCAGAGTTGTTCGAGAAAGCTTTATAAAGCTCATAACACATAACATTTTAGGAAAGCAAAATTAAAAAGGTTTGTCAGTCACTATCAAAGTAAATAACAAATAATGAAACAAACAAGTGTCAAGTTAAATAAAAAATCTTTGTGAATCCTTGTATTTATGTGTTATTTCTTTAGACTGCTTTTCATCATTCATGATATGTATATATAGTTACTTTGCGGTAGAAATGAGGTTTGTAGCAAACTCACCACTTTAAGAATACGTTTTTCATCGATAAATAAATAAATAAATAAATAAATAAATAGTTTATAAATAGACCTTCGAATTGAAGGTCCGGATCTTCTGCTGGTGACTGAAGACTTCGAAAGACACAACGGCTTCTTTTTTATATAAACACATAATGACACACACACACACACACACACACACACACACACACACACACACACACACACACACACACACACACACACACACACATTGGTATAAAATAACTCAGTAATTGTAGTTCTGTCTACCAAGATAAAGTATTGCTTCGACAAACAGACCAGTTATGTTAGCTTCAAAGTTCATCCAGCAGCAGTGTGATGAAATATACTTAGAAACTAATAGTATCACAATACATCTTATTTTGATTAAACAAAAATGCACGTTTCTCCAGCACATTTATCATACAAACACTCATAAAATGTCCTTTTTATATTACTATAATTTAAAAAGAGGTTAACACATTTTAACAGGATTACAATTATATAATCCATTCCTTTTTCTTGTTGTAGTTTTTTATTATATCCTTTCATCTATTTTGCAAAGAGGTAATATTACTGTTTTAGAAATAGGCCAACGAATATGGTACTCAATAGAATTTTACTATTACTAAATGAGAAGTAACAATAATAATTATTTTCAATACTTTCACATTAAATTATTTAAAATCATATGGCATTTATAAATCCTAACATGAAAAGTAAATATACATGGTGTAATTTTATTATTAATAATGTTTATTTGTATATCAACACAAACATTCAATGTATTCATAATATCGAATTGATAAAATGCTCATGTCATAGAAACATAACCAAACTAATAATTCCAAAACTGCTTTTAAAAGAAAATAGATTTTAAATGTTAGAAGATATTCATCAGGCTAAACTGTCTACATCTTAACATTTTGAGTAAAAGGTCTGTTTCTTAAGCATTCACATGTTAAGTCAGAGGTGTTAATATTATAATATCTCATAATCTTACATTCTGAGTAAAAAGTCTGTTTGGCAAGCATTCACATGTTATAGTTAAGTCAGAAATGTTAATTTGTGATGTTTCCTGGACTAGAAAAATCTAACGTCTGCTTCCTTTAAATTGATTTACAAATTGAATTCTTCCCAATATATCTTTCTGAACTACTTTCACTTTCTGCTTCCTCAGACTCGAATTGATAAAGAGCTAATTCTTTTTTAATACCAAATCGAGATGGTATCTGGAGACTCATTGTCACTTATCCTTTCGTCTGGATTAGCATGCTGCTCATCACGCCTGCTTTCCCTTTCTTGACGTGCGAAGTGTATGTGTTTCTGAAGATGCCCGAAACCTAGAGTTCAGCAAAGTCTGTAAAGAAAAATATATTTTAATTTTGAAAGTGCATTTATCGATCATTCATAACAGAACGACTAGGTTTTGTCAAAACAATAATTGATGTGCTTAAAAGTTTGTGAAACAAATTTATGGAAGGAATTCTATTAAGTAGGTAGATTATAATTATTTGTTAGTGTTGAAACTATAACGAAGTGAATTTCATGTATTTATTGAATGTTTCAAACAAACTATATTGAAGTAGAGAGGACATAACTAAGATTACATAAATATTTACTACTACTGATTATAATAAAACTGCTCTTGCTATTTCTACTTCTACTGAAACTATTGCTAGTATTTTTACTACCATGACTGTTATTACTTTTACTGTTGTTCGTGTTACTACTTTTACCTTAGTTTTTCTTGTTACTAATTTTAATGTTGTTGTTCTTGTTACTACTTTTACATTAGTTTTTCTTGTTACTAATTTTAATGTTGTTGTTCTTGTTGGTACCTTTACTGTTTTACTTTTAATAATACATGAGCTATGTTAATAGCACTTCTAATTTATATTTAGCGAGCCCCACATCCACCCATTTTTTCTTTAACATAAGATTATCAATAAATGTATTAAATAAACAATCAAATATACATGTGAGAAATACAATTAAATAGATTACTTGACATCGATATTTCCACTAAACCATGCTCGGATAATTCCTATCTTTCACATCTTATACTAAAATACAATTCAATAATATGTCAATACAAATTACAGGATAGTTCTTATCAGAGAACAGAAATGGAGTTATTAGAGATAAGCAGTAATAGCTTTGCATAATCTTGTTTAACTGCTGTCTCAACAGTCATTCCACGTGCTTTTGCTTTTGAAGTTATTGTCATCAGTTTATTATGTCGGCTCCATGTGTGTCACACTCTGAAAAACAATGTTCCACTACTTAGAGTTGACCTGGGCACTTCGTTTCTCTGTTCCAACACCTTCAAACAGAACAATAATGTAGTGATGTACAACAACTTCTATACACTACAAATTGTTCAGGTAGTCAAATAAATCTTGCTGTCATAAATCAGTAGAGTGTAGTGTGTCCCTAAGCTTACACCCAAGTCCCACCATTATTATGTTCGGTCGTAGTGGTTTACAAACAATAAACCAGGAGGTTCATATAGCAAGTGAAAGGCATGCTTTGTCTCTGAAAAACATAATCAAGGGACAAACTCTAAGTTTTCCAGTTTATCACTTTATAACTATATTCTATCTTATATTCCTGTCTCAACTTAAAGTTTCCTGCAACGGTATTCATTAGCCAATACATGCACACATCATAATAAATACTTCATATTCAAACAATGGCAAGTGTTAGCATATTACACTCAAGCTCTTATTTCAAACATTTGTAGAAATAATTGTCTGTCCACATAATACATATTACTAAACCCCAAGTATAATATATCAATATCAAAGGTGCATGAAAATCACTACCAACTAACGACTGCCTTTCAAAAGCAGACTTCTTTTTTGCTACTTCAAATTCAAAGTGATTAGACAATAAATTTCTCTACAGAAAATAAACATTTTAATCTCAGCCCATTGGCTGGTATAGTTCTCGTAAATCGTATCCATTGGATAATAAAGACTACCCATTAATTTGCATTGCATCAGCAATTTCTAGAACATTCTCGATTCGAGGTGTTTACCTCCAATTACCTTTCAAAAATACCATCATAAGGAGTGCCCACGGTCGTGTTACTCTGATAATTTAACAATTTATATAATAAATTAAATTTTTAAATAGGGTGGGGCAGGCAAATTTACAGTACCAGACTCTTATTCCTCTCCTCTCTCTCTCTCTCTCTCTCTCTCTCTCTCTCTCTCACTCACACACACACACACACACACACACACACACACACACACACTCGCACACACACCTACAAATTTACGTTACTGAAGTTGCAAGTGAGAAATTTTACGTTACTGACAATACAGTACTTTACTGATGTACAGGTGTGACAAAGAAGTACGTTAATGAAGTACAAGTAAGACAAAGAAGCAAGCTTCTGATGTACAAATATTACAAAGAAGAACATTTCTGAAAGTGCAAGTATGAGGAAGAAGTTCATACGGAGGTACAGATGTGACAAAGAATTGCGTTACTTACGTACAAGTGTTACAATAAAGTAAATTACTGAAATACGTGTATGACAAAGAATTATATTACTGAGGTATAGATGTGACAAAGAAGTATGTTACTGAAGTACAAGTATGACAGTTACGATAATGAGGTGCAGATGTGACACAGAAGTATGTTACTGAAGTGCAAGTAAGACAAAGAATTACGTTAATGAGGTACAAATGTGACAAAGAAAAACATGTATAACAAAGAAGCCAGTTATTGAAGTACAAATATGACAACGAAGTTCGTTACTGAAGTACAGATATGACATCAGGAATTACGTTATTGAAGTAGAAGTATGATAAAGGAAGTTCATCTCTGTCACGGAAAAGGGGAATGGCCTTGCCGAGAAAACATTTTTGATGTTTCTGTTTGCCGAATCACGTTTGATTCTTTCCTTATTCATTTTTCAACTATCCGATTACGCGGAAAATTTCATGTTAGGGTCCCATCACACGGATAAGTCTGAAAGCTTTCTAAATGTTAAGTTCGAAAGTGTAACTAACAAAGTTATACATGACTAACAAACTCATATAATATAACATATATAATCTTCACTGCGGCTCATAATTTAAGAGTTAGGTCGTAATAGTTATTACTATATCTATTTTGTTAATATGCATATGAAACCAAGTTTCAAATTGTTGGTTGGTGCGTGCGCGCGCCAATGAGAATGAGAATAAAGGAACAATTTTATTTTAGAATTGCGTGCTCTGCCTGAAAGGAGTTGTGTAGCGTGGCGATATTGCCAGCTTGCAGATTTTTATCACGTGGTCCTCCGACAACATGTGAAAAGAGCTATGAGCTTGAAGAAGAGATATAATGAGTATAGAAAGAGACAGAACACAGATAGGAATTTGTTTCAGATACTTTATCATTGTCCCGCATGAAAGCCGAAGAAAAGTTGGTCAAAGTGACAAACGGATAGTAAACAAGTCCTAAACACTCTAGCCTGCCAATAATTATGTCCGAATCACCACATCCCACTGACATTATGAACATTTAAATTTAAAACACTCTCACTGAAATCATATGGGCAGGTGTTTGTCACAGCTGGTATGACTGTCTTTCTACCGGTCCTGGTCTTCTTTCTCTCCCTTCAAAAACGTCATTCTATAGCTTGCTCTCTAAGTTCTCTCCCTTCACAAACGTCATTCTATAGCTCGCTTTCTAAGTTCTCTCCCTTCACAAACATCATTCTATAGCTTGCTCTCTAAGTTCTCTCCCTTCACAAACGTCATTCTATATCTCGCTCTATTTCTCTCCATTAACAAAAACGTCATTCAAAAGCCATCTCAGTTCTTTCCCATTACAAACATCATTCAGAAGCCTCTCAGTTCTTTCCCTTCACGGATGTCATTTTGTCGTTATATCAGTTCTCTCCCTTTACAAAACATCATTCTGTCACTATCACAATTCTCTGTAGGGAGTAGGTTTGTCCGCGATTTCAATGAATGTTTGGAGGGTAAAGGTATTAATCAGATCCGCACGAGTCGAGAGTTTGAGTGACGACATCATATAAGATCAAACACTCTTGTACAAGTGAAGCAAACTCAATCATTTTAGAGCCCGAAATCCAGGAGAAAGGTACCCATTTAAGAACCAAAAATCTGGGCAAAAAGTACCCGTTTCTGACCATGACTTGCAGCCAGACGTAATTTAGATACAAGTAGTCTGAACTTTGCTACGTATTTCATTTATTTTATATCTTTCCGCATGGAAAACGAGAACTTTTCTTTCCTTTACCTAAGCAGTATTAAAAAGAAAAAAAAACAATGATTCGATTGTTTCTTTCAAGACAAGGGAGTAAGCTGTACAACTACATAACTAATAATGACAATAATGATGGAAACACGCTCTGCTACAAGTGTTTAAGAAATGAAGATGTGCTTATATAATCCGATCATCTCAATGGGCGCACCTCGTTATTTTCAAAAGAAAAGCAAGAAAAGAACAGCAACGAAACATGTTCAAACTGCGCTGATTATATGTACTACCTCCTTAAGTGCAGTTTCTTTGTTTCACAACTAGCATTTACTTCGTGTTTGAATTATTATTAAAAAAGAAACCTTTCAGACAGTCTCTACAAATCAAGAACTGATTTTCAGATTCAATACCTTAGTGCGTGAAGACCGTTAGTACAGAGCCGTGATTTCTTCCTTTTTTTTTTTTTACTTTCTTGTGCACAACAAAACGAAGTGTCCTAGCACTTCCAAACTGATCACACAGTCAATCAGTACATTCTCAAATCTGTTAACACCGCTAACGACTGCTACCTGCAAACGTCAGGCATAGACTGCATCCACTCGACTGGCAAGCAGGCCCTTCCACTTCTGCGATGGGGGAAATTGCTGGGGAGAAGTGGAGGTACTAGGGGGATTTCCTCCTTTCAGCTGGAGGAAGTATTTAACGGAAGGAGATATATAACTTTCACAACTCAACAGTACCAAGGCGTCGGTATCACCCTACTAGGGGGGGGGGGTACGCGAGTGGAGACTGGAAGAGGGAATGGGTGCGGAAAATTGGAGTAATTGCCTTTAATTTAATGCTGATTTATAATTCATCAGGCCGAGGCCTGTCTTAGTGCGGAGTTGTTGGTTTCGTTTGCACTTTTCTGGGGTCAGCTAACTGTAAAGAGGATTTGTTGGGGAAGTCCTACGCACGTGCGTGTGTGCTTGAGAGAGGGGATGTATTCAATTGCTAGGTCCAACGATATGAAGGCAATATTTTGTTTTCATTAAAAATTTCACATTAATACGCGACTTGAGATCTTCGCCTAGACGACAAGAGTGACAACATTGTCAAATGTTGTTGTGCTTTATCTTCTTTTATAACGAGATTATCGAGGTGTTAGGTACTACTGAGTATCAATAGCAATAAGTATTAATCAATCTTGGGATGTTGAGTGTTACAGGTCATTGATTGCCATTAATATCAGACAATATTGGGATATTGAGTGTTACTGTTAGTCGTTGCCATAAGCATCAATCAGTGTCCGAATGTTGAATACTTGTTACATGTCAGTTTATATTTAATGACCCTGTCTCTGTATCAGGCTTTAGAGTTATTAATTTTAATATTTTCACCTACACTAATGACAGACTGGTTGCCTTTACAATTTGATTGCCCTTGAGTTCTGGCACTCAATTTAATGACAGGTAAATTCGTGTACATGCATGGCTTTACAACATTCATATCACTTTCGGCTCCACCCACCCACCAATGCATCAGTCACACTTATAATCTAGTCAGTTCATTGCTAAGATAACAGGAATAAAATTTAATAATTTACAATAAAATAATACAAATGATCTGATTAAAAAGTATATACATAGGGGTCTTTCTGAGTCTGCCTATTCCGTCTGTACAAGTAGCATCGAATCGCAGACACTGAGTTAAAGTCAACTGGCAGACATGTGCCACTTAGCTGCTTATTCTGCATCAAGGCATCCCATTGTATCTCCAAAAATACACACGCGCCGCAAATTAATCCGTTTATTGGCCATTGGTCACGCAAATTTAAACAACAAACGCTCGCTCACCTATCTGACCCAAGTAGTAAAGACCGGTCAATAAATCTGCCACCATGCACGACTCATTCGTTCAGGACCTCACTGCCGAAACAGCATGATGCAATGTGAGTACTATTGACTGTTTATTGTGGTAGGCACTGGTCATGATGTTGAGAACTATTGACTGTTATTGTGGTAGACACTGGTCAGAATCAAGACACATATATAACACAATAAAAGATGTTGTTATACGTGTCATAAATCCATTGTCGGTGAGAGGTATATAATGTTGAATCAAGATTACTTCTGACATTGCGCATGTTATCGATGAAGAACGAGGAATGACAATTAATACAATTTACATTTTTCAGTTTGATGTTTCTTCCTGATTTAATGTTGCATTTTACACAGACTTCATTTGTGCGTACTATTATTAAAAGCAATGGGAAAACACTACATGGATATTAATAAAAAGATTTATACCAAATACGCCGAAAATAATTATTGCTAATATTTAATTCATAATTTAGTTGAACACGATATAGTCAAGCATCATTTATTACATACATAGATGACCAATCCATGCCGCAAGCAACAGTATTTGATTTAAACTTGGTGGAATATTTTAAAGTAAATTTCATGTTTGTAACAGTACTAATATTATGTATTGACTGGCAAACTGACAGAGTGCTTAATCGGCTTAATCGACTGATTTGTTCATGAGTTAATTGGTGAATATTTAAGATTGCGGCGGAAACCTTCCTTATTATTAAAACATGTTTCTTGTTTCTAAGTTTAATAATGACATAACTATTATAAATCATACCTTTAATGTAAGTGAAATAAAAATTGCAGAAAATGTAAAAAATCCTTAATGAATGAAAAATTGTCATTGCTTTAATTGGTTAGCAGTCGTGTAAAACTTAAACGTAAATTAGGAAATCAGGCGGGCATCAGTTATTTCAAGGAACGGATTTCTTGAAAGGCAGTTCTGATTCGGTTCCAGAATGACTCCCTCGCATCCTCGTCGTCGTCTTCCCATTGGATGTAGGTGGTTATTTTTAAAACAGCAAGCATGGCGCTCGTAAACAGTCGAATTGGCAAATCTTCAAGACAAACGATCACCAGAATATCGTCATGGTTCATCACGTGCTCAAGACACAGAGCGAGTTCAAACTGGCACCACTGGCTGCGAGCAAAGTGAGTGGAGAAAATTAACATCACTTTCTTGCTTTTCTCCAAACCTTCAGCGATGCTGTCCAAAATGTTTCTCCCCGGCATAAAATCGCGATGATGGATACACAACCGTAAACCCATTCGTTCTTCTAGTTCTGGCATCAAGTGTTCACGAACCCAGTCAAGATCTTCAGCAGAGTAGGACACAAAGACATCGTATGGAAAATTGCCGGTCATTAAGTAGTGCAGACGACGTTCACCAGTCCGACCCCGGAACGCTTCGTACAGAAGCAGACGGATGTGCCAGCGCAACCAGTATAATACAGCAGTGACAGTCAACGTGATGAGTATTAAACTGACACTGACAACTGTAAATGTGAAGGCATCACTTGAAAGAATACATGCCTGCTCGGGTAAATAGAAATCTGCCAGGCTTAAATTGGTGGATTTGCACTTATAACCATCAGGTGCTTTATAAAATAGGGATTTATTAGAAAGAAGCCAATTTCGAAACCACATGACGTCACAAGAACACTCGAAAGGGTTTGCACTAATATCTAACTGAGTAAGTCTATTCTGTGTTGATTCATCAAAAGTTGTTTTCCCTATAACAGACAATTTGTTTCCTCCCAGATGTAAGACGTGTAAGTGGGTCATATAGTCAAAGGTTCCGTCTGGAATACTCACTATCAGATTTCCATACAAATACAAGTTTTCGATGGCAGGTAAATCTTTAAACATGATTTGAGTGATTATTATGATTTGGTTATAACCTAAAAATAGATTCCGCAATGAATTAAGATGTCCAAATAGTTTGTGAAATTTGTCCTCCATGACACCTGTAAAGAAGTTGTCATCCAGTTTAATTTCCGTCAGATTTGGACAGTTAGCAAAAACATCTGGATGAACACGGTCATTATTTCGAAATGAAATCCTACTTTTAATCAGACTAATGCTTTTCAAGGTAGGACTGGAAAATGCATTCTTTTCAAACACTACCATATTTCCAGTTCCTATAGTATTTTTCAGATCTAGTTGAAGCAGTTGGGGGAATGATAAAAACATGTTGGAAGTAAAGCGTGAAAATCTGTTGAAGGATAAATCTAATATCATCAGGCTGGGAAGGCAAACGTTATTAAATGTATGGATATCATTTACACTTAAATTTAAATAGGTCAAATTCGGGAAAAGTGAATTTCCTTCATGACACGTTTTCGGAAAATGTGCTATGTAATTATGATGTAGAGAAAGAGTTTGAAGCGAAGACATTCCAAGTGGAATAATATCACGAATATGGTTATGTCCTAGATCCAGATATTTCAGATGTATGCACTGAACAAAAGTCACAAAGTTGAGTTCCGTGAATTTATTTTTATACAAATAGATTGTGTGTTGTTGAGAACGTTGACAAAACGTGTCGTTAGACAAGGGTCGTAAGTGTGCCGCATTAAGACTGATAATGGTTAATGTCTTAATGGCTACAACCAAGTGCAGCATGTGATTACTAATCATATTGTTGTCCAGAATGAGCGTGTTCAGTCGCGTGAACGCTTTGAAAGCACCACTGGTTATAGAGTTGAGACCGTTGCAACTGAGATCTAAGTACGTTATATTTGTAACATTGGCAAAAAAGGCATCAGTGTGAATTGCGGTCAAATTGTTACGAGAAAATATGAGGTGAGTTATGTTAAACGGCAACTGAGGAATGTAGGTCAGCCGGCCGTAATGAGAAGAGCAATTAGCATACTGGTGTCTGCATACACACATCTGTGGACATTGTGTGGTAAACACAACAGTGTCAGAATCGGACATTCTCTTTAAATCTTCACATTCGCCATTAGTTGACTGAAGACATGTGGTGTGCATAATATCAGCACCCATCGGATAAGTTGTGACGTTTGTCCTCTCACCATTATGTGCCTGATTATTAATGATGGTTTCATCATTGGACGTTGGATTAATGTCTGACTCATCGTTACTACCTGAGGAGTAACCAGTAATGTTACTTTGTGGCTTAAAGGAAGTGAGGTCGACAACTTGGCGCGTGCTTAATGGATAACTAGTCACTTTTACCAGAAATAATAATACCAAAATTACCTCACGTAGTAATGTTTCTGTATGTATGGGCATGTTATTGTGGCTACTATCGCCTGGACTACAAAAAGTAGACACAATACAGATAAAGAAAGTAAAAAAGACGTAATTTACATTAAAACAAGTATTCGTTTAAACAGTTTCTGAAGTCCAACGTATTTCTTCAATTCATGAGTATGACAGTATTATTACAATTCCGAAATGTCTATCTTCACTTTTACAAAACATAACATCTCCTTCTTTGTAGACACAATCGTTATATAACATACTAATAGAGTCAAACGTGTCTCTGTTTGCAGGCTGTGTAATTGAATGTTTCACCACCGGCATGTCTAGGCGGCAGTCTGAAACACATTAGTAACATGCTCTCATTATTTTATTAATACATGACTGATTTGTTTTTACTTTTATTTTAAAAGAAAACAGAAGTAAAACTATACATATATATTAAATACAGTATAAGACGAATCTATCTATCTGGGACATTTTGACATTGTGACATTGTTGCAAAGGAAATGAATGACTGTGGGAGATCACACCATGACATTGTTGCAATATCAAGTGAACAGCTGTCAAACAGTGCTTAATCCAGGTCCTTAAATTTACACATTTAACTCTAATGACTCCATTTCTATTCTCTGATAGAACTAACCTGCAATTTGTATTGACACTATTGTTGAACTGTAATTTTATAATTATTTATATTTAGTGAGAGACTGTATAAACTATAATTATCTGAATGTGGGTTTGTGGAATATTGATGTCAAGTTATCTATTTAATTGTAATTGACATATATATTATATTTGATTTTTCTTTTAATAAATTTATTGTTAAATTTACTGACCTTCTTATGCATATTGATATTGATAATCTTATGTTGGAGAAGAAAGTGGATGGATGGGGCCTCGCTAAATATAGATTAAAAACGGATATGTCTTCTCCTTTTGTAAGACGTTTTACACCTACAGAAACATAGTGTGATGGTAAATGTTTATCTTAATATTGTGGAAGAGAGAAAACGTTTACAGTGCCCGAATATCAGCCAAGTGGAAGATCCGAATGATGTCTGCTGGAGGTTCATTAAAGAAATAAATTAAGATTCTCATCACTTGAAATTAGTTTTGGATGATTAATTCATTAGTAATAATCATATCCATGAACTAAGTGTTGTTGGCGTCCTAAATAGATATATAGTGTGACACGCACACGCCACAGTTAATGTAATGACTATTATTATTATTATTAACCTAACGTTATCAATATGCAAAAGGTCAATTAATTTAACAATTAATTAAATTTATTAAATAAACAATCAAACATATATATGACAATGAAATAGATTACTGACACCAATTGTTTCCATGAAACCATGGTTCGAATAATTTCTATAATTGACAATCTTTTGCATAAAATACAATTCAATACAAATCACAGGATAGCTCTTTTTAGAAAATAGAAATGGAGCTATTAGAGATAAGAGATTATAGATTTACATGTCTCGAATTAACCGCTGCCTCTAAGTCTTCCCTGTTTCAAGAACACTGTCACAAGTTTATTGCCCCCGTTTTTATGCCATGTGCCTTTCTCCAGACATGTCAAATACACTGATGTGCTGCTATTCTCTTGAAATCGGCATAGGCGTTTTCTCTCGGCCGTACCAGTTTCTCAAGCAGTATAACAATTTCAGCAATACTAATATTTTCTTAAACCAGAAATTGCACACATATATATATATAAATTTTGTGATAGAGAGATAGACAGAGAAAGAGTGTGTCAAAATAGAAATTGGACCATTGTTTAATAAATATTAATTCCTACCTCTACATATTATGCTTGCTACCTATAATTATGTGCTTATTATTTGCATCTCTCTATATTTTTATGAGAAAGATTTAGTGGTCTAATGTTTTCAGTCACTAAATGTTTCCGTAAATTACGCCTTCATTTGTTACGGGACCTCATTTGTCAAACGGGATGTGAACTTCAAATTACTCATAGAATAGGGCGTAGTCTGCATTTGAGTTAGAATCTTTTGAATAAAATATGTTGACTCCTTATCAAGGTGAAATGGCTTTCCTAATGTCCGGCGTCTAAAAAAACAATAAACTGTTGAGATCTCAGTTGTGTGAAAGATCTGTTGGCAAAAGCGTGACACAATCATCTAGACAAGGAAACAGTTATTTCCTTAACGGTTATAAATCAGAATCTTTGATGTTTACGAATTTCCTTGTCAATAATAAAGTCTTGATTTACTCAAATTAGAACAAGGTCAACGCTATTGTTTAGAGTGACATCGCTAACAAATATAAGACGTCATCGGCTGCAAGTTTAAAATGAACACAATATGTTAACACTATCACTTATACTTTGTCAGGAGAGAATGTTGAGATTCAAGTATGCGTTTTATTTTGTGAAAATAAGTATAAATTATACTGAATAGGATATTTCTGAGAGGCTAGTAAGACGAATGTTTAAAACATGTTTAAAATTCTACTGTAGTAAATACGTAAGATTCATGCCACAGAGCGTTAATGTTATTCTATGTTTTCACTAGTATTTTATAGGCATATACATGTGGAGAACAGACAGCAAGTGCGTGTCTGGTAAGGAAACACTGCCTAGAAACACAAACTCCCTCTCTCTCTCTCTCTCTGTCTCTCTCTCTCTGTCTCTCTCTCTCTCACACACACACACACAAACAAACACACGCACACACAATCTGGCGCTAACGCCACTTAGTTAACGATTATTGTTATTATTTATTAATCTTTCACAAGTGATGTGAATCATAATTTATGTTATTAATAATTCTCTAACAGGCACCACTCATCTCTCTCACTTGGCACATATGAAAACACTCTAAATGTTTTCACTCTTCTACAACTTAAAGACAAAATTTACAATCACACAATATTTCTGTAGATGGAAAACTTCTTACTAAAGGAAAAGACAACATATCTTTAAATCTATATTTAGCAAGCCCCCATCCACCTACTTTCTTCTCCAAAATAAGGTTATCAATATGTGTAAAAAGGCCAATAAATTTATTAAATAAACAATAAAATATACATATGACAAATACAATGAAAAAGATTATTTGACACTGATATTTCCACAAAACCATTTTCGAATAATTTTATGTCTACACAGTTTAATATCCTAAAATACAATTCAACAATGGTTTCAATACAAATCGCAGGATAGTTCTTATCAGAGTATAGAAATGGAGATATTAGAGATAAGCGATAATAGTTTGTACGTAACCTGATTTAGGCACTGTCTCAATAGTCTTTCGCACGCTTTCATAACAAAGGCACAAGTTTATTGCCCATCAATTCTCTTGCACGTTGAAACACTACTATTCTCTTGAAGTTAACCTGGGCATTCATTCATCGTACCAGTTCTTTCAAGCAGAAAAAAACAATTAAAGCAATTTTTAATAACTTTCCTGTACCAGAAATTACTCATGTAGTCAGCATATCTTGCTGCCTTAATAAATGGAGTGAGTATATTCTTATGCTTACACACTGCGGTATAGATTCCCCGAACATCCAAAGGTCGTCGAGATTTATGAACAGCAAACCAGGAGGTTCAAATTATACACAGAAAGAAAGGCTGCTTGTTCCAGTAAAAATATCGAACGAATGCTAAGTTTACAGTTTATCTTTCTATTAACTCATTCTTTCATACATTCAGATCTCAACTTACAATTTCCTGCAACATTATCTATTAACCCGATACATGCATACAGCATAATAATAACACAGCATTATAGTTTTATGAATGATTTCACTAGAACAATGTCAAATGTTAGCACACTGAATAACATTTGTAGAAACAATAGTCTACTCACATAAAACATTTCCTCGTCAATAGCAAATATGCACGAAATATTTTAAAGTCCATTCTCTCTCAATCAGTTCGTTAACTCACTATTAAGCTAACGGCCATCTTTCATGAGCAGAATTCTTGCCACTCCAAATTTAAGTGATCACACAATAGAATTCTCTAAAGAGGGTTAACGTTTTACTCTTAGCCCATTGGCTGGTCTCGTTCTTATGAATCGAGATCATTGGATAATAAAAACTACTCACCCAGTTGGGATTAGTTTGCAATACATCAGCAATTTCTAGCGTATTATTTTCAACTCGAGTGTTTACTCCATTTTCAATAAAACATCAGCAATTTCTAGCATATTATCGAGTGTTTACTCCATTTTCAATACTTATAAAACATCATCGTTAGGAGTGCCAAAGGTCGGGTCACTTGAACAATTTAACAATTTATACACAATTAATTTTTAAAATAGAGATAAATTTACTCCACCACACAAGCACACACACACACGCACCGATATATATCACTATTTCTACTTAGTTAATGTAAATGATCATTATTATTAATGAATCTTTCGTAACTAATTATTATTAAGATGATAATTAATGATCTTCAACAGACCTTGCCTCTCTCACTTGGCGGATATATTGGCGCTGTAAATGTTTTCTTTCTTCCCCAAACATTGAAACATATATATTTACTGACAAATAATGTTCCGTAAGTGAAAAAGTCTTATTAAAGGAAAAGACAAATCCAAATTTAATCTATATTTAGCAAACCCCTATCCACTCATTTTCTTCTCCAACATAAGTTTGTCAATATGCATAAGAAGTCACTACATTTATTAAATCAACAATCAAATATATACACGCACAAATGACAAATATGATGAAATAGATTACTTAACATCAGTATTTCTATGAACCCACGTTCGGATAATTTTATGATTAAAATACAATTCAACAACAGAATCATTACAAATCAAGGATAATCTTATCATAGTAAGATTTATTAGATTTGAGCAATAATAGTCTTTACATAACCTGATTTAGTGCCATCTTAACAGTCCTTCACGTGCTTTGTCAATGTGTCATAAATTACAGTTCATTTCAATTTCCCCGTTCTTCTGTGCTCAAGTTGAAACAGAATTTGCCGCTCATTCTCAAAAAGTCAACCTGGGCCTTTTCCCACATTATCCATTCTACCAAGCAGAACAGCAATTGTGATAATTTCTAATACTCCCCGTAACAGAAGTTTTCTCAGTGTAGTGAGCATAATACGTTGCAAACTTACATCAAATAGAGTAATGTGTATCATTTTATACTTACACTCAATGCGGCAGATGATTTTCCCATCTCCCTGGTCAGAGTGGTCCAAAGTCATGAACCAGTAGAGTCAAAGAACACGTGAAAATAGGCAACTGGAAAGGCCACTTGTTCACTGCAAAATATAATAAAGGAGCAAATGCTAAGGTTCCAGTTTATCCAATTATATATCCATTTTTTTACATTCCAGTCTCAACTTAAAGTTTCCTGCAAAGGTATTTAATTAGCTCAATAAACTGACACAGCATAATACAGACATCATACAAAAACATAATATTTCAAACATTTATAGAAATAAAAGTCAAATAATATAGTACATATCTATATAAACTAAGTATAACATAATTATCAATAGTAAAAGTCCATTCTCACTCAAAAAGTCAGGCTAAATCACCATCAAGCTAACGGCCGCCTTCATGACCAGTCTTCTTGCCACTTCAAATTCAAAGTGATTAGAGAAAAGAATTTTCTACAGCAATCAAAATTTGTTATCTCAAGTCATTGGCTGGTCTTGTTCTCGTAATTCATAACCATTGGATAATAAATACTACTCACTGGTTTGCATGACATCAGCATTTCTAGCATGTTCTCGCCTCGAGCGTTTACTGCAACTCAGACATCAGACACCATCATAAGGAGTGCCCAAGGTGACAAATTAGCAATTTTTATAACAATTAAATTTAAGATATCGATAGGAAATTTACTCCACACACACACACACACACACACACACACACACGCACACATATCTACATACATGCATAGATAGATAGATAGATAGATAGATAGATAGATAGATAGATAGATAGATAGATAGATAGACAGATGGATGGATGGGTGGTTGGTTGGGTGGATGGATGGATGGATAGGTGGATAGATAGATAGAGAGAGAGAGATAGATAGATAGACAGATGGATGGATGGGTGGTTGGGTGGGTGGATGGATGGATAGATAGATAGATAGATAGATAGATAGATAGATAGATAGATAGATAGATAGATAGATAGATAGATAGATAGATAGATAGATAGATAGATAGATAGATAGATAGATAGATGTCAATGTAGACTTGATGACCATCATCAGTACGAGGAAACTTTCTTCACCATCCATGAACATTTAACGATCTGTTTCATTTTACGTCAGTGGTATGAGGTGCCTTGCAGTGATTGACATTTACTATATTTTGTGTGCCAATGACTCCTAAGGCAAAATTAAAGTAGAGATATGTATAGATGTTTGCTATATCAACCACCACTATTTCTTCCTACTTATAAGAAAACAGGTTTAGTTAAAGTAAGGGAAGTGAGTCTGCGCGTGTAAAGTATGGAAAGGGGCAGTGCCGTATATTATCTGGGTTACATATTTATGCGCTTATTTTTAACTACTCCCCATCAATAACACGCCTACAGGTGCCGATACAGACATCCAAATATTTATTCATGGAGTACTGGCCTGATATATATGTTGTGTTAATTTGGGATCGTTTGGCCCTCAACAATTTAACTATGACATAACGAGACATCCGAGTATTTATTCATGGAGTACTGGCCTGATATATATATGTTGTGTTAATTTGGGATCGCTTGGCCCTCAACAATTTAACTATGACATAACGAGAACAAATATGAACAATTACGCAACAACGATGCTAACATTATGTGGAGACACTACACTTTAATGATGACGGATGACTCACTAAGGTTATGCTACACTTACACTTAACAATACTACAAGACCAAAGACACTAAAGAAATGTGTAACAGTTAACAATTAAAATTGAACATAAAGAAAACAAAGAAGAACACTTCTATAAAAATTACTATTAAAATTACTATTTAATAGTAATACAACTTAGCTTATGAATATTACAGTTTTCATCAATGATCTTACCTTACAACGATGTGCTACTGGCACTGTCATAATGCAATCTAATGTGTCTGCTACGTGAGTTTTCTGACATTACAACCTGCTGTGAGTAACATCATATATGCTCCTCTTTCGTCATATTTTCCCATCACTTTCTAAAACTATTGTAAATCCCCTTATGAAAAATAAATCTTCCGTAATGACGTCAAACTGATAGCACAATATCCATTTAATCCTTTATCTAAAACCAAACTGGACTAAAACATTTTAACTGTAACATCTCATTGACACGACCAAATGTTTGATTAATTTTCAGTCGATTTATCACTTCTATCACAGCACACTGAAACTGACCTTGCAATTGACAAAGGTGTAGCTGACCTCTCTGCTTTGATGATGGAAATAAATAAGTGTAATCTTTGATATTTTCAATCATGATATATTGCTCCATCATCTTCAGACTGTCTTTGGCATTTGTGGTATCTTCTTACTCTGGGTTCCAATCATGTCAATCAGAAAAAAATATGCCTGTAAATAAAAACAGTACAGTTCTTGCAGATCTTTCTCATGGTGGTCACATATGGTTCTCCTACTATTTCTTTTTATTGTTAAGTATAAATGCCATATCCATTGTTTTAAATCACCGTCCTTAGTATCACCATTTGTGTGATGACGATTGTAATAGTAAAATTTTCATGAGGTGAAATTTCAGAAAATCATTTCAGTAAAGTCACAAATTATGCCAATAATGCAATATTTCTGAAATTTAAGCGGAATATACCTTACCTCTTCTATCTTCCAAACTAAACGCATGGTTGAAGAAATTCCTTATTGCCATATTTCACTTTATTTAGCGTTTAACATTCATACGGTGTTCGTCAACGCATATCACTTCTGGTTCATTTCATTTTATACTGTCGGTCGAGAGTTTAATTACTACTTTTTAACATCAAACAAATTAATGAATTATTATTATTATTTGGTAGTTTTGTTGAATGAAAAAACATTTCCTGTTTAATATTTCCTACGTGAGACACGAAATGTAATCGGAATACTCAGATAACAGACTAGGATTGTTAATATTTGAGTTCAAAATACGAAGACCTATGTGTTTTCCCCATTACAAGTATGAATACTTACAATAAATCTTTTGTGGCAATAGATTTTTCCAGTATATAAAGGTGGCATCAGGAAAGACCGCGATACTAGTTTCATAAAGTATGTGTTTGTGTGTGTGTGTGTGTGCGTTTGTGTTTGTGTGTGTATGTGTGTGTGTTTGTGTGTGTATTTGTTTGTGTGTTTGTGTGTGTGTGTGTTTGTGTGTGTGTGTGTGTGTGTTTGTGTTTGTGTGTGTATGCGTGTGTGTGTGTGTGTGCGTGCGTGCGTGTGTGTGTGTGTGTGTGTGTGTGTGTGTGTGTGTAAATATGGTGCCTAGCAGAAATATTACATTGTGAACATTGTTTCCTTAAAACTCTTATCAAATCAATTTATTATTAAATCCTCCAAATATTGAAATCAGGCAATCGAATAAACCCCGCTGATTATTATCTGTACGTAATAAAAAGTTGAGAGTACTCACAGAACGACTGTAAAGTTTGAAGAGCTATGAGTGATGTACACACAAAGAGCTAATTTGGCGAGTTTAATCCGAATACATTTCCCATTTATTCTTCATATCATCTACCCCTATTGGTACAGTCACAGTTTATGTTTTCCTTTAAAGTATGTCACAAAATTATTTACAATTCTTTATCGATCGCTCATCCATACTCACACCAAATTGTCCTTGTCCCACTTTGAATGTTCTACTGACACACTCATTAAAACATCGTGTCCCCACCGTCAGATACTTTGTCTAGTGCAGATAATTTGTAATTTTCTTGAATTTATCTAGAAACATTTTGATTAAAATATCTTTCAGTTGCACTGTACATGTTTAAATAGGCAAACATTTAAATGATGTTACTACAAATGGTGTGAGTGAGAGTGTGTGTGTGTGTGTGTGTGTGTGTGTGTGTGTGTGTGTGTGTGTGTGTGTGTTCAGAAACGTTCGTTTCAAACTTATAAAAGAATGCAGAGATTATAACAGAGTAGACTTTGAGACAGAGAATCGTTTGAAACTAAGCGCAAAGCAGAGTTCACAATAGATTAGAACCAGTATAAATAGAGCATATTTAAGATTAGAGTTTGTAACATAAACAAGTAGAATAATGTATATGATAGCAACATCAATACTGATGATGACAATTGCGCAGTGCATTATTAGACTGTCGTGTGGGACTGCTGGATGGTGAATTTACATGTAGTTTACAATTCCTTTTTTTGACGAAACTTTCTCATGTGTACTCTCGTTGTCTGTGCAGGAAATTAAAGAAAGTATTGATTGTCACTGCTTACCTTTGCTTCTAAAGTAGGTGGTGACATTTTCACAATGACCTAGCAGGTCAATGAGTACAGTCCTTTCAGTTATATCTATTCACTCAGTTACACATCACTCTGTATGTAGAGTCATTCAATTAATTCATATATATGTGTGCGTATACTTCTTTCAACGGACGCACTAAAAAATACGTGTCTGTATGCGTGTGCCTGCGCGCGCTGAGTTCTTTTAGCTGACTCACAGAATTAAGTACACTTTGTTGTGTGTGTGTGCGTGTGTGTGTGTGTGTGTGTGTGTGTGTGTGTGTGTGTGTGTGTGTGTGAATGCGTGTGTACGTGCGTAGGCAGTTCTTTCAGCTAATTCACTGAATTAAATACACTTCCGTGTGTATTCTTGCGTGTGCCTGAGTGCGTGGGGTGTGGTTTGATGTTTGTGTGTGTTAATAGTGCTATATACAAAGTGCGTTCTCTCAAGTATCTTTCTTACACTCACATTTAATATCTTCAAAACTGCTAGGATCTGAGTGATAACGTAAAATTGCTTTCTATCAATATTGATGCTATCTATCATCGTCCACGTCGTAGTCATCTTCATCGTCATCAACAACAACAGCAGCAACAATAGGAACATCACTACCACCACCATCACCATTGCCGTCGTCATTTCCATCATCATCATCATCATTATCATCTTAAATTCATGATACAATGACATTTACTCTTTTGTTCGTTTGTGAGAGCGTCTTCAGTCATTAATTCATATTTACTGCACACGTGACAAGGAACACTTAAAATATACTAGTTGGAAAGCTAAAACATTGTGAATAGAATGATCCTTAATTCAATAACTTCATTTCTAAATTCAAGAGAAGAGGACTTTATTCTAAAATGTAAATCGGAAAGGAAGTGTGAGCTGAATAGTGTTTAGTCTGTTCAAGGGAGATCTGATGGTACGAGCAGATGAATTAAAAAGCTCTCACTGATTGGCGCGCGTATTTATAAATGTGAGTGGGCGAGGGGACTGGTGTACATTTACTAAGTGCAGGTATGATAAAAGAAGTACACGATATATATTTAAGTGTGATAAAAACAAACACACACACACACACACACACACACAAGTAATTTAATGGAAATACACGTCTTGAAATGAGACCAACGTTTATCACGTTTTGAAATGCGAGTGAGTCAAAAGTGCACAAGCACTTAAATGCGACTGATAAGTACACTGTGCACTTTAATGAGAATATGAACTGGAAGTAGATGTTACGTTCATTAATGTAACAAAGAGAGTTCTTGTACTTTACTTTGAATGATCATTGATATTTTTGTACTTAAATGAGATGGTGACAAAGAAATACGTTACTGAGTTTACGTATGACAAAGAATTACGTTACTGAAGTACAAGTGAGACATAGAAGTATGTTACTAACGTTTAAATATGACAAAGAAGTGTGTGGGTGAACAGTAAGTAAGACAACAATTTACGTTACAGAGGTACAAGTGTGAAAAAGAAATACTTTACTGAGGTACAAGTGTGAAAAAGAAATACTTTACTGAGGTACAAGTGTGAAAAAGAAATACTTTAATGAGGTACAAGTGTGAAAAAGAAATACTTTACTGAGGTAAAAGAGTGACAGAGGTTAACTTGATAAAAGCACTGATAGAAGATCTGGTAATAATGTGATAGAGGCTTTGAGGATAACGTGGCAGAAAATCTGAGAATAACTTGATAGAAGCTCTGGGAATAAGGTGATACAAGCTCTGAGAATAACGTAATAGAAGCTCGGAAAATGACGTGATAGAAGCTCTGAGAATAACGTAATAGAAGCTCGGAAAATGACGTGATAGAAGCTCTGAGAATAACGTAATAGAAGCTCGGAAAATGACGTGATAGAAGCACAAATAGAAGCGTTGAGATTAAGGTGATTGGATCTATTAGAATATCGTGATAGAAGATCTGATAGACGAAATGTGAATAACTGGGAATAACGTGATGGAAGATATGAGAATAGCGTGATACAAGCTCTGACAATAACGTGATAGAAGCATTGATAGACGCTCTTGGAATGACGTGATACAAGCTCTGTGAATAACGGGATACAAGCTCTGTGAATAACGGGATACAAGCTCTGAGTAAAACATGATACAAGCTCTGAGAATAACTTGGTAGAACCTCTGAGAATAACTTGATAGAATCTGAAAATAACTTGATAGAAGCTCTGATACTTTTAATACTCTGATAATAAGTTGATAGAAGCTCGGATAGTAGCTCTGAGAATCGCATGATAGAAGTGTTGTATGATGGGGAATTTTCCCATGCATTTTATATAAATTTTCATTGTTGCATTTAAATTGAACGCTATTGTAATTTGAATGATATGTGTGTATTGCATCATGTTGGTTTAGAAGTGAAGTCCTGATCGAATGAGTCGTGCATAGTGGTAGAGTTACTGACCGGTGTTTGATGTTTGTGTCAGAAGGTGATCGAGTGTTTGTTGTTTAAAGGTGTGTGATCAATAAGCAAAGCTAGAGAGTAATTTATGGCACGTGCGTGTTTTGGTATACAATAGGAAGCATTGTTAACTGGATCAGAGCATGTGCTAGAAGTCGTTAGAAAGTCATAATCATATTATCGTTAAGTAATTGGCCAGATTGAAGGCGTGTATAACAGACACAGGTGTGATTTCAAGGGTGATAAAGGCTATAGCGAACTTATTCCTTTGCTAATTTTTTTTCTGAAATTTTCTCCTGGATGAGCACTTCAAATTTTGGATCCCTCAGTACGTGGGTTGTACATGCAGAGCAAAACCCTTGGCTGAATAAAATCGTCATTGTGTTCTATGAATGGTTAGATTTTATTATGATGTTTATGCTATGTTTTAATTTGAACATGTTAACATTTCTTTCTTTCAGAGGCTTATGCCAAACATAATATTTATTAACAAAACAATTGTCTGGACACTTAGACTCTGAAATTGCTTGTGTTTCAGGGTTTGGGGTTGTTTTGGGTTTTTGGCTGTTGACTGTTTGTGGCTGTTTAGCTGTTTTTGGCTGTTGACTGTGGCTGTTTGGCATTTTAGCTGTTTTTGGCTGTTTCTGCGTAAATTTGTTTCGGGCTTGGGCTGTTTTGTTCCCGACCTGAATTTACCTTGATTTGATATGATGTCATGGACTATGCAGAGCCTACCATACCATGTATGTCACTTCAGTGCATAAGTTGAGTTTTGATCTGAACATGACTACAGTGTAGTGAACTTGCCATTGATGAAGTTACTACTTAATTTTCTAAATCTTGTTAACTTTTCTTTTATTAAATTTCTTGTTTGTATCCGCATTATCTATCCAACTTGTACATATCTTTTCAAAATATATATTCTCAATATTAGATATAATATTTAGATACTGTTATTTCTTTAATTTAGACAAATATGCTTACTTATTTAATCTTAAATACTATTTTTTAAACATGAAAAAAATGTTGAAAAAAATGTTTCAATGTGACCCTTGACCTTTGCTATCTAGGTGACTACCGAGATTTGCGTAACAGACATGCCAGATTTGAAAAAGTGAAAACTAAACAAAATACAGTCATTGTCATTAAGGTAAACCAAAACCCAGAACAGAGCAATATATCATACAAGCAACCAGAATAAAGAGATAAAATATTTGGGTGTAACATTTTAATTTCAATTCAGAATACAAAAGTATAAACAGTTAACACAAATTAAATTTAGACAAAAACCATCGCGAAGGTTACTACATCAACGTAACATACATTCTTTAGAAACAATAATATGAAATAATGTGAAAGAATGATAAGGGGCAATAAGGCGTAAATACTCAAGAAATCTTAGAGACAATAGCCTTCAAAACATTCAAGACATAATTGTCTTAAACAGAACCATCTAAATTATTGTACAAAAGCAAGTAATAAAACCCTCCAAGGAAATAGAAACACGTAGACAATGTAAATCCCAATATAACTGAAGAAAAGTTCGAAAAACCTCAAAAAAAAGAGCAAGACAATTTTTTTAAAATATAATTTTGTAGAATTCACATGTCGAACTCTATCTTTGTAAGGAAAAGCCCGAAATAACAATGACATAAATACAATGCATAAACATTAGAGTGAAAGGAATGCTAAAACAATGACATACATAAACAATAGAGTGAAAGGAATGCTAAAACAAGGAAATACATTTAGATAAGTGAACTACAAAATGTTATAAGGGAAAGGTAACCCCATACTTTTAATTCAAGAACGTGACAGTAAAATTAAATATGTACAATTCGCCATTCTCTGAAAGATAAACATGACGTACGTATTACTAATAAACAGACACAAATCCATTAATTTGATAGTTCTGTGGACACATTAAACAAAGATAAAATACAGTCAAAATGATAGCACTATAGACTAACTAAGCACAGAGAAAGCAAGCTCAATTTGACAGCACTCTGGACAAATTAAGCACAGAGAATACACCATCAATTTGACAGCACTGACTGTACAGATAGCTAGCTGAGACACTCAGCTTTAATTGCTGCTTTTCCTATGTTAATAATAATCTGTCTACGTGCGTTTGACCATACAACATTTTGATAATGAATATACAATAGCAAAATATTGTGTCCAGTTTTGCAGTCTGGGGTATAATCCGTAGCAGAGGACTCTAAGACATCGTCCGGAAAAAATACTAAATCACTACTAATGATGTATATACCCGTAACGACCTTCACAATAGTTCAAGACACACTGTCGGATTTGCCATCGAAAGCGATATAATACAATAATGAAAACCAACGAGATTAGTCCTAGACTAACACTAACGCCAATAACGATAAGTGTGTTGAGGTCGTTGGCGGTGATGGGTACAGGTTGGCAATCCTTATCTGACAAGTGAAAATCTACCAAGGTCGTGTTAGGTAGGTTGTAGCATCTATAACTAGAAGAGTTGCCATAGAAACGTTTTGTATCGGTTAGGAACCATTTCTGGAACCAAAGGAGGTCGCATGTACACTTGAACGGGTTGTTACGTAAGTCCACTTTAATAAAAGATTTCAAGATTTTTGAACTGAATGTTGTATTCTTTACAGATGCTATTTGATTGTTACCTAAGTACAAGAAAAGCACTTCGCGCATATGATCGAATGCTCCATCGGGAATAAATGTCAGTGAATTATTAAACAAATCCAGATGACCAATAAGGTTCAAGGGTTTAAATGTGTTTACCGTAATTGTAGTCATGTCGCTGCTGGCAATAGTAAGTCTGCGCAATGATCGAAGGGAACGAAAGAGTTTATAATACTTTGCATCACTGACATCCGTAAAATTGTTTCCACTTAAGTGAAGTTCGTGAAGTACTGAAAAGTCAGGATTAGCAAAAGCATCGGGATGAACATGCTCGTCATCTTTAAATACTAAACTGTTTCCAGCTAAGCTAATGTTCTGAACATTTGGATTTGAAAACGCATTTTTCTCAATGGATGCCCATTGGTTTCTTATCGCGTAGTCCAGCATAAGGTGAATCAAACGTGGAAAACGATCAAAACCGAAGGTCACGTTACTAATACGTTGAAATCGATTGTGTGACAATATTAATGCACTCAGGCGTGGAAGACAGACTCTAAGTATATCTGATATTATATTTCCGCTTAAAATTAAGTCATTTAAATTCGGAAAATATGACGTACTCTCTTTACATGTTTCAGGAAACATACGAAGCGAATTGTAAGCCAAATTTAAGATTTTAAGGGCTTCCATTCTATCAGGAACCAATTCAACTATTTTACAATCTGTGATAACAAGTTCTCTAAGGTGAGTACATAGAACGAATGTTGAGAAATTAAACGTGCTAAAGTTATTTCCTGATAAGTGAATGCTTTTAAGACGAAGATTGGAGTATTCACAAAACACAAATGATGTCAGGGAGCCACGAATAGCATAATTCAGACTTAGATATTCTAATGTGGGAACAGACAAAACAGATTCCAGAATATCAAGAGAAATGTTGTTGAAGTCGAGATAGAGTGTTTTCAGTTTTTTTAAAGAACTAAATGACCCATAGTGTGCATACGCAAGTCCATTTCGACTAAGGTCAAGACTGGTAATATTTGTTACATTGGAGAAAAATGTATCTTTGTCAATGGACAACAACTTATTGTCAGAAAATATTAAAGAAGTAATTATATCGGGGAGACGAGGGATAAAAGTAAGCTTTCCATAGTTTGCTGAACAATCCGCAACTTTGGCAGTACATTGACACATCTCCGGACACGTTTTGACAAACATATCGCCATTGGAATCAGTCTGATCACGTCGGCCTTTGCTCCAATCACGTGCGCGTTGTGACGTGTGAATATAGGACGAGGTTACATCCTGTGACGTATAACTAGCGACTCGCAACACGAGGTAACAAAACACTAATACCAAAGGTATGCAGGTTGACCATTTAACATGCATGGCTGATTTCACTTAGTCAACACAGTGTAAATTTATAATATACAAGTCGTATATATTACACTAGAAAGTACAGGTGTTTGATTGTCAAGATATGTATTTCATTAATCTTTACATTTGCTGCATAATTGTTTGCACATTTCAAGAGTTTTCTTCTTTTTCAAAACCAGATCGGAAATGACAAAAACGCTAATGCAGTAGGTTGGATTTCACATAAACATAGTTGTATTTCACATATACATAGTTGTATTTCACATATACATAGTTGTATTTCACATATACATAGTTGTATTTCACATATACATAGTTGTATTTCACATATACATAGTGCTCATGCATAAAGTGAGGGTGCCTGGTATGGTTCAGTTTAACAGTACATGCTGACACGTATGTAATACTTATTGTGCAAATTCCACATCAGTGATCATTTGTCCACTGTAGTTTGTAACAAAATAATTTACACTCAGTGACCTGTACGCTGTAATCTGTAACACAATATTTTACAGGTTTAGCTGTATGCTGTCATAAATCAATGATCATTTTTTGCCAATAGTTGACAAAACATTAGTAAAGTATCAAAGTCTAAATTTAAGCAAAGATTAAATAATAAATTGTTTTCTAGTTTTATTGGTATGATGATAGAAAACAAAAAAATGTAAACATACTTAATCTTTCTTAGGAATACACAAATATATGCATTTATAATTAACTCCATACGTTTGTACATTTTTGCGGTCCAACGTCAACTGTGTTAATATAACATTCACGGTAATCAAATTTTCTTGTACAAAACTCTCAGGATGCTACTCTGCAGATTAAGTCAAAAATTATAGCTTTGTCCTCGTTAGTAATTTGTGTCTAGATTGTTGAAGGACATTTAAGCAAATTATGTAAAAATTCATTAAAAATTCGCAGAAAATTAGTTACTTTTATTCTCTCACGATTAATATCTTTAAGATGTATAAATAGAAAACATAATGATTGTATTTCTCATCTTTTAACTCAGGGAAATTTTAAATAGCATAAAGGGCATGAAAATACTCACTAAAAACATTTAACCGCTGTATTCAGATGTCCTGTGATGTGTGTCCGTGATACGACAGTTTGAAATAAATTTCTTCGTCTTGGTCCTCCTCTAGAAACGGGAAATGTCGAGAAAAGGAAATCGAAAATTAATTCTTTTCTCTAATCAGTGGATTTAGTTTTGTTGTTCCTCTGGTGGTAAAGTGGGCTGATCGATATTTTGTTTTTACTTTTTACTTTTTAGCAACTAGTGAAATGAACAACAATTTGTTAGCTCAAACAGGTCGTGGCATACGAACACTGTAGCTCAAACACATCATGACATAAACACTGTAGCTCAAACAGGTCATGACATAAACACTGTAGCTCAAACAGGTCATGACATAAACACTGTAGCTCAAACAGGTCATGGCATATTAAACACTGGTTTTACATTATATATTGTTTAGTCTATTAAAGTTATGTAATTCCAAAGCCCTGTTGAAATGCTGAGTTTCTATTAAAATTGCATCAATATCAGTCCTAGTAAATTATTGGTTGAAATATATTTGTAATATAGTTTTAAATATTATTAAATGAACAGTTTGCATTTACCTACAAAATCAGCAAATAATTATGGGGAACTCAGATGTGAAAATGAAATCAAATGAAAGCATTTTCATGAAAAAGAAAATTGGCTTCTGATTTGTTGGATTCTGTTCTCAGCAAAAAATAACTAATAATTCAATCATTGCAGCGTAAATGTCGAGAAGGACCTTCGTAAACTAAACTATACGTGTAAGATTTTGTCTCAGAGCCACGGATGTATTCTTGTTATTTATTATATATTTATTATGTGGAGAAACTGATCATTGTAGAGAGTTAAAGAATTTTTTAAAAATTATTTCGATGCAGAATGAGAGAGTAGAAGGCTAGTATGAAATGCGTGTGTCGTTAGCTAAAGAAGTGTTCGGTAGTCAAGGAATACAGCCATAGTCGTAAGTATCGAAGAAGAGAGCGGAATGCGCGTTACAGATAGAAGACGTAGATCCACTTGTCCCATCAGATAGAAGACGTAGATCTACTTGTCTCATCAGATAGAAGACGTAGATCCACTTGTCCCATCAGATAGAAGACGTAGATCTACTTTTCTCATCAGATAGAAGACGTAGATCCACTTGTCCCATCCGCAGTAGGTCATAAGGAAGTAAGCCATATGTGGGTTGTGGGTTAGTAGGTAAGCTAGAATGAGAAAGTATATGGTCTATGATTCTCTTTGACCAACATATGTCCCTTACGAAGCTTAGTTAGGTATGACCTTGTCTGTGTTAAGCTGCATACAACATTACCTTAATTACGTTAATAATACATGGTCCTAGGTCAGAAGTTAAATATATAAAACTATTTTTTATGGATGCATCAATTCGTATTTTATGCATAAATAGGTATATATCTCACCTTGAATTATTTCAATAGCGAATTAGAAAGGAATAGTAATTATTATTATTCAGTCTCTTTCCACGACTTCTGTTTGACTGTCGGCTGTGATCCAAGGTCTCGGAATCTTAACAAGATTCTGGGAGATCCAAGGTTTTACGGAGGATGTGGGCACTTCCGAGGAGCGCTGCTTTGAGTAGTGGAGCGATTCTGTGGTTTCCAGGGAGTTTATTCAGGTAGCCTTCCAATTCTGATGTTATGTTCCCCAAGGCTCCTATCACTATTGGTATCACTTCTGCTTTTACATTCCACAGTCTCTGGATTTCTAATCTGAGGTCTTGGTATTTTTCTATTTTTTCTCTTTCTTTTGTTTTTATGTTTCTATCACTTGGAACAGCGACATCAATAATTGTTACTGTTCTGTTGGACTTATTGAGAACTACAATGTCTGGTCGTCTTGCAGGAATCACCCGATCTGTTCTTATCTCGAAGTCCCATAGTATTTTGACTTCTTCTGTTTCGGTGACTGCTTCTGGTTGATGCATCCATGCTCTTTCTGGGGTTTTTATGCCATAGTTCTCACACAGATTTCTATGTATGTGTTTTGCCACTTCATTGTGTCGTTTGGTGTATTCTGTTCCAGCCAGAACCTGACATCCAGATAGTATGTGTTCTGTTGTCTCATCCATGGATTTGCAAAGTCTACATTTGGAATCATTTGAAATTTTCATGATTTTCGTTTTGTGTGCTTTGGTGTTGAGTGCTTGATCTTGTGCAGCTGTTATGAGTGCTTCTGTTTCTGCTTTCAATCCTGCCTCTTTCAACCATTTGTACGTTGATTATTGTCGTATGCTGCTTGGGGTGATTCGTAATAATGCTAATTAGCTCAGATCTATTTTAGCTGGCGCACTAATCCATCTACGAATGCCGATACAAACAACAAGACTTCTTATGGGGCGACGATCTGACTATTTACTTGACTCGTCAGCCCCCAGCAGAATAACTGCAGATTTTTATATTTAATAATAATATATATAACAATGACACTAACTTACAAGGCACTACACTACAATAGTGACGCGAATTTACAGTACATCAACAGTTACATTTAACATTTAAATAAGACGCTTAAGACGTATGAACAATTAACAATAAAACTTTAATTAAAGAAAAAGAATGATTAGATTTAAGATTTATCCACGCGTTTTCTCAAGTCTCTTCATAGATCGATTGTCTAAAGTCTCTCGAGTAAACTGTTCAATTGTTTCTTTAATCTCGGAACAACCAAGGAAGACAAGGGCCACAATTCCTCTTTCGTTTTAACTTAACTGTAGCGGTTCACGCCCAGATTGCGCTCGTCAATGTTCTCGCCACAAGTTTCTAACGAAAGTCCCTTTGTACTTGCACCAAGTCTCCTTTCTTCCACAGAGTCCCTGAAATTCATAATTAAGAGGCCCTAAGTCTTTTCCTCGAGACTAAATACGTTATCCTAATTAAGCATATCGATCTCTGACTATCTTCTCAATAATATATATATATCAATACAATAAAATCTGTAATTAAAAATCTCCTTTCATTCATCAATAATTTATTTACCTTCAACAAGGGGTTTCTCTTCAGCTTTCTCCCAAGCTATAGGGGACAACGGCCAATCTCCTAGGTTCCTCTAGTAGGCACATGTGTAACGGTCAATGGCACAGAAAGGTATATATGCCATCACAACACCCACGCATCTTTCTAAAATTAAATAACGTGACACTGCTACGCTGCTTTGTTTTTCCGCCCGGTACCCAAATGTTTTGTTTTACGCCCACGCAAAGGCCCAACAACCCCCATCCCTCTCTATTCTTTCCGTTACGCCCACGCAATTGCTCAACAACCCCCATCCCTCTCTTCCCGGAAGTTCGCACTTCCGACTAACGACACGTTCACACTGAATACTTTAATTAGTTTACTTCAATTTAAATTGTTCACACAAATGAAAGCTCGTTTCATGACAATTATTATTATTATTATTATTATGCCTCTTTCCACGACTTCTGTTTGCCTGTCGGTTGTGATCCAAGGTCTCGGAATCTTACCAAGATTCTGGGAGATCCAAGGTTTTACGGAGGATGTGGGCACTTCCGAGGAGCGCTGCTTTGAGTAGTGGAGCGATTCTACAGAGAATATTAGGCAGATAATGAAGTTACTAGTCTAATCAACTTAACTACAAGATATATCAAGATAACTACAAGATAAAAGAAATAATGATAATGATTTTTTTGCATATGGTTTGAGTTTGTATTCCTTAAGTGTAGAGACATAATGAGCCTCTCTCTAACTTATAACAAGGAATTTAATTGCGATTTTCGTGATAAATTGTCCATATATCTCTGTGTGGAGACAAAACAGGTCTAACATGTTCCATCTTATAATGAGAGAAAATAATATGATATTTGATATTTTAATACTCATTGTTTATTGAGGCATGTAAAATTATATTATATTTTTTTCTAACAAATGTTGAATTAATTATGTGTATGTCTTAAAACCGACAAAGATTTATTGGTCTTATGAATATTTTTGCATGTCTCAAAACCGACATTGTATTTGTCATATGCGTATTTGGTTGTTGATTTAATAAATATATTAATATATATAAATATAAATTTATTTACCTTCTTACACATATTGATAACCTTATGTTGGAGAAGAAAGTGGGTGGATAGGGGCTCGCTAAACTTAGAGACGGATTTGTCTTCTACTTTAACAAGTTTTCCACCGATGGAAATATTTGTGACGGCAAATGTTGTCTTAATTTTTTGTGGCAGAGAAATGTTTACAGCGTCCACATATCCGCCAATTGAGAGAGATGAGTGGTGTCTGCTGGAGAATTATTAATAACATAAATCAAGATTCTCATCACTTGAATTTAGCTATGAATGACTGATTAATTAATAATAATCATAATCCCTAACTCAGTGGCGTTGGCATCACAGTATGAATGCGTCACTTCCTGTTGAAAAAACACTACTCTACGAACTGAAAAGTTTCCATTTGTTCGAGAAACACGGCAGCATCCTAAAAACTGCATTATTAGGCATTGTTTTATATTTGTCACAAACATGTTCTGCTATCTCAGAGAACACGAAACATGAGACTGTTTTCCTTGTTTTGAGAATAGCTCGGTTTGGCGTGGAGTTTTCCTCGTATTAATTTTTCTTGATTAAGACGTTAATTGTTTTGTTCTATTAACTGCGTGGAACGCCAACTAGGAAATATTAAACGTACTATTGCAAAACACCTTGACTTGGTCACTGGTTGAATTTAAACGTGCTATTGCAAAACACTTTGACTTAGTCACTGGTTGAATTTAAACGTGCTATTGCAAAACACTTTGACTTAGTCACTGGTTGAATTTAAACGTGCTATTGCAAAACACTTTGACTTAGTCACTGGTTGAATTTAAACGTGCTATTGCAAAACACTTTGACTTAGTCACTGGTTGAATTTAAACGTGCTATTGCAAAACACTTTGACTTAGTCACTGGTGGAATATAAAGTCTTGTTTTGAAATGAATTTATTTACACTACAAATTTTACGTTTCAAAAGGAATAACAAAATCTTCATAAAATGTTATTCAATGTGCTCATTTTAATACAAAGATATGAATATAATGTACTATGTATATATAGGTGCATTATAATGTTCATGTTGGAACTCTGTATGATGGTTAAGATTTAAGTTTAGTTTATTCAACCTTATCTCTTACATATTGTTTGGTTATATTTAAAGGTGATTTGTTAGATAATATTTACAGAGCGTATATCGGACAATGAGAATTATCTGAAGGATGCAAGTAAATTTCAAATACACATCAAACCAATCTTCATAAAATTAAACAAATGATCTTTTCAATTTCAGAGTAGTTGTTAACAATAGAAATCTCACTTCAAATGCCAATAACATCGCACAAATTAAAGCGGGATTATGCGAATACATATGTATTTTAAGCAAAGTTGATGATTTCGCCGCAAATAAAACGTTCCATACACACACGTGTACAGCATGTGTAGTCACGATAGACAGACACAATACCTTCAAGCACATTATCTGTACAAGACATATTATACACAGTTATTGTGTAATTCTCAATCAGAATGAAAGTTAAGAAAAACATATAGATTCTATGTAACAAATGCATGCAAACTGGATAACACGGTTTAACAAACGGACAAGTACTTTTCAACCACTTTACTAATCCAAACAAGAAAATGCATAAATGTTGTGTAACCAGATCAATACGATGGTTGTGTCAACAAGACAAAAGCCTCACAAGTAAAATATCAATCGCACACAAAATAATACATAGACATTGTGTAACCAGGTCAAGAAGATGGTTGACTCAAAAAGACAAAAGCCTCACAAGTAAAATATCAATCGTACACAAAATAATACATAGACATTGTGTAACCAGGTCAAGAAGATGGTTGACTCAAAAAGACAAAAACCTCACACAAAAAATATCAATCGCACACAAAATAATACATAGCTATTGTGTAACAGATGGTACTTTAAACAAGACAAAGGCCTATAAATAAAACAAGCATCAAAGAAAAACATCACAACTCTGCGCCAGTCCATCCTCAATATTATCTACATACAAACGGAAACATTTTCTCAGACGTGTTGGACATTGTCTACAAAACATACATTCTTTTGTGGTCATGGCTACTGTAGAAAACAGCACACCTGTTTCAATTTCTGACACTCTATTCAAGGCCGCTTCATTTTCACTAATTTTCATTTTAAATTCTGTTTGCTTTAAACATACAAAATAGATTTTGTTTATAATAAGAGATTGCAAGTACTCTTATTTAACCACAGTTCTTTAATTAGTGGAAAGTTATAAGTGTGTTCATTGTGTTTTAATGGCAACGAGATATAAATATTATTGATAGCATCATATGTTGACTTCTTAATTTAACCACGGTTTTCTTATTATGGATTATATAAATGACTATGAGCAACATACAAATTTGTAATGGATTAATTTTTTTATAACCCGCATATTTTATGCAAAGAAATATTTGATAATAGATCAAAATCTTTCTCAGTATCGTATGGTGTGGGATTCGCCCAAATGTAGTTTTATTTATAATTTTTTACTTTAATGTATAATGTTTAAGTGAAGTGCTATTTTAATTTTTGTAGGTCAGAATGTTATTATAGCGTTTATTTTCGAAATGAAAGTCGAGACAGAAGTGGAGGGAGGATAAGAGGTTTTGATTAAGCGTACAATGGTTAGCTCTGCCAAAGTTAAGAGAGAATATTATTTTTATTATTATTGTTATTATTAATAGTAGTAGTAGTAGTGGTATAAGTATTAGTAGTATCAGCATAAAGAAATCTAACAGTATTTTGAATTCTGTTTCGCCGACTGCTTCAGGGTGATGCATCCGTGTTCTTTGCTGTATTCTTTTCCAGCCAGAAACTGGCATCCAGATAAATGTTTTCTTGTTTCATCCATAGTTTTGTAGATTCTGCATTTGGAATCGTTTGAGATTTTCATGTTTTGTGTGATTTCATGTATTGTGCTTTATCTTGAGCGGCTATTATGAATGCGTTTGTTTCTGCTTTCAAACCTGAGTCTATCAAGAATGTGTTATGATGATTGATTTGTTGATGTTTCATCATATTGTTGGATATATTGGCCAAGAAGAGTTTTTGGCTCCCTCTATTTGCTAAAACTCGTTTCGTTGTTTTATTCCATGTTTTTTTTCCCGTTTGTAGGGACGGAGATAAACTACTCATCGTTACTGCTTTTATCAGTGACTCAGAGAGAGAGAGAGAGAGAGTCTCTGTAGTCATTTGTGGCAAGAGTGAAGTGACGGTAAAAGTGACCCTTTTTCTTCGGACAACAGCATGTGACAGTTGTGCCAAATGTTATAGCTGTGCACCAGCATTTGCTTCGGATGCATCAAGAATATAATCCATGGGCATGTACCAGTACCAAAGAGTCCTGCAGCCCCTGTGTATGCTGTATCCAAGTCCAGTACGTCCAACAAAGACTGAAGTGGAAGTCTGACCTCTACTGAACTGGCAAGTGAGTAACCTTGCTGCTGTCACATTTTAACACTCACATTTAGTATTGGAATTATTCATGAATTACATTTCAGAATGCACATCTCTGGTCATCGCAATGGATAGTAGAAAAATAACCTTTTAGTATCATAATTATAATTCCAGTTCTGCATTTATAATGACGTTAATTCATTAATAAATAACGTGCCACTAAAACCACGAAGTAGCTTATTTTACTAATATTTTCTATCTTCTTAATAATCAGGTTTTAGCTGTTAGACTATTATTTATTTTATATCTATTATCAAATCCAATGTTACTCTGTGGTCCAATCCTGGAATATGGACTATCCCTGTAAATTTTAGTTAATGTAGGAAGGGGTAGGTGTGTTCACACTAACTACCATTTATCGTGCCCACCTACTCTACCGGACGTAATAGAACTAATATATGATATTAAGGTTTTCCACTGAATGTTATTAGGTACTTCTTTTAGTAATTAACGAGGTCCTATATTATTGGAGAGGTAATTTCTAATAATTATAACAGGTAAAGAAATAAAGCTCACAGAACAGATTATAAACAAAAATAAACTATAAATAAATGGATAGTTAGATAATACGAAACAATAAATAAATAACTTGCTACAAATTTTGTTTCAAGGGCTATTAGATAATTTAGTAAGCACATATATATGTCGTGCGTATCTCGTGTCATATTCAGAGCACTACTTTGACATGTCGTCGTTTATTGACTACGTCATTTTAATGACTAATTGCTGTTATAATTACTTGTCATTATGATTAATATACAGGTCTCTACAGTTTATGTACATGCCATTAATATTAAAACCTATTTAAGCTAAATTAGATATGCATGTTTATAAATTGTACGTTCATGAAAAATATTAGGCTTGTGTGTCACAAAAAAGAATATAGTATTACGTGTCACAACAAAGAATATAGTATTATGTGTCACAACAAAGAATAAATTATTATGTGTCACAACAAAGAATATAGCATTATGTGTCACAACAAAGAATAAAGTAGTATGTGTCACAACAAAGAATAAAGTATTATGTGTCACAACAAAGAATATAGTATTATGTGTCACAACAAAGAATATGGTATTATTTATACACGTTGTTATGGTGTAGTGTCTGCAGTGATTGCGATGGGTTGGGGGGATTGGCGTAACCACATGAATGCACATACGTGAGTGAGACAATATATATCATTGTACAATAGACAAAAAAGACAAATAAAATTCACTCATTCACATTCACAAAGAAGACCAGAAATCAATATTCGAATCGATCGCAAAATTTATTTACGAAAATGACAAGTAAAACGCTGCCCAACTATTTCAGATTCGTTCACACACACACACACACACACACACACACACACACACACACACACACACACACACACACACATACACACAATAAGGTCCCTGAGATATGTACGAAACCGGCAAAATGCTCAGAAGAAAACATGCAGCATAAATCACTAACTAAACACTTTTCCTCAAAGGAAATGAAATCATCACACACACGAACAACTCTACAATAATAATAGCAAACATATGTATCTCTTCCTATAAATAATAAATAAGGTTTAAGTAAAGTAATAACAAATATTACCATACTGGATGCAATGAAAAGATAATGCAGGAAGCAAAATGATGCAACTGTATTGAATAAATTTAAGAAATCTTAAAGCTAACATATATGAGAAATGCTTACAAATTAATATGTAAATCTAGATATGCATCCATGACAGAGCGTGTTCAACACCCATATATATATGCTCCCCAAAATGGAATCCACAATAATATAAAACAACAACAATGCACATAATTAAAAATTAACAAGAAAAATGCAGGGCGGCCTGGGAGGTCATGGGACTGTGATGACCAAGGTACATAAAAACAACAACAACAACAAAAATCCATAAAAAATACGTGCACTGGAAAACAGTGGAAGATTTTGTTGTTGTTTTTTGTCTCGGAAATGAAATGCACTGTTTGACGTAAGAAACAACAATATGTAGTTCCAAACTATTAGCATATGGTCGTACAGACCCAATACAGCACCATCGAAAAATATGGTTTAGATCTTTCCTACCTATTCGAGATTTGGGCTTTTGGGGATTTTGGGAGAAAGGTTCCCGAATCGAATCGCTATTTTATAATCTAAAACATTTAATAGCCACCCAGGTCTAAATAAAAAAAACAAACTCATAATCTTATAATCACGCTCGTACATGGATTGACCTATGAACAGAAGAGGCAAGCATGTTCATGAACAAATTGCTTGCAATCACTAGAAATGTGAGTCTGTATTCATAAAACTGTGTGAACGCATTAAATTAACTTGTTCTATATGTTTACATATTTAATTCAGGTATGCATGCATGTTACAAATCGCCAAATGACCCGTATTTATTAACATGTTATGAACCGTCAAATTATATATTAGAAGAACGAATACTTGAAAATTTATAGATCTACAGTACATAAGCAAATGCTTGAAAATATATAGATCTACAGTACATAAGTAAATGCTTGAAAATACATAGAGAAATGTGCGGTTTGTTTCGCTAAATCAAACATACGGCGAATAGGCTTCAAAGAGAAAAGCAGATATAATCATAAAATCATTGTAAATAGTTTTTATAAAACTTTAATTTAGCACATTTTAATTGATTTATATGATAGATATTTTCTTCCTGCAATGTAACACATATTTTCTTTGTTTGATGCGTTGAGGAAAGAATATTTACTCATTATATGTAAAGCCACTATAACCCTGTATGTTATTTTCACGTATTTTACTTATGAATGTATATACAATTATGTGTCATGATTTGTTGTACACTAAAATGACGTGTGAAAATATATTTGATGAAGTATAGTCCGATATACAGAAGTTGTGGAGATAATTTATTAAGATAAGTTATTAAGATAAGATATTAAGATAATTTATTAAGAAAATGTATTAAGATAGATGTAAAGATAATTTATTAAGAAAATGTATTAAGATGTAAAGATAATTTATTAAGAAAATGTATTAAGATGTAAAGATAATTTATTAAGAAAATGTATTAAGATGTAAAGATAATTTATTAAGAAAATGTATTAAGATGTAAAGATAATTTATTAAGAAAATGTATTAAGATAGGATGTAAAGATAATTTATTAAGAAAATGTATTAAGATAGGATGTAAAGATAATTTATTAAGAAAATGTATTAAGATGTAAAGATAATTTATTAAGAAAATGTATTAAGATGTAAAGATAATTTATTAAGAAAATGTATTAAGATAGGATGTAAAGATAATTTATTAAGAAAATGTATTAAGATGTAAAGAGTTAACGCAACATCAATTTCCGACAAGAGTACGTGATGGTCGCGGAACGCGTGGTCGTGTCACTCCCAGGATCATTAGGCGATCGCTAGTGACTATAGGATTACTCTACGGTCAGAAGTTAAAGGATTATCATGAGATAGAACGGTTAGCGCCACGTCAGAAGTTAACGGATTTAGAAACACATACACGACTTGACGTACATGTGACAGTATTTGGAAAATAGAAATGACAACAAATACTTATAATTTTAAATAAAATGTCCGCCATTAAGACCATTAGTAATACTTCATAGTAGACTAATTAGTGATTAAATAGGGTAGTTAAAAGTATGCGTGTGTAACTATATTTCACCACTTAAGCGATTTCTCATCCAGCCAAGTGTCGTTATGGTTGGCAGACTTGGAGTGTGAGTGGATACTGACTGAAAAATTACCCAGTTGTAGTTTGGATATGTCTGATGCAAAGATGATTTAATCCAGACGATAAATATAAGGTTACATTATAAAAACCATTTTGTGTGAAGTATGGGCGGCTGTTTTGCCGATCCAAGTTGACTTAGAGTGAAAGAAGAAAGTTGACAACGTTTTAGTTCTTATTTATATTTACGATCGTGTCCTTTAATCTCATTATTTCAGAAGTGGCACAAATTTCTTTGCGTCGCGAATGTAATCTTTTCATTATATTTCATCTTCTGTTTTATGCTTGATTTCTAGTTTGTAGCAATAGTTGTATAACTAGAAATTCTATTTCAGCTTCTGTTAAATGCTTGATTTCTAGTTTGTAGCAATAGTTGTATAAATAGAAAATCTATTTTAGCTTCTGTTTTATGTTTTATTTCTAGTTTCTAACAATAGTTCACAACTAGAAATTCAAAGGAATTAGAGCTGAGTGGATCAGTGTAACCCTCGCTACTGATACTGTGAAACGATCTAATTGGATTATCCATATTTTGAGAGAATTAAGGAAAAGTGCAGTCATTTTGAGACAGAGAAAAGGAAATGACTAATATGTACATGTATTAGTCATCAAGTGGTCACTTTTTTAATCGTTCTAGTATCAAACACAACATGTGTACATAAATGAGTATTTAAAAGTATTTGACTTAGTTTATTATTCAAAATAATTTATAAAATGTATGAATTCTTTTGAGAATTGTTTCATGTACATGTGTGAACATTACCTCTTTATGAAACAAAACTGTTAGAATTCAAAAATGTAATAGAAGAGAAATACTTTAATATTCTGAGAGAAAACTCCTTTTGTGGAAAGTTTGTCATCATCAGTAAAACCGTGAACAGTACTGCTGATATTATCTATGAGGAGACATGATTGTAGATACTTGGCTCATGACTGGAATTAATTGTTTGGTGAAGCACACCTTATAACGGAATTGTTTCTTTACCGTTTTATCAGGTTTAGATCAAGAAACTTTCTCAGGCAAATAGAAATTAGAATCCAAGTAATAATTTAACTTTTGTCCATTTTTCTACCTTTGATTTATGTCCGGTCAATGTTTTTCACATTATGTAAACTCATTACTTTTATTTATATAAGTGGAGGAAGGGCTAATGGGAATGATTAACTTTATTATATTTACATATTTAGGAAAAGAATTTAAACGTCAATTAGTGTCACGGAAATATAATCCACACGTCAGATTACCACGGAAATGGAATCCACACGTCAGATTACCACGGAAATATAATCCACACGTCAGATTACCACGGAAATGGAATCCACACGTCAGATTACCACGGAAATATAATCCACACGTCAGATTACCACGGAAATGGAATCCACACGTCAGATTACCACGGAAATGGAATCCACACGTTATCAATACGCGAGAGAAATTTACAGAAAGAAAGAGAGAATAAAATTGTTTAGCTTTACTTCTTTAATATTAGTGCTGTTTTAGAGATTGTTTCAATTGGAAACAATTATTGTAGGCGTTCTTCTTTAGATAGGATGATTAAAGGTGTCGAGTAAATTAAAGCATAAAGTGAAAACCAGAGATGCACTTGTATACATTCATATCATTAATTAATCCCATGCAATATTTGATATACCCGATTCAGTGCCTTGATACTGAGTGATCCATCTAGTGTGGCCTGTACCACAAACCAGAGTGCAATAAGGGGACCCAAGTCCCTTCCTAGCTTCCGAACAATCCAATGACAACAACAAAAAGAGACCCACTACGATATTAACGGGTGGAAGGAAGTTTGGCTCTCAGGACATCCCTACTGGCAATGCCTCTTTTGTGAGAATTAGAAAAGTGTGTATTCATTCTGTGATAGTGAAAAGGAAATGACTAAATTCTACATGTATTAGTCATTAAGTGGTCACTTATCTTCTCTTTCTAGTATCAACAACGACGTGTGTACATAAATCATTATTTACAAATCTTTGACTTCAAAAGAATTTTTAAAATGTATGTACGTTTTTGATAATTGTCTTATGTACATTTGTAAACATTACCTCTTTATGAAACAAAACTGTTAGAATTCAAAACTGTAATAGAAGCGTAATATTTTAATATTCTGAGAGGCAATTCTTTTTCTGGAGAGTTTGTCATCATCAGTAAAACCGTGAATAGTGTTCCTGATAGAGGGTCTGTGGAGACATGATTGTAGATACTGGAATTAATCATTTGTTGGAACACACCTTATATCGGACTTGTTTCTTCAACTTTTTATCAGGTTCAGAACAAGAACCTTTCGCAGGCAAATAGAAATTAGAATTCACCTAATCATTTAATTTTTGTCCATTTTTTGTATCTTTGTTTTATGTCCGCGATACTGATCAGTGTTTTTCACATTATATAAAAACATTACGTTTATTTATATAAGTACAGAAAGGGCTAGTGGGAATAATTAACTTTATGATATTTACATATTTAGGGACAGATTTCAAACGTCAGTTAGTAACACTGAACTGAAATCCACTAGTTAGATTGTCACGTTTATTTATATAAGTACAGAAAGGGCTAGTGGGAATAATTAACTTTATGATATTTACATATTTAGGGACAGAGTTCAAACGTCAGTTAGTAACACTGAACTGAAATCCACTAGTTAGAGTGTCACGGAAAAGAAATCCACTAGTTAGATTGTCACGGAAAAGAAATCCACTAGTTAGATTGTCACGGAAAAGAAATCCACTAGTTAGATTGTCACGGAAAAGAAATCCACTAGTTAGATTGTCACGGAAAAGAAATCCACTAGTTAGATTGTCACGGAAAAGAAATCCACACGATATCAATGCGTGAGGGAAAGAAACAGAAAGAAAGAATAAGACTGTTTAGATTTACTGCTTTAATATTAGTGTTGTTTTAGAGACTTTTCAATTAGAAACAATTATGTTAGGTGTTCTTCTTTAGATAGGATTATTCATATTGGTGTTTAGTAAATTATAACATAAAGTGAACACCAGAGATGCACTTGAATACATTTATATAATGAATTAATCCCATTCAATATAAGATGTGCCAATTTGAGTGCATTCATGCTGAGTGGTCCACATAGCGAGGCCTGTACCACAAACCAGAAAGCAATGAGGAAAAATAAGATATTAAATCTATATTAATGTTTATAAAATTATTGCCATAATACAGTTATAGAATTATCAGATTGACATGTACTTTAATTAGTCATGCCTATGACCTACAAGTAGAGATGGGGAGGAAACTCATTAAGATAAGCGGTTTAAGTACTTTCACCGAAAAGTGATAATCACGGAAGTAAAACGCCATCAAGCACGGATAACTCTAAGCTCACAGATACGTAATGGGAGCGCAGATATTAATAGATGAGTCCGGGGTGCTTCGCCATAAGTAACGATAAGATTAGCTTTAGAAAATAAGAGAGAAAATAGTGAATAATAGCTATATACATATACTTTGTGAAAAACAAGTAAAGTAACTATAGCTTAATTAATTAGGTTAAGAAAACAAGGGAGAAAATTTGAATAATAACTATATAAATATGTTGTGGAAAAATACCTAAAGTAACGATAAATAAAGAGATTAGTTTTACAAAACAAGAGAGGAAATTGAATAATTGCAATATAAATATTTTTGGAAAATTACTTAATGTACCGATCAGTTACTGACAGAGATTAGCTTTAGAAAATAAGAGAGAAAATATTGAATAATAGCTATATAAATATATTTTGTGAAATAAGTAAAGTAACTATAGATTAAGAAATTAGGTTTAGAAAACAAGAGAGAAAATATTAAATAATAGAAAATATTAAATAATAGCTATATAAATGTTTTGGGAAAAAGTACCTAAAGTAACGATAAGTTAAGAGATTAGCTTTTGAAAACAAGAGACAAAATAGTGAACAATAGCTATATAAATGTTTTGGGGAAAATACCTAAAGTAACCGTGAAAACTATATTCAATAGGTATTCTAGAAATTGGATACCACTAATATTCCGTGCATAAAAATAATTTTGCACATCGATAAACGCATATATTTGGTCTCCCTTTCTTTTAGTAAATACAATTGTTATTTTATTCATACACATTCTGTGACAACATTATCATTTCATTTTATGTACCTTTTATTGTAATGTTACTTTTTGACATTCTGTTAATCGTCAGTGGAAAAATAGTGTAAGTTTGTCATGAGTGGTCACACTAGTGTTTGTGTATCGAACACCATCACCAAACGCTCTAACAAACTGATGGATCAATCACTCATAACAGAGTCTTGTACGTGAACACTACACGTTAATTCAAAAACAGAAAAACTATATTAAAATAAATCATAATTGTTGATTTATTTCTTGTTTCACAGAAAAGAAAACAAGAAAACGAAAACTGGATTTTATCCCTTACTTATAACAATTCCATTTAGTATATATGCAAAGTGGCACCACCGGAGAACGTGACTATCACGTGAGTATTACAGGAAAGAATAAATTAGGAGTTATTTATTTTAAATAAATTAAGCATAATTCTTTTTAATTATTTTGCTTTCTGTTTCTCAGCAATCTTTTGCTGCATTTGACCTGCAGTACTCAGCAGGCACGTCTACAATTGTCACTCTGTGACGATAAGAATTTACACAAGTATATACAATTATATTTAATTTTCATTGTATATAAAATTAATTTTGAATAGTGGTGCAATCATGTTACTGTGACTTCAGGTCCAAAACCTGCAGTCTGAATTAGGAAATTTAAGAGGAAGTGTGCCTGTATTGGTATCATGTCCAGGACCAACTATATGAGATTAGGAAAGTGATGAGGGAACACATAAGTGTGACACTTATGACATAGAATTAATGAATAGTTACTTTTGTTTTACATTTAGTAGAGTTTCCACACTAATTCGAATTAATTGTGCAGCATATGTCTCCTGTCTGCTACATGCATGACTAATCAAGTCAGTCTACAGCCACTTTGTGAGGATACCAATTCACACAAGTATATATAATTATATATGTTTGTGTATTAATATGAATTATATTACATTTGTGAAAACATGGTATGTCAATGTAAATATTACTTTAATTAGTCAGGTCCTGGACCAACAATCAATTTTAAGATTTTAGAGGAAACGTATTATGAATATTGGTTTAGGCACGAAGACCGAAAATAATGATAAGGGAAATATTTTGCCATCGATCACGGATAACTGTAATCGGAATATTACGTAATTTCAGGTCATTTGACTGCGTGGATATCAATAGGTGATTCCTTTAAAATCAGCTTTTAGTGACAATACGTTACTTACAGTTAAAGAGTAGCTTTAGAAACCTAGATAACATACCAACTGTAGCTATATATAGTTTTGTGAACAATTCCTATAGTAACAGTGATGATATATATTCACTGAATACTTGTATTTACACAAGTAGAAATATCTATTAGGAAAAATTGAACTTTATAAAATTTCATAGATAGCTGAAAAGTCTCTTTAACAATTATGTTCACGGAAAGGAAATCTACATAGATAGCTGAAAAGTCTCTTTAACAATTATGTTCACGGAAAAGAAATCTACACGTTAGAATGTCACGGAAATGAAAGTCTAATAATGAAGTAGATAAAAGACAATGCTTCTTAAATATTCTTTAGTACAGTGGTTCCAAACCTGGCATCCGCCAGCAATAAGGCGAACTCAAAGGCACTTACGACGCCCGCGAGGAGGTGTGAAAAGTAGTACATGTGTAGGATGTTGTATCCAAACTCTCCTTTAGGTTCTATAAAATCACTCAAAGCAAAATTAATTGTCTTATTGTCGCAAATTAGCATTACTTCTGAGGCACATTTCCGAAGAATTACAAGAATGATATGTAAAGAATATTTAACATTTCAACACTGGTTATTCGTATTAAAAAAAATACTTACTCAAATTCAAAAGAGGTTTCAACAAATCAATATCTTTGGAACTTTTTTTTGTTACAATTTTACGTGCCTAACAGAGGTAACACAAATGGTTACATCGATTATAAGCATCACTAAAACAAGTAAGGAAGTGGAACTGGCGATGTTAATTTGCTGAGATATATATATGTGTGTGTGTGTGTGTGTCTGTTTTATATTAATGTGTATAAAATTATTGTCGTAATAGAGTTACAGAATAATCAAGTTGACATGTGACTTTAATTAGTCATGTCTATGACCTACAAGTAGAGATTAAGTGAATGACGAGGAAATTCATTAGGATAAGCGATTTAAGAACTTTCACCAAAAGTAATAATCTCGGTTGTAAAACGCCAACATTCTCGGATAATTGTAAGCTCACAATTACGTAATGGAAGGTCGTATCACTGCGAGGATATCAAGAGATGAGTCAGGTGTGCTCACCAATCAGTAACGATAAGTTACTAGGATTAGCTTAAGAAAACAATGGAGAAAATAGAGTTTCCTCACTGCTTAATTCGTTTTAATTGTGCAGCGTATGTCTCTTGTCAGCCACATGCATGAATAAGCAAGTCTGTCTATAACTGCCACTTTGTGAGGATACGAAGTCACACAAGTATATATAATTATATCTGTTAGAGTATTAATGTGTATTATATTACATTTGTGTAAACATAGTATGTCAATATGAAATATTACTTTAATTAGTCAGGTCCGTGACCAACAATCAATTTTAAGATTTTAGAGAGGAAACTTATTATGAATATCGGTTTAGGCACGAAGACCGAAAATAATGACCAAGGAAATATTTTGCCATCGATCACGGATAACTGTAATCGGACAATTACGTAATTTCAGGTGATTTGACTGAGTGGATATCAATAGGTGAATTCTGGAAAATGAGCCTTTTATGACAATAGTTTAGTAGTGCTCGACATGCACGTCTACAGTTGTCACTGAGTGACGATAAGAATTTACACTAATAATGTATATTAGTTGTATATTATATTACTTTTGTATAGTAGTACAATCGTGCCACGATGACTTGTTATTTTTACTTAGTCAGATCCGAAACCTGCAGTCCGAATTAACAAATTTTAGAGGAATCTTATTAGAATAAGAGGCTTAGGCCCTCTGACGGAATGTGCTGACCACGGGAAGTATTGTGACGTCGCTCGCAGGCAACCACCTTACACAAAGACGAGTTCAGAGCGGGCATTATATATCTAAAACTAATAAAATGAAAATAATATTACATAGTAATAATTGAAGTCTTCATTCTTATTGTAAACTAAAAATCAATGTAAAGAAAATTAGATAAAATGAATAATTTCTACCATTCAACACCTATAACTAGTTAGGTACAGTCTCTTCAACAATTATGTTTACGGAAAAGAAATCTACACGTTAGAATATCACTGAGTTGAAATCCACACATTATCAGTATGTGAGGAAACTGTACAGAAAGAAAGAAAGAAAGAATGAGATTGTTTTGATTTACTGCTGTAACATTAGTGTTGTTTTCGAGTCTCTTTATATTAAATGCAATTATTTTCGTCGTTCCGCTTTAAACAAGATGATACATATTGTCGAGTCATTTAAAACATTATGTGAATGTCTAGGTGTATTTGCATGCGTGCATGGGTATGTATGTGCACATATTGATTTTAAACAAACAGAAATATACCATAATGTAGGGCGCACACAAATTATATTATTATTTTCGATATAAAAGTTCTGACATAAGAGTTCTTTTCGTTTATTAAATCAGAACCAGGCAAAAAATTTAATTGCTGGCATGACGCACAGAAGCTGTCTGTTTGACCCATCTTTCCGCAAGCTAACATAGACCGATATCTAGTTTAAAGTAGATATAAATATTTGCAACTTTTATCTCTTTGAGTCAGTAAAGAACATGACGCACAGAAGCTGTCTGTTTGACCCATCTTTCCGCAAGCTAACATAGACCGATATCTAGTTTAAAGTAGATATAAATATTTGCAACTTTTATCTCTTTGAGTCAGTAAAGAACGTGCCCGTAAATATACTTCGGAACTGACCTTGAGAACAATCATATGTGACTGCGAGCTAATGTATGAGTGTTTATATAATCCTAAGTGACTGCGAGCTAATGTATGAGTGTTTATATAATCCTAAGTGACTGCGAGCTAATGTATGAGTGTTTATATAATCCTAAGTGACTGCGAGCTAATGTATGAGTGTTTATATAATCCTAAGTGACTGCGAGCTAATGTATGAGTGTTTATATAATCCTAAGTGACTGCGAGCTAATGTATGAGTGTTTATATAATCCTAAGTGACTGCGAGCTAATGTATGAGTGTTTATATAATCCTAAGTGACTGCGAGCTAATGTATGAGTGTTTATATAATCATATTCGATACCCTTTCGTATGCAATCAGCCAAACTCCTTACCGTTTTGCATTTGAAATAAATTGTTGAGCTTTAACGTGGGCATTTCCAAACAAGTCATCTAAAAGTAAGATTATTTATATCGAGTAAATACAATCAACTTCATCACTTCCTGACAATGTTTGAATAGCCCAGACATTAATATTTTGCATTCCTTGTTCTTGTGTCAGTGAAAGCAGACATCAAGATCGACCAATTTCATTAATGACTAGTGAATATTCGTTTTAGTTGTAATAAAATAAATATCTTGCCATTTCTAAGACCGTACGTCTATTAACAAAAAATGTTGTTATTATTGCTTATATCGTCTTATTCATATTATTTTGTATGAACAGAAATTTGAAGGGAGTTGGTGCTTAATAGATGTGTAATTAAACACGGATCTAAGTAATTTCTTTTATTAGAAGACCCTGTCAATTAAGTTTTATGAAAGACGATACATTGCTACAGCGAAAAGGTTACTGCTCGGAAACTGCATAAAGTCTTCTAAGTGGACCAGATGGCCATCGAATATCTTCTGATAACTGAGAAAAGAAGAGGCGTCACGTCTACTCTAAATTTACGTGAAAGACGAAACATTGCTTTAGTGAAAAAGTTACTGATTGCAAACTGCATAAGGTCCTCTAAGTGAAAGGTTACTGATTGTAAACTGCATAAAGTCCTCTAAGTGAAAGGTTACTGATTGTAAACTGCAAAAAGTCCTCTAAGTGAAAGGTTACTGATTGTAAACTGCAAAAAGTCCTCTAAGTGAAAGGTTACTGATTGTAAACTGCAAAAAGTCCTCTAAGTGAAAGGTTACTGATTGTAAACTGCAAAAAGTCCTCTAAGTGGACCAGACGAACAGCAAATGTTTTGTGTAACGATTTCAACTATAACCTTCCATCGGAGATAATTAATCAGTGGTAATGTTAATGAGAGTTATAAATTAATAAATAAAATGGAATAATAATAACTCAGCAAAGAGAGACGTCACACCCACTATAAAGTTATGTTCACTGATACAATCAAGTTCACGTGTTCAGTACATTTGCATATTCCGGAAACTCTGCTCGGTCTGATATAGCCATCCGATGAAAGACGACCACGGGCTGTGAGGTGAATCTGAAAAGAAACAATTAAGCATGACTATTACTTCCACAGGTCATATATTAGCGTCATGAAACAGGAATGCACAAGGCACTCTAGATTGATTTACTATTTGTGGTTGGTAATACGTAAAATAAACAGTATTAAAATACTAAAAGTTATGTACGTGCTATCCTACCTAGATATCTTGTGTGATATGATTGTAAACTTAGTACTCTGTTTTGTTAGATATACCGAAAGTTCCAATTAAAAAAAGTGTATAAGAAAATAATTTATCTGCGTGCATGCGTGAAATGAGTATAATAATACCCTCAATGTTTCTGATTGACATCTACAGACAGATAGATTGATAGGTGGACAGATATAGATGTATGTGTGGATGGATGGGTGAATGAATGGAGAGAGAGAGAGAGATAGATAGATAGATAGATAGATAGATAGATAGATAGATAGATAGATAGATAGATAGATAGATAGATAGATAGATAGATAGATAGATAGATAGATAGATAGATAGATAAATAGATAGATAGATAGATAGATAGATAGATAGATAGATAGATAGATAGATAGATAGATAGATAGATAGATAGATAGATAGATAGATAGATAGATAGACAGATAGATTGATTGATTCTGGGTCTAGGGATAATAGGGTATCTAATGCAGTGTTGAAGATTTAGGTCAGCATTAATCCAGCCCCATCTACAAGCCTATTAATATCTAATAATATTGCAAAAATAAATTATAAATTATTTATATTTGACTTGTCAAAGACCATCCATTTACCTGATGCCATGAAGGTTAGTATATGTATGATGTGCATCAAGTGAGAAAGTCTCAATTTCTATAATGAATTATGTCACATCTTTAAAATGCACTACATTACGTCTTATAAAGTTATTTACTTCTATACAGTGTGTTACAAAATAATGTATAATGTCACCTCTTCTTATAGAGCACATATTACAAATGTTTATACATTGTCGTTTACATTGCACAATTAAATTTATAGCATTCATTATATATTCAATATTTATATTGTCAGATAGAAACTAAACTACACATGTATAAAATAAAATTAATTTTATGTGTTGCTGTATGTCTCTCTTTCTTTCTTTCAAAGTACCGTACAGTTTATTTAGGTACATGATCGTATGAATGGTCTTTCTTATCATCTCCATTTCTTGTGTAAAATTCATTTAATCATAGTAATCGTGTCCGTCTCGTGTCTGTTTATCCGTCTGTCTGTCCATCTGTCTATCCATCCATCTGTGTCCATCCTTGTCTATATGAGGGATCTTTCCTCTGGTGGCTGAAACGAGTCAACATATTTGCAATGAAAATATTACAAAGACATTTTAAACACAGATCAGCAAATACGACTATTTAAAATTAAAATCTTGGTTAAATCTTCATATTATTTGTGAATAGTCACCTTGCTACGAAGAGAAAAAAAAAGGACAGCATCACGTGGGAGATAAACCTCGCAGTCCTCACACAACTGAACTATCTGGACTACAGTCATGGCCTTGAAGGCTCCCATAGAACTCAAGCCTGCCAGAGGCAGTGCTCTGGATGTGGAAATCGGCTGCTGGAACGAGAATGATGACGTCAGATTGCCCAACAGTTCCAACAAGCAGCACTGTCAGAGTTGAAATTAAACAGTTTTCTTCATATATATGATCATATATATATTGCACTTTCTGTTTGACAGACATTATATTTTTGTGTTTCTCCCAAACAACACAGAAAAAGGCAGATATAAAGAGACAATATATTTATAAGGATGACAAATTAATAAAATAATATGTAAATTGTATAAATCTGGTAAGTACAAACGAATTACAATCAAAGTTAAACTAAAAAAAAGACCAGATTGAACAGCAACAAAAGAACAATAATTAGGAAATGTATTATACAGCAATTTATACACTGTCATTCATATATTATATATCCTTAGTAAACTCAGCTATTATTGCTACACTTATATCCCCCCCCCCTCAATTATGCACTAATACGTTATTGATAATATGTCAGAGTAAATTTGCCTATCCCTATTTTAAACTTAATTTTTATATAAGTTGTTAAATTGTCGAAGTGGCAGGGCCTTGGACACTCCTTACGATGGTATTTTTGCATTGGAAGTAAACAACCCGATTTGAGAATATGCTGGAAATTGCTAGTGTAATACCATTCATGACCAGACTTGTTACACACCAAATTGAAAGTGATTAGAAAATACAATTCTTTTCAAAAGGTAAACTTTTATCTCAGCCATTGGCTGGTCTCGTTCTTTGTAAATCTTAATCATTGGATAATAAAAACTACTTATCCAGTTAGAACTTGTTTAGATTAAATCTGCAAATTCTAGCTAAGACATTACGTTAGTTGTTTACTCCAACTTTGACACAAATATCAGCATAAGCAGGGCACAAGGTCGGGTTACTTTGACATTTATCAATATATATAGCAATTAAATTTTAAAATATAGATTGGCAAATTTACTCCGTCACATACACTAACATATAAATGCAATACTAATTAATCACAGATATACTAATATATAATTACTACACTAATTAATATAGATATACTAACATATAAATGCTACACTAATTAATATAGATACACTAACATATAAATGCAATACTAATTAATCACAGATATACTAATATATATTTACTACACTAATTAATGTAGATACACTAACATATAAGTGCTACACTAATTAATCATAGATATACTAATATAATCACTACATTAATTAATCATAGATATACTAATATAATTACTACACTAATTAATCATAGCTATACTAATGTATAATTACTACACTAATTCATCATAAATATACTAATATATTATGGCTACACTACTTCATCATAGATATACTAATATGTAATTGCTACACTAATTATAGTTATACGTTATATAATATATATTGCTACACTAATTAATCATAATAATATAAATATATAATTGCTACACTAATTTATTTTATATATACTAATATATTATTGATACATAAATTAATAATAGATATACTAATATATAATTGCTACACTAATCTTCATATATGTACTAATATATAATTTATATTCTACTTTACTCGAAACGCAAAATGTTGTAGATAGATGTAGACACCCAGGCAAGGTAGCTAGTAAAGTATTGCTACACTAGCACTTTTGCTCAACTATATACATTTTTGATACACTAATATTTCATGGCTGCACATTTACATATTTTAATTACGAGTGTATCACTTACATACGAATTTATACTTGTTACACAATACGTCAATGAGACACTAGTTTAATGAAATTGTATATAAGGATTAGTCAATAGTAAAAATGTAGTCTGTGCTTATTTTCAAACTTGTAGTTATTAATATGAAATAATTCGGAATAAAGAAAGGAGAATAAATTTAATTTAAAAAGTTTCCGTTTTCAAGATTGTATAAGAAAGTTGATTTGCTGAAAGAAAATATTTTCTAATATAGACTAATTATAAGCATGCGCATAAAAGAAAAAAAACGAATAAAATTATATTAACAAATTATTTATTTATTACGAATATGAATATTACGAAGGCCAAAACGAACATGGGAGATTCAAAATCTAAAATTGAAAAGTTAGAGATTAGACGAAGAGAACCAGTTCTAGTCTAAAGAAGAAAGAAATCTTTTATTTGGTGTAGAAGTATTAGCCAAGTTTCAATTTCAATTCTAAGAGTCATAAAAGTAAAATCAAGGGAGCTAATCATTGCTGCCTTAAAACAAATCATGAGTTGTCCTATTTGCTATACAGAGGAAAGATACAAATAGTCATGTTGCTTATCCCAAGTTAAAGTAGAGAATATAAATATAATACTATCAATTAACTGAGTGGAACTACCACTGAAAAAATGTTTGTTGTCGAAAGGACATATAGTTATTTCAAGACGTTCATAAACCAATATATAAATCTTATTAGGCCTATCGTATGAGACAACATATGATGCAATTAGAAATGTTGCCTAATATAATTTGAACTAACTGTGCAAATTAGGTCATATTAAAAGAGTTTTTGAAAACGTATTTTTCATATAGCTAAACATTTAATTTTTTTACATTCTTGTCGTTTTTATTATCATATCTTCATTTCTCCGTAATTCATAACTGTAAAGTATTTGTTATTGTTTCGTTTTATGAGAGAGATTCTAACGCCTGGGGATTAGGACAAAGTCAACAGGACGATATATTCATCATACTACATAGTGGGGGCTCATTAAATATAATAAAGCGGGATTTTATAACTCCTTAATAAGAAATTTCCACCTATGAAAACATTATATGATAGTAAAACGTCTTCTCATTATTGTGGAAGAGAGAAGACTTTTACTACACCTTTATAATCCTCCAAGTGAGAGACGAGTGGTGTCTCCTGGGAGAAACAGTATAATCATAACCAGTAACAAAGCGGTGCATGACACATTAGTATTTAATTGTGAGTGTTCGGACAGGTGTAAATTGGTGTAAATTGGTGTAAATTGCGCATTGTCAGCTCATATGTAGGCCAAAATCTCTCGCTGATGCCTGAAAACAAATCAAATGCAATTAATATTGCCTAGGCGATAATCCTTATTGTCCGGACCAGACAATTAAGATTTAAATTTAATTTTAGTACCTGTACTGAGTTACGTTCATGTTTGTTTTCTTTTTACCCGACAGTAAGCTCATGTCAGAGATTAACTTGGTAAAAAATAGTTTGGTATATTGCGTGGAAAAGAATTTGATAGCAGTTATTAACAATTTAAATCATTACTTACCAGTTTCATGGATATGTTCGGAATGAAGATCTACTCCACATTAACCCGAGAAAAATCATCTGTTAAAGAAATTAAGAATTGTCAGCAAAACACTGGTTCCATTTCCTTAAAATAATACAGATAATTCTATCAAGTGTATCTATGTCCATTCTATCTACAGAAACAAACTTCTTTGTTAACCATCAGATGCTTTCAAAGGAATTGCTCTTCTCGAAAGAAATGAATCAGACAACATAATGAAAATATAATATGACAAAGAAAGAAAGAAAGAAAGAAAGAAAGAAAGAAAGAAAGAAAGAAAGAAAGAAAGAAAGAAAGAAAGAAAGAGAAAGAAAGAAAGAAAGAAAGAAAGAAAGAGAAAGAAAGAAAGAAAGAAAGAAAGAAAGAAAGAAAGAAAGAAAGAAAGAAAGAAAGAAAGAATAAGCCTTCTTCAGTGCTTCTTAAAATAACCACCATATAGGACTCAAGTACAGAAAGTGATCTTTTGCACTTTGATACAGTCAAGAAAAGACTATTCATAAGGAACACACATTTAGCTATCATAATTGCTTACATTATTCATTCATTTCTTTATTGCATGTCGTTGAACTGCATTGGAAACTCACGAACAAAAATGCAAATATATATTGAGAAATGTATAGTGGCATGCATTGAACTGTATTTAAAGACCATGTGAGCGGGAATTAACTTCAAACAGATATACTTATAAGAACCATACATTTCAGTACTGCTAATATTTCTAAAACCATTCAATTTTCCCTTTAAATGACTGAAACGAAGTCACGTCTCTAGGTATAATCCTTAATTTCCATACTACTTTACATGCAATTACATTGTAATTTAAAGCTATGTCTAGAACTTGATCTATTTATTAATTTTATACTATTTTACATTTTATTATTTTTATAATCATTTACTTTAAATTAAACTGGTGTGCAAAATTGATTGTTTTATTTATATATTATTGTCATTATTCATATTTATTTGTATCTCACCATTGCATACGTATTATTAACTGATAATAAACACGTCATATGAAAATAGCAAAATTAAAAATCAAACTTTGCTATATTAGAAAAGAAAATATGTTTAAGTATAAGAAAGTAAGCTGGCTGACCTAGCTAGATCTACATACTAAATAATAAAAATATTTACTAAACATTCAAATATTATTGTTTAATCAGAGAGGTTAATTGTTCCTGAACTAGATACATCTATCGACTGCATCAAATGAGACTTAGAGTCCGCGTCGTCAAAGTGTCCGAATGCATCCTGATGAATTTTCACTTTCTGTTTCAACTGACTCAAACTGTTTCAACTAACTCAAAGAGTTAATCCATTTTTATAATAAATTCGAGATATGTCCTCATTATCACTTACATCCTCGTCATAAGCATACTGCGCGTCACGACTTTGCTGTCGCGTGATGTCGCGAGCTTAATGCGTTTTCGAAGACACCCGAAGCCTTCTGTTCAGCGGAGTCCGTAAAGGAAATGATATTTTAATTCACAAAATGCATTTATCGTACCTTCACAAAAAACCGACTAAGCTTTATCAAAATAATAATTTTTGTTTGAAAAATTTACGAAAAGTAGTTGGAAGCAATACTTATACTTCATTACGTTAATAGACTGCGTTTAGGTTTTAAAGGTGAGAGTGAAAATTAGATTTGAAACTGTAGTAGTACATGTAATAGTAATTTTAATATATTCATTATCATTAATTACCCATTTTAAAGTACTACTGAAAAAAATAATAACAATGATAAACTAAATACATTTATTTCATGATTCTTGATGCAAAATAAAAACTATATAAGTCCCAAACAAATGATGGAAAAATGATGGAAAAAACTAAAAGTACACTAATGATATCATGTAAAGAATTAATTCACGATCGGACAAAAAGGAGTTTTACTTACAATTCATGAGTGTTGTTCTACCACAATAACGACCAGATCGCAGTCACGTCACAGGGAGGCGCAAATGAATTTAACGTTGCATGCGCGTTATTTAAATAGTTGGATTTATAAATAAATGCAGGGTGGTGCGCAAAGTCACGTGATGCGTTCTAATGAATTATGGTGCATGACGTGCAGGCCTGCTTTGGTAAACATCACAGATTAAGACTGGGCGGTTTTGCACGAAGAAAGCTCTTTAAATGTGATTTTTCTGTAGAATTACTTTGAATTTTCTTTGAACATTTAGCTTAATTCTGAAAAAAAACAACGTGGGTTAGAGATTTATGTCATCGGATGTTTACAGAACGTCTCTCTCTTTCGGTGTGTTTGTGTCTGTGTGTGTGTGTGTGTGTAGATAGAGAGAGAAAACCCAGATAGATAGATAGATAGATAGAAAGATAGACAGACAGAGACAGACAGACAGATAGAGAGAGAGAGACATAGACAGACAGAGATAGAGAGAGAGACATATAGATAGATAGATAGATAGATAGATAGATAGATTAGATAGATAGATAGATAGATAGATAGACAGATAGATAGATAGATAGATATATAGATAGATAGATATATAGAGTAGTAAAAGAACGCAAGGGGAAGGAAGGAGCTAAAAGATACTTTTGTTGTATGCTAAAACACGGAGGCATTTTATGTGTGTGTGTGTGTGTGTGTGTGTGTGTGTGTGTGTGTGTGTGTGTGTGTGTGTGTGTGTGTGTGTGTGTGTGTGTGTGCGCGTGGGTGGGTGGGTGTTTTAGTTTGGGGGTGTGTGTGTGCACGTGCGTGCATGAGTGGGTCCGAAGATAAATGTATTTATCTGCATTAACACAGGTCTTCACTTTGTCGATCTGAGTGCGGAAAGAATAAAAGTCAGGAAAACTGCTGCCCGCCTTGAGAAACTGATTGCATTTTATCGGCTGACCTTAGAATGGCAGCACGCGCACTGTAAACCCAGTACATTTCTCCAGGTTTACGACCGGCTTTTGCGCACTTTGTTATAAATAAAACAGTTACCAGTAGGAAGACAATTCTCTTTCTGTTATAACTTTAACGAAAACAGTTGATCAGTTGTGCCCCTTTTGCTATATATCGCTTTTCTCCGAAAATACAGATATGTCAAAATCGTTATTAATTAGTTGCAACGACAATCAACGTTCTGAGAGCGACATTCAACGTGACTCATGCAAACGATGACGTTTTAATCAGGCAGATCGTTAGAAACATATTCCCTAACTGTATCCTTTTCAAAAATGAGTTCGATTCCCATCAGCAGATTAAATTCGTTAGAGGCTATTCTTATTTATAATCAGAAAACACATACACCCACTCACACACATGGACATCAGACTTTCTATCCAGCTGCTCTCTAACTACAAAGCAATGGGAGATTTTAAATAAAAGTAAACGCTAAAGAAATTATTCAATTTGTTTTAAAATAATTTCTTTTAAAACATTTGTTGGGACAGACCACAAACATGTGTTTAAATTTCTATGAAGGAACTACTGGTAAACAAATGATATAATCTTCTTGAGCGACAGAGTACAAGGCTATGTTTTGTTTTGACTTGACGGAGAGAAAAAAAATATTAACACGCTCTTCACTAATTGATAATTTACTGGTCGGAGAGATAAATGTATTCGCAAAGCTTTCCACAACTTCATAATTTACTTTTCGGAGACAAAAATGTATTCGCAAAGATTTTCATCACTTCTTTTCGGAGAGAAACATTTACTCGCATGACTTTCCACTACTCGATAATTAATTAATTAATTGTAGAAGCAAACTAGTATTCTTCATAGAAACACTATCCACAATGTCTCTGCTCCTTCTACTACTACTGCTTTTACCATCACCATCTACCATCTCCATCACTCCCACTACTACCACAAGTATTTTTATTAATACTGCAACTACTAATATTACAATTACTAATAATATCACCACCAATAGATAGATAGATAGATAGATAGATAGATAGATAGATAGATAGATAGATAGATAGATAGATAGATAGATAGATAGATAGATAGATAGATAGATAGATAGATAGATAGATAGATAGATAGATAGATAGATAGATAGATAGATAGATAGATAGATAGATAGATAGATAGATAGATAAACAGACTTCCTTTTCATTACGTAAGCAAAGTAGTAAAATGAAGCGAGTGGAGAGAAGCGTCTGAAAGAAACATTTTGTTGCATGCCAAATCAATGGGGCCATTTATGTGTGTGTAAATGGGCAACAAAAGTCAGGAAAATTCCAGTCTGCCTTGAGAAACGGATTGCATTTTATCGGCTGACCTTAGAATGGCAGCACGCGCACTGTAAACCCAGTGCATTTCTCAAGGTTTACGACCGGCTTTTGGCGCTGTGTTATAAATAAAATAAATGCGATCTTTCGATTTTCTCTGAAAGAGCAGATTGGTAAAAACATTATAAATTAGTTGCACCGACATCAGTGTTCTTAAAGCGACTTGACACATGACTCAAGCAAGCGATGTCGTTTTAAGATGGGCAGTTCGTTAGAAACATACCTTCTAATTGAACTTTGGTTTGATGGATGGCTGTAAAGTCACTGGCTTTCCACATATGTGTTCGGAATTGTTGTGCTTGTTGTCTAAAACATTCTATGATGGAACTACTGGTAAAGAAATGACATAATCTTCTTGAGCAACAGAGTACATGGCTTGTTTTGTTTTGACGTAAAAAAAAGAGAAATATATTTGCAAGACTCTCCACATGCACATATTCCTTTTCTCTAGTTTTTGCTCTAGTTTTTCAATTATTCGAAAAACTTCTCACACTCTTTCTCGATCCTAACGCGTTATGGGAATATTTTCTTTCCTTAGTTTTTGCTCTACTCTTTCGCTTATTCGTAAACATGTTCACATTCGCTGTCTTTCTCGATCCTAAAGCGTTATGGGAATATTCTGACATTTCTCTCTCTCTCTCTCTCTCTTTCTCTCTCTCTCTCTCTCTCTCTCTCTCTCTCTCATACACACACACACACACACACACACGCACGCACACGCACATGCACACACACTAAACATACTTTTCTCAAGACAGACTAATAAGAAATCTGATTATGAAATATACTATTAATATTAAATATTAAAAAGGGCATATATACATACTGTGACGCTACGCCTCACTGATATTGGTTACGATTCTTATTGTTAATTACTCACCCATAACTAATTACAACTGATGAGAATTTTAATTTATGTTATTAATAATTCCATAGAAGACACCATTCGTCTCTCTCACTTGGCAGATTTGCGGGTGCTGTAAACGTTTTCTCTATTCCACAACAATAAAGACAAACATTTACTGTCACACATTATTTCCGTAGGTGGAAAAATTCTTACTAAAGTAGAAGATAAATCCGTCTTTTAATCTATAATTAGCGAGCCCCCATCCGTCTGCTTTCTTTTCCAATATATGATCATGAATATGTGTAAGAATGTCAATATATTTATTAAATCAATAAATAATTAAAAATACAACATATGAATAAAATCACAAGTGCATTGACATTTACATCACTTTACAACAATGTTCAATTAAAGTTGGACTATCATTCAGTTTCTCCTAGCGTAGCATTTAGCAGTCAGTTAACATATTACATAATCGAGTTCGTGGATATCATAACGGAAATTTGTTTAATTAAAGTCAATGCACACATAACCTTTCCAAAGATGGCAGTCGTCACCAGCACGTGTTTCACATTTACAGTTTGCAACAAGTCACTGCCTTTCATATTTAGATGAGGGTCCACGTGCCCTTTCTAGACACGTTACACAACTGTTCTAGAATTTCGATGTTCTCATGAGTATACACCCTGAAGAATTGTCCTGAACTTTGCATGTGCTATCAATCACATCAGGAATTTTATTGAATTTCCTGGTGCATTACTCAACACACCACAAGGAACATTCGTGAATTATCGAAACCAAATTCAAACCACAATTTCTCTCCTTGTTGCCTCTTGAACATAATTCACATGAATCAACTTACAGCAGCACGTTTTACTGACACCGGATTCACACACCAACGTATCTAGTAGAGTACAGTAGTCACCTTAGTATGACGTGACAAAAGTAAAAAAAAAAAATGCTTGCTCTTCTGCAAAAGTCAAATTAAGGCAGCGCTTTATTTGATGCCTATTTCATCTCTAAACTCCTTCCCTCTTACATTCTCAACTTACAAATCCTACAACAATTTCATTAGCCCGACACACACACGGCATAAAAAATATTGCATCGATCAAAATTCACAAGTGCAATATACAACGTAGTCAAATTAATAGCTCAATTCCATTCTTCCTTATCAGTCACTTACCATAAGCTATAGATCGCCTTTATGACCGATCTAGAGTTATGTTCAAATTCATAGTGATTAGAATATGGATATATTGGTTCATTTACCTAAGATTTCTCGAATTCAAATCAGAGACCAATAACAAAACTTGTACGAAAAGTCCATTCTTCCTTTATCAGCCTTTATGACCGTAATCAAGTTATGTTCACATTCAAAGTTATTAGAATAGAGTACTTCTTCAACAAAGAAACTTCCTGTCCATCCCCATTGGAAGAATGTGACATGAACAAGTGTGAAACTATTAGTCAAAAAACTATTCATCCAGTTGAACTGGTTTAGATTGCATCAGCAATTTGTAGCCTATCCTCCACCTGAGTTGTTTACTTCCAACTTTGACACTAAATATCAGCATAAACAGTGCCCAAAGTCGGGTCACATTAACAATTTATAAGTCTAGAAAGAGGTATAGGCAAATTTAATCCGCCACACATACACAGTTTAACGATGAAATAAAAATATTTAATGCATACATTACATACATACATACAAAGTTAAAATGCGAAATGCATAATAGTATTAAAATATTAAAATATGCGTGCACAATTTAGTGAAATACAAACAAATATTAAAATAAGAACACTACTTAAAGGCGAAATACACAATATTAAAATATTAAATGCACCGTTTAAGGTGAAATACAAAACAGTATTAAAATATTACACGCTTACATACGTACACAGCTAAAGGCTAAAAGAATATATATATATACATTCACGGTTTAAATGCGAAATACAAAATATCATTCAAATATACATACGTACATTCACAGTTTAAAGGTGAAACAAAATAGTATTAAAATATTACACTCATACATAAATATGTATGTACACAGTCCAAAGGCGAAATACAAAATACTATTAAAATATACATTTGCACATACACGATTTAATGGTGAAATACAAAATAGTAGTAAAATAGTACACGTATATACATACACACATAAGTACACAATCTTAATTCGAAATGCAAGATAGTATTTTATATCATAACAAATGACTGTTGTACTTTCAAAAATCCATAAACTTTAAAAAGGTTAACACATTGTGTCAGATAATACAGAATAATGAATTAAAAGAAATATAATCTGCTCTATTAAACAAGACAACTTTATTTGGCTTAACTCAAATGGAAAAGATTTCAATTGTGATCTATGAAGATCAATAATTGCAAGTCGATTAAATATGAATAAATTCTGTCGAAAGATATTTGCAATAAAATTCAATATATTTTGTCCATTAAAATACGTAATATGTAAATGATAATGTTGATAAGGGCGATAAGTATTCAACTCAATGAAATAATACATGTATTATAGAGAGCATGGCTCGAATAAATCAAATGCAAATATCAAAATAAACTTTAAATTCATTATTTTCCAGGTACAACGATTTCAATTTATGTCTGCATGTATTCTCTGATTTATATATTTGTAGAATTTATATTTAAAGAACGTGTTAGAATTTAAAGGCAGAAAAAATCAATAAAATGAAGTACAAAAAAGATGATGGCCTGCCAAATATGTAACTCGATGTCTAAAACACATCATAGTTTGCAGAATTAAGAAAATCTATTGAAAATTTTAAATGATGAATACTGTGCATTACAACGTTGCCATGTTTTATGAACAGAAGTGAATGAAATAAAAATGTATTAACCATTATATTTAAAATTGAGAATTATATTCACTCTTGTCAAACATATGGTATTTAATACTGAATATGTTATTTTCCTAAAATCCACAAATGTATTGTTTTCTTATTGATATAATTATAGGTACTGTGAGTTTTATCAGTACATTTCACTTTGTTTTGTTATCGATAGTTATAATATAGGTATTGGGAAATAGTACTTTGCTAATATAATAATTATTGATATAATATGCAAATAACAATAGTAAAGTGAGTAAGTGTTTTACGTTTGCATTGTAATCATTGCATTTAGTATCAATAATGAAAAGAAGTCAAAATACATTATAAGAGATACCTATAGCGAAACACAACGTCATTCTGTTTGATGTAAAGAGACATGACGACGTTCGAATGTTGTCGCAGAACTAAATGTGGAAATGGTTATACGGAGTTCACACGAAATATCTTACTGCACAGTGAAGGATAACTTGTGATTAGCGTGTTTCGTTTGGTTCTTTCAATTCTTCCATTAAGAAGCAGAAAGGATATCTTTTACAAACGCGTCCTGTTCGGTTCTTTGAATCTTTCATCAATAAGAAAGAAAGGATATATTTTATGAAAGTTGCTAGTTTGTTTATTTTGCATTCTTCCATCAAGAGGACAGGTGATTAACCAACGTGACGGATTTCATTCTGAGTGCCGAGTACATATGCAAATTAATGATAGCAGTGAGTTATTTCATGAGTCCACTCTAGTCTGAATGGTGTTCCAGAGAATACTGATCATCAAATGTATCGTGAGTCACGTGAGTCATGTTTTCTCTCCATATTTCTTAACTAAGATATATATATCTTAGTTATGTCACATCTCTATTCCAATTGACAATAGAAACTTTATTAGTGTACTTTTATATTGTTTAAATGCAGCAAAGAGTATACTCGTTTTCATCTCTATAATCAGATTTATAATATATATCTGGTTTTGTTGACACAATCAGGGATATTCCTATAAAATCAGTCAAAGGAAGAATTCATAAAAAAAGGTAAATGAGCTATCAGAAGGAAAAACATTCCAACTAATTTACGTACTACTTTGACCACAAAGTGTTTCAGAAAAATGAGGATTATAATAACTCGTATAATTATTTCCTTCTTTATACTGATGTCCACACATTTTGTATGTATTGGATCCATATATATATATAACGGAAGTAAGATCTGACATCATATTCATTAGAATTCCGTACTGCAAGAGACGGTATCCGGAAATCTATGACAAAATTTATATCAAAACATAAAAAAAAGCAATCTGGAGAGGGTAATCGTGGCACTGGAGAGATGCACTTCGCTGTGGAATAAAAAACATTAATTGATAACGACTTTAGAAAGAGTGCAAGGTTCATTTCTTTTCTAAAACAGTAACTTCATGAAATATTGTATAAAACAAACTAAACAGTACAATATTTTCTACTAAAAACCAGAAAACCTTAAGGAAGGATCTCATTAAGAGCGATTTTTATGCGACCCCAGAACGAGGCTCTCGCATTAGCATCGTCTTCCCATTGGATGTAAGTAGTTACTTTAAGAACTGCCATCATGGCTCCAGTCATAACTCGATTTGGTAAGTCTTCCAGACAAACGACCACCATCATGTCGTCATGGTCCATCACGTGCTGAAGACACAGAGCCAGTTCAAACTGGCACCACTGACTGCGGGCAAAGTGAGTGGAGAAAACTAGTATCACTTTCTTACTTTTGTCCAGACTGTCTACGATGTTGTCGACAATGTTCTCCCCAGGAACGAAATCACGTTGGTGTATGCATAGTCGCAGTCCCATTCGTTCTTCTAATTCCTTCATCAACTCCAAGCGGACCCAGTCAAGATCTTCAGCAGCGTACGACACGAAGACGTCATACGGGAAGTGTCCGGTCAATAAATAGTGACGACGTCGCTCTCCCGTCCGACCTCGGAACGCTTCGTACAGAAGCAGACGGATGTGCCAACGCAAGTGATAAAACACAGCGGTTAGAGTTAACGTGATGAGAACTAAACTGACACTGACAACGGTAAGGGTGAAAGCGTCACTACTCAGCAGACATGCCTGGTCTGGCATGTAGAAATCTGCTAAGTTTGTGTTCGGTAAATTGTTGCAATAGTAACCATTCTGGTTCTTGTAAAACATTGATCGGTTAGACAGGAACCATTCCTGGAACCATATGATGTCACAGGAGCAAATAAACGGGTTGGTACTTAGGTCTAATTCTTTAAATCCCTGTCGAATTGTGGCATGAAACGTTGTCTCTCTTATTATTGTTATTTTGTTGCCGCCTAAATGTAAAACACGTAAATGTTTCATGTAGTCAAAGGCGCCATCTGGAATACTTACCAACGCATTTCCATATAAATAAAATTCTTCCACGTAAGGCAGACATTTAAAAGTATTTTTAGTTATTGCAGTTAAATAACTATAGCCAATGTACAATTTTCGTAGAGCAGAAAGGCTGCCGAAGAGTTGGCAGAACTTAATGTCGCTGATGCCTGTGAAGATGTTATTATCGAGCTGAATCTCACGCAATGAAGAACATCCGGCAAAGGCGTCCGGGTGAACAATGCTGTCGTTAAAAATCGAAAGGCTGCTTTTTCCTAAACTTATTGCTTGAAGTGTTGGATTGGAAAATGCATATTTCTCAATGGTTACATACAACCCAGTTCCTTTTGACGTTAATAATGTCAACTGTTTCAGTTTTGGAAAACGGGTTTCATTGAACATGAAAGAAGTAAACGTTTGAAATCGGTTGTAAGACAAATGTAGTGCTGTCAATTTTGGAAGACAAATGTGTGAAATCTCTTTCAAGTCATTGGAGGCTAAATTTAGATAACTTAAATTCTCGAACAGAGATTTGCCATTTCTACACGTTTCTGGAAAAACTGGCATTTCATTATTATTCAGATTTAGTGACTCTAACGATGGCATGCTTTCTGGAATTATTTCTGAAATATAACACCCTCCAGCACCTAATTCTTTGAGACTGTTAAATGGGACAAAGGCTGTTATGTTTAAAACCTTTAAATTATTTTCATGTAAAAATATATGTTGAAGGCCAGTCAGTGGATTTTGATAAAATATTTCGTATGCTGATTGATTCAGATTAGCTGCTATGAGGCTAAGAAACGTTAAAGATTGGACAGATAAGACTTGGCGCAAAATGCTGTCAGTAATGTAATTAATATTAAGACTGAGATCTCTCAGTCTCCTTAACAGACGAAATGCACCGTGACCTATAAACGTTAGTCCATTTGAACTAAGGTCCAGACCAGTTATGTTTGTAACATTGGAGAAGAAAGTTTGGTTGCGAATGGAGAAAAGATTATTGTGAGTGAATATTAAAAGTGTGATATTTTCAGGAAGTACAGGAATATACGTGAGTTTTCCCGAGTGCCCGGAGCAGTTTGCAACATTTGTATGACACTTACACATCACTGGACATTCATATACAGACATCGCCTTTGTGTGGACAGACTGATCGATGTGGACATCTCTAATCTCAACCGGTATTTTCAACAATGACGTGGCATTATAAGGAACTATTTGCTCAACTCCAGTCTGCGTGCCACTGGTTGTCGAATAAGTACTTACTTCCACACCAGTGTAGTTATGCGATGGATGGCTAATGACTTTCAATCTTTTCCCGCTAATTAGCACATTATTAGTGATGTTAAACCTGCTGACATTTGTAACCAGATTCCCACTAATTAGCACATTACTAGTGATGTTAACCTTGCTGACATTTGTAACCAGATTGCTGGCGATATCCACCCCACCAGCACTGTTATTAGGATTACTGTTGACATTCACTCCATCATCTCCCTTACCTTTCTGCAATGATTCACTAGTGTCGTTCACTCCACTATCATTATTCGATAGATGAACACTGACGTTCATTCCATTACCAAAGCTTCTTGAATTTATATAGACTTTTCTACTGTCATAGTATATTGACCTACTGGCGATGCTGTCTCCTTTACTATTGTTTAATTTGTAGCCGTAATTGTTTTTTATGACTTTCCTAGTGATGTTCACGTCAAGAGCAATGTTTATAGCATCACTAATGACGCCAATGCCACCCTCACTCTTTGTTAGATCACCAGTGACGTTTACCCAGGACCTATTTTGTAATGATAAACTGGTTACTTGAGTTGTAACAAATAATAACACGATGGGCACCAAACATAAATACGACATCATTTTGATATATTTTTTTAAGTTTTTAGATCGAGACTTGATTAATGGAACTAAGGATTTCTATAGTATGATCAGCTTTTGATTATCAGCATAGGACAGATAAGCGAATGAATAGGTTGGTAGGTGCTTTAATAATCATTCGCGTTGTTGGAAATCATAAAATACCAGCATGCTCTCTGTTCTATTGGTTCAAATGGTTTTAATTTTAACATTTTTAATATCAGGTATTATAATATTATTATGGCTCAGGGTACGTAGATTTAAAAAAAAATATATATCATGTGTATTTATTTCTGTATTTCGTGTTTTCTTTCGCTTACGAATGTTAAGTAGATAAACTAAATTAAATAATTGTTTCAGATTTGACAATAGTATTTCAAAATAACACATACTGTAGGAAATTGTTTAAACTAATTAAATTCAATAATTAAAATATCAAAGAATTCGACATTTAACATGTTTCAGAAATACAAATTAATCTCCCAATCAGAGGATTGTTGTTCATTTAGTTGTACTCGCCATTCATGCGCACAATGAAAGAAGACAGGAAGAAATCATTCTTGAACGAAATCACAACTGACATTTTCTTCAATGTTCTGTTGGTTGCCAAATGTTCTTTTCCAGATCACAATTGGTGACGTTATAATCTGCAATTTTTAAGTAAAAATATCAAGAGAAAGTTTAGGTTAGAAATATCTAAACGTAATTTAAACTTGACCTCGAACAAACCTGCAGAAAATCCAGACAACCCTTTCCATAAGTAGCTAACATCGGGGTTGATCAAATGATTAGAAAACATTATGAAGAATAATTTTTACTCTCCATTTCTTGAATTTTTATAATACTTAAAAAGCTGTTAATTTCAAGTTTCACTGTACATTTATTAATAAATCAGATAATATATTTTAATATTAGAATGCCTATGGGCAATTGAACAGTATGGAAGTAATTGTATTATGTGGATACTGCAATAGGCATTTTTATACTATTATGAGAAAGTCATCATCTCCACATCTACAATAATTTGCATCTACCAGCGTGTGGGTGACGAACTGGAAGAGTTCCCCTTGCACTCTCCCTGAGTGTATTCCTAGAATTGTAATGAACACTGCAAAATAACCCTTACCTGGCACACATCCATACAGAGTGGTGTATACCCTCTAAAAAAGGCTATACCACCCATCTTAATAATCATTAAGCCCCTATGCTATTCTAACCCTTTAACCCAGTTATAGTATAACGCAGGTAGAGGTTGCTGACAAAGAAAGAAATATAATCTATTAACAAATAATTAAATGCACTCTACGTAGCAAAAACGTCAATCAAATACAAATAATGACATATGTATGATTACATACAAAAATATACAGACATAAATATAATATAATTGACTATACCACAGAGTCTCAGGTGTGATAAGGCTCTCTCATAAATACTTAATTGAAGAGTTCTGAATTTGTCTCTAGCCCTCTTCAGAGGCCTTCTAAGGAACAGTTTTTCTTAGCATGATGATGTTATAAAGTACACATCACAGAGATGAAGAATGAGCAGTAAGATGTTGAAAAAAAAAGACCTGAAAAGAAAGACATGACCTCTTAGCCGACGTTCTTCACTGGCTGTGTGTGTCATTGGCAGAGAGGTGGACTTGGCTTGTGTTGAGTGAGATTTAATAGACTTTAGAATGTGGGTTGCTTGTAAAGTCAAAACAAGGCTCACATGTGGTTTGCACTGTTTGGGGGGGGGAGGACCAAGGTTGCAGCAGAATCACAAAGAACAAACAGTTTCAAAATAAATCGCTGCTGGTCTTTTTCACCTGGAAATACAGTTCTTGAACAAGAGTGCTTAGACTAGCCTCTCATCTGGTCATCTACATCTCCTTAAAACTAATCAGAATTAATTTAATATTTTTAAAGTCCAGTTACTTTGCTCTCTGCCTTGACAGAACAGTCTTATTCTTTCACTACATCTCCTTAAAACTAATCAGAATTAATTTAATATTTTTAAAGTCCAGTTAGTTTGCTCTCTGCCTTGACAGAACAGTCTTATTCTTTCACTACATCTTTAAACAAACATGAGCTATACTGCACACTTTCTTACTAATTGCATACATATTAATACCTGTTAAACTAACCAAACAAATGGCATTTTCATCACGTTATAAACATCTCCACACTTTCCTTACTAATTGCATACATATTAATACCTGTTAAACTAACCAAACAAATGGCATTTTCATCACGTTATAAACATCTCCACACTTTCCTTACTAATTGCATACATATTAATACCTGTTAAACTAACCAAACAAATGGCATTTTCATCACGTTATAAACATCTCCACACTTTCCTTACTAATTGCATACATATTAATACCTGTTAAACTAACCAAACAAATGGCATTTTCATCACGTTATAAACATCTCCACACTTTCCTTACTAATTGCATACATATTAATACCTGTTAAACTAACCAAACAAATGGCATTTTCATCACGTTATAAACATCTCCACACTTTCCTTACTAATTGCATGCATATTAATACCTGTTAAACTAACCAAACAAATGACATTTTCATCACGTTATAAACATCTCCACACGTTCCTTACTAATTGCATACATATTAATACCTGTTAAACTAACCAAACAAGTGACATTTTCATCACGTTATAAACACCTCCACACTTTCTTACTAATTGCATACATATTAATACCTGTTAAACTAACCAAACAAGTGGCATTTTCATCACGTTATAAACATCTCCACACTACTACGAGAACAGTTTCACAGAGACTGAGATTCGATTCATTAACTTCATTAAGTTTATCAGCAAGAGCTTGCAATGTTAATAAAAATTAGATTGGCCAATATTAAATAGTATGGCATGTCTGCTTATTAAACAGCATACAGAGTTTATACAGTGAAATTAAATATATCATTACCTGGCTGAAAAGAAAAGGCATAAAGAATACATATTTAGTTAGCTGAAAAAGAACAAGTTATGACTTATAACTCATGACAGCCTTATCCACGCTTAGGCGCCAAATCAGGGCCTCTTTCGAAGATGCACTCTGAAGCAAAACTTCAAAATGAGTGAAGAAACGGGGTTTTCTCTTCGCTAAGGTATTCTCCCATAACTCCCTTTAGTTCCCATTGGTTAATTACAATAGGCATTGGTTGAGCCTAACTGTATAACATCTTGCATCATGCTATAAGCTATTGTCCACAGCAAGATTTTGTGTGGTTCATGCATTCTCATGAATGTATGCTATTGAATGTTACTAGGAGTGAGGACCAGTGCCATTTAACTTTGATGGCACTCTGGGCAGTGCCAAATAATCCATTTAGAAGGATTCTGTTATCTTCCGCATTGCATGGGAGTGGCGTCTACTTAAATATAGCACGCACTCTACAATTATCACAAAAGATATTTCATAATAAAAATACAGTTATGGGATTGTAATTGTAAAAGAAAAAGTGACAAAAGTGTAGGAGGTGGAAATATTTGTCACAGATACCATGCATTATTAATTTTGACATAAATCTCTACATTCTTGAAATATAAATAAAATATTTAGTTTTTTATTCGTATTTAAATATAATTAAATGAAGTATGTTATTTTCACCTGTTCTTTTGTGCATTCACTTCTTGCGATTAATTAAATTTTCGATTTATTTTCCCTCAAATGTTTTTACGAGATGAATTGAGGTGTAGTGAAATGTCATACATTTCAGTTGAGCTAATCTTTTGCTTTTATGAGATGAATTGAGACGTAGTGAAATGTCATACATTTCAGTTGAGCTAATCTTTTGCTTTTATGAGATGAATTGAGACGTAGTGAAATGTCATACATTTCAGTTGAGCTAATCTTTTGTTTTTATAAGATGAATTGAGACGTAGTGAAATGTCATACATTTCAGTTGAGCTAATCTTTTGTTTTTATGAGATGAATTGAGACGTAGTGAAATGTCATACATTTCAGTTGAGCTAATCTTTTGTTTTTATAAGATGAATTGAGACGTAGTGAAATGTCATACATTTCAGTTGAGCTAATCTTTTGTTTTTATGAGATGAATTGAGACGTAGTGAAATGTCATACATTTCAGTTGAGCTAATCTTTTGTTTTTATAAGATGAATTGAGACGTAGTGAAATGTCATACATTTCAGTTGAGCTAATCTTTTGTTTTTATGAGATGAATTGAGACGTAGTGAAATGTTTTACATTTCGGTTGAGCCAAACTTTCCCGTATTTTACGAGATAAATTGTGGTGTAGAGAAATGCCCCTTACATTTCAGTCGAGCTAACCTTCTGTTTCTGTAGAGTTTTCTTCTGGAACTCACATTCCTTGCCGATTTTCAGCCTACGCGTTGATCTGCCAACCATTTCTTTGCGTGCTGATTCCGCTTTAAGTCACGCTACTTAGTTTTCCAACGAATTTACGTAATGTTTTAAGAAATAATGACGTCAATGATTAATTGCACAATGCGACAGTCGGAAATAGCAGTGAACAAGATAAACAAGTGAACAAGATAGGAATAGGTGACTTATCTCAAATCATCTATATTAGTCTCCTTCCTCTCAAAACATCTTTATTAGTCTCCTTCCTCTCAAAACATCTATATTAGTCTCCTTCCTCTCAAAACATCTATATTAGTCTCCTTCCTCTCAAAACATCTTTATTAGTCTCCTTCCTCTCAAAACATCTATATTAGTCTCCTTCCTCTCAAAACATCTTTATTAGTCTCCTTCCTCTCAAAACATCTTTATTAGTCTCCTTCCTCTCAAAAAATCTTTATTAGTCTCCTTCCTAACCAAACAAACGTTCTGGTTGGAAGTACACGTGTCCTTGTTGAATGCTGTATTTTTTAAAAATGCAGCTGTCGAAGAAACTGTATCAGTAAGATATGTTTCGTCACAGTACACTAAATAATACATTTTATAAGTGAGTGTGTGCACAGCAAATTGGTGAAGGAAAACAGAACACTTTGTAAGTTAGTGCGTGCACTGTAAAATTGTTAAGGAAGTATGACCGCGTCACAAGTGAAAGTGCGTAGCAGTATTCTTCAGGAAATGATGAATAGATCAGAAGTGAGCGCGCTGGGTAGAATTATCAAGCAATGAATATATTATTTCTGAGCGATTACAACAACAAATTTCAGAAACATGATTTTTAGACTTACAGACTTTGTGCCTGGAATGCATTGAACCATGACAGTTTATATTTACGAACATCACCTGCGGCACAATCTACATTACTCCGGTGATCTGATCTTTGATATGGATATTAATGTAGAAACCTGTGCCTGTGTAAACTTCATACTAATTATGTTTCTTTATTCTTCTGGGATGACTACCAAATAAACTAAACCGCAGTTAGAAATAAGTGTAAGATTTAATTCTTTGTGAAGATATCACAACTCATAATGAGCCATGTAACTATGAAGGTTTTGTCCTGCGAAATTCTACCCTTACGACTAAAGCGATTGTACCTTTCATCAATCATAAAAGACCCAATATTTGTTTTTAAAAAATACAATGAGAATAGTTTCTTAGTAATTTTGAGACTTCATTTCTTGGAAACGACATTTCTGTTAAATATTCATTTAATGTACTCCAGATTTCCCATCACGTACTTAAGCTGTTTACGTAAACATGACGTGAAATTCATAGAGACAGGTTTCAAACGAGGTGAGAGTTGATGTGTCGAAATGTTCATCCCATTTTCAGTTGTAGATTTAGAGGCATTCTTATACCGATCTTTCAATCAGCAATACAACACACTACAAAACAACACAACAACACAACTTCATAACAATACAACACACAACAAAACAACACAACACAACTTCATAACAATACAACACACAACTAAACAACACAACAACACAACTTCATAACAATACAACACACACGCAAAAATTACAGTTCATACGGTCGCATCACATTTCTATTCAAGAATATTCATACGACATATAGGCCTATGTTTTCTGCACAAATAATCACAGTTTACAACATTTAGAAATAAGAGTTTGAAATTCCAAGCTAACCACATAAAAGTAAAGACACAAATAATCACAGTTTACAAACATTTAGAAATAAGAGTTTACCATTTCAAGCTAATCACTAAAACGAGGGAAGACACAAATAATATCAGTTTACAACATTAAAAATAAGAATTTGAAATTCCAAGCTAACCACAAAAAGAAAAGACACAAATAATCACAATCTATAAACATTTAGACATAAGACTTTGAAATTCCAAGCTAACCACACACCAAATACAAACAACTGACAAGTAGGCACTGCATACACAAGACACAACATACAGTTTGAGGAATCCTGCACACAAGTATATCCACAAATATGAATGAGTTGATGAATAACAATTCCTAAGTTATTTAATTGTAAGAGTGGTACACTCACTGATGGACCTTAACTTTATACGTATACGTTATAACACTTACCATGGTGACATATTAATCATACGTGCAATGCATTGCCTTAACATAAACTTCACACTAAATCTAGACGCATTTCTACAACTTACAAGGCTTTTGTTCACAAATTCTCATTCGTAAGACTGTGTTCAAAGTATGGATCCACTTGGAATTCTGCACAAAAACGTTACAATAAGCTTCATTTGAATTCACAGATTATGTGGAATAATAATAATATCAATGCACGTTTATAATCAGTCTTTTTTGACATGCCGTACTGCACTAAGTATTTGCGTGCATCCCATAAAATAAAAAGTAAATAAAATTAAAACGTTCAATATTTACAAGCTATAATCCTCTAAGCTAAACAAAAGAGCACATTTACCTGAATGTTATCAGTTGCTTTGTAAATTGAACGTGTAAGAATTATCTTTCTCAGTTTTACACGGTACCAGTGACATCAACCCGTGTTTGACGCAGTTGTCACTACATTGTCGACATGATAAAAGTAATAAGCAACAATCTCTGTTAATATCTGAGGAAATAATAACTTCCTTACTGGCAATTTCTGACTTCCAATTTGTTTTTTTCTTAAAACAGTTATCAACTCAAACAGCGAGGCGGATCACAGTGGCACTGACTATGGGCTAAGTGTTGATGTATGTTTAGTGTCGATGTATGTTTAAAATACCTGCTAAATAAAGGCTAGTGCGGGAGGGCGTGGTAACGCATGTGATTGACAGTTTTATACATTACAAATGTCATGTTGATTTACATCAATAGCAATCGGTGACAGTGACGCAAAAGCAACATCACGCACGCAGACTCTTGGGTCAAAGGTCAGTCTTGGTTTATATATTTTATGGATCGATAGTCACACACTCCACTAAATGTTGAGTTTAGCGGCCTGAGTCGTACACTTTAGGAGTTTAGGTAAATCTCAACCACCACTCTCATCTTCACCATCATCATCGTAATCGTCGTTGCTTTCATTATCAGTATAATTGTCATATATAATCATTATTAATATTGTATGTTTAAGATAGTTTGTCCTAGAGAGAAATATAATAATTGAGTCTTAGCTTACTAAAATATGCTTAAATAAGAAACATTAGTCTCCACCTACACAAATATTATATTATTAATCAAAGTATTGACGTAATAACAATCACATCTATCTAGTCCCTTAAAGAGAGTGCTTGTATATAAAAGTAAAGGGAGCTGGAAACAAATAAATCAAAGTAATGAACAGCATACAACGATCATATCTATCTAGGCACAAAAGATAGCACGTGAATATAAAAAAGTCTATCTAGGCACAAAAGATAGTACGTGTTTATAAAACAAAGTCTAGGGTGCTGGGGAAAACTATAACAAACTAATGAAGCAAAGCTTTGTTGTATTATATATGTACTGTAAATTTATCAATATACTTTTAGACCAAAGCTATTACTCAGACCGCGCTAGATACTGAAATTGTTGTAAGAAAAAATAATCAGTTCATTTACAACCATGCAAAACTCTTCACGAACATTCTCAGAGCCATACATGAAGTGAGGGATGATACCAGATAAATTAATAACTGATCTAGCTTTACAGAAGCTCGTTTTACCCAAATATCTATTGTGATTCAAAAAAGGAAATATTTGACGAATTATTTTTCAAGTTTACCATGTTAATCACAGAAGGAAAGAAAACCGTGGATCTAAAGTCACTTATATAAACTAGCATGGCACTCGTTATTTACGCTTGTTAGACATTTTACTGAATAATAACAAATAGCTAAACAACATCGTGTCTTCCATTTATGTGTTACAGCTGGTACAATTTCTGAATGATAACAAATAGCTAAGCAACATATTATCTTATGGTTATCATTTATGTGTTACAGCTGGTACAGCTAGGGAATTTGTTCGTGTTCTCAATAGTGTATTAAGTAGCAGTCGAATTAAGCAGCATTGCAACTGATGGGCTATACTCAGGAAATGGTGTATTGTGTGCATGTTTGTATGCTTGTTTCTCTGTATGTGTATTTATATTTGCATTGCATATTTGAAGTAATAATGACAGCACAGGTGCATTCAGTATAATTACAATGACGACAAACGGTGGTTGTATGTAACTGTCAAAGCAAAACATTAAGTCAAATTTAGATTTCTTTTAATGACAATGCGACAAACTGTTATTATCACTGTCAAAGCAAACATTACGTCAACTTTTTCAGATGTCTTTTCATGAAAATGTGATAAACACTTATTATAACTATCACAGCAAATTTTAATTCACAATCAAATGTCCTTTCATTACAATGCGACAAACGGCTATTCAACTGTTAAAGCAAACAGTATGTCACAATCAGACGTCTTTTCATTACAATTTGACAAACAGTTACCCCACCTGTCAGAGCAAACATAATGCCACAATCAGACGTCTTTTCATTACAATGTGACAAACAGTTACTCCACCTGTCAGAGCAAACATAATGTCTTCACAATAACTATAGGATCCACTAGAAGCAAAGCAGAGTTTGGGAAAAGACAGTGATAAATCATATATTTAGAAGATATAACATATATTGCAATCGTGAAGCGTTATTGTTGTTGAGAGTACACTGTTTCTTACAGATAACAATAATTGTACTTTTATAAAATACAAACAGTAATTCAGCGTGCAGAATTTAGACAGTTGTGTTAATTAGAAATGCAAAGGGAAACACATGATAATATTCCAATCAATATTAAAGATACATAGTGCATGCAAACTTTTCGTCTAATTCATACTTAGTCTTCGTTCAGATGTTTTTGCACTGTCGGCACATTCCTGGAATTATGCGTTTGGCATTGTTTCCATGAATGGCTGATTGATTAACACGACGTTTAAAAGCCAACTGACAAATTGTGTTGTTGTTTCCATGGTCTCTACGCACCATGATTTTGGTCAAATACGTTTGTGAACTAATTTGATGTTTATTGTGCAATGATTCTTTAGACTACCTTTTTCAGACAATTATAACATCATTGTAACGGGACGGTTCTCAGGCAGACGAAAGACAGTAGGTCTTAGTTGCAATGAGTAGTCAGTCTAAAAAGGGCTAAAGCAAGGGTGACAACTCTAATAAAAACATATACATGCGTGATTTTTCTTTCATGACCATAAACCACGACAACCCCTTCACCACGTATTATAATCGCCGAAAATAATTTGTATAAAAAAAATAATCTATTTTGTACTTTGTAACTTTCAAGCTTGTACTTTAAACATAATCCTGAAAGATACCCATTAAACACAAAATTCAATTTGTGTCATACAATCCTTTGTATAATTTGTTTCTTCACACAATTGTATTTGAAAGGTAGAATGAAAGGTAAAATGAAAACGAATTTATATGCCAGTAAAAATTAATTGTTTATATTTCTTGCGGCTAATATTTTACTTCCAACTATTGGCCAAATTCAGGAATGAGAGATGCTATGAAGAATTCTCGTACACTTAAATCACATATTGCTTTATCCACAAACTTCTAAAGATCCATAAAGTAGTTAAATATATACATCTTCAAAGTTACATCTAAATCTAAAAGTAATTATACCGTTCGTGACGTGATACAGTAAAGTGAGCAGTGTAAACTAATGGTTTACATTAAGTGTTTGTGTTAAAGCTGTTAATTGTATATTCATGATTAATGCGCACCTTAACAACACTTTATATTTAGTTCTAGATGTAATGCATTGTAAACGCTCATTGCTAGACAGAATACATTTGAAATACTCATTGATAGACAGAATGCATTTAAATACTCATTGATAGACAGAATGCATTTGAAATACTCATTGATAGACAGAATGCATTTAAATACTCATTGATAGACAAAATGCATTTGAAATACTCATTGACAGACATAATGCATTTGAAATACTCATTGATAGACAGAATGCATTTAAATACTCATTGATAGACAAAATGCATTTCCAACAAAATCGCACCATTATTCAGAACGTATTTTGAATGCACACTGTTAGTTTGAATGCATTTCAAATGCACGCTGCTAGACAGAATGCATTTCTAATCAAGGTTTGTTAAATCAAGCTTGACATCCTGATCCGACAGGGCGTTCAGTGCACAACTACAAATGGCTCATTAATCAGGGTCCAAGGGTACACGCAACACAATGGGAGCAAACATCCTGCTAAATGTTCGCATCACAAGGTCACAGGACTGTTATTTATTAAAACCCGACCACGCACATGACATTTAACAAGAATAGTCTAATGTAGGTAAGGATCCTTTTACCAAGAAGATTATGAAGATTAAGCACATTCTCATAAAGAAACAAATAACGTTTCTTGTGAAAACGACAAGACTTTGTTTGAAAGAACACTCGGGACATGCGATGCTCATAAAGAACACTAGCAGATTTGCGATGTCCGGCTCACGTTATATTCTGCACCAAAACTGATAATTATTTTATACTCTATAGCTAGTGTATTCTCCTCATTTAGCAAATAGCACATACACATGGAAGTGCACGTTTAACGCTAATATGCGACTTATAAAACCGAGCTGCAGGCTCAGCACGCATGAACGCGTTTGGGGAAGAATCTATAGGCCACTTAAATCTTCTTTTAACGTAGATATAAATAAAGTTATCCTTCTCAAAATTAGAATATTTATAACACCAAAATATAACATTAAACAATAAAATGCATAAAGGAATAAAAGTAATGTTATTCCCCTCTTAAGTATCTTGAATTGATAAGAAATTACACTAATGAAAATGTATTTATTGTAATATTTTACATAGTAAAATACAGTCAGTCGGCAAATAGTGTCTGTATACAGTACGATCCTGAAACGATTTTTTACAGAAGCAAATGGATGTGCCAACGCAAGCGGTACAACACAGCAGTGACAACAAGATGGCTGTCAATAAATTGACACTGACAACTGTTACGGTGAAGTGGTCACTACAATTCAAACACTGATAACACGTGTAACACTGATAACTGTAACTGTGAAAGAGTCGGTACTAATCACATTGAATAGGCAAATAAATGTAGGACAAGCGAGTGTTAACTAGGTTATTGAATTGATAATTAAGCAATTTATTAAAAAGCACATTGTCCTAAACTATTGCTGAAACCACTTTATATCAAAAAAAAAAAAAAAAGATAAATGGATTATCAGCAAGATCCACGTGCTTAAGGATTTGGCAAGTTGCATAGTTAAACACTATCTTCGTTATCAAGAACAGTTGGCATAGCCCAAAACATAAAGCTGTTAGGTTAGCTATCAAAAGCTCTGTCAGGAATGCTGATTAAAGAATTTCCATACAGATAGAAAGGAAAGGAAGGGGAGGTAATCCTTTAAATGTATTCTGCGTGATGGTAATAGTTTCACAGTAACCCGTGTAAAGTTTCCTTCGAGCGCACAAATGATCAAACTCCTTATAGAACTTAATATCACCGACTCCACCAGACACATTTAAGTTAGTCGTGCTTGGCGCCCAATACTTTGCCTGGTGAAAGAAAACCGCGCCGATGACGGAATGTGGTGGTGACAGACACACAAACAGATTACATTTATTTCTATCATCGTTCTAGTTCGAAAGAAATCCCTACAGTATTATTACAATTGAAAGGGGAAAGGTCACACAAACATTACAGAATATACATAAATATCAAGTGATAAACTTTCAAAATGAGATGATTACAATTAAAATTACTTTTAAAAAAATACAGTAAGGAAAGGAAAGGAAAGAAAAGTTGAACTGGGTATGTAGGGACGCAGCCCAAATAATTTCATAAGAAAAGCTAATTTGACGATACACTGATATTGTCACTGAAAGAATTTTAAGAATGGTTTCTAAATATCTCGGTTAACTTTCCATAAAACAAATACTCCGTTCATAGATTCTATGTTGATATCAATAAACACATTCGGGACTTTTCATAAAATTGTTCTGACATACATGAATAGGGTTCCAGATTGATCACAGCACACAGCAAAATGACTCCAGCATGGACTGAACTAGGCTACAACATTATATGAGTCAAGCTCGTATTCAAATTCAAACAAGGCGGACATTTTGACAAGGGGGTTAACTTGTTTCTGGACGATTACATTCCAAAATAATGGATTGTCTCCCATTCTCCACTCACATTTATAAGAGTAGTCTCAAAATTCCCTCACCTTACTCAAACCAAACATCCCTGTAATAATTACGCTTATATATATAGTGATTTTTTCCCTGGCTAAGGCCACTAGTGCCCAGACTGACGGACGCTTATTATGTAAGGCCCTTCTTTTTCTTTCCAATAATGTGCCAAAATGAACTATTCGCCATTCTTTCCTTAAGGCATGACAAATAACTTATTCAAAGAACAGTTAAAAAAATGCATTCAGATAAATACTTGAGTCATTTTGAAATGACATTTTGTTGTTAGCTAAACTAATTACTTTTAAAGTCGGATTATAAAATATATTTTTTCTCTAACATGAAATATTTTATAGTTCCTATTGAATTTTATATCTCTCATTTTTACTCAATCACTTTCTCTTTTCTCTATTTTATCTCTTGCTCTCCATTTATCTTACTTTCTAACTTTCTCTCATTTTTTCTCTCTTTTTCTGCATCTCGTTCTCTCTCTCGTAATGTCAGTTTATCTCTCTACACCAAACATGCCAGCTCACACCTGTACAAAGACGGGTAGGTCTGCTAGCTTTATGATATGGCACCACCCCATAACGGAAACCACGAGGGGTGACTCAGAAGAACGCCGGATAATGTGCGCTTCAAATTCGAAAGAAAATTACAATCTGCGTATAAAATAAAAATTGATATTCCAACACTTGGATAACACTTTCCGGCACGCTGTATTATGGTTCGTTTCTGGCGATAAATAAAAACGGATTTTTAAATAATTTTACTTTAAGTAACGCATTCTGAAAACCGACAATTATGTTAACAAAGACGTGTGGGCAAATATTTAGCTGGATAAATAAAGATTATATTTGAGACCGTTCTTAGTCGGATGATTGAACGCTCTTACCAAAATGAACTGTATGAATCTCACCTGTTATTGTTTGTGGGGACTCCATTGCACTGGGCAGTGTATTACTAGTGGGCGAGTTGATATGTGTGACATGTTCGATTTTGACGATAATGCTAATGATGTGAATAGAAGATGAAAAGATAAAAATCTACTTTTGGTAAAAGAAATGTTGAAATATTTTAGAAATGCACTCTTTAAATGGGTGTCGTCATGGTGACAAATTCACGTGCACTACTCAGTGGACCTACGAGTAATGATCATGAGCTGACATCTTGGGACTTCCCCCGTTTAGCTATTTGTAATACGTTTAATTTGGGACCCAGAACATGCAGTGAGGGCTTTATTAAATACATATTTCCTTCACAGGTAAAGGTCAAAAGGGTCATAGAAACGAGATGTGGAAAGACATAAAAACGCGCGTGACAGGAGGAAATAAGTGAAATCTTCTTTGTCAGCGCAAGTTTTTCAAGGAATAGCACTATGGCGGGAGGGGGGGGGCGCGGGAGGGATCATTCAGTATTGAATATTGAATATTTTTGTAGTAAATGACCTACTGACCAAAGAGGAAATGAGTGCCCTTGTACTATGTTATTTTTGTCTGTAATCTTAAAATAGTAGTGAAAAGTGATTGCAGAACGTACCCACTTTGTTTATTTAATGCAAACGATATATTATTTTTATGGCAAATGATATAGGAATCCCATCATGAACTAGTAAATGTTTACAAAAACAGCCAGACAATTTGAGATCACAAACTAATTAATGCTTACAAAATTAGCCAGACAAATTGAGATCATAAACTAATAAATGCTTACAAAATTAGCCAGACAATTTGAGATCACAAACTAATAAATGCTTACAAAATTAGCCAGACAAATTGAGATCATAAACTAATAAATGCTTACAAAATTAGCCAGACAAATTGAGATCATAAACTAATAAATGCTTACAAAATTAGCCAGACAAATTGAGATCACATACTAATAAATGCTTACAAAATTAGCCAGACAAATTGAGATCATAAACTAATAAATGCTTACAAAATTAGCCAGACAAATTGAGATCATAAACTAATAAATGCTTACAAAAATAACCAGACAATTTGAGATCACAAACTAATAAATGCTTACAAAATTAGCCAGACAAATTGAGATCATAAACTAATAAATGCTTACAAAAATAACCAGACAATTTGAGATCTCAATCTAGTAGGTTTGGTTTGAAGGAGTGTCAAAGTGCAAACAGTGGTAATCAGGGAAGGTGGCGCTTTAATAACATTATTCACTAAATGTGGCACTTTAATAATAGTTTACATGAAAGGTGGCACTTTAATAATATTCATGAAATGTGATACTTTAATAATAGTTTTCAGGAAAGGTGATATATTATTAATAGTAATAAGAAACTACGCGTAGTGGGAAGATGAGGTGAGACTGTGAGGGGGGTTCGTTTGATATTGATATCAAAGAACAAATACCTGCTCAACGATTCTATGTTGATAAAATTGCATCAAAAATTCCTTCAAAATCGCACATTTCGAGTACAAATTAAAACCATCCAGTCCCTCACAAGGCAAATAACAAAAGGCACCCAACAGCATAGTGCTCTCAACCCCACCCTCTTCAACATAATCAAACATGATCTAAACACAATTACCTCTGACAACAATACACAACTAACACAATTTGCTGATGATTCATCACTCTACAACTCACATAAAGAACAAAGATAATTAATAAAAATATTTAAACACTCTAAATAAAAAATTAGAAGACTGGACGGACAAGTGGAGCCTAGAACTAGCACCTGACAAGACGACGGCCATAGACAGTTTTTCTGTCCCTAAAAATAAAACATTCCCCACACAAAAACTGAAACAAAACAGCATAAAAAAAACTCACAGACTCACAAATTTATATGAATCACCTTCGATGAAAACATAATATTTAACAAACACATAGAAACTACTATCACCAAAACACTAAACATCCTCAAAACAACAAAAGGGAAGGATTTCGGGAGGGGAGACACATAAACTGTACTAACAATAACCAGATCACTAATATATTCAGTCACAGACTGTGGAATCACAACATATATACAGCCACAAACAATACAAAACAAATCTAAGAATAAGCGCAAATGCACTCACAAACACGAAAAATAAAAACTAAATCAAATCAAACAGAACACTTAATACTAATAAAAGAAGAGACAAACAAACAATTAAGCAATGAGCCAATAGAATACAACATGGGAACAACCTCCCCACAAACACACATCTAGAAGAACAAGAAATGGGACAAAACAGGATACAACATGCGGAGGGAAACTCTCTCCCGAAGTGACAAAACTATTTCCTCATTGTTCAGAGGAAAACTCTCTCCTGAAGTGGTAAACGTATTTCCTGCATTGTGTGGAGTGACACTCTCTCCCGAAGTACCATAGGTAGTGCTCCTGAAGTACGTACGTAATTCGACTTATAATAACTTAGCTAAAATCCAGACAGCGACAGGAAATGGAAAAACGTCCACCGCAATGATCCCACATTATTTCAAAACTTAGTATTTCAGTTTACATCTTTTACTTGTGTTTATGGATTTCGAGGTCAGTAACAACTTTTATGTGGATTATTGCTTCACAAAACTGTAATGAGCCACACAGGAAACGTGCATGTATACATTCATAAACGGATGAATACATACAACGCATGTATATGGACAAGCCTTTATCCAACGCGATAAACTGCTTGCCTTTATAAAGAGTTTGCAGTCATGCTTACGTAACACGTCCACCTAAAGCTAACGACAAATATTATCACCATCAAACACATGCTAATAGAGATGGCATTTACACACATGCATACACCGAAATAAATACACTTATTTCAAATCCCAGAAAATTTTATATGTGAAATGTATTTGTAATCTAATAATAGATTCAATGAAGCACTAAAGAACATACAAACACACAAAACGTATGTGTACACATATAGTGTTTAAAAAAAAAAAAACTAACTTAACTTGAAGCAAGTATGAGTGTGTGTACATATGTGAACATCATAATTCTTCTTTTACAAACACACACACACGCAAATAATGATTAGAGCTTATAAATTCAATTCTAATAAACTAATCAGTATGACAATTTATTTACAAATAAAATATGTGCCAATTTATATCTAAAATTCATAGCTAATTGAAGAATTCCATCTTAAAACAATGAATTTCTAAAATTATCATATGGTGGTCATATTGGCCTTGCCAACACAAAGATAGATAGATAGATAGATAGATAGATAGATAGATAGATAGATAGATAGATAGATAGATAGATAGATAGATAGATAGATAGATAGATAGATAGATAGATAGATAGATACAGAGAGAGAGAGAGAGAGAGAGAGAGAGTAGGAATACACGGACAAATTGACACGTTTAAAGAGTACATAATTTTTCTCCAAGGACGTAAAATTATCAATGTCTACATAAATTGACACGTTTAAAGAGTACATAATTTTTCTCCAAGGACGTAAAATTATCAATGTCTACATAACAGTACCTAGCTCACTTACGTGAAGCAATTTATGTTTTTCACACAAATGTACAGATACAGATACTCCAACTCCTTCTATGTCTATTTACATGATCCTGACAGTTATTTTCTCTACCTATGTACCCGGCATCACTCGTGCGTATCTTCTCCCCAAATTGAAAAACTATTGTCTGCGATCACCAGTCTCCATGCAAGAGGCGAGCTATCGAATAGATATGAAATGCGAGATCTAAGGTCGGGTTTGGTCTGATGAATCCGACAGTGTTTTGAAACCCCGAGAATTTGAAGATAAATTAAATATCGGGAGGCTATCTCTGTATCGATACAAAATATGAGTAGTAAATGTTAAAAGATATTATGAATGTGTATGTGTCTGTTGCATGATCATGCCAAATAAACCAGTGGCATTGGCGTCGCACAATGTATGTGGGATTTGTAATGAGACAGAATGATTTGATGGCCTTGACACATGTCAATTATTTCCCTGAACTTCATTTGAATCAGAAAGCCATCTCTTAAATTCATTTGGAGCAGAACACAATTTCTTTCTTTCTTTCTTTCTTTCTTTCTTTCTTTCTTTCTTTCTTTCTTTCTTTCTTTCTTTCTTTCTTTCTTTCTTTCTTTCTTTCTTTCTTTCTTCCTTCCTTTCTTTCTCTCTCCCTTTCTTTCTTTCTTTCTTTCTTTCTTTCTTTCTTTCTTAAGGTCATTTTCTAATTTCATCAATATTTTGTATATTATCAATATCCATAGAAAATAATCAATAATTAATATTGTGTATTTCAGGACAATCAGAAGTGGAACTAATGCTGTTCTTTTGAAGATTTTAGTTCTGACTGTTACAACTTAATTTTAATAGGCCAATAACATCGCACACAGTTGCTGCGGTGATACATATAAATATATATTACAGAATGTTCGCTATATAGAGCAATGAAAATCCATAAAGCAAAGAACACAATATAGTGTTGATACACAAGTGATGCAGTCCTAAGTAATACGATGACAACTACGGATTCTAAACCACCAGGTCATTAACAGCAATTTATATTTCATATATTACTTACTATATATTATATACACTAGCTATTGTTCTTATATGTTTATCTCTCAATAGTGTATAACGCATCGTATGTTACTGTTTGTTAAATTTTGAATTGTAAAAATTTGCATTCTTATTTATATTTGAAAAATCGCTATTATTATGAGTACTGATATTTTTTTTATTCAATTATTGACAGCACGCTTTCCATGTTGAATATTTTATCATTTTATAAAAGGATTGCTGTTTGTTTGCCTTTTATGTTTATTCATTTTATTTTTCCTCGAAAATGTATTAAGCAGTCATTACATTGACAAAAGACAGTGAAAGATATGGTTTGTTTTTTGAAAGGAAATGTCCAAACCAAGCTACCTAGAGGCTGTCATGTCTTCAAGGAAATTCATACTCGAGTTTCCTCAAGGCCCATCAATTATGCAGATAATGTACTGTTTAGAATTTGATAACAAGTGCAATGAGGGAAAAACTCGACGAAACTATCCTGACACGTCCATTCAGCCGTTGATCCCGAATACGACCATGAAACGCTCTAACACAAATCATGTATGACTAAGCCGTTATAGACAGAAGACTGTTAGTGAATGTAACGTGTAACACTGATACCAAATGAATGAGTTACTACTTTGTAAACAAGTATGATCTAGTTTGGACAAAAGGAGATTTTCAAATTAGGAATCTGACGCCATTGCTAACTAGTTAATGGTTAGGATTATTATTATATACTCATCCATAAATAATTACAGGTATGAGAATCTTATTGTATCATTGTGGAAAACGTCTTACTAAAAGGGAAGACACATCCGATTTTAAAATAAATTTTGTGAGGCCCCCAACAATCAAATATGCAATATGAATAAAATCAAAAGAGTATAACGTTTACGTCACTTCACAGAAGTGTTTAATTAATGCTAGGCAATTGTTCAGTTTATCCTATCATAATATAAGCAGTCAGTTAACGTACAGTTAACGTAATACATAATCGAATTCATGGATATCATCACGGAATTGAGAGTAGAGTTTCAGAGAATTAATTAAAGTCAACGTACATAACCTGTTTAAAGGTGGCGTTTGTCGCTGCCACTATCACATGATTTCTATATTCTTTCTTATTCAGGCTGCAGTCCTATCGTGTGTTCCACAATCTTCGACGTGCTCTCCAAGCACACCTCGGAGAATCGTCCTGAAATTCACATTCACTTCAAGCACATCAGGAGGAATGTTCTTAAATTTCCATGCGAGTTTATGCAACGCATCACGAGGCACATTCTAAATAATCTTCGTGACTTTTCGTGACCAAACTCAAACCACAAATTTCTACCATGTTGGCTCAAAACAGAATTTACAGGAATCAACTTACAGCAACACGTTTTACTGATAAATTGACGACAACGCCAGATTCATAACCAACAGTCTAATACAGCACCATAGTCACCATAGAATGATGTAAAACCAAAAGGCCTCTTCCTCTGCAAAAGTCAAATTAAGGAAGCACTAAATTTCAGTCATACTTCCTCTCTAAACTCCTTTCTCTATTACAAACAACTTACAAATCCTGCAACAATGTCATCAGCCCGATATACACTCAGCATAAGAAATATAGCATCAATCAAAATTCACAAGTATAATGTACAACATAATCAAATTAGTGAACATAGAAACAAAGGGTTCAATTACATTGTGACAGACTTCTAACCAGAATTCTTGTCATGAACTTATGACCCACATCCGAAACTCGAATATCATATTCGAATTGAATTCCTTTGTTTGAACTCTACCGTCATGCACCGCATGAGGAAAAAACAATAGTGAGTTCATCCCTTGTTATGTAACTTTAGACGACAGTCGAGAAAGTTGTCTGTTCGTGAATCTGTTTGTCTGTACTACAAAGGCGCATTTTCATATGAGACGAAAGATAATTTGAGCAACCAGTCTGTTTAGGGAAAGGGGATAAATTAATTTATCTAATTAAATTAAAGTTTCTGTAAAATTCCTAAGCAGGTTCTTTAAATAAATACTGGACATGTAACATACATAAGCATTCTCTAATTCAAATCATAGTTCAATAGCAAACATGTACGAAATAATTCTAAGTCCATTCTTTCCTTATCAGTCAGTTAACTTATCATAAGCTAATGTTCGAATTATGACCGGACTCGAGTTATATTTAAATTCAATGTGATTAGAATAGAGCATTTCTTCAAAAAAGCATCTTCGAATCCATCCCTATTCAATGAATGTCTTATAAACAAGTGTGAGACTGTTAGTAAGAAAAACTACTCATCTAATTGGAATCAGCAATTTCTAGCCCATCCTCCACCTGAGTTGTTTACTTCCAACATAAACAGTGCCCAAGGTCGGGTCACTTTCGCATTTAACAATTTATATAACAATTAAGATTAAAAATAGGTATAGGTAAATTTACTCTGCCACACTAAGTAATCTTAATTTACAAAATTATCTTTTGTTGTAGACGTGCTTAGAAAACCATTCTGTGGCTCACTCAGGGATATTTAAATTTAACGTTGGATTACATCTTCTCTGAACACGGATCTCGTGAAAGGCGTTATTGATACGCTCCCAGAACGATCTCCTGGCATCGTAACCGTCTTCCCATTGGATGTACGTGGTTATCGTGAGAACAGCTAGCATGGCGCTCGTCAGAGAACGATGTGGCAAGTTTTCCAGACAGACGACTACCAGGATGTCATCATGGTCCATCACGTGCTGGAGACACAGAGCAAGTTCAACTTGACACCAGTGGCTGCGTGCGAAGTGAGTGGAAAAAATCAGCATCACTTTCTTGCTTTTCTCCAGGTTGTCTACGATGTTGTCTAAAATATTTTGACCTGGAATGAAATCCCGTTGGTGAATACACAGCCGCAGCCCCATATGTACTTCTAGTTCTGGCATCAGGTGTTCATGGACCCAGTCAATATCTTCAGCAGAGTAAGATACGAAGACGTCATACGAGAAGTTTCCGGTCCTTAAGTTGTGCTGACGACGTTCACCAGACCGACCTCTGAACGTTTCGTACAAAAGCAGGCGGATGTACCAGCGCAAGCGGTAGAACACAGCAGTGATAATCAGAGTGATGAGAAGTAAGCTAATAGAAACAACGGTAAAAGTGAATGTGTATCCACTAAGAAGGCACGCTTGGTCCGGCATGTAAAATTCCGTTATATTTCTGTTACGTATGTTCCAGCATCGGTATGTGCCATAGAACTGCGATTCGTTAGAAAGAATCCAATTACGAAACCACATGATGTCACAAGAACACACGAATGGATTTTTACTTAAGTCTATTTGATGAAGTTTTTGTCGTAGTGCTTTACTGAAAGTTGTCTCTTTTATTGATGTCAGTTTGTTTCCTCCCAAATGTAGAACTTTCAAATCTCTCATGCCGTCGAATGTGCCATCTGGAATTGTCTCCAGCAGATTGCCGTACAGATAAAAATTTCGAAGATGCGTCAGACTATAGAACGTACGACCTGTGACGTCATGTATATGGTTGTAACCTAAGTTTAATATCCGCAGAGAGGTAAGGTTTCCGAACAGTTTGTGGTACTTGCTGTCACTAACTTCTGGAAAATAATTATCTTCTAAATTTATTTCTTGTAGAGCTGGACAATCAGCAAAGGCTTCCGGATGCACATTTTCATCACTTTTGAATGACGCTCTGCAATGCGACAGAGTAATTCTCTTCAGGACAGAATTAGAAAATGCATTTCTTTCGATTATTAAACCTCGTCCAGTTCCTATTGTACTTTGCAGAGTCAGGATTTGGAGACTCGGGAACCGAGATGAACTGAATGTGTACGATTCAATCCGGGTAAATGTATTGAAGGACAAGTCTAACACTTGCAAGTTAGGGAGGCAAACTTTATGTACTGCATCTATGTCATTTGCTGTTAAATTTAAATGGATTAAATTTGGGAAAAATGAAGAAGTGTTGTTTCGACATGTTTTTGGAAAGCTTCCAATATAATTGTGATGCAAAGTAAGATTTTGAAGAGAAGGCATAAGCTTTGGTTTGATCTCAATAACTAGATTGTCCCCAACATTTAAATATGTCAAATTTTTACACTCTGAAAAGGCGGCAAATGCCAGTGTTTTAACATTATTGTCATATAAAGTAACCGTTTTCAGGTTAGAGTGTGAATGGCGACAAAACATATCTGTTGATACGTACCGTATGTTATTCACATTAAGATTCAGGGTACTTAATGTTTTGATAGACAAAACCAAAATCAGGCTCGATTTGTTAAGTCTGTTCCTGTTTAGTTTAAGAGTTTTCAGTCTTGTAAATGTATTAAAAGCACCACTGGATACAGAAGTTAATCCGTTATAACTAAGATCAAGATAAGTGATATTTGTAATATTTGAAAAAAAGGAATCACTGGTGATGGAGGTGATGTTGTTGCGAGAAAATATTAGATGTGTAATGTTGAGCGGCAGTCGAGGAATGAAAGTAAGCTTTCCATAATTAGATGAGCAATCAGCAACGTCGTTTTTGCAGGAACACATTTCTGGACACACAGTGTCATCAGGTAGTGGGTCAAAATCAGTAATGTCACTGTCGTTAGTCACATAACTAGTGCTGAGTAAATCTCTAGTTTGAGATGTATAACTAGAGACATCGTCACTGGTGTCCACCATATCGCCAGCGGGTGAGTGGTGATTATTGATGTACGGTGAATCGTCTATGAAGGACTCAAAAGTAATGGGGTTCACCACATCGTCTTTTTGTGAATAATTATCAGGGTTGTGGACAACATTTATGGTTGATGGATAACTAGTGATATTGTCCATACTTTCAGAAGCATAACTAGAGAAGTTCACAACCTCACTGTATGGGAGATAGCCATTGTCTTGCACAGTGCCATTGTGTGCCAGATAGCCATTGTCTTGTACAGTACCATTGTGTACCAGATAGCCATTGTCTTGCACAGTGCCATTGTGAACCAGATAGCCATTGCCTTGTGCAGTGTCATTGTATATCACATAGCTAGTAACGTTCACAATGAGGAAGAATGATGTAAGCGCAAAACAGCAGTAAGGTACTCTGTGCATTCTTACACTATGTGCGTCATAACATGTTGGCAGCAGAGCATGTTCGAAAGAGATGATCTTCTTATGGTCACTCAGCCTCTGTACCGCGAAAACCTGATGACTCCTCTTAAAGGCCTCTGAAATCAAAAGTAAATGTCATGATTATCTGTTAAAAGCTAGTTATGAGTATAGCAAGAGAACAACCAGGACAGTTTATTTCACTTTGAAATATTATTTTCTTGTACGATCTTTGGTCTAACCTTGATGTACAAAATATTAACCATTTCACTTTGAGACATTTTATTTTAATGTACGATCTTTTGCCAAACCTTGGTGTACAAGATATTAACCATCTAAATTTGACACATATAATGTTAATGTACGATCTCTTGTTGAAGTATGTATATCTTATTGCATTCATTGCTGCTGCCTTTTGGTTAAATATTAATTGAGACGATTTTCAAACATTTTTCTTGTAGGAATTTGCTTGCTGTTAACAGACCATATCGTTACTCAGTTAATTGATTGTAATTCTCATTCGTAGAAATAATAATTTGTGTGAAGACATCCTGTATTTGACTACAGTAGGTTTAGAGGTTTGTGTGAAGACATCCTCTATTTGACTACAGTAGGGAGGGGGGAGGGGGGGATTATGAGTCCGTGTATTAGGAGAAGGTATACTTATTAACTAATTAACTAGTGTTCACTTAAATGAGTGAGTGCTTATGTCATGACAGTACATACATGTCATGCGGCAACGGTACATTGTCATGTCATTATTATTAGATTTGTAAACACCCAGTGATTTCAACCTTTGGTTTTTGCTACATAGTAAATATAACCAATTCATTTATCATTTATGGGGAAAGAGTCCAGTTTATTGCCATGCGTACCACGACAGTTGCCAAAGGTCACGGAGGTCAGCGTGCGTCAGTGGACAACATACGTCATATACAAGCTAAGTCAAACAAAGAGACAATTGAGATAAACTATCAATGGTGTGAATAATATTGACATTCCGGGTCGCGCGTTAACATTCTGTTCGCGGAAACCAATTGTTCATTTCTTATTTCAAATTTAATTTTATTGTTATTAAATTTTCATCATATCTAATTCTCTGTGCAGAGGCATTTTCACACCACTTTTTGCATCATACCTTTGCATAAGCATTCCCACACCACCTTTTACATAGTTATTGTGAAGACCAATGTGAGAATCCTTTGACTCAAATCTATATAAAAACCGTATCTCTCAGTCTCTATTGTGTGCAAGTCTTGGATAAATATTTGTTGTCTCATCATCGCACTATAATATAATATTTTCTCTGATTTTACAGTATGTCGATCCTATCACAGTCCAGCGAGTAATGTTTTAAAAGTTGCAAATGACCTTCTCTCTTATTAAACGATGGAAAGATTTCAATTGTTTCTGAATAATAATCCTGCCCACACTCTTCGAATTGGTGTTTCACATTGTTAAAGAGCGAGTTATTTTTAGTATACATACACAACTGTAGAGATGAGCGAGTTATTTTTAGTATACATACACAACTGTATTCAGTGTTATGTCTCTATTGTGTGTCCCACAAGATGCATGCTATGTATGGTCGACTGTAGAAAATCAAGTAATTAAAATGAAAACTATTCCTTCATTCAGAATGAAGAGAGACAAGGATTTCAAAGGAAGTGTTAGCTGTTGGATAAGAAAATATACATAAATGACAATAAACTGAAAACGTACCTACTGTTCCTGAAATGGTGTCCACAACTTCACATTCTGCACTAGCACGTTTGATATTCTGTCTTTCAACTTTTATATTCATTGCTTTCTTCACGTTTGCACGTTTATGTGTGTAAATGTATTGTATGTGGCTGTCGTTATCTTTCGACACAAACTATTTTTTTCAAACATTTGTTAGGCTCTTCACGAGTCCTCGCGATTATTTTTGTGATTCACACAAATAGAGTTTTCCTTCTTCCGGTGTGACTCGAAGTCCTTGCTTGTCGTACACAACATGGCGTGACAACTGCAGCACAGTTTAGATAAATACAACTCCGGTAACCAAACAGTAATGTTTATACCTAAAGCATACTAATAAAAATAGCATTTATATCCTTAATATTACATGTCTTGCTTCTAACAAGCAAAATAATAAATCACTCAAAGAAGCATTGATAGATAGCATACTAGTTGCTTTTTGAAATGTTTTCGTTTCTTTCTACCAAGGACTTTGTTAGATAGAATACCTAATAAAACTGCCCCACTTACAGTCTTCTTCGATCTACGGAGTCGAGTCATAATCTCAAATGGTTTTAGTTCCACCACATCTTAACAAAGTGGAACACATGCGTCTCAGTCATCTCTAATGCCATTATAGAGCGTCACGTACTCAAAGTGTCAATATGAATGAGAACGTACTACGTATACTAATTACGTACTCAAAATGTCAATATGAATGAGAACGTACTACGTATACTCAGGCCTGAAAATGGCGACTAATTTAGTCGCCATGGCTAGTGAAAAAAAAATTGGCGACTAAAAAAAAAACTTTAGTCGCCAACTGCGAGTGCGCTAAAATGAACTTTTTTGTGAACAACTATGGGTTTGTAAATTTTCCTATCCGTATTTTTAGTCAGCCCGGAAGTCCCCAAATTTTCACTCTTCATTTCCTGTACAAAGATCAACAATGAAGCGATCGGCAAGTGGTGCCCAGAGATCATTCCTCCCAAAGTGGAAGCATGAATTTTCCTGGTTACTTTTTGATGAGACAAGTAAGAAAATGACCTGTGCGATCTGCAAAAAGTACCCAGCATTGGTGGGAAAATGCGACTTCATCACGGGCACTGACAATTTTAAAAAAGAGACGCTGCAATGCCACTCCATTAGCAAAAAGCACATTGCTGCACGCGATGCTGACCTGTCTAGGCAAGGTTCAATAGTGGCTGGTCAGAGTACAATCCATGCGGCGTTTGTTCAGCAACGAACGAAACAGACTGAAAAGGACAATGTGGACTTGAAGTGCAAACTTAACACTGCATATATGCTGGCAAAAGAAGAGCTGCCCTTTACAAAGTTCAAACCGCTTCTTGATCTTCAAAAGAAAAATGGACTTGATATTTCGTCCACCTATGCAAACCACGTGATGGCAGCAGAATTGGTACACACCATTTCAGAAACCTTCAAAGATGATGTTACCTTCTATTTCATTTTTACATTGAATTGTGTTAACAATAGACTTAGAATTCTAGCATGATTTATTTATTTATAATGTAATTTCACTTCACTATTGGCAATAGTAGACACAAATCAAAGCATTTTTTTTAATTAGATAAACAACAATTGTATTGTTAATAGTTCCAACAATAACAATAGCAGCAAGAGATAAAAAAGAATATTAATAATAAAATAATAATAGTAATACCAAAATAAAAAGACACGGAACTCAATGACGTCAAAAAAGCAAATATGCATAGGCAAAACACAGATTACGTCACCCCCTGTGTGCATGCTGAACCTTTTGCTCTAAACATTAACATAAATAGCAACATGGTTTTTATCGTGATCCATTGTACCATTTTAATAACGCAGCCCGGAAAAATAACTCGTAATGCACTATCGGGATTCAGTCGCCAGTTACATTTCTTCTAGATCTAAATTATTTGGTAATACTATTTATAAAAATAAAAATTAATTAAAATAAAATAATACATTATAATAATATGCAAATATATTATGGATTAAAAGTTATGCACATAAACACGGTTTTTATCATTCGTTTTTCTTTTGCATCTAAATGATCTGTTCTGAATGCTGATGAGCTAAGTTAATTTAACCGGTTTCCACCAGTAGCACTCTAACTTGTATCACATTGTTTGTAGGTTGGTTGTACAGTGAAGAGCAACAGTTACATCAGCATAATGATCCCAGCAGATGATGATGATGATGATTGATTATTGATAACTTTATCAGATTAAGTTGAAAGTAAAAATAAAAACATCACTGTAAAACAACACAAAATTGAGCTTTCGTTGTAAAAGACCTTCTTCAGAAAATTAAAAAAAATTCAAACTGAAATATCATAGATAAAATCACACATTGATTTGTATAACACTGACATCATTCGCTCTCTTTCTCTCTCTCTCTCTCAAACTTCCCTCCCCCCAATTATCTTAATAATATCTAGCTACTACTTTTATTAATAAAATTGACACGATACTATAGCTAATAACCACATGACCACCCAGATTACCTGAACAAAACAGTATTTTTTTATGTTAGGCTATTTTGATTGTCTAGAAAAAAATTAAATTGGCTAGTAAAAATTTTAGTTTGGCTAGTAAAATTTTTAGATTGGCTAGTAAAATTTTTAAGTTACTAGCCAAAGGCTAGTGGGACTTTTTTTTCATTTTCAGGCCTAATTACGTACTCAAAGTGTCAATATGAATGAGAACGTACTACGTATACTAATTACGTACTCAAAGGATCAATATGATTGAGAACGTACTACGTATACTAATTACGAGATACTCTCCCTTTTCCATACATTTATTATAGGAAACAGAGGATGATATTGGCATTGTTTCTGCATTTGAAGAAAGAAATGACATAAGTTCCATAACAATGCATTTAATGGAAGCAGAATGCCTTATTTGTTAGTAATACGTCCTTAAAATAAACTGTGACTTATACTTGTTCTGAATAGAGTACTGAAATTTCCCATTTTGTTATTTGAAAGAACAAAATACAATTGTGATTAACAGTGTACGCAAATAAAACTAGTGTTGCCTGTCGCGTGATTTGAACACACATCAGGAAGAAGGAGTACACGTTCCCCTCCTTTTTCTTTGTTTGTTGTCTTGGCTGATAAATTCAAAATGCCTTCGCAACAGTTCAGTGCACTCCTCCACTCGAGACTGGTGGTAAATGACTTCTCGGACTGTTTAAATGTAAACATTAAGCTACATATTAATTCCTTCAAAACTATAGGTAGTCTGTAACTGATAATAGAAGAAGCATTATGGGTTAAATAATTAATATTACATATAAAGCTCATATTTCATGTCAGCTGAAATCTCATGGCCGCCAATTATGAATTTTACAGATGGTCAGTGTGAACCTTGAACACTTCGATAACCAATCGAGTCTGATAAATCTTGCAAGTGTTTGGGTTGGGGGTGGGAGGTGGGGGGGAGGCAGTCATTATGGTTCTGAACCGGTCGACCATTAGATTTCAAGTAACGTTATCTTCAGATACTTAAAAAATATTATTGCATTGGTTAGACTTATCAAATGCTTTCTATATAGGCCTGCATGCTGTAAATATAACAATATTATTTTGTAATATTAAAATGTATTGTTACTTTATGTTAGTTTCAATTGCTTTTATAAATTTGATTATTTTTTATTTGATTCATTTCAGTTTGATTTGATATACATTATTTAATATACTTTTATTTTTATTTAATTTAGTTTGATCTGAATTATTTTGATTGCATTTATACTATATATCTTAAGACAAATCTTACCAAGATTCTGGGAGATCCAAGGTTTTATGGAGGATGTGGGCACTTCCGAGGAGCGCTGCTTTGAGTAGTGGAGCGAGTCTGTGGTTTCCAGGGAGTTTATTCAGGTAGCCTTCCAATTCAGATGTTATGTTCCCCAAGGCTCCTATCACTATAGGTATCACTTCTGCTTTTACATTCCACAGTCTCTGAATTTCTAATCTGAGGTCTTGGTATTTTTCTCTTTCTTTTGTTTTTATGTTTTTATGTTGGAACAGCGACATCAATGATTGTTACTGTTCTGTTGGACTTATTGAGAACTATAAAGTCTGGTCTTCGTGCAGGAATCACCCGATCTGTTCTTATCTCGAAGTCCCACAGTATTTTGACTTCTGTTTCGGTGACTGCTTCTGCTTAGTGCATCCACGCTCTTTCTGGGGTTTTTATGCCGTAGTTCTCACACATATTTCTATGTATGTGTTTTGCCACATCATTGTGTCGTTTGGTGTATTCTGATCCTGCCAGAACCTGACATCCAGATATTATGTGCTCAGTTGTCTCATCCATAGATTTGCAGAGTCTACACCAGGAATCATTTGAGATCTTCATGATTTTCGTTTTGTGTGATTTGGTGTTGAGCGCTTGATCTTGTGCAGCTGTTAGGAGTGCTTCTTTTTCTTTTTTTTCTTCTTCTTCTTCTTCTTCTTCTTCTTCTTCTTCTTCTTCTTCTTCTTATTTTTATTAATAGTAGTAGTAGTAGTATCATCATTAATAATAATAATAATAATAATAATAATAATAATAATAAACAAATAATTACAAATAATTACAAATTATGAGAATCTTAATTTATTTTATTAATGATCCTCCAGCAGACACCACTCGTCTCTCTCACTTGATGGATAAGCGGGCGCTGTAACCGTTTTCTCTCTTCCACAACATTAAAGATAAACATTTACGGTCACACAATCTTTCTGTAGGTGCAAAACGTCTTAATAAATGAGAAGACAAATATGTCTTTAATCTATATTTAGCGACCCCCAATCCCCCCATTTTCTTCTCCAAACTAGGATTATCAGTATGCATAAGAAGGTCAATAAATTTAACAATATGTTTTATATCAACAATCAAATGTACATATGATAAATACAATTAAATAGATTACTTATTGATATTTCCATGAAACCAAGTTTGAATAATTCCTATAATAAACGCTATGACATGATAACTATTTTAACTCAGAAGGCGGTCACTCCAAGTAACGTTTGTTTTCCAGGGGAAGCAACCTACTGTAAACACACGAAAGCTTGGAGAGAATTATCTCTCTTTAGAACTAAAATTCACTGCATTATGTACTCTTTCAGTTAAATAATATGTATGTTTTATTAGTTAGAATTTCGAGAGAAAAAATAAAATACTCCACATTATTGTGTGGAATTGTATGATCAACCATTAAATATTTCTTTTATATATGGCAATCCCACTTATAAAAATGCTGTTTTTAATCAATTCCCTGTATATATTGCTAACATACAATATAATTAGAACTTATAAAGTATACAGTAATTTGAAAAGATTAGTACATCTGAGTACATATAAAATAATTCGATCAATGAAAGAGACAATCGAATTACATGATAATAATAATACGGGAAAATGAAGTATAGTTTCATTGCAAGAAAGTATTAAACGACTCCTAAAAGAATCTTTTAAAAAGTCAACAAACAAGTAAGGAAATACTGTATAATTAAAGAAAAGTAAAAACAATATTTACTCTATACACCCATAGTCCTTCGTTTGTAGAAAACAAATATGGTTATAGTGAAAACATTATGTGGACAGGCATGACGTTTTAAGGCAGTAAACAGTGCCGTCATATCTCTTTGTGAATTGAAGGAAATAAAAAAAAAACCTGATAAAAAGGAATCAAGCTATTGTTCTCTCTACACATTTTACGATATTGTATTTAATGTATTCATTTCGTTAAAACAAAACTACACTATAGGAAACAACAGCAACATTATTTCATCTGCTTATTCTGACATCATGTTTTCAAGTCTCTAACGATGACCATTTTTACGGTCACGTACCTAAATAAACTTTTCGGCACTTGAAAGAAAGAAAGAAAGAAAGAAAGAAAGAAAGAAAGAAAGAAAGAAAGAAAGAAAGAAAGAAAGAAAGAAAGAAAGAAAGAAAGAAAGAAAGAAAGAAAGAAAGAAAGAAAGAAAGAAGGAAGGAAGGAAGGAAGGAAACTCTGTAGATTGACGTTGTAACTGTTTCTCAGTGTAGCCGCATGTGTAAGATGATACAATTCGATAATTAAATCTTTAACCTGTTACATTTTGTAATCTCACTGTTTAAGTTTTCAGCTAACTCTACTGTAAACGACTTACCGTTATACCTGTTCTCAATGATACTGTATTTAGTGTGTGCCTATGTTCAAAGTAATTGTTTTCGTAAAGTCAACAAATAACGTACTTTAGTTTTAAGTGTGTCCTTATGTTCAAAGTATTTGTTTTCGTCAATGTAAAGTCAACAAACAAAGTACGCTAGTTTTAAGTGTGTCATTATGTTCAGAGTAATTGTTTTCATCAATATAAAGTCAACAAATAAAGTACGTTAGTTTTAATAACATTTTATAAGAAAATCTGGAGCTTTGAAAGGTTTAACTGCTCAATATGAGTGATGTATAACTAATCAATTAATACATTTGAAAAGTGTATGCAAGCATGTCTACTCATAGAAGTAAATATATGTCTACACTAATTAGGACTCATTTGATAGTAACACATGTTGTTATTTTTCACATTGATATTGACTTTAGTTCGATGAAGATTTTATAGCATAGAGTAAAAAAAGAAAGTATGCCAGTGTGATACTTAATAATGGTTGGACATATAATTAAATATAATGATAAATGATTTATATCAATAACCCGAGGATGGGAATATGTGTTATTATGTGTCCAACTTATTGTCACAGTAAGATTTAAGTACGAGGGCTGCCTACGCTTTTTTTCTTATACTGCAATTAAATTTAACATTAATTTCAATGACTACTCCTGTAAGCATTTATTAGCCTGCGTATCTTGCAATTTGCTTAATGAATTAGATCTGATGACAAACAAATGTTACGTCATTGCAAATGTGGTTTGCAGTAATGAAACCAAAAGTAATTTAAATTTAAAAAGATACAATTTTCAAACCATATAATTAAATCTCACTTTCATAGAGTTAGAATAAGATAATAATCAGTATAATGAAAAGTTAATGCCAATGAGCATGTATATATGTATTAAAGTAAAAACATACTAATAACAAATGTTTAAAGTTTCAGACAAATAAAAATATATTAAGAGCAATTTAATTTTTAGAAATGCAGAAAATACAATGATTCATTTTCATTGTGACTGATAACTACAAGCAATTGTATGCAATTGTCATCTAAACTTAATTTTTATTAGTAAGATACTTATTTATGATTTGTGCCTGGTGAAATATGCAGGGTGTTGACATTCAAAGCTAGAAACAAGGCAAAGAGGCGAAGGACGAAGGATACTGAACATGAAGTTCAAAGTTACAATAACATGTAAGACCACAAGTATTCTTTGTATATGGATATTAAGTTCGAAGAAGGAAACAGAAAATATCGCTTGTATCGCTTGTAACAGCCTGACGTTTAGGTTAAGATACGAAAGGTTCTCGTGTATTCTTGGTGTCAAGGCATGCTGCTCACTACTGGAAAAGAGAAAGGTTTACTTGTATGTTTGGTGTTAAGAAACGACCACATGTATTCAATGATATTGTTCGTTGCTGGAAATGAGAAATGTTTACCTGTATTGTTGGTGTCAGGAAAAGACCACATTTATTCTTGGTGTTAATGTTCACTGTTAGAAAAGAGAAACGGTCACGAATATACATAATGTTCACTGCTGGAAACGATAACAGGTCACAAGTATACTTGATGTAAGGCATAATGTTCACTGTTGGAAAACAGATAAAACCACAGCTATTTTAGTGTAGAGACATGAACTTCGATGCAAGGAAACAGACAAGACCACTGATTCCAATATTCGTGTGTAACAACATGAAGTTCAGTATTAAGAAACAGAAGAGTGGAAAATGTTGGTGTAAATTATGAAGTTCATTTTTAGAAAAGAGAAAAATAATCAGTAACATTGGTGTAAAGATAGGAGGCTCAATGCTGAAAAATAGACGAACAAAATTAACAGATTTATAGATTCTTGTTTTTACCCATAAAATAAAATTATAGGACTGTAAATGTTAATAGAATTCTGCTATTTTTTTAAACTTAAAATAGCAGCTGAACTGCTATCATCTTATTGTTACACATTATAACTGTACTGTTCACAGGATTACCAATTGCAAAGAACACATTTTAAATGTATATCATTATAAACTTTCACTTCTTTATAAATTCAAAATATTATTTTTTATTAAATAAAATATTTAGCATAATCATTTAGCGGTAAGCCACAAATATAATGGTTAGGGCTTAAACCCACTAAAACTGAGGTTATTTTCTCACTTTGCAAGAGGCATTGTCTCCTTGACTGAATGAACTGAATATATCACCATAAAACCAAACTAAGAACAAACATATTTATTTAGTAAATGACACAATCTTAATTTGCAACTGTAATTTGCAGATTTGTTGTTAAATAATATGTTTTATTTTTTTGTATTTCATAGGAAAGCTGAATTATTTCATTATAAATATTTCATCCTTCTTTTAGTTGTCATTTATTTCTTTATGTATTTTAACTATGAAATATTGTATGATAAAATTGTGGAACAGTGTATTTATGTTGCTAATATTTATGTAGTGAGAGTTTAAAAGTAGACATCCTGGAGTAACATTATAATTAAATGGTACCAGTGTCGATTTGTAAATTCAATTGTCACATTTCATTGAGGTAGTGAGTCAAGATACTAGATCATGTTAACAGTCCTAGTGAGTCAAGATACTAGATCATGTTAACAGTCCTAGTGAGTCAAGATACTAGATCATGTTAACAGTCCTAGTGAGTCAAGATACTAGATCATGTTAACAGTCCTAGTGAGTCAAGATACTAGATCATGTTAACAGTCCTAGTGAGTCAAGATACTAGATCATGTTAACAGCCCTAGTGAGTCAAGATACTAGATCATGTTAACAGTCCTAGTGAGTCAAGATACTAGATCATGTTAACAGTCCTAGTGAGTCAAGATACTAGATCATGTTAACAGTCCTAGTGAGTCAAGATACTAGATCATGTTAACAGTCCTAGTGAGTCAAGATACTAGATCATGTTAACAGTCCTAGTGAGTCAAGATACTAGATCATGTTAACAGTCCTAGTGAGTCAAGATACTAGATCATGTTAAAAGTCCTAGTGAGTCAAGATACTAGATCATGTTAACAGTCCTAGTGAGTCAAGATACTAGATCATGTTAACAGTCCTAGTGAGTCAAGATACTAGATCATGTTAACAGTCCTAGTGAGTCAAACTACTAGATCCGTCTTTCTAAACTTAATAATTATATTTTTGTTGCCAAAGTTAACGTGACTCTACACTGGGTTCTGCTTATGATGGTATATTTTTGTATAAGGAAGGAAGGAAGGAAGGGAGGGAGGGAGGGAGGAAGGAAGGAAGGATCTGTCACTTTTCTTTAAGAACGCTATAAACTTTTAACTTTCTCTTTTTTTTTACGAAACAAACTTGTCAAGTAGTTGACTATTTTAGTAGTTAGTTCAAAGTAAGTGAATTAATACACGTATTTAGGTGATTACCAATAATAAAATAGTTACATTTCCAAAGATTTTCTTCTTTAGATATGATATAATATTAACATCAGTCTGATTTTTAAAGTATGCATTCTGCCTTATAGCTATAAATTTAGTACAATAATTAGAAGTTGATCGATATATATATTTGTTGATTATACAATACCTAATACAAGATAAAATATCTTAAGAAAGAATTTCATTAAGAGCGATTTTTAAACGACTCCAGAACGAGGCTCTGGCATCAGCGTCATCTTCCCATTGAATGTAAGTGGTTACTTTAAGAACAGCCATCATAGTGCCAGTCAGAACACGATTTGGCAAATTTTCAAGACACACGATCACCAGAATGTCGTCATGGTCCATCACGTGCTGAAGACACAGAGCAAGTTCAAACTGGCACCACTGGCTGCGAGCGAAGTGAGTGGAGAAAACCATCATTACTTTTTTACTTTTCTCCAGGCTGTCTATGATGTTGTCAACTATATTTTCGCCAACCAAGAAATCTCGCTGATGTATGCACAATCGCAGGCCCATTTGTTCTTCTAATTCTGGCATCAAGTGTTCGCAGACCCAGTCAAGATCTTCTACTGCATAGGACACGAAGACATCGTATGGGAAATTACCGGTCGTTAAATAGTGTTTTCTGTACCCAGTACGACCTCGGAACGCTTCGTACAGAAACAGACGAATGTGCCAGCGCAAGCGGTAGAACACAGCAGTGACAATCAACGTGATGAGCACTAAACTGACACTGACAACAGTAAGGGTGAAGGCGTCACTGCTGAGTAAGCATGCCTGGTCAGGTAAGTAGAAAGCAGCAAGACTCGTGTTGGGTAGATTACTGCACATATAATGACGAGTTTTGTTGAACAATTCTTTTTCGGAAACGAACCACTGTTGAAACCATTTTAATTCACATGAACAAATAAACGGATTGTTTGCAACTGAAAGTAGACGGAGTTTGCGACGTGTTACAGGATTAAATGTTGTCTCCCTTATCAAAACGATTTCGTTTGCGTCCAGTTCTATGATTGTCAGGTTAATTATACTGTCAAAAGTCCCATCTGGAATGACACTTAATGCATTTCCAAACAGATAGATTTCCTGAAGCAAAGATAAACCTTTAAATATATTCGCTGAGATTGAGACTATTTCACAGTAAGCAAGGTTAAGTATTTTTAAAGCGGTCAGATGACCAAACAGCTTGTCGAAATGTGCATCACTGACGCCAGACAATATATTATCAAAAAGTACAAGCTCTTTCAGTGAGGTACAGTTAGCAAAGGCGCCTGAATTAAAAAGGTTCTCTCTTCTAAATACAATTCGGCTCCTAGATATGTCAATTACCTGCAGTGATCTACTGGAAAATGCACCATTTTCAAAATGGACTTGTTCTGTACTCTCTATAGTTCCTTTCATGCTTAAATAAATTAGATGTGGGAATCTAACTTCATTAAAAGTGGAACACTTTATGCTTACAAATCTATTGTAAGATAAATGTAACTGAGTCAGGTTTGGAAGGCACACATTATAAATATCACGCATTCTGTTTGATTCTAAATCCAAAACTAGTAATTTCGGAAACAGAGAAGTGCCGTTTCGGCATGTTTCTGGAAAATGTGAAATTCCATTGTCAGAAAGATAGAGATACTGAAGCGAAGGCATTTGGTCTGGAATAACGTCAAAAATATCGCAGGATCCTAGGCAAATACTTCTTAAATTTATATATTCTGCAAAGATTGTGAAGTTGATTGTTTTTAGGGTATTATTATATGCATTTAGATTTTGCAAGAATTGAAGTGGATGTTGGGAAAATACATCTAATGCCCGGGAATTTAGGCTGGTACTCATAAGACTAAGATTTACCAAGGTATTGATTGACAGTACCAGATGTAATATATCACTGGTAATGTTGTTGAAGTCCAGAATAAGAGTGGTGAGTCTTGTGAGCGGTCTAAACGTTCCGTTACAAACAAATGTCAGTCCGTTATAACTCAAATCGAGACCAGTAATGTTGGTAACATTGGAAAAGAAATTATCATTGTGAATGGAGGTCAGATTGTTTCTAGAAAATATTAAAATGGTAATATTAATTGGCAGTGCAGGAACAAATGTAAGGTTTCCATAGTTTCCAGAGCAATCGGCCACGGTGTTAGTGCATTTACACATCGCATGACACAAAGATGGACCCGTGTCGGTGATTGATCCAGTCCTGTAATTTAGTGTTTCAATCCAATCCTTCAGCTCGGAGCGAACTGAAGAACACGTTTGAAAGTTTGGAAAACCAGTCACTTTCACAACAATTAGACATGACGTCATCATGTACCACATTCTAAGTAGATACTCCATTGAAGTTTTACTTATTGCGGAAGAAAATTAAATCGTGCAATAGCATAAACACTTGACTTACATCAGCAAAGCAATGTAAATGTCAAACGTATTTTTGTTTCACACGTATTCCGTACACAGCCTGTGTTTTTTTAAATCCTGGTACTGATTGACAATTTCAACGAAGTATGTAACGATTTTGAAATTGCTGAAATTTTACGGCATATATAATTGTCACTTTGTGCCATTTTCTGCAACACACAGTAATCATTTTTATTAGTGAATAAAGTATTTACTACTCTATGACTTTGTAATTTAAAATAGTGGAATACAAAAGTAAGCAGTGTATAATTGTTTCAAACAAAACGCAAATAATTAATCAGGAATTGGAAAATAAGATATAAAAATATAAATATATGACATATTACATAATAACGTTTTAACATTTACAACAATATATCTTTTTTTAAGTACGTAAATCAATCACTCAAAATATTATTTTTGTAAACATTCACTAAGATGACATTTGATCTCAGAAATCTGACTGGCGTGTCTTGACATTTCGTCCCAAAATCTGACTATGGCGTGTCTTGATATCTGGTAGCGGCTGCACCTAAAATCCATGCAGTGTGCATGGTCCATTTGAATTATGAGGTGTGTATGATCTGTATGAATTATGATGTTGTAAGTTCTGTATGAATTATGTTGTAAGATCTGTATGAATTATGAGGTGTGTACGATCTGTATGAATTATAAGGTGTGTATAATCTGTATGAATTATGAAGTGTGTATGATCTTTATAAATTATGAGGTGTGTATAGGTATGATTCGTGAAGTGTATGATATGTTTGTGTCATGAGGTGTGTATGATCTATATAAATCATGACGTGTGTATTATCTGTATGAACCATGAGGTGTATATGATGTCCTTTTACATGTTCTATACACTATTTCAATCTATGCATCTTTGTATTAAATATAGAATATCTAGAAATATTTCCATTACTCTCTAATTCAATGAATGAACCATTGTACTGTGCATAAAATACCTAGTGATATTTCAATTAAACGAGAGTATTATAAAAGCAATAGTAATAATATCCCTTGCATAAAGAAGCACCAATCAAGAAATATTATTTTAAGAAGAAAACATTGTTTTAATACTAAATATGAAGGAATAATTCTTTTTATTATATTGGCACTCTCTTTCAAGCCATAATTCAACAGAAACTGCTGATCTTTGACCACGCACAGATATATAAAGAAACATGAAAGAAGACAGCAATAGAAATTTCATTTAATTCCTGGAGCAAGTAACTCCTCCAAAACCAATGTACTCGAAAGGCCAGTGAAATATCAAACAAAATAATCAATGATGGAGATACAAGTTTAAATATTGAAACAGAGACACTTACCCCTATTGCACAAAATCCCATACGGTAAAATTTCATAAACATCTCTTATGCCAATTCTACAAGAGAACGGGCGAAACAGAACATATCATATCTTGATTTCAGTATCAATCAGGAACAGAATACCTCATAACGCACAGTGAAGAGACACAAAACGTACATAGAAACTAAGGCACCACACATCCTTGATGCACCCGATAAAAGCAGTTGTTGATTTAAGAGACGTTACAATGCCGTACATGACACTCGTTTTCCAGCATGTTAATTTTAAATCTATTTAATACACTTAATTATTGTATCTGTATTTTATTTCTGCTTACACAATTAATTAGGTGTATTTCCTTGTTTAAAACCGATTATGTCTGAGTCAACGGAATCAGCCTAGCACTGTTATAGCAATGGCTAGTTTGCTTAAGGCTGCATACTATGTACAGAGTGTATGGATCGTCACGAACTGTACTAGTGACTCAGTTAAGTAAGGCAAAAAACTGAACCCAGTCTTGGGTGTGATCTGTGCTGAATAAGAATAGTTAAGAATTGGAGTATTAAATATAGTCTACTGTTAGGTCACAGTGCACCAGTGAAGAGAAATTCGTGTAATTATTTGCGAATATTTCCATATTTCTTTTATCTTAAATCTTAATTGTTACTTTTAATTCTTATTGTTAGTGTAATGTAATTCTAGTGTAACATCTTGCTGTTGTTGTAACATCTCAGAGTTTTTAGTTACTGCTTCGGAACGTTACGATTCAAAACTAATCACAGCAGAATACTAGATCATCGCATAATAATACTGGGCAACATCATATTTGTGTGTCTAATTTTTTAGACGGATAACCACAGACGAATTAATTACCTGTGTCGACATATTTAGGTGGATTAGTTTATTAAGCAGAAGTGCACATGAGGTAATTGCATAAATATAGATTACTTATGAAGCCACGGGAAATCTGTCTCGGATGACCTGGACATTACAAGGTCCAAACTTTAAGCAATAAAATACCACGACAGGGTAAAATGGCGTCGTATTTCTCACACATAAAGAGTAATTTCATAACTTCTCTTCTCTCTCTCTCTTTCTCTCTCTCGTTCTCAGCTTACATTTGATTGTGGATTGGAATATTTGTTTCCTTTCATTCACACATTAGTATGCAAAACAAATTACACACACATTTTAGATGCATACAATCATATGAGTATAACGCCACAAACTATTCTAAAAACAATATATCTTAATACAATATCTCAAAATTATTTTAAATGCAATTCTCACTCTACATCATCCAGATACTTACCAATTCGGATTTTTATCTGTCTTAACCATGGACTCGAAATGTTCAAATGAGGAAATGCGACACAACATGGACATGTAATATGCGGAAATAAAAATTATTTATAAGTACAGCCTACTATTGTTCGCGTATTTCGCTATATTATCTGACGGTCTGCCGTATATCAGCAAAGGCGACTATCCGTGCCTCACGCCCGTCTTCCGCTGAAGAAGAGTGAAGGAAATAAGTACACATTTTGTTTCTCGTCCGCTGAGTCTTGTTCATTGCCATCAATGGGTCTTCCTAAAGTCGACCATCAGGTGGTCTAAGGATGTGTGTTATTAATGGAAGATATGTGTAGATGAGCGAATAGTGGGAGATATGTGTAGATGAGCGAATAGTGGGAGATATGTGTAGATGAGCGAATAGTGGGAGATATGTGTAGATGAGCGAATAGTGGGAGATATGTGTAGATGAGCGAATAGTGGGAGATATGTGTAGATAAGCGATAAGTAGCCTATCATGTGCCAAACCATGCGAAAAGAAAATGCTTTCTCACACACATACACACAAGCACACACGGGGACTTGAGCAACGATAAAGAGAGACAGAGCAAAGATGGCAAACAAGCCAACAGAGACCAATAGCTTCAGACTGATATCCTAATGACCAACAGATCGAACACTAACCGACAGACAGAATGACTAAAGACAATCTGACTAGCAGAAAGACAGGCCAACTGACAGCCAAACGGAATTATTAGACGAACACACTAGCAGATACGAACATAGACAAATCACCAGACAAATGGATCAATAATCAATCGAGAGAACAACAAACCATTTCTACCATCTACCAGCATTGAGACAGAGGACAAATTGACCAAGAGGCAAACCGGCCACTGACAGACAAATAGATCTACTGACTGACAGACTATGGCTCAAGTGAAGACCAACAGATACGCTGACAGCCAACGGACCGAGAAACTGAGAAAAGACAAACAGACCAAACGAAAACAAATAGACAAACCTACATACACAAACCAGCAAACAGACCAATACAGAAAGAGAGAGAGAGAGAGAGAGAGAGAGAGAGAGAGAGAGAGAGAGAGAGAGAGAGATTAACAGATATACAAACCGAAAGATAGACAGATAGACCTAGAGACCACCAGACTACGATGCGATCGACCAACAGACTGACAGAGAATCCGAAAGATCGAAAAATTAACAGGCCTACTGAGAGATAGACTGGTGGATCAACATACTAATGGACAGTGAGACCACAGACAGATCAACACAGTCAAATAAAAATGTAAAAAGAAGACAAAAGGAGAGGCACACCAACATAACTACAAAAATACAGAGACCTATATATAGAAAGGAACAATGAAAGTCGGACATTTAGACAGACAGACTGACTAAAAGAATAACAGACCAAAGAACTAATCAACAAACTAAGAAAGATTGACCAACTGATCTATATAGAGATAGATAAATAGATAGATAGATAGATAGATAGATAGATAGATAGATAGATAGATAGATAGATAGATGGATAAATGGATGGACGGATGGATGAATGTATAGATATATAGATAGCTGCCATATCAAAGCAAACTAATATATTAATATTTATATATATTATTAATATTTATATATATTTAGAACTGTATGGATTGAAGGGCGGGGTCTGAGGGCGGGGGTAATTGCATGTTCTTAGCGTGATGCGAAATGATATGACGCTTTGTATACAATGACAAAACGAAACTTCAAACTTTAATATATAACAATTTAAAGTTTAATGCAAAAATAAGGGTATACGCACACTGACATAAAACATGCATTAACCCTTTACACACTCAAAAATATATGTTATTTGATATGGAGTGAGAGAAGAACAGAGTGAGAGAGATAAAGATTGTATCTACAGAGAGAGAGATATACAGACAGAATGGCCGATAGACAGACAGACAGAGAAACAAATCGGTCGACCAATAGGCAGAAGTACAGATAGTCAGACATGCATACATTCGTACCGACAAACAGATAGGTAGATAAATAGACATATATGCTTAGAGATACGGACTAACTGACAACATACCGATAAACGGACCACCAGAGAGAGAGAGAGAGAGAGAGAAGGATAGAAAAATGTTTATTATTAATATCAAAAGACAGTCATATGAAACCGATCTTGGAAATATTTAATTGTGCATAGGAGGGGGGTTTGCAGCTAGTTGTGTAAGTTAATTGCATTACTCTTTTAAAAATAATGGCAAAATAAAGTTTTGAAAAGATTATATATAGAGTAGAACGTTGATTTATGTGAACGTCAGTTATCCGAACCACCACCACCACCCTATATATTTACACACACGTAGGTGGAAAACTTCTTACTGAAGGTGAAGACAATTCCGTCTTTAATCTATAGTTAGTGAGTTCCCATCCGCCCACTGTCTTCTCCAACATAAAGTTATCAATAGGCAAAGAATGTCAAGAAATTTAAAATTAATTTATTAAATCAACAATCAAATATACATATGACAAATACAATGAAATAAACTACGTCACATCAATTTTTCCATGAAAACACGTTCGCATAATTCCTATAATTACACAGTCTATGTCTTAAAATACAGTCAACAGAAATCACATGATAGTCTTATCAGAAAACAGAAATGGAGTTATTTCAGATAAGTCTCAATAGTCCTTCTATGCACATTTGCAACAATGGCACACGTTTTTTTTTTATCAGCAGTTACTATGCCAGTTCCATGTGCCTCACTTGCATGTTGAAAAAAAATCACTCTTCTACTAGTTAGAATTAACCTGGGCTCATTTTTATTCGCCATGTCAACTCCTTCTAACAGACAAATAATTGTAATGATGTCCAAAAACTTGTGTACAAAGGAAATTGTTCAGGTAGTCAGCATATTTTGCCACCACACATCAATTTAGTATAGTGTGTTCTTACACTTTTACACCTTTATCATGGTCAATTGTATTGGTTTACAAACAGTAAACAGGAGGTTCAAATCAAACATTGAAATGCAAACAGAAATGACTACTTGTATCTGCAAAGTACAATCAGGGAACAAATTCTAAGCTTCAAGTTTCGATTTATAACTCCATTCTTTCTTACACTCCAGTCTGAACTTACAGTTTCCTGCAACAGTGTCAGTAAAAGAGACAGTAAAATCTCATAAAGAGAAATGTTTCATTTTTAGCCATGCATGACCTTTTTATTGTCCTCATTTCTCTTGTCTGGCCTCGACCCGCTCAGTCATCACAAAATTTGCATCAGCAATGCAGGAGAGATAAACCTAAAATGTTTTAAGTAATAGCTGGAACGTATATTCATGCATAATTAATTAACAAAACCCTTGCTTTACTCTTTATTGCTAATCTAACATGTAAAGCTAAACTTTAGTGTTAATTTTATACATACATTGGTGTGTGTGTGTAGTATTCATTCAAACTCTTTTTGAATGGGTGGTGCTGAAAATGAATTGTAATTTAGAAACATTTAAATTCAGTGTGGTTTATTTTACCAAGTGTATTATTTGAAATTCTTGGCATAGTAGAACACTAAAGTGCACTAGAGGTAGCTGGTATTGCATACATGCCTGAGGTAATGAGAACAAAGGGACCTTTGTTTTTAGAATCACATGCTCTGCATGATAGGAGTTATGTAGCATGGCAATATTGCCAGTTTTGCAGATTTTTTTACTTAAGTCTTGGACAATAAGTGAAAGGATTATGAACTTGACGCATGGATAAAAGTGAATATAGAGACAGTAGACTGTTCAGAATTTGCTTTTGGGTAAAGAAAGAGTTGAAATTCTACCTTTAAGAAAGAGACAGTTCAGAGTGTATTGTTTGAGGAAAGAAAGTCATTTGAGAATTTGTATTTAGAGTTGAGAATTTGCCTTTGAATTGAGATATTTTTTCTTTTGTGAGCATGTAGTTTGTTTTCAACATCAAAAGAAACAAGCAGTTTGAAACGCCAGAAGAAACAGACAGTTGGAGAGACTAGGAGAAACATACAGTTGGAGAGACTAGGAGAAACAGACAGAGAAGGGAGGAAATCAGATTTATTTCTATGCGTGTGTGTCTCTCTTTGTCACCATACTGAGTGCCCCACAAAGTTATGTTGGTAAAGTAACTGGACAACTCAATGCAGTAAAAGTTCACTAAAACAGGTCCTCACTGTATGACAGCCAGATGGCTTTGACTGGACATATTTCAAGGTGGATTGATTACACCCAGGCAGGACAAAAACTGATGGGGGTAATAAAATGCCTTGAGGACACATCACTGATGGTGACATCGACTTGTCACTGATGGCGGAAGCTGAAAGCCTGCACAACCTAACATATGGACAGGAGGTCAACTTTTGGATCATGCGGAGTGCTGATCCTTGACACCAGGAGGGTGTCGGAGGGGGGGGGAGGCCTTGTATGCTCGACCCATGAAAGGAAACTTTGTTTTAATGATGTCTCTACTCCGGTTGTGTTCTTCCTGTTTTCTACATGGACATTCATCGTTCATTCCGCTATTCATATCTTCATTCCATCTCCCTAAATGACCATTGATAACAGTTTGTAAACTGGTCTTTCTTATTCAATTTTGAACAGTGAGTAAATAACATTAAAACATTCTTAGAAAACCTCAATGTATATATGAATTAATTATGAATATGTAAAGCTAATTAGGAATTTGAGGTTTAAACTATTATCCATTTTGATCAACTATGGTGGAGCTGAGTAATACCTGGACATTTTCTGGAATTATAGAAATAATTGTATGTTTTGTGTTATAATTGTTGATAACAGAGATTGTCAAATTAGTTGTATTCCAAATTTGTTGTTTTATCTTCACCCAATGTTTGGAAGTTGTCATTGTCCCTAGAGGGAGTGTTTATGATGGATTTAAGTGTAAACAGCAACTACCACTCTTTCACCCAAAGGTGTGGGGTGGTGGTGATAAACAGTATTAGTAGCCCATTACATGTACACTGCATAATAAATACAGAATATCAAAGCAATATCAAGGGACTAATACACAATATACGAGCAGCTTAGTTTAAACATTTGTACAAATAATAGTCGACTCACATAACACATCTTATTAAAACACAATTATAGCATATCAATAGCAAAAGTACATGAAATATTTTAAAGTCCATTCTCTCTCAATCAGTCAGCTAACTCACCATAAAACTAATGGCTGCCTCTCAAGACCAGACCTCTTCCTGTCACTCCAAAATCACAGTGATTAGACTTTTCCTACAGCAGGTTAATTTTTTAATCTCAGCCCATTTTAAGGTCTCATTCTCGTAAATCATAACCATTGGACAATAGAACTACTCACTGGTTTGCATTACATCAGCAATTTCTAGCACATTCTCGATTCAGATTGTTTACTTCAAATTCGAACACTCAAAATACCTTCATAAGGAGTGCCCAAGTCAGGTTACACTGTCAATTTAACAGCTTAAATAAGCTTAAATAACAAATAAATTTAAAAACAGGGAGAAGCAAATTTACTCTGCCACAATCATAAATTAAGATTCTCACCACTTTAAATTAATTATGAATGATTAAATAATTAATAATAATCATAATCATTAACTAAGTGGTGTAAGCATGACAAACGCTAAGAAACAATTAATAAATAATTGAGACATGCTGTTCAGCTTTTATAAGTCAATTGTGGTAGTAAGGATTCTTCATTTATGAAATTTTGCATAAATATTTCAGTAATTTTAAATTAAAGAAGACAAAAATAATTGGGACATAATCGAATAAAGTTAAGCTAACGTTTTTCAAACTAAATTCACATATGACATGGATATATAATGTGTTCATTTACTTTAATCAAACGATATTAACTTAATATAGTGCTGTTTGCTAAATTATATTCATTCGTTAGTTGCTTTTATGAACAAAGGTTTAATGTTTTATAAACTTTGTACAGATCGAATACCAAGTCTAATGCAAATGTCATTCATCATGGTCAGTCTATCAGCGTTGCTGACATTAGCATGGCACAATTATAGAGTGATAAAAGTGTCTTGTAAACAGTTGTCACATTGAACATGGCGACTAAATTTAGATCCAAAATAGTTCCTGTACTAAAGGTTTTTCATGGGTGAAATCATTTGCATGTCTAGACAACGTACTTGAAGTACCTAAATCTTATGCGTAAAAGAATCCTCTTAATTAAACTACATCAAATACAATATAAAATTTCTTAAATAATCATTTCATTCAGAGCTATTATTAAACGACTCCAGAATGAGGCTCTGGATTCAGCATTGTCTTCCCATTGAATATACGTGGTTACTTTAAGAACAGCCAACATGGAACCAGTCAGAACACGATTTGGCAGATCTTCAAGACAGACGACTACCAGGATGTCGTCATGGTTCATCACGTGTTGAAGACACAGAGCGAGTTCAAACTGACACCACTGGCTGCGTGCAAAGTGAGTGGAGAAAACCAGCAGCACTTTCTTACTTTTCTTCAGGTTTTCTACAATGTTGTCTATAATGTGGCAGCCAGGTAAAAAGTCTCGCTGATGTAAACACAACCGCAATCCCATGCTTTCTTCGAGTTCTGACATCAGTTGCTCACGGATCCAGTCGAAATCTTCAGCAGCATATGACACAAAGACATCGTATCGGAAATTACCGGTCATTAAATATTGCTGTCTGTACCCAGTACGACCTCGGAACGCTTCATATAGCAACAGACGGATGTGCCATCGCAAACTGTAGAATACAGCAGTGACAGTCAACGTGATGAGCACTAAACTGACACTGACAATGGTAAGGGTGAAGGCGTCACTACTCAGTAAACATGCCTGGTCAGGTAATTGGAACTCAGCCAGACTCGTGTTAGGTAGGTTACTGCATTTATATGGAAGTGATTTATCGAACAACGTATTGTTTGAAACGAACCACTGCTGAAACCACTTTATGTCACATGAGCAAATAAACGGATTGTTTGCAACGGACAGATTTTGAAGGCTTTGACGTATTGCAGGACTAAATGTTGTCTCCCTTATCAAATCGATTTTATTTTCATCCAAACCTAAGCGAGTCAGATTAATTAGATTGTTAAACGCCCCAGTTGGAATACTACTTATCGAATTTCCTTTTAGTTCTAGTTCTTGCAGGGAATATAAATTGTTAAATGTACTCTCTGAGAATGTAAATATTTCACAGTAAGCAAGGTAAAGTTTCTTTAAAGACATCAGATGACCGAATAGTTTGGAGAACTGTGCGTCACTGACGTTAGAGAAGTCGTTGTCATAAAATCTAAGTTCTGTCAATGAAGTACAGCCAGCAAAAGCGCGTGGATTAAAAATGTTCTCTTTACTAAATGTAATTCCGCTGCTAGACAAACTAATTGTTTGTAGTGTTTTACTGGAAAATGAATTATTTGCAAAAATAGTGTCTGAACCTGAATTCGCTTTGGTTCCTTCCATGACTAAATAGGTCAGGCGTGGGAAAGTATTTTCATTAAAAGTGGAAGACTTAATTTGTTTAAATCTATTGTAAGATAAATCTAATTCTGTCAGGTTTGGAAGACACACTTTAGGAATGTTACGCATGGTGTTTGAATATAAATGCAAAAGTAACAAATTTGGGAACAAAGAAGCGCTTTTTCGACATGTTTCTGGGAAATGTGAAATTTCATTGTCAAACAGATAGAGATACTGAAGCGAAGTTATTTGGTCTGGAATAATGTCACAAATATCGCAGGATCCAAGACAAATACCACTCAAATTTTTATATTGAGCGAAAACTGTGAAGTTAACTGTTTTTAAAGTATTGTTATATAAATTTATATTTTGCAGGGAAGGAAGTGCTCGCTCGGAAAATACATCGAAGGCCTGGAAACCTAGGTTTGAACTATTAAGACTAAGATTTGTCAAGGTATTGATTGACAGTACCTCTAATAAAATATCATTGGTAATGTTGTTGAAGTCCAGAATAAGAGTAGTGAGTCTTGTGAGCGGCTTTAACGCTCCCTTACAAACAAATGCCAGTCCGTTATAACTCAGGTCGAGGCGAGTAATGTTGGTGACATTGGAAAAAAAATTATCATTGCGAATAGAGTTCAGTTTGTTTCGAGAAAATATTAAAGTAGTAATTTTATTTGGTAATGAGGGAACAAATGTAAGGTTTCCAGAGTTTTCAGAACAGTCTGCCACGGTGATGTTACATTTGCACATCGCATGACACGAATACCAATCTGTGTCGGTGTTCCAATCCTTTAGCACGGAACGAGCATAATAACACTCTGTCTGGTATAAGGAACCAGTCACCTGCACCACAAATAAGCTCAACAAAGTAATGTGCCACTCTTTGAATGAAGTTTCCATTTATAGTGTCGTTTGTGCTAAAGATAATCAAAACTGCAATTTTATTTTTTAAAAGTTGACTTGAATTAGCAAACAGTGTAAACGATGTAGTATGTTTTTCCAATGACGTAATTTCTATAGTTTTATGATGTATGGAATTATCTTGTTCCTGAAGACTGAAACAATATTCTGTATGCCTTTGAAATTGTTTGCATATTTCATACTTTCGTAATCTGTATTCTTTGGCATTATCTGCAAATTATAAATAAAAAGACTCAATAAGGAATTAAGTATTTTAATAGCCCATGATGTTGCAATTTGAAAGGTTTAAATTATGAAAATATATTGTGTAATTCAGTGATATCAACGGTAAAGTATTTATTTTTAAATCACGTGATTTAAAGCTTTCAAATTACAACAGCTTATGAAATAAATATATCAAGTAATTCATAGGAAATCTTTAACACATCTCAAGATTGTAAATTATAAATTCATAAATTTAAATGTTAATAATATTTTCAGGAAAACATAATCTTGCTTAAGTTATATATTGCTAATCGATAAAAATCACTTCACCTCTAATCACAGACGTCTGAATATTGTTTGTTAATAATTCTCAAAGAGATTGAAAAAATGAAAGATATTATATTAAAAATATTAAGTTTTAATATCAAATATATTTTAAAGAATATTATATTTTAATAGCAAATATATTTTAATAGCAAATATATTTTAATAGCAAATATATTTTAAAGAATATTATATTTTAATAGCAAATATATTTTAAAGAATATTATATTTTAATAGCAAATATGTTTTAAAGAATATTATATTTTAATAGCAAATATATTTTAAAGAATATTATGTTTATAATAGAAAATAGATTTCCTTCAGAAAATTTGGAAGTGTGTCTGACGGATGTCGAGAAAGAATGTGAGCGGGTTATTAAGGAAGACATTATGTTCAGAAACATTAACTGTTCTCTGATGGGATGGGATGATTATATTCAAGGATAAACTGTTTTCTTTTTAAACAAAATATAATAGCAGAATCAGTTAGGTGATATCCTTAAATTATTATAAGAAAAATGTGATAGTGATTAATAATTTCTCGTTAAAATAAAATCTTTGTTAATGCATCTAAATTTTGTTAATGCTAGCTTATTGCCACAATGAAATGCAGTTATATTGATTAAAACGGACTGGATAGTGACTGTTAACTAGACATTGACCCCGACCCCGACGCGAGAATACGAAAATGAGACGAAGACCCACTCATACTGACGATCTAATGTGAGCGTTTATGTCCGTCTAACGGTGTAGTGATTTTTTAATGTATTCAGCAAGAGTTAATTTATAAGACGATTTCTAATTGTTCCCTTAACATCCTCACTAGGGAATGTTCACTTTGTTTCACTTGCTTCGTGCATAAAAAACTGTGCTTGCTGTAGGTAATCTTTAAATAATTGTGTACACTACATTATATCATTCCCATAACAGAATGTGGATCCGTATTTGTATGTTCGGTGATTCAGGCTATGTCATCGTAAACGGTTAATCAGTTTAGATAGATAGATAGATAGATAGATAGATAGATAGATAGATAGATAGATAGATAGATAGATAGATAGATAGATAGATAGATAGATAGATAGATAGATAGATAGATAGATAGATAGATAGATAGATAGATGGATGGATGGATGGATGGATGAGTGGGTGGGTGGGTGTGCGGGAAGGAGGTCAAATGGCCGCAAATGTAATTTTCTCTGAGACTTCATGTACGTTTAATCCCATTCGTACTGATGACAGCGAACGTTCAACTATTAGTATTTCGCATACCATTTCTAATGATGTATATTACATTTACTATCGATATTTATTACTATTAGTGATAGTTTTAACGATCTATACTAACATTTACAGAATAGCAGTATAGTTATGTTTTAAATAAATGATTATCATTCTATATATAATTTAAAATCACTTTACTTACTAACGATGAACAATAAAGAGAAGAGCAGTAGTCATGTTTTAAAAGAGTGATTATTATTCTTTTATAAATATATACTTTTTAATTACTTTACTTACCAGTAGATTACTTTTTTTTCATATATATTATTTCAGTGTCTGTTAAAGTTTTGTGTTGTGGTATTTTTTTTCTTTTTTGTACTATTTTATTTATTTATCATTTATTTATTATTTAGTATTTAGTAAATCTAAAGCTTTAGAATTTAACAACTAATGACCAGAGTTATATTAATTTAATAATTGAATGATCTTTTTAAGTTTAAACATACGCATTTGTTTATATTAATATTACAATTATTAGGTTTTTTGTGTACATCTGACCTAACAATCTGGTACAAAGAAATGGCTAGAATTATAGGGGAAAAATCCTAGTTTTGACATCTTACTAATGGAAGTATAATTAGTTCAACAAAATTCTACAACTTTGCTAATAAGCAGTATTATGTAACCATAAAATGTAACATAAAATATTTAATTATGATCAAAGATTTCGCGTTAATGGAAGAAGATTTATAAACTTTTAAATGATTTCATTTGCATCTCGCTAAGGCCAATGAACGTAAGGAAAATGAATGTTTTATTTTTAACGTAAGTTATATTTTCTTGAATTAAAAAATATTTGTACACTATGGATTTAGTTACTTAAGTGTGAGGAATGGGAGACAATGCAGTGCATTAGTATATGTCTAGCATTTTCTTACACTCTCAACTGAATTCTGTGTACACTAGTGAAACTCACAATGCTTTGCAAGAATGGATGGTTCTATATATTTTCGTACATATATATTTTACATTGTATACCATAAAATAATCTCATTGCTGACAAACTGTTTTCTTTCAGTGAACCATTAGGATTGAATGGAAGAACACAATAACCACATGTAATAATAACTGTTGCCGCACTATACTGTTCTGAATTGAAAACGGGATATTTGTTTACCATAAGAAATTCCAATATTGATTTCCATTTCTCAACACCAACCATTTACTGATAATGATTACAATCGTATTTATTACAGGACAGTATTAAGTTAAAGCAACATTTGAAGTAGAACCGTCTTATGAGAGTATCTGAATGTTATATTACAACATTTACACAAAATCGATGAATTTACCTTTACAATACATAACTATTTATATAAAAATACATATACAGTTTCCTCACTTACGTCTGAATTCGGATTTTCTGGTTGACACACAAGTACAACGTCGACTTGTCATATAATTGTTTCTTATTATGATTCCGGCTAGTAATAGTATATTGAGCAGAATTAGTTCAATGCGGTGTCTGCCCGTTACAGCTATTGGCAACCTACGTTGGTCTAAACACATGAGACAAAGAAATTATATAACTTTTTTGTCAAGGAAATTGGAAGGTTAGCGATAAATGTAAAACAGATATTCTAAATACTATTTTGTGAAAATCTCTCAAACTCGGAAGAATTTAAACTTTCGGTGCGCATGTGTATATTCGTGTATTTGTGCGTGTGTTTATATTTCTTTTGACACTAAAACACGATATTTATTAAAGCAATGATTAATAAAACACAAGGAGTGTCGTAAATAGTGTCAGGAAATGCTATGTGTATTATTTAAAAATACATAAGCGAGTGTACAAACATATTTATTTAACATGTATGAATATGACTCGTGTTAGTCCGTGGCAGAGTAAGAATCCATTTTGTGCAAACAAGTTTGACAAATAGCACACGAATGTTTTACGACATAGAAACACAATGACTTTCACACTAAAGCATATGGTTTTAATGAAAAAATGTTAATTGATAAAGCAGTACACAAAATTAACTTTAGTTTATATTTCCACTCTATTTCCATTATTAGCTGTAATTTATCGATGACGTAAATAAGGGGTCAAAGTTTACTTCCGAAGTACACAACTTGTGGAAGGTTTCATTTTTTTCTAGTAGAACGTGAGACATGAAAGACAGTAGTATCCTTCTAAAACTTTGATTTGAAGAAATTTTAAATTTTCTTTAATTTCAGCTTACGAAACCAAGTTTTTTCAGATCTGAACCTCTCATTGCCGATAGAGAGTGGCCTATATGCATGATGATTCATTGCTGATTCTTTATGTGGTGCGCTTCGGTCATAGATAAAACAAATTATAGCGCTGAGTTTAACTTCAGAGAAGCAGAAATATAGGCCTTAATTATCTTCTAATACGATGCGGTCAGTTTGCAATTTGCAAATATATTTGTACTGAAACATTAAATGGGACTGTTGTATTTTACGTCATTTTCGTATTAATGTGTTGATTTCTTTATAACTTTATGATCCATTGTCTTTCGACTTATCTTGCATATTGATAATATTATCAGATGACTCCATGAGAAGGTTCTTACAATTGTGCTATTCTTGATTTCTTAACTTCGCATGTAACTGATGATAGTGCTATAAATAGCTTCAGTCTCTTCCAGCCTTTGTGATATCATACACATGAAAAATAATTTGTAAACTGTGCATATTATCTGTGCTGACTGACGTGTGTTTTATTTCTGTACACTTTGTTCACTTCTCAGAAAGTGAAAATTATTTTATGGGCAAAAGATGTAAAATTAACATAGTTTTGTATATCGTTTTAACCATCAAACTGACGATATTGTTGTACGATGGGGAATTTTCCCATATATTTTATATAAATTTTCATGTGTAATTTAAATTGATGTTATTTGTAATTTGAATGGCGTGTGTGTATTGCGTCATGTTGATTTAGAAGTGAGGTCCTGAACGAATGAGTCCTGCATGGTGGGTAGATTTATTGACCGGTGTTTGATGTTTGCGTCTGATAGGTGATCGATTGTTTGTTGTTTAAATGTTCGTGATCATACATGTTTAAATTACGTCAGTGTAACGGCCCAGTGCATGATGGTTGGACCAGAAATCCCGAGTCATGGACACACAATCGCTCATAAACGTACACAAAAACACAAACAAAACAAACTTTCACCATTTACTACAATCACACAAACATATTTTCATACTGCTGCTGTCACCACCCCCTTCCCTTCTCCGGCCGGAGGGGGGAGGGATGGTGGCTTCGTCGACGCCACGTAGGACTTGCATAGAGAGAATTGCAAAATCCGCACACAGAATACCAAGATGGTTGTTTGGCTCGAATTTAATTCTGCGTGTAGGTTACGTATTGCCGACATGTTTGCATGTGTGCTTGCATACGGGTAGGGGTGAAGTGTAGACGGCACAGACAACACAACGTATAGCAACGACAGCAACCACTCTTTCGAAACCATAGACAGGAGAAAGGCCCAATGTCAGAGTATATATTCAAATTTATTGGTCTATGGGTTCCCCCTCACACGTTGGTTAGTCAGTCAGCCATCCACACTCGCACCCATGGGAAAGGGGGAAGAAAGAAGAAAGAAAAATGATAAATGATGAATAAAATCAAAGAAATACAAAATTAAGTTTCTTCATGCGGTACTAGTTCTAACATTGCTTAGGCATTTTACAACATAATAGAGCAGTCATTATTTCAGAGTTCTGGCGCCACAACTTATATCAATGTTCAATAATAGTAAACAAAGTTCAATAATAAACAAATGTCATTTAACTTGCAAATATTCTTCACGGTTCCATCAATATTATCTTACATTAATCTTAAAACAATCCTTTGCTTATTTACAACGATTTAAACTTAAGGTTTATTTCTACTTTTAGTTTTAATGCTTAAGATTCCTACGCTTTAGTTATAGGTTTATATTTACGTTTACGTGCTCTGAGATTTCCCTAATTAGAATTTACTTTTACTCACATATGTGTCGTCATTTTCTCCTTGTTTTCTGCTCACATAGTTCGTTACTTTCTCTTGTTCTCTGCTCATATAATTCGTTACTTTCTTCTTGTGCTGGGCTCACATCGTTACACTTTCTTCTGGTGCTGGGGGTTTTGATGATACATAAAAACATCGTCGACGTCTCGACCTGGCCATCCTCTCTGCTACGACGGCTACTACAACTTCACGCTCCCGTGCGCTTCTCTCGTTAGGCCTAATTTCTAAACTCTCATTGCCTTCTCTCTTCTCTCTTCTCTTCAATTTCTGCTCATTTCATCTCATCTCTTCTCTTCTTCATAACTTCGTTTCTCATCTCTTCTCTTCTTCGTTTCTCATCTCTTCTCTTAACTTCTTCATAACTTCGTTTCTCATCTCTTCTCTTAACTTCTTCATAACTTCGTTTCTCATCTCTTCTCTTAACTTCTTCATAACTTCGTTTCTCATCTCTTCTCTTCTTCGTTTCTCATCTCTTATCTTCTTCATAACGGCCAACCTTTGCCGTTCTCGGTGGTATGCCTCATGCATGACCGCTACTGCTTCCAACGATAGTTACTACCACTATGTAACATCTCATTCTGTAACATCTCCTAGCGCCACAACATTAGACTTCCACCAGGAATTTACCTTCTGCATGGAAAATAATCGATTGTCCACGGTCTTTGACAGAGTCTTTGAAAACCTGAGATGGCTATCTGGTTTGATTTGGCCCATCTAAAACTGTAGCGGTCTTTATGACGCGCTCCATATACAGCCGGGTAGACATCTGTCACACTGTTACAGTGTTCAGGAATCCTCCTTCTGTTTTGCCATCACAGAATCGTAGAGTCTTCTTGATACATAAAAGCAGGGAGAAACAGAGAGCATGTCCCGCTCTCCTACAACACGCTACATTTTCCACGTTTCTCATCCACTCCTGGCTCCCTCTCCTCTTTTATACACAAAGTTCTTGCACATCCCTTTCTCTGGGCTGGCTGGTACACACCCTCCTTCCAGCACAGACGCTATCCCCCATCCAACACTGCCCATTTACAACCAGCACGGCACTGTACGTGCTGACGAATATTCTCTGCCCATCCTGGCCACCTCTGGCATCCAGTTCTATCAGTGCCAAAGTATCAAGTTCCCAGTTGACACTGTGATTTACGTATCCATTTGGCCTATCTTAACTAACTCAGAGCACACACTAAAATCCCAGAGCATTTTTATTTTAAAACTACAGTTACTGGCAACTCATGGCCACCTGGCAAGTCATACATTAACTCACAGAAAGAAATGGTTGTACGCTCAAACCATCCTTTTTAACTTAGTAATACAATGAGTAACTTTCCAATAACTCAACTTCTATTTCAATAGCACTTTCATAAAACAATAGCAATTTCACAATAACAATATAAACTTAAACTACCAAACATTTAATAGTGGTGATTCTTAAAAAGTTGTTTACATTTCCAAACTCAGAGCTTGCCTTTTCACGGACATAATTGGCAGTCCCAACGCTTTCTCACGAACTTGGTACACTGGTCTGCCATGTACCCTACACTGACAGAGATAGATGGGCGTGGGTCCCTGGTCAGCCAGCAAGTTAATTATCATTTTCCTATTCTGGGCACGAACTAAGCTAGTGTTTCCGACACTTAGTTTTCCCGTTGTTGACAAAATGGTCACTTTCACCCCTGTCCCTCTTTTAATTAACTTAGCGGTTTCATTCATAGTTTAAAGTTAGAAGTTACTTAGAGGGAGAGAAAAAAATTTATTAATATTTCTTGATTTTCGTGACAGTTGCATAAACACAACCAGATAGATATACACACTAATACACTTTCATATACATTCTGACACAACTACAAATATGAAAACATACACACACACACAACATATAATAACAGGCTTCCATATATTAGAAAGAGTTCTAGTAATCGTACAAGAATATATGCGTTTGTGTGTAATATTGTGTATCTGCGTATGACTGTTAAAAAATATAAAACATTATTAGATTCTGAATGTACTGTGTTCAGTATAAAGCGCATAAATACCCATAATAAAACTCTTTCATTTATAGAATACAAATATGCCTAGTACCTAGCATGCGCTTTAAAGAACACACTACTGAATATAATCACCGCCATTAGAAATATTTCATTGAAATGTCTTCCTTCATTAAAAGGTTTTCGACTTTCATTCAACATTGTATCTCGCTTTGTGACAAGACATCACGAATGAGAGAAAACTGAGCATAGCTGATATTGGCTGTCATTTAATCTGATAACACACAAAACTTAGCAGATACTGAATGTCATTTAATTTGATAACACATAAGGTTTTCTGATACGGATAGTAATTTCATCAGATAACACATAAAACTTAGCTGATACTGACAGTCATTTAATCTTTAAAAAAAATAAAAAAAGCGAGACATGCAGTAGGGAGAAAATAAATCAAGCGCTTTAAAAATCTAACTCTAATGACCTTTCTTCCACCAACATTTCAATGTTTTTAGACTCGAGGAACCTGCTCATTTGGTGCATAGTGAATGAGACTTAAGGTTATGTTTTTATTACTTATTTCCCAGGAGAAAATCAGTACAAAATTTGTATTCTGATTTTAATAAAAATTCCTTCTTTCTTTGTTACTCAATCTGTCACTCTCATAATATAAGTTTAAAGAATACTTATTGTCACAGGAAATGAGGGACAGAAATTATATTTTATTTCATTTTAAAAAAAACGCTAACAAAACTAGTTGAAGTAACCCGAGTTTTGTTATTTTTCGTATGTAGCATGTAACTTCCAGTAACGGTCACCTAAGATCTCTTTAGTAGACAGACGTTCGTGACGCAGTGTGTGTCAATTATCATATTGAATATATATATTAGTTTGTGAAAGATATGTATATTGAACAATTGGGACAACTGTGCAATACTAGTCACATGTTGTTGACGAGAGAAATGGCCAGCGCGCATTAGAATTGACCACAGAAAAGCGTGCAACACGATCATCACTAGGTATCCAAGGCAAAATCGAGTCACACGCCATAGCTTCTAGAAGTTTCTGGAAACCTTCAGTAAAAGCTATATAAGAGGCAAAAGGAAGATTTTACTCTCAATGTTGAAAACGTCGATCCGTCTGAAGCCAGTCTAACTTCACGTATGAATTATCTCATGTACAGAGATTTCATAAAGGAAAGCTGCAAAAATCTCTTTCCATCCGTCTGATGCCATATATTGAGTAACGAGGCAAAATTACTCAGTATAATTTTTGGCAAAGTGGAAAGTTCACTGTCAAGAAAAAGCCGATGTATGCAACGCTGGTTGTGTGCAGTTAACGACATGAGGGACCAATTTGTTCTTCCCCCTGTCTGAGAGTTTGGTTTGACACGTCTATCCCGCAAATTGAGAAGGCTAGCACCGTGATAATCTCACAGATATCCGGATTTCTACACTCAATGTGATGCGACGACACATCCCACTGGACGATCCACCCGATAATGCTAAACGTCGTTGGGGTGTCCGTTTCCACGACAACCAAGAAACAGCGACAATTATCGAGGCTGACAACAGTCAGCTAAATTTCAGATTTCTCCCCAGTGATAATCTGAAAGTGGTGCCTAGATTCTGCAGAATCTTCACCTGTAACGCGACGCCTCAAGTGCGTCTGTCTTCCTTTGAAGTGCCCCTTATAAGTGACGTGTGAGAGTGCGTCATCTCCTTGGAATTCTGACATTAATAGTGAGTAATAATTAGCACGGCTAACGCGCACATACTTAACTCTAGGACTCTAAGAAAATGAACACTATTACATCGTTTGCAAAATAAGAACTTTAATGTTAAAAGTAATGCTTATTTTACATGTGAACTATTGTTAAAGCGGCCCCATTTGCTGCATAAGAATTGTGTAATTAATCTTTATTTTATATTTTGAATTTCATCATTTTCATCTCCCCTTATTTCCCACAGAGTGTATGACATTGGAAAGTTGAATGAATGATTAATCACTGTGCGAAAGAGTAGTGCCCCTTTTAAATCGGGAAATAAATAACCTGATTTAAACATCTTTCAACTCTCTTGTTATTCATAGTTTTTGAGAGGGACGAAAGAATTTGTACTATTGTTTTGCACCGTTCGTCTGTTTGTCCATTTATTCACATTTATGATACACACTCACAACACACACCGCCAATAAAACGTTCCTTGGCATGACACTAATAAACTGGGCCCCACCCAAACATCAATGGTGTATGTCATGTGTGTCTATGTAACAACCTGACACGACGTAGTACTGGCATACGTCACACGGGCTTTTCTTGGAGGTGCACCGGAGCAGGCCAAAAATAGACTTCACCCCTTGCATCTCTAACTTCAGCTCGGGGTCGGCTTGTAACGAGCCCTCCCGTTTGTGACACTTATGTACAAGTACAAATAATATTGTTTGCATTTCGCAATAAACAATGAAATATTTTAAGATTTTAATTTAGGACATTTGAAACATACTTAAATAAACCTGACCTTTTGCCTTTGTAAGATACATAATTGATTTTTCTTTTGACTTCCATCAATTACCATATTAAGGCGGAGTAAATTTGCCAACCCTATTCTAATATTAAATCGTTATATAAATTGTAAAATTGTCAGAGTAACCTTACCTTGGGCACTACTTATAATGGTAATTTTGAAATTGGCTGAATTGAAGTAAACGCGCAAACAAGAATGTAATTCCTGATGTGATCCGAACTAAGTGAGTAGGTTTTTTTTTTTAATCCATTGGTTATCATTTACAAGAATGAGACTAGCAAATGGCTGAGAGTAAAAAAATACTTGCAGTAGAGAAGTCTACTGTCTATTCACTTTGAATTTAAAGTGGCAAAGAAGTCCTTTCTTGAAAATGCGGAAAATTTGTTGTGAAATTTATTGACCTTCTTATGAATATTGATAACATAATGCTGGAGAAGAAAGTGGGTTGATGGGGTCTCGCTAAATATAGATTAAAGGCGGATTCGGCTTCTCCTTTAGTAAGAAGTTTTCCATCTTCAAATAGATTGTGTGACAGTGAGTGATGTCCTGTTGGAGGAGCAATAATAAAATAAATTAAGAATCATATCACTTGTAATTTGTTTTGGATAATTAATTAATTATTAATAATAATAACATCCATTAACTGAGTGGCGTTGGTATCACAGATATATCATTAGTTTGCAAAGCTGTTGACATTTACACTCAGTATCAAATTATTTTTCATATTTAAACCGTGTGAGATTATTTGTGTGGTATTTCCTTTAACAGCAGATTAAGAGAATATTCAAAGATTTGTGCACAGTGAGGTAACATTCACCACTTTTAGAAATATAATAAGATAAATAACATTTTATTTGCAATTATACAAAGCAATATTGTTGTGTATCTCCCATGAATTTGTTGAGTAAAGTCAATTTAGTCTTTTATTGTCGCATTTGTATGAAAGGCGAGGGTCAAATCCAAAACTATTAAAGGTGGGATTCATGCGGGCATTGAAAGACCTGAGAAGGTTAAGTCAATATGTTAAATAAAAAATCAGAAGAATGAATGAACAATTACGAATCGCGACTAACAGAGCATCGTTATTGCGCGGCCCAGATAGATTTTTATGTACACACTTCTTACTTCTGACCCTCGATAGAAACTTATCTTTAAAAGTTTAGGAAATAGTTGAATATGTTGTCTTCGATTGTTCAGTGTGGTTCTGACCTTACATCCCCCAGCTCCACTCCTGACCTCAGTTTGTGACAAGACAGGCACTATGCGAAGTTAGGCACGGTCATAAAATGGTGGACGCGATTTCTCTTTACCCATGGACGACTGGCACTCTGTACAAATGTCTTCACATCTGACGAATTCGATTCATTCAAGCGTATATATGAATGAATCGAGGTCATCTGGCAGATCAGCACTATGTCACGGTATGGAAAGCAAGTGACCAAATATGGGCATCCAGTATCTGGCTAACAACCTCTCATCTTTGGCTTGTCCTACCTTTCTCTAAAGTGTAAACAAGTTTATTTCATCAGCTAACCCAGTTGCTTAGCGGAAGTTTCCTCAAAAAATATATAGTCAGTAGAAACAGTTAATATGTTAATTATTTTAGAGTTATGGAGATTATGTTTATAATAAGCATAATAATCAAAAATACTACTGTTTTTAATATGAAATATATACTATTTGGATTTTATACTCTTATTATAAAATTTATGTTTAAAGGATAGATCTTTGATAGAAGTTGAGAAAGAAAATCTCCCTCACATACAGCATAATAAATACAACATAATTTATGAACGTGTTCACTAGAAACAATATCATGTTTTCAACATATTACATACAATTATTATAATTCACAAATGTTGAAATATCAGTCTACTCACATAATACAATTCTACATAAAACGCAAGTATATACCTAATAAAAAATGCATGAAACATTTTAAGTTTATTCTTTTTCAATCAGTCAGTTAACTCACCACTATGCTAACAATTGCTACTTGATTATCGGACTTGAGTTACACCATATTTAAAGTGATTAGACAATAGATTTAATTATCTTCAATATATAAATCATTCCTTGTAAGTCTTAACCATTGGATAGTAAAACTACTCATCTACCTAGGACCGCAATATTCTCCACCAGAGTTGTTTAGTCCAACCCTGGCACTTACAAAAGTATCATCATAAGCAGTGCCCAATGTATGGGTCATGTTAATATTGGCAACAAATATATTTATTATTTATTTTTGTCACGAAAACGACCGGCAAGGTAAGGGAAAGAAAGCAAAGTCTGGCGATGCAAAGGCTTGCTACTTTTTAGGTAGTTGTCAATATAAACGTAGGAACAGTTGGGTTGACCGTCACAGAGTTCCACCTGCACACCACCATTGATGTCTGTTTGCCTCTCCTTATTGCGCATGCAAGGGTTACTTTTATTGACGTGTCTGCAGTGAGAGTGCATATGAAATGAAAAGAAAATGTAAACAATACAGGACGAAAAACAAACACAAACAACCTCATTCACCCCTTCTCAAAAACGATAGCAGACGAGAGGTTTATCTTACCTCTCTCTCTCTCTCTCTCTCTCTCTCTCTCTCTCTCTCTCTCTCTCTCTCTCTCTCTCTCTCTCTCTCTCTCTCTCTCATTCATACAGAGACTACAAATCATCCATCATAAACAGAGATAACTTCTAAACAATGAATGACGATTAAAACAACGAGTTCAGAATACATGATAATGCGATAACTTCCGCTATCAACTGCTTCTATCAATAAATGTAAGATTACTTAATAAATGTCAACAAATGTCCTGGAGCTGACGAACTCCTCCATAGTTGAGTGAGAATGAATAATTAATTAAATTACAAATCCTTAACTTGTTTTGCATAGTTATCATCAAATTAAATTCCATCAGGTTTTTCTTCTACAATAGTGTGAATTAACTTACTTTCAGTTTTTATTTCTATACCCGTTAGAAATTCAAGTAGGGTGAGTTCAATGACGATACAAAGTAGTTATACGAACGGTAAGACGAATGATGATATGAATGTTTGCGTAGAAAAATGAAAGAAAAAACAACTGAAGTAGAGACGTAGTTGAAACAGGGTCTCCTCTCATGGGTGGGTCATATCTGGCCTCCCCCCTCCAACATCCTCCTGGTGTCACATGATCAGCACTCAGCGTGATCCAAAGGTCAACTGCTTGCCCATAGGTCAAGTCGTCATCAGCAACAAAATCGACGTCGCTCTCGCCGTCAGTGATGTGTCCTAGCGCCATGCCATCACACCACCAATACGTATGCAGTGATTGTGACCGAACATCCATGGTATAGGTCTGGGTCGAAACATGCCAGTATGACTCTACTTGTGACTGGTTCATCTCTCGCCATAATTGGGCCATAAGACTCGCCAGGAAATGATGGGAGCTCGGATCCCAGCGAATTTCACTACATTGAGCTGCCCCAGTAACTCCGTGGGGTATTCAGTAAGGCAACAAAAAAGAGACACACAAAGAAATAAATTCAGTTTGCTCCCTTCTCTGTTTCTTCTGATCTCTCCAACTGTCTGTTTCCTCTGATGTTGAAAAACAAACTACATTCTCTCAAAGAATAAATTCACAAGGACTGTTTCTTTCTATAAGTAAAGTCTCCAACTGTCAAAATCACCATTATTTCTTTCAGAGACATATAATCAAATGTCTTACTGAATTATCTTTTCTAAAAAGTAAATTCTCAACACAACTGTCTTCTCAAAGCAAACTCTAAACCGTGTTCTGTAGATTCTCAAATGTCTTTCTTTTCTGAAAGCCAGTTCTGAACTGTTTTCGGTCTCAAAGGTAAAATAGTAACTATCTTTCTTTCTAAATTTATCTATCTCTGCTTCAAATGCACAGTCTTTTTCACCTGTTGTCGGAAGAGAAAATCTACAAGCTGGCAATAATGCCACGCTACAAAACTCCTTCCATGCAGAGCACACAATTCTCAAAAACTGTTCCTTTGTTCTCATTCCCTCGTACACAATACCAGCTAGTTCCTCAACACTGCATACAACTACAAAATATACTCTCAGCAATTACATCGTGTGTATGTGTGTGTGTGTGTGTGCGTGTGTGTGTGTGTGTGTGTGTGTGTGTGTGTGTGTGTGTGTGTGTGTGTGTGTGTGTGTGTGTGTGTGTGTGTGTGTGTGTGTGTGTGTGTGTGTGTGTGTGTGTGTGTAGTTTTCATTCAAACTCATTTTCGTTGATGAGAATTAATTGTTATTTATAAACATTCAAATTCTTGGCATAGTAGAACTTAACGTGCACTAGAGGTAGCTGGTATTGCATTCATGACTGAGATAATGAGAACAAAGGGACCTTTGTTTTTCGAATCACATGCTCTGCATCATAGGTGTTATGTAGCATGGCAATATTGCCAGCTTGCAGATTTTTTTACTTAAGTCTTGGACAAGTGAAAGGTTTATGAACTTGACGCATGGATAAAAGTGAATATAGAGACATTAGACTGTTCAGAATTTGCTTTTGGGAAAAGAAAGAGTTGAAATTCTACCTTTAAGAAAGAGACAGTTCAGAGCGTGTTGTTGAGGAAAGAAAGACATTTGAGAATTCGTATTTAGAGTTGAGAAGTTGCCTTTGAATTGAGATTTTGCAGTTGAGATTTGCTTTTGCGGAAGAAACAGTTGAGTTGAGAATTTGTTTCAAATATGTGAGAAACAGAGAATTGTAATATTTTTCTTTTGGGAGAATGTAGTATGTTTTCAACATCAGAAGAAACGCGCAGTTTTAAACACAAAAAGAAACAGACAGTTGGAGAGACTAGGAGAAACAAACAGTTAGAGAAGGGAGGAAATCAGATTTATTTCCTTGTGTGTCTGTCTTTGTCACCATATTGAGTGCCCCACAATTCAATACAGTGAAAGTTCTCTAAAACAGGTCCTCACAGTATGACAGCCAGATGGCTTTGACTGGACATATTTCATGGGTGGATCGGTTACACCAAGGTAGGACAAAAAATATGATGGGGGTAATAAAATGCCTCGAGGACACATCACTGATTTTGAGGTCGACATCATCTTGTCGCTGATGGCGGAAGCTGAAAGCCTGCACAACCTAACCTATGGACCGGCGGTCAACTTGTGGATCATGCGGAGTGCTGATCCTTGACACCAGGAAGATGTGAGGGGGAGGGGGAGTTCTTGTATGGCCGAGCAATGAAAGGAAACCTTGTTTTAATGATGTCTCTACTCCGGTTGTGTTCTTCCTGTTTTCTACATGGACATTCATATCATCGTTCATTCCACTATTCATATATTCACTCCATCTCCCTACATGACCATAGATAACAGTTTGTGAACTGGTCTTTCTTATTCAATTTTGAACAGTGAGTAAATAACATTAAAACATTCCTAAAAATACTTCAATGCATAAAACTTAATTTCGAATATGTACGGATAAATAGGAATCTGGGGTTTAAATTACTATCCATTTTGATCAACTGTGGTGGAGCTGAGTAGCATTACATCAGCAATTTCTAGCAAATTCTCTATTAAGATTGCTTACTTCTAACTCGGACACTTTAAAAAATATTTTCATAAGGAGTACCCAAGGTCAGGTTACACTGACAATTTAACAGCTTATATGACAATTAAATTTTGAAATAGGGAGAAGCAAATTTACTCTGACACAATCATACATTAAGATTCTCACCACTTAAAATTAGTTATGAACGATTAAATATATTAATAATCATAATCATTAGCTAAGTGGTGTAAGCATGACAAACGCTAAGAAACAATTAATAAATAATTGAGACATGCTGTTCAGCTTTTATAAGTCAATTGTGGTAGTAAGGATTCTTCATTTATGAAATTTTGCATAAATATTTCAGTAATTTTAAATTAAAGAAGACAAAAATAATTGGGACATAATCAAATAAAGTTAAGCTAACGTTTTTCAAACTAAATTCCCAGATGACATGGATATATAATGTGTTCATTTACTTTAATCAAACGATATTAACTTAATATAGTGCTGTTTGCTAAATTATATTCATTCGTTAGTTGCTTTTATGAACAAAGGTTTAACGTTTTATAAACATCGAACATCATGTCTAATGTTAAGATCATTCACCATGGTCAGTCTATCAGCGTTGCTGACATTAGCATGGCTAAATTTCAGAGAGTGTGATAAAAGTGTCTTGTAAACAGTTATCACATTGAACATGGCGACTAAATTTAGATCCAAAATAGTTCCTGTACTAAAGGTTTTTCATGGGTGAAATCATTTGCATGTCTAGACAACGTACCTGAAGTACCTAAATCCTATGCGTAAAACAGTTCTGCTTAATTAAACTACACCTAAAAATATAACGTTTCTTAAGTAATCATTTCATTCAAAGCAATTCTTAAACGACTCCAGAATGAGGCTCTGGATTCAGCATTGTCTTCCCATTGAATATACGTGGTTACTTTAAGAACAGCCAACATGGAACCGGTCACAACACGATTTGGCAGATCTTCAAGACAGACGACTACCAGGATGTCGTCATGATCCATCACGTGTTGAATACACAGAGCGAGTTCAAACTGACACCACTGACTGCGTGCAAAGTGAGTGGAGAAAACCAGCAGCACTTTCTTACTTTTCTTCAGGTTTTCTACAATGTTGTCTATAATGTGGCAGCCAGGTAAAAAGTCTCGCTGATGTAAACACAACCGCAATCCCATGCGTTCTTCGAGTTCTGACATCAGTTGCTCACGGATCCAGTCGAAATCTTCAGCAGCATATGACACAAAGACATCGTATAGGAAATTACCGGTCATTAAATACTGTTGTCTGTACCCAGTACTACCTCGGAACGCTTCATATAGCAACAGACGGATGTTCCATCGCAATCTGTAGAATACAGCAGTGACAGTCAACGTGATGAGCACTAAACTGACACTGACAACGGTAAGGGTGAAGGCGTCGCTACTCAGTAAGCATGCCTGGTCAGGTAATTGGAACTCAGCCAGATTCGTGTTAGGTAGGTTACTGCATTTATATAGACGTGATTTATTGAACAACGTATTGTTTGAAACGAACCAATCGTGAAACCACATTATGTCGCATGAACAAATAAACGGATTGTATGCAACGGACAGTAATTGAAGGTTTTTACGTAGTGCAGGACTAAATGTTGTCTCCCTTATCAAATCGATTTTGTTTTCATCCAAACTTAAGCGAGTCAGATTCTTTAGACTGTCAAAAGCCCCATTTGGAATGCTACTTAACGAATTTCCTCGCAGTTCTATTTCTTGCAGGAAATATAAATCTTTAAATGTATTCACTGTGATTGATTGTATTTCACAGTAATTAAGGTAAAGTGTCCTTAAAGAGGTCAGATGACCGAATAGTTTGGAAAACTGTGTGTCACTGACCCTAGAGAAGTCGTTGTCATAAAATCTAAGTTCTGTCAATGAAGTACATTCAGCAAAAGCAAGTGGATTAAAAATGTTCTCTTTACTAAATGGAATTCCACAGTTAGACAAATTAATTCTTTGTAGTGTTTTACTGGAAAATGAATTATTTGCAAAAGTAACGTCTGAACCTGAATTTGCTCTGGTGCCTTCCATCACTAAATAGGTCAGGCGTGGGAAATTATTTTCATTAAACGTAAAAGACTTAATGTGTTTAAATCTATTGTAAGATAAATCTAAATCTGTCAGGTTTGGAAGACACACTTTAGGAATGTTACGCATGGTGTTTGAATATAAATGCAAAAATAACAAATTCGGAAACAAGGAAATGCCGTTTCGACAGGTTTTTGGGAAATGGGAAATTTTATTTTCAAACAGATAGAGATACAGTAGCGAAGGCATTTGGTCTGGAATAATGACGTCACAAATATCGCAGGATCCAAGACAAATACGACTCAGATTTATATATTGAGCGAAAACTGAGAAGTTGACTGTTTTAAAAGTATTGTTATATAAATTTATATTTCGCAGGGAAGAAAGTGCTTGCTGGGAAAATACATCGAAGGCCTGGAAATCTAGGTTTGAACTATTAAGACTAAGATGTGTCAAGGTATTGATTGACAGTACCTCTAATAAAATATCATTGGTAATGTTGTTGAAGTCCAGAATAAGAGTAGTGAGTCTTGTGAACGGCTTAAACGCTCCCTTACAAACAAATGCCAGTCCGTTATAACTCAGATCGAGGCCAGTAATGTTGGTGACATTGGAAAAGAAATTATCATTGTGAATAGAGTTCAGTTTGTTTCGAGAAAATATTAAAGTAGTAATTTTATTTGGTAATGAGGGAACAAATGTAAGGTTTCCAGAGTTTTCAGAACAGTCTGCTACGGTGATGTTACATTTGCACATCGCATGACACGAATACCAATCTGTGTCGGTGTTCCAATCCTTTAGCACGGAACGAGCATAAGAACACTCTGTCTGGTATAAAGTACCAGTCACCTGCACCACAAATAAGCTCAGCAAAGTAATGTGCCACTCTTTGAATGAAGTTTCCATTTATAGTGTCGTTTGTGATAAAGATAATCAAAACTGCAATTTTATTTTTTAAAAGTTGACTTGAATTAGCAAACAGTGTAAACGATGTAGTATGTTTTTCCAACTGACGTAATTTCTATAGTTTTATGATGTATGGAATTATCTTGTTCCTGAAGACCGAAACAATATTCTGTATGCCTTTGAGGTTGTTTGCATATTTCATGCTTTCGTAATCTGTGTTCTTTGGCATTGTCTGCAAATTATAAATATAAAGACTTAAGGAAGGAAGTATTTTAATATCCCATGATGTTGCAATTTGAAAGGTTTAAATTATGAAAATATATTGAGTAATTCAGTGATATAAACGGTAAAGTATTTATTTTTAAATCACGTGATTTAAAGCTTTCAAATTACAACAGCTTATGAAATTAATATATCAAGCAATGCACAGGAAATCTTTAAGACATCTCAAGATTGTAAATTATAAATTCATAAATTTAAATGTTAATAATATTTTCAGGAAAACATAATCTTGCTTAAGTTATATATTGCTAATCGATAAAAATCATTTCACCTCTAATCACATACGTCTAAATAGCGTTTGTTAATAATTCTCAAAGAGATTTAAAATTGAAATTTAAACGCTTATAATGTGAATGTGCATTGTTTGTAAGTAAAATCAATGCATGCATGATTGAGTTCTTATTAATAATAACAAACTCTTTTTGTTTAAACGGAATTTCACATGCTCACTAATAGTAAACTCTGTTTTGTTTAAACGGAAGTTCACATGCTCACTAACAGTAAACTATGTTTTGTTTAAACGGAAGTTCACATGCTCACTAATACAATCTCCGTACTGGCAGTAATTAGTATATATCTAGCTGAGTCTAGCTCAATCTTACACTCTGTGTACTGGTTGTAATTCAGTTTACACTAGTGAAACTCGCAATGCATTGCTAGAATAGATGGTTCTATATATTTTCGTACATATATATTTTATATTGTATACCATAAAATAATCTCACTGCTGACAAACTGTTTACTTTCAGTGAACCATTAGGATTGAATGGAAGGACACAATAACCACATGTAATAATAACTGTTGCCACACTACTACTGTTCTGAAATGAAACGGAGATGTTTTCCAAAAGAAATTCCAATATTAATTTCCATTTCTCAACGCCAATCACTTAAAATAACTCTAATCTTATTTATCACATCTTTCTCCACTCACTATAAAATAACAATAATTCATTATAGTTTTCAGCTGAAAGAAAACATTCCATAACATCGCAGTAGACAATTAATGAATAATCGAGTAAATATCAAGATACAATTTATTGAAAATATTTCATATAACGCATGTTATCAACACAACAAACAATACAATTACAATTCATTTTATTATATAATTTGTTACAATCTGTTTCATTTAAACACGTTCATTTTCATAAAATATAAAGTATTTATAACTCAGCCAGCAATACAAAATGAATTTGTAGAGTGATTTTACTCTGGATTTACTTCAGTGATATTTACTACGTCATTAGCCTAAGAGGGCGTGATGGATCAGAGGGTCGTTATTTCCAATCTAGCAAGAAGTCCTTTTTAAATATTTGTGTTGTACTCTTTCATCTTCAAACATTCAAGGAATAATCTATTCCGTCTTGTTTGCAATATGTACAGTAGTACTAATATATTTTCTATCTAATCAATAAAGTACTTTCCAGAAATGTCGCACCACAATTTCTTGTCCATGAACATACATGACAGTTTCTAGTCAAATGAAAAATTTGACGTAGAACTGTTCTATGCTAGTATTTTAATGTAATATTACATTTTAACACAGTCGGTGAATGAAACGTTAAAATACATAAATATTCATAAAATAAAAAATATACTGTTTCCTTACTTACGTCTGAATTCGGGTTTTCTGGGTTGACACACAAGTACAACGTCTACTTGTCATGTAATTGTTTTTTATTATGATTCCGGCTAGTAATAGTATATTGAGCAGAATTAGTTCAACACCGTTGTTTGCCCGTTACAGATATTGGAAAACACACATAAGATAAAGAAATTATATAATTTCGTTAAGGAAATTGAAAGGTTAACGATAACTGTAATACAAATATTGTAAATAATATTTTATGAAAGTCTAGCAAACTCGGAAGAATTTAAACGTTTGATGGGCATGTGTATGTTTGTGCAATTGTGCGTGTTTACCTATCGTCTGACGCTAAAAACACGAAATTTATTAAAGCAATGGTAATACAACACAAGGTGTGTCCAACACAGTGCCATGCAATTCTATGTGTATTATTGAAAACATATATAAATAAGTGTGATTATTATTCAACCTCTTTCCACGACTTCTGTTTGACTGTCGGTTGTGATCCAAGGTCTCGGAATCTTACCAAGATTCTGGGAGATCCAAGGTTTTACGAAGGATGTGGGCACTTCCGAGGAGCGCTGCTTCGAGTAGTGGAGCGATTCTGTAGTTTCCAGGGAGTTTATTCAGATAGCCTTCCAATGTTATGTTCCCCAAGGCTCCTATCACTATAAGTATCACTTCTGCTTTTACATTCCACAGTCTCTGAATTTCTAATCTGAGGTCTTTGGTATTTTTCTATTTTTCCTCTTTCTTTTGTTTTTATGTTTCTATCACTTGGAACAGCGACATCAATGATTGTTACTGTTCTGTTGGACTTATTGAGAACTACAATGTCTGGTCTTCATGCAGGAATCACCCGATCTGTTCTTATCTCGAAGTCCCACTGTATTTTTACTTCTTCTGTTTCGGTGACTGAATCTGGTTGGTGCATCCATGCTCTTTCTGGGGTTTGTATGCCATAGGTCTCACAGAGATTTCTATGTATTTGTTTTGCCACTTCGTTGTGTCGGTTGGTATTCTGTTCCAGCCAGAACCTGACATCTAGATAATATGTGTTCTGTTGTCTTATCCATGGATTTGCAGAGTCTACATTTTGAATCATTTGAGATTTTCAATATTTTCGCTTTGTGTGATTTCGTGTTGAGTTCTTGATCTTGTGCAGCTGTTATGTGTGCCTGTGGTTCTGCTTTCAAACTTTCTTCTTTTAACCATATGTAAGTTGATTGTTTTGTTGATAATTCTTCAGCTTGTCGCATATACTGACCATGTGGTAGTTTGGGGCTCCACCTATTTCCTATTGTCTGTTTTGATTTCTTTTCTTGATTTTTTTTGTTTAATTCATTTACTTAACTTGTTGTCCAATCTTTAATACCTCCAATGTAAATATTTGCAGGTATTGCATAAGCATTAAGATATTGTATTTTGTTAGCCCCGTTTAGCTTTTAGTTTAGAACTTGTCTAACTCGTTTCGTTATACCCTCTTTTCGCTTTTGACTTTTTTATACTGCATATTTTTTTGATGTTGCAGTTTTCCCAAATACTTATATCCTTTTCCCACTGAAACATCTTTGATTATTCCGATATGGAATTGCAGGCTTTCTATTGTTTCTGAACGATAATACTGTCACAGTTCTCAATTTCATATTTCATGTCAGTGTCTTCACTACATTTCTTAATAGTACTGATCAACGAATTGATATTATGACGATTTTTACCATAAAGCTTTAGATCGTCCATATACAGTAAATGACTGTTAATATGTTCTGATTTCATTATGAATCCTAATCACGTTTTCTGAATTATTTCACTAATACGATTTGCGGCTATGCAGAACTGCAATGGTGAGAGGGAATGTCCTTGAAGAACTCCACATTTTATTGGTATGTATGCAGTGTCTATAATGTTGCACGTTAGGGTGGTTTTCCAGCTTGTCATTGATACTTGTATTATGTTTTGTAGTGAAGGTGCCATTTTGTACAAGTTTATTGTTTGAAGTATTCATTAATGTGGGACCGAATCTTACGCCTTTTGGTAGTCAATTGATGCCAAGGCAAGATTTGTTCTTCGTTTCTTTGTTATCTGTAACTATAACTTTGGTCCTTTGTTCCTCTGCTGCTATTTGTTCATTTATTAATATTTTATTTCAAATGGGACATGAATTTATTAGATATAATTCCGGGTAATAATTTCCAGTTAGTTGATAAGCATGTAATTGTTTGATGGTTGTTTAATGTTGTGCTTTTCTCTAAAGTTTACTTAATCAGGCTTGTTTTCCCTTTTATCATTCTGGTTGGCAAACTTTCCGTTCTTCTAAGCAATCCCTGTAGATGGTCAGCAATTATAATATGTAAAGTGGTAAAGTGTTTTACTACTAGTAGTAGTAATAGTAGGAGTAGGACTAGTAGTGGTAGTAATAGTATTTGTGATGGGTTTGCTACTCAACTAATGAAATGATTATTATTATAAATTAATCTTTCATAACTAATTTAAAGTGATGAGAATATTAATTTTATTTTATTAATGATCCTTTAACAGACACCACTCGTCTCTCACTTGGTAGGTATGTTGGCGTTGTAAACGTTTCCTCTATTCCACAACATAAAACAATATTTTCAGTCACATAAGGGTTTTGTGAGTGGAAAGCATCTTACTAAAGGAGAAGACAAATCCGTATTTATTCTATTTTAGCGAGCCCCCATCCACCCACCTTCTTCTCCAACATAAGATTATCAATATGTATAAGAAGGTCAATAAATTTATTAAATGGAAATGGAGTTATTAGAGGTAAGTTATTGAGATATTTCACAATACTGGATTAAGAGCTGTTTGACAGTCCTTCACTTGCTTTTGCAGCAAAATCACAATGACAAAATGTCTGCTTGACAGTACGTGCTTTCCGCCTCACGTATTGAGTACACTGATGCGTTGTTTCCTCTCTCTTCACCATACGTTTCTTGAGCAGAACACAATCACAATGATTCTCATAACTTCACTGGACTGATGAAAAGCATCCTTGCCTTGGTACATCAAACGTCGGGTATAGCATTTCATTTTATTATATAATTCGTTACAATCTGTTTCATTTAAACACGTTCATTTTCATAAAATATAAAGTATTTATAACTCAGCCAGCAATACAAAATGAATTTGTAGAGTGATTTTACTCTGGATTTACTTCAGTGATATTTACTACGTCATTAGCCTAAGAGGGCGTGATGGATCAGAGGGTCGTTATTTCCAGTCTAGCAAAGAAGTCCTTTTCAAATATTTGTCTTGTAATTTTTCTTCTTCAAACATTCAAAATTATAATGTATTATATCTTGTTTTCATAATTTACAGTAGTACTAATATTTTCAATCTAATCAATAAGTTCCTTTCCACAATTTCTCGTCCATGAACATGCATCACAGTATCAAATCAAAGCAACATGTGAAGTAATACGAGTACTGGAATGTTATATTACAACATTTACACACAGTCGACTTGTCATATAACTGTTTCTTATTATGATTCCGGCTAGTAAACAGAAACATTAAGTGTTGTTTGTTGAAATTTGATGGTTGTATTCAACACTAAACTTATTTCTCTATATATTTCGTAATTATAGTGGCAGAATTAGTCAGTTGAAAAATAGAAAAATATTATGTGATAACATTTAATTATATTAGAGATAAGCTGTCTTCAATGTTTGACAATAATAAAAAATATATCTTTGTTCATGTTATTTAAATTTCTGTAATGTTTGCCTTTTTGTCACAATGAAACGCAACAATGATATTGATTGGCATGGCCTCGCTTGGTAGTGATTGTTAAGTAGACATTGACCCGCCCCAGACCCGAGACGGAAGCCCTCTTGCACTGACCCAGTAATGCAAGCCGTTTGAGCGATGCTTGACCCTCCGAATGTGTTGTACCTTCCTTGTATCGCAGATGTGACACCAATTCCACCTGATGGATATTATTATTAATAATTAACCATCCAAAATTAAATACAAGTGATGGGAATCTTAATTTATTTTTTAATGATCCTCCAGCAGACACCACTCACATACAGCATAATAAATACAACATAATTTATGAACGTGTTCACTAGAAACAATGTCATGTTTTCAACATAGTATATACAATCATTATAATTCACAAATGTTGAAATTTCAGTCTACTCACATAATACATTTCTACATAAAACGCAAGTATATACCTAGTAAAAAATGCATGAAACATTGTAAGTTTATTCTTTTTCAATCAGTCAGTTAATTCACCATTAAGCTAACAATTGCTACTTGATTATCGGACTTGAGTTACACCATATTTAAAGTGATTAGACAATAGAATTATCTTCAGTATCATTCCTTGTAAGTCTTAACCATTGGATAGTAAAACTACTCATCCATCTAAGACCGCAAGTTCTGTCATATTCTCTACCTGAGTTTTTACTCCAACCCTGGCACTTACAAAAGTATCATCATAAGCAGTGCCCAATATATGGGTCATGCTAATATTGGCAACAAATATATTTATTATTATTTTCACAAAAAAGTCGGGCTAAGGACAATAAAGCAAAGCTCGGCGAACCAAGGGCTTGCTACCTTTTGAGTTGTCAATATAAACGTAGGAACTGTTAGGATAACCGTCACAGAGTCCCACATGCACAACACCATTGATGTCTGATTGGTTCTCGTTATTGTGCATTCAAGGGTTACGTTTTACTGCAGTGAGAGTGCATATGAAATGAAAAGAAAATGTAAACAATACACAACGAAAAACAAACACAAACAGCCGCACTCACCCCCTCTCAAAACGATAGCAAACGAGAGGTTTATCTTCTAATGAGTGAGAATAAAATGTATTATCTTACATCTCTCTCTCTCTCTCTCTCTCTCTCTCTCTCTCTCTCTCTCTCTCTCTCTCACACACACACACACACACACAGGGATAACTTCTAAACAATGAATGACGATTAAAACGAGTTCAGAATACATGATAATGCGATAACTTCCGCTATCAACTGCTTCTATCAATAAATGCAATATTACTTAATAAATGTCAACAAAAGTCCTGGAGCTGACGAACTCCTCCATAGTTGAGTGAGAGTGAATAATTAATTAAATTGCAAATACTTAACTTGTTTTGCATATTTATATTCAAATTAAATGCCATCAAATGTTTTCTTCTATAATAGTTTAAATTACTTACAGTTTTTATTTCTATACCCGTTAGAAATTCAAGTAGGGTGAGTTTAATGACGATACAAAGTAGTGATCTAATGATAGCACGAACGATTATATGAATGTTCGCATAGAAAAATGGAAGAAAATGGAAGAAAACACACCAGAAGTAGAGTCATGGTCTCTCCAACTGTCTGTTTCCTCTGTTGTTGAAAAACAAACTACATTCTCCCAGAGAATAAATTCACAACAAAGATTGTTTCTTTCTATAAGTATAGACTCCAACTGTCAAAATCTCCATTATTTCTTTCAGAAACATGTCTTACTGAATTATATTTCTTAAAAGTAAATTCTCAACTCAAATGTCTTCGCAAAGCAAACTATGAACTGTCTTCTGTAGATTCTCAACTGTCTTTCATTTCTCAAAGCCAATTCTAAACTGTTTTCTTTCTCAAAGCCAATTCTAAACTGTTTTCTTTCTCAAAGCCAATTCTAAACTGTTTTCTTTCTCAAAGATAAAATATCTACTATATTTCTTTCTCAAAGATAAAATATCTACTATATTTCTTTCTCAAAGATAAAATATCTACTATATTTCTTTCTATATTCCTTCTATCTCTGTTCAAGTTCATAGTCCTTTTTCACCTGTCGGAGGACCACAGAGAAAATCTGCAAGCTGGCAATAATAACACACTACATAACTCCTTCCATGCAGAGCACACAATTCTAAAAAAAACACTGTTCCTTTGTTCTCATTCTCACATACACAATACCAGCTAGTTCCTAAACAATGCATACAACTACAAAATAATACTCTTAGCAAATACATCGTCACGCTGTACCCATGGAAAGATTTAAAAGTCCTTCACAATTTTCACGTTTAGAAAGTATTTTAAAAAGTCAAATCAGCATTTCCCACTGACAGAATTCTCTGCATTAATACATTGTTTAAAAATATATCACAATAGCAAAACAGTGCGAGTGAAATTGCGTGCGCACGCACACACACACACACACACACACACACACACACACACACACATGCAGGGAATATATGCGCTAAAATCAATACTTAGTAATAACAGACACAAGCATTCATCTCAAAAGAATAATTGCGTGTCAGAGTTTTCAATGTGTGATGAGAGACACATACAAGGAAATTGACGTGAACAATGAACGTGGGACTTTGGTATGAAACAACACGAGAAGACATTAGTCACTTCGTCTATATACGGTTTCATAAAGACTATTATTGTTTTTCTCTAATAATTCCATTTCTGCTGTCTGATGAGAATTCTCATGTGATTTGTATTGACTTGTTGAATTGATTTTTTCTAAATAAAGACTGTTTAAACAGATAAATTATTTGCCATGTGTGCTTTTTATTCCTGATTTAATAAATTTATTTTTAAATTCATTTATCTTCAAATGCATATTGATAACCTTATGTTGGAGAAAAAAAGAGTGTGGATGCGGGTTTGCTAAAAATCAATTAACGATGTATTTGTCATCTCCTTTAGTAAGACGTTTTTCACCTATGGAAATATTGTGTGATGATAAATGTTGTCTTAATGATGTGGAAGAGAGAACTGTTTACTTCACCCGCATATTCGCCATGTGAGAGAGGCAAGTCATGTCTTCTAAAGTATTATTAATAGCTATGTGACACCAACTCCACATAGTTAATGGATATGATTATTATTAAATAATTAACCACCCAAACTAATTATAAGTTATGAAAAACTTAATTTATTTTATCTTCCTCTAGCCAGCTCGTCTCTCTCACTTTGTGTATATTTAAGGCGCTGTAAACGTTTTCTCTCTTCAAGAACATAAAGATAAATATCTACCGTCACACAGTATTTCCGTAGGTGGAAAACTTCTTACTGAAAGTGAATAAAATTCCGTCTTTAATCTATAGTTAATGAGTTCCCATCCACTTACTTTCTTCTCCAACATAAAGTCATCATTATGCAAAGAAAGTCAAGAAATTTAAAATTAATATATTAAATCAACAATCAAATATACATATTACAAATACAATGAAATAGACTACTTGACATCAATATTTCCATGAAAACATGTTCGCATAATTCCTATAATTACACAGTCTGTGTCTTAAATTACAATTCAACAATAGTCAATACAAATCACAGGATAGTTTTATCAGAGAACAGAAGTGGAGTTATTTGAGATAAGCGATAATAGTTTTACGTAAACTTGTTTAACAGCTGTCTCAATAGTCCTTCTTTGCACTTTTGCAACAATGGCGCACGTTTTTTTATTAGCAGTTACTATGCCAGTTCCATGTGCCTCACATGCATGTTGAAATAAAACACTCTTCTGCTAGTTAGAATTAATCTGGGCTCGTTTTTTTCGCCATGTCAACTCCTTCTAACAGAACAATAAATGTAGCAAAGTCCAACAACTTCTGTACACAAGAAATTGTTCAGGTAGTCAGCATATTTTGCCACCACACATCAATTTAGTATAGTGTGTTCTTACACTTTTACACCTTTATCATGGTCAATCGTATTGGTTTACAAACAGTAAACAGGAAGTTCAAATCAAACATTGAAATGAAAAGAGAAAAGACTACTTGTATCTGCCAAGTACAATCAGGGAACAAATTCTAAGCTTCAAGTTTCGATTTATAACCATTCTTTATTACACTCCAGTCTAAATTTACAGTTTCCTGCCTGTGGCAGTAAAGAAACTAAAATCTCGCCAAGAGCATGACCTTTTCATTGCCCTCATTTCTCTTGTCTGGCCTCGACCCACTCAGTCATCACAAAATTTGCATCAGCAATGCAGGAGAGATAAACATAAAATGTGTTAAGTACTAGCTGGAAAGTATATTAATGCATAATTAACAAAACCCTTGCTTTACTCTTTATTGCTAATCAAAACCTGTAAAACTTTAATGTTAATTTTATACATTGGGGGGGGGGGGTAGTTTTCATTCAAACTCATTTTGAATGGTTGGTTGATGAAAATGAATTGTTATTTATAAACATTTAAATTCAGTGTGTTATATTTTACCAAGTGTATTATTTGAAATTCGTGGCATAGTACAACTTAAAGTGCACTAGACATTGCATACATGCCTGAGATAGTGACAACAGAGGGTCCTTTGTATTGTCACAGGAAATTACGGACAAATAAAACCCGCTAACAAGACTAGGGAAAGTAACTCAAGTTTTGTTATTACTCATTGTATGTTATGTAAATCCAGGAATAAGTTTCTTTAGTTAGACAGACGTTGTAGACACAGTGTGTATTATCATTTCATGTTAAATATATATATATACATTTTGAGTAACAATGCATGAATGATCACATGCTTATGAGAAGAAAGCAGATGCGTAGTTAGAATTGCTGACAAAGAGCGTGTTGCACAAGAAAAAAATAGTCCTTCAAGGACAAATTATGTTACAAGATATAAAAGCTTCTAGAATCTAGAAGTTTGAGGAAACTTTTAGGAAGTATATAAGGGAGAAGGAAGATTTTTACACTTATGCTGGGAACGTAGATTTATGTGGAGACATCTCTCTTCATACGTATAGAATTCTCATGTACAGAGATTTCAAAAAGGAAAGCTGTAAATACCTCTTTCCATCCATCTGCCGCCAAATGTTCAGATAATGAGGTAAATTATTTCAATATATTTCTTGGCAAAGTGGGACTGTTCGTTTTCAAGACAGCTTATGCATGCAATGTTGGTTGTATGCAGTTAACGACATGATGCCATTTTCGCCCCTCCCTCCCCCCTCTGTCTGAGTGACTTCATATTCCATGGTCAAGGGGATAGCACCTACGTTTTCCTTACACAGGAGATAAGGATTTCTACACTCGATAGTAGGTGATGACACATCCCACTGGACGATTCTTCCATTATATTCAACGTCGTTGGGTTTTTCCATCAAGACGGCAACCGAGCAAGAACGACAATTATCAAGATTGGCAACATGTCAACAGAGCTGCAGATTTTTGCCCCTTGAGACAGAACCTGAAGGTAGTGCCTAGACTCCTGCAGGTCTAGCTACCAGGCAACACAGCCATTGCTCATATCTTCACTACAAAGTACCCTTGTGAGTGAAGTGTTAGTTTACGTCATTCTTGGAACTCAGACATTACTGAGCAATTAATTGCAACTCAAACACACATCTAGAACACTTAAGAATAAGAACATTTAAATCTTAACGCATCTAGAACTCTTAAGAATATGAACATTGACTCTATTCTTGCTTATATCCATAACTATTGTATCATTTCTGAAATATGAACTTTAAGTTAATGTTATAATTCATGCTAATTGTATATGAATTAATGTGAAGGTGGTGTTATTTACCGCATAAGAATTGTGTAATTAACTTTTATTTTATATTTTGAATTTCATCATTTTCATCTTCCCTTTAATTCCCACAGAGTGTATGACATTGGAAAGTTGAGTGTTTGACTAATCACTGGGCGAAAGAGTAGTGCCCCTTTAAATCAGGAAATAAACAACCAGATTTAAAAATCCTCAACTATCTTGTTATTCATAGATTTTTAGAGGGGCGAAATAATTTGTATTTATGCTGTTTTGTACCGTTCGTCTGTTCGTCCGTTTATCAATTTCATGATACTCGCTCACAGCATACACAGCCAATAAAACGTTCCTTTGCATGAAATAATAAAGGTGGGCCCCACCAAAACATCTATGGTGTGTATCATTGTGTGTCTATGTAACAACTTGAAACGATGTATTACTGGCACATGTCACACGAGTTTACCTTAGAGATACATTGGAGCAGGCCAAAACGACTTCACCCCTTGTAATCTAACTTCAGCTCAAGCCGGCTTCACACCGACATAAACCTCCCCTATGTGATATGTATTAAGAATCACATCCTCTGCTTGATAAGAGTTATGTAGCATTGCAATTTTGCCAGCTTGCAGATTTTTTCACGTAGCTCTTGGACATCAAGTGAAAAGATTATGAACTTGAAGAATGGATAAAAGTGAATATAGAGACATTAGACAGTTCAGAATTTGCTTTTGAGAAAAGGAAGAGTTGAGAAAGAGGCGGTTCATAATTTTTATTTAAGAAAAGAAAGAGTTAAGATTTTACATTTAAGAAAGAGACAATTCAGAATGTAATATTTGAGGAAAGAAAGACAATTGAGAATTTGCCTTTGAATTGAGATTTACTTTTGTGGAAGAAACAGTTAAGTTGAGAATTCGTTTTCAATATGAGAGAAACAGGGAATTGTACTTTTTTTCTTTGGGGAGAATGTAGTTTGTTTTCAACATCAGAAGAAACAAACAGTTTGAAACACCAGAAGAAACAGACAGTTGGAGAGACTAGGAGTAACAGTTAGAGAAGGGAGGAAATCAGATTTATTTCTATGTGTGTGTGTCTCTCTTTGTCACCATACTGAGTGCCCCATAAAGTTATGTTGGTAAAGTAACTGGACAACTCAATGCAGTAAAAGTTCACTAAAACAGGTCCTCACTGTGTGGCAGCCAGATGGCTTTGACTGGACATATTTCAAGGTGGATTGATTACACCCAGGCAGGACAGAAACTGATGGAGGTAATACCATGCCATGAGGACGCATCACTGAACTGTTATTCAATTTTGAACAGTGAGTAAATAGTATTAAAACATTCTTAGAAAACATCAGTGCACATATGAATTAATTATGAATATGTAAAGCTAATTAGGAATTTGAGATTTAAACAATTATCCATTTTGCTCAACTGTGGTGGAGCCGAGTAGCACCTGGACAGTTTCTGGAATTATAGAAATAATTGTATGTTTTGCATTATAATTGTTGATAGCAGAAATTTTCACATTATTTTTTGTGTATTCTGTATTTGTTGTTTTATCATCACTCACTGTTTAGAAGTTATCATTGTCCCTAGTGAGAGTGTTTATCTTAGGTGATTTATAGTTACATAAAATAATAAACTTAATTTATATTAAACTTAATTAATATCTTCTCGACTATAATTTTGAGAGAGGGGTGAGTGCATTTATTTACATTTGTCTTTGTCCTGTATCATTATGTATTGTTTACATTTTCATTCCATATGCAATTTTGCATACAAACATAACCAGTAAGTGTAACTCTTACATGCATAATAAAGTAGGAGCCAGAAAAAACATCTTTGGTGTATGTATGTGGATTTCTGTGGTGAACAACTGTACAGGTCCTATGCTGTGCTGGTAAACACCAACTACCACTCTTTTACTCGAAGGTGTGGGTAGTGGTGACAAACAGTAGCCCATTACATGTACACTGCATAATAAATACAGGATATCAAAGCGATGTCAAGGGATTAATACACAATATACGAGCAGCTTAGCTTAAACATTTGTACAAATAATAGTATACTCACATAATACACCTTATTAAAACACAAATAAAACATATCAATAGCAAAACTACATGAAATATTTTAAAGTCCATTCTCTCTCAATCATTCAGCCATCTCACCATAAAACTAATGGCCGCCTCTCAAGACCAGACTTCTTCCTGTCACTACAAATTCAAAGTGATTAAACAGTAGATTTTCTTTACAGCCCATGTGTGTGCACAGTATTCATTCAAACTCTTTTAAGGTCTCTTTCTGGTAAATCATAACCATTGGACAATAGAACTACTTACTGGTTTGCATTACATCAGCAATTTCTAGCACATTCTCGATTCAGATTGTTTACGTCCAATTCGGATACTCAAAATACCTTCATAAGGAGTGCCCAAGATCAGGTTACACTGACAATTTAACAGCTTATATAACAATTAAATTTTGAAATAGGGAGAAACAAATTTACTCTGCCACAATCACAAATTAAGATTCTCACCATTTGAAATTAGTTATGAACGATTAAATAATTAATAATAATCATAATCATTACCTAAGTGGTATAAGCATCAAAAACGCAATGAAACAATGAATAAACAAATTGAGATATGCTGTTCAGCCTTTATAAGTCAATTGTGATAGCAAGGATTCTTAATTTATGAAATTTTGCTTAAATATTTCAGTAATTTTAAATTAAAGAAGACAAAAATTATTGGGACATAATCAATTAAATGTAAGCTAACGTTTTTCAAACTAAAATAACAAGGATATATAATGCGTTCATTATGACAAATATATATAATGCGTTCATTATGACATGGATATATAATGCGTTCATTATGACATGGATATATAATGCGTTCATTATGACAAGGATATATAATGCGTTCATTATGACAAGGATATATAATGCGTTCATTATGACATGGATATACAATGCGTTCATTATGACATGGATATATAATGCGTTCATTATGACAAGGATATATAATGCGTTCATTATGACATGGATATATAATGCGTTCATTATGACATATTATATAATGCGTTCATTTACTTTAATCAGAAGATATTGACGTAATATAGTGTTTTTTGCTAAATTCAAGTAATTCCTTAGTTGCTTTTATGAACAAAAGTTTAACGTTTTATAAACTTTGTACAGATCGAAAACCATGTCTAAATCTAATGTAATTCACCATGGTCAGTCTATCAAATTTGCTGACATTAGCATGGAAAATTTTAGAGAGTGATAAAGGTTTCTGGTAAACCATGTCACATTGAACATGGCGACTAACTTTAGATCCAAAATAGTTCCAGTATTAAAAATGTTTTCATGGGTGAAATCATTTACATGTCTAGACAACGTACTGACATACCTAAATCCTATGCGTTAATTAAAATACACCTAATAAAATATAAAGTTTCTTAAGTATTCATTTCATTCAGAGCTCTTCTTAAACGACTCCAAAATGAGGCTCTGGATTCAGCATCGTCTTCCCATTGAATATACGTGGTTACTTTAAGAACAGCCAACATGGAACCGGTCACAACACGATTTGGCAGATCTTCAAGGCAGACGACTACCAGGATGTCGTCATGGTCCATCACGTGTTGAATACACAGAGCGAGTTCAAACTGACACCACTGACTGCGTGCAAAGTGAGTGGAGAAAACTAGCAGCACTTTCTTACTTTTCCTCAGGTTTTCTACAATGTTGTCTATAATGTGGCAGCCAGGTAAAAAGTCTCGCTGATGTAAACACAACCGCAATCCCATGCGTTCTTCGAGTTCTGACATCAGTTGCTCACGGATCCAGTCGAAATCTTCAGCAGCATATGACACAAAGACATCGTATCGGAAATTACCGGTCATTAAATACTGTTGTCTGTACCCAGTACGACCTCGGAAAGCTTCGTACAGAAACAGACGGATGTGCCATCGGAAGTTGTAGAACACAGCAGTGACAGTCAACGTGATGAGCACTAAACTGACACTGACAACGGTAAGAGTGAAGGCGTCGCTACTTAGTAAGCACGTCTGGTCAGGTAATTGGAACTCAGCCAGATTCGTGTTAGGTAGGTTACTGCATTTATATGGGCGTGATTTATCGAACAACGTATTGTTTGAAACGAACCACTGCTGAAACCACATAATGTCGCAAGAGCAAATAAAGGGATTCTGTGCAACGTACAGATTTTGAAGGTTTTGACGTGTTGAAACACTGAATGTTGTCTCCCTTATCAAAACGATTTTGTTTTCATCCAAACCTAAATAAGTCAGGTTCGTTAGATTGTCAAACGCCCCATTTGGAATACTACTTATAGAATTTCCTTGCAGTTCTATTTTTTGCAGGAAATATAAACCATTAAATGTATTCACTGTGATTGATTGTATTTCACAAAAAGCCAGGTAAAGTGTCTTTAAAGAGGTCAGATGTCCGAATAGTTTGGAAAACTGTGCGTCACTGACGCTAGAGAAGTCGTTGTCAAAACAAATAAGTGTTGTCAGTGAAGTACAGCCAGCAAAAGCGCGTGGATTAAAAATGTTTTCTTTACTAAATGGAATTCCGCAGTTAGACAAACGAATTGCTTGTAGAGTTTTACTGTAAAATGAATTATTTGCAAAAGTAACGTCTGAACCTGAATTCGCTCTGGTGCCTTCCATCACTAAAGAGGTCAGGCGTGGGAAAGTATTTTCATTAAAAGTGAAAGACTTAATTTGTTTAAATCTATTGAAAGATAAATCTAATTCTGTCAGGTTTGGAAGACACACTTTAGGAATGTCACGTATTGAGTTTAAATATAAATGCAAAATTAACAACTTCGGAAACAAGGAATGGCCGTTTCGACAGGTTTCTGGGAAATGTGAAATTTTATTTTCAAACAGATAGAGATACTGAAGCGAAGGCATTTGGTCTGGAATAACGTCACAAATATCGCAGGATCCAAGACAAATACCACTCAAATTTTTATATTGCGCGAGAACTGTGAAGTTGACTGTTTCAAAAGTATTGTTATATAAATTTATATTTTGCAGGGAAGGAAGTGCTTTCAGGGAAAATACATCGAAAGCGTGGAAATGTAGGTTTGAACTATTAAGACTGAGATTTGTCAAAGTACTCATTGACAGTACCTGTAATAAAATATCATTGGTAATGTTGTTGAAGTCCAGAATAAGAGTAGTGAGTCTTGTGAGCGGCTTAAACGCTCCGTCACAAACAAATGCCAGTCCGTTATGACTCAGATCGAGGCCAGTAATGTTTGTAACATTGGAAAAGAAATTATCATTTTGAATGGAGGTCAGATTGTTTCCAGTAAATATTAAAATAGTAATATTATTCGGTAATGAGGGAACATATGTAAGGTTTCCAGAGTTTCCAGAGCAGTCTGCCACGGTTTTGTTACATTTACACATCGCATGACACGAATACCAATCTGTGTTGGTGTTCCAATCCTTTAGCAAGAAATGAGCATAATAACACTCTGACTGGTATAAAGAACCAGTCACCTGCACCACAAATAAGCTCAACAAAGTAATGTACCACTCTTTAAATGAAGTTTCCATTGATAGTGTCGTTTGTTCTAACGTTAATCAAAACTGCAATTTTTTTTTTTTAAAGTTGACCCGAATTAGCAAACAGTGTAAATGATGTAGTATGTTTTTCCAACTGATGTAATTTCTGTTAAGTTTATTTCATGAAGTAAGGAATTATCTTTTTCCTGAAGACTGATGCAATATTTGGTGTCTTCGAAGTTGTTTGCATATTTCATGCTTTCGCAATCTGTGTTCTTTGGCATTATCTGCAAATTATAATTGTCGATTCAGTAATAATTAAGTATTTTAATAGCCCATGATGTTGCAATTTGAAAGGTTTAAATTCTGAAAATATATAGAGTAATTCAGTGATATCAACGGTAAAGTATTTATTTTTAAATCACGTGACTTAAAGCTTTCAAATTACAACATATTGTGAAATAAATATATCAAATAATTCATAGGAAATCTGTAACACATCTCAAGACTGTAAATTATAAATTCATAAATTTAGATGTTCATAATATTTTCATCATAATATATTCTTGCTTAATTTATATATTGCTAATCGATAAAAATGCACTTACTTCACCTCTAATGACAGTCTTCTGAATAGTGTTTCTTAGTAATTCTCAAAAATTGAAATTCAAACGATAATAATGTGAATATGCAATGTTTGTAAGTAAAATCATTGTATGCATGCTTGTATTCTTGTCAGTAATAGCAAACTCTGTTTTGTGTAAACGGAAGTATACATGCTCACTAATAGTAAACTCTGTTTTATTTAAACGGAAGTATACATGCTCACTAATAGTAAACTCTGTTTTGTTTAAACGGAAGTATACGTGCTCACTAATAGTAAACTCAGAAATAGTACTACTAATATATAGTAAGAAAAACTAATGACTACTATTTTAGTCAAAAATTATTTATTTATTTATTTATTTATTGTTGTATGAATTACTGAATATCAAGAATGTTTTTCTTAAATACTTTGACATTTTTCCAACCCATAATTATTTCAAAATATTTCTTTTAAAACATGTACGTTCCCATAATATTAGAGCAAATAGTTTTCAAACCAGCAGATATTATTAAATATTTCACGTAAACTTTTTATGAACAAATTATTATTATTCAGCCTCTTACTACGACGTCTGTTTTTTGACTGTCACTTGTGATAAGGTCTCGGAATCTTACCAAAACTGAATGTTGCTAATTATACTGAGTGTGGATCTTGTTGGTGAAGTCAATGACCCTAAGTAAAATTGGTCAAGATATATGCATTCCTGGATTTCATTATCTATTTTGTTTTTTTTCAGTTAATTTCGGATACATATAACACCGTCAACCTTTTTATTTTTATTTGCAGTGACTTGTGTGTATATGGGGAGGGGATTAATGGAGATTATGTTGTACTGACTTATTATTCAGTCTCTTTCCACGACTTCTGTTTGACTGTCGGCTGTGATCCAAGGTCTCGGAATCTTACCAAGATTCTGGGAGATCCAAGGTTTTACGGAGGATATGGGCACTTCCGAGGAGCGCTGCTTTGAGTAGTGGAGCGATTCTATGGTTTCCAGGGAGTTTATTCAGGTAGCCTTCCAATTCTGATGTTATGTTCCCCAAGGCTCCTATCACTATAGGTATCACTTCTGCTTTTACATTCCACAGTCTCTGGATTTCTAATCTGAGGTATTATTATTATTATTATTATTATTATTATTATTATTATTATTATATCCTATCAATTAATAATGCACAATTAGATACTAGTAGCTAGAAATCTTTATATATATATATAAAATTATCCAATGTAAGAAAATTATCAAGTAGAAGCATGCTCCACCGATCCTTGCATAAAGGTTATCTGGTTCAGGCATCGGTTCAGCTGAAAATAAATCAACTTATTCAGCTGTCTTACAAAATCGGTGTGAGCCATCCTTCCTTATAACTAGGACAATAGGAGAGCTATACAGGGACTCCGTTGTCTCAATCATCCCTAAGGTTAACAATTTCCTGCTTAACAGCATCCCGAATAGCATAAAATAAAACATAGAATTTCATTCTGATCGGATTATGAGCCCTTAGTGCGACCGTAAATTCGCACAGACTCGTTTTTACTAGTTTATAAGTAAAATCATAACGAGTTTATTTTAGCACGCTCTATAACTGTTAAACTTCAAAGTCTGAGAGTTCTGGGTTTAAAATAACATCATCAAAAGTTTCAATATCTGTTAGATATGGTTATGTTATGGATTCAGCTTTGGGGAATAAGGTATTACAATAGTAGCGATCATGTTATCTAGGATTTCTCTATCGGCTTTCATCAGATTGGCATGATTTGATTTTCGTTTATGATCCAATCTTAATTTGAAAATTGCACCCACTCAGTTTCTCAACTTCGTCATAGGTTCCTTGCCATGACATATTTATTTTATTCTGTTTCATAGATAACAACAGCATCACTTGTATACCAACATCAATGTTAGACTCACAGATTTCACAGTTGTACAGACGTGCTTGTCTAGCTTTATTTTTGCTTTACTTATCTGATATAATACGGCTCTCAAGTTCGATCATGTGTTGACATGAGCTTTTTACAGATTCTGCTAGCCCAGTCTCTGTCCAATATTTTCATAATATAGACATGGGTCCTCTAATGGTTCTATTATATAAGATTTTGAAGGGTGATAATTGGGTAACACTTTGGGGTACTTTGTGCAAACAAACGTGCTGGCAAATACATATCCCAATCACGTTCATTCAACACAGTTTTTTCAAAGACTTGGTAAGTGTCAACTGACTATTAGAAAAATCTTCCTCACAAACCCCAGAATCATATGTAAGGGCAGATTCTAGGTTGGCCCAGCACTCTATTAATTCAGAGTCCCGTGGGTGACAGTTTTCATGGTTAGAGCTGAACAGAAAGGTTAGATAGATAGATAGATAGATAGATAGATAGATAGATAGATAGATAGATAGATAGATAGATAGATAGATAGATAGATAGATAGATAGATAGATAGATAGATAGATAGATAGATAGATAGATAGATAGATGGATGGATGGATGGATGGATGGATGGATGAATGGAGAGAGAGAGAGAGAGAGAGAGAGAGAGATAGGCCTAGATAGAGAGATAGATAGATAGATGTTAATTTGACTGGCGATGTCTATGCTAGGATAAACTAAATGAGGGTCTAGCGTTAGTCAAACGTTGTTGTGAAGAGATGTCAATGTCAATGCTCTTTTGATTATATTCATAAGTTGTATATTTGATTGTTGATTTAATAAATCTACTATTAAATTTATTTCTTATTACTTCTTATTCGGACCAACCTGCACTGTTCTCGTCGCATTCGATTACTTCATGTTATTAGAACACGAAAAACTTTTATGAACTCCATTAAGAACACTTTATATCGCTGACGTTAACAGAAAAACAGGGTAAGTTACGTATTCTAATTAAATGCACGCAGAATATATGACCTCATGAACTTTACAAAACACCAGTAGCCAGAAGCAAACGACACACATACTGTTTCCGAAATGCAACAGGCAGTTGCATATTTTATTTAATGCTCTTAGAATTACTCTTGAAGGAAAGTTGTTAGCAGGAATATGAACGTAGTGTTTAGAAGTATGTTCCAGAATTAATATTGAACGGAAATTCGCTATTTGTTGCTATTTCTAATCTCGTTCTACCGGTTATAGATCATGGGAATTAATTATTACTGATTTATAATACGCAGTAGAAATGTTCACAAATCAGTACACATTAGCTCAAGTACGGCTAAAGAATTTAGATTCCGGCGGATAATGAAGTTTGCCAATGACCAGGTGCAAGGCCATCAGATGTGAATGTCATTCTTATTCAGCTCATTCTTATTTTATTTTGTTAATACACATTCTTTATAAATTTTTGTTCATCTCGTTCTTAAATTTCTATCTACATCTTCGAAACTTCATTTTGTAATGTTTATGTTGTCTTTGTTTTCTTTATTGTCGGTTGATAAACCATAGAGTCTCATGAGTCAATCACGATATTTATCTAATTCTTCTGCTTGTGCGACCACGTCCATCATCCCGAACATCGTAAGGGGATATTTTTCAACCGAGTATCGTGAAGCTGCAACCATGGCAATAATGTCTTCTCGATACATTCTAGAAACAAGCCGTCTGGACGACTTTATTCCTGGATACTGGCGTCTCGTAATGGTCATGACGGTAGGCATTTTACAAGATTTAAAATACATGTAATCACAGTTTATGTGCAGCCATTGATAGCTGATTTATTATTATGGTTTTCGTAAATAAAATAAATATTTCCCATGTCAACGGATTTCCAAATTTCAATTTCTACTGAGCATGCATTGAGCTGTGAAGGAAAAGAATGGTAATAAGAAGTATTTATATTATAATTATCTTACTCTGTAGTAGCAGGCTTACAAAGACTGTTTAGGAATTGTAAATGAACCTGTAGCTCATGAATACAGTATGTAGACGTTTGCATGAAAAGGTTTACAGTTTCATTCGTCAGCGGCATTCTGTAACGGTAAATATTGAATTATGTCCCTTTAAATGCATGAAAACTAGACATCAATATTAACAATTTCGAAGTCAATTTAGACCCAAGAGAGAAATGAGAGGAAGTGAAATACAATACGAATACCAACATCATAGAGATAAGAAAGCAAAACTGTTAAAATTTTACTACTTACTTTGTACACGTATCCTTTATACCGGTGGCAGCATTAAGAAGTAATTTTAAAATCTTTCTACCTTTTAAATGAATCTATTATAGTGACAGTAGTTTTCGATTATGAGATATCCCACAAGAAATATAATATTCCTATTACTTACGGGCACATGTTCTGCAATTGTTTCACTTTATATGTAGTCTTACACAGTTTGAATTGAGAGATTCTATGTCTGTGCACTGTGTTGTTTCCAACACGAAAAGTAGATAGATGGAAAACAGTTCAATTAGTTAAAAAATAATACCGAAACACAAGTAAACAAGTCAATTGAGGTTTTTAAAACTAAACACTAAAACGGAAACACAAGGAAATAACCCACTGTGAAAGGCCCGTGTAAAACTGTTCAGGTTTTTGATGTGAGGAAGAGATAAAATATGAAATAATGAGCAGCTCAAAAAAATAGGACGCGGGCAGGCGTTACATGTTAAATGTGTGAAGCAACTGACGGATTTCTTATGGTCTCGATTTCATTCATTGTGTTCTAATGTTAACCAAAAACAGATAGATTGAACAGGGTGGGGCAGCCCCATAATCTCCAGTAGCCCAAATGGCTACAGATGCAATAAATCCACTCCAAATTAAAATGTCAGTACAACATAATCTCCATTAATCCCCTCCCCATATACACACAAGTCACTGCAAATAAAAGTTAAAAAGTTGACGGTGTTATATGTATCCGAAATTAACTGGAAAAAAAAATAGAAAAGGAACTCCAGGGATGCATATCTCTTGGCCAATTTTAATTAGGGTCATTGACTTCACCAACAAGTTCCACACTCACTATAATTTTCTACCACACGTACTTTCTCACAATGTTTGACACTTGACCCCCAGTGTTCTCATAAGCTTTTTTGTTCATTTGTTAGTGATTCTCACAGGTATGGTTATTTAACGACCCTCTCTCATCATTATTTAAGAGAATTATTATTATAAATTTGATGTATTGACTTTAATACTGATACCAGCCCCACGGCCAAATCCATTCTTACAGTCCCTGTATTAAATTCTACCAACTGGGATTATGGGACCGTTATTTATTCAATGTAGTAACAAACCATTAGTTGTGCCTCCGGAATTGGCAACGTTAACTTTCCCCCTTAGTTAATTAGCAACATTCATTATTCTTTGGCTCGCCTCCAGTCAGTTCCAATCAACGAATTAAATAACAGAAAAATGTTATAGTTAAAACAATAAAAGTATAAAATTATTTCCAGATACAATAAGCAAATGAGAACGTTCACTATCGGCACTGCTGACAGTACAATAAATCACTCAACGATAATTTATACGCAACACGGTATTAATCATTAATTATAGAAAAATAGAAACAAATTAAAATATACATTCTAAAAGAGTAAGGAGCATAACTTGACCAATGGGCACAGCCTGTCATAGTTGTTAAAAATAATGATTACACAAGTATTTAACAGCAAGTTATAACATGAACTACGTAAACTCACAGTTGTTGTGACGTGGTATTTCAACAAATAACAAAATAAGTGATGTATCTGTATTATAAGGCACAAATATATATTTAAGGATGAATCGCATATTATAAATCACAAACATATTTAATAATCAATCTTATTTAATAAACACAAATATTTATTTAATGATCAATCATAAATAGAACAGTAATATATATTAAATGATCAATCATATATTAATAAGCAGAAACATATGTTTAATGATTAATCAAACAAATATTTGTTAATGATCAATTGTATATTATAAACTCAAACACATTTAATGATCAATATATTCTATAAAGATTTACTTAATGATTAATCATCATTAAGTAAAATTTGTTAAACAGTTTTTCTCACATAACAAATATGGCATTAAATGAAGAATTTCTTGTAAGAGTGAACACGTACAGACACTTAGTATAATTAGCAATAATAGCAAACTCTAACTCTCTTAATATACCCATACAAAGCAATTGGAAATCATTGAGAACTGCGGCCTCCACGTCTTCGTTTAATCAGTCACACTGTGCATAGAAAAAGAAACTAATTTCTTTTCCATTCCACTTTAGTATGTAATTTGGTTGTACGTAAAAATAGAAACCTACTCTTTCAAGGTCAGCATTGCACGAGGCAAAGTGGTGTGTCTTGGGCAAATAAACCTGACGGAACTCATCCCTCTCCAGGTTGTTGACCACAGCCGAAACTCCACATTACTAGTGGCTCGCCTTGGTCCTGGTCACATGGCCGTTGAGTCCTTTTTGAGACTCCCCCGCCATATGTACTCAATGAGGAAGTACATACGCCCAATCAGGTACTGTGTCAACACCCTAGCCTTTGGTTATCCCAAACCTAACCTGTAAGGCAGCAGGGGACTTGTGAAGGGCAGGGTCCCTTGTATCCCTTGCAGATATTATGAACAACTGCCCACAACCCATACCGGATTTTGAATTAAGTGGCAAAGAAGAAGTCCAGTTTGAAAGGTGGCCGTTCGCTTGATGGTGAGTTAAACTGACTGGTTGAGAGAGAATGGACTTATAAAGATTTCAAGCACTTTCACTAGTGATATGTTATGCTTGTGTTTTATATACAGATGTACAATGTAATGACAACTTTGCCTTATGTTATGCCTGTGTTTTATATACAGATGTACAATGTAATGACAACTTTGCCTTATGTTATGCCTGTGTTATGTATACAGATGTACAATGTAATGACAACTTTGCCTTATGTTATGCCTGTGTTTTGTATACAGATGTACAATGTAATGACAACTTTGCCTTATGTTATGCCTGTGTTTTGTATACAGATGTACAATGTAATGACAACTTTGCCTTATGTTATGCCTGTGTTTTGTATACAGATGTACAATGTAATGACAACTTTGCCTTATGTTATGCCTGTGTTTTGTATACAGATGTACAATGTAATGACAACTTTGCCTTATGTTATGCCTGTGTTTTGTATACAGATGTACAATGTAATGACAACTTTGCCTTATGTTATGCCTGTGTTTTGTATACAGATGTACAATGTAATGACAACTTTGCCTTATGTTATGCCTGTGTTTTGTATACAGATGTACAATGTAATGACAACTTTGCCTTATGTTATGCCTGTGTTTTGTATACAGATGTACAATGTAATGACAACTTTGCCTTATGTTATGCCTGTGTTTTGTATACAGATGTACAATGTAATGACAACTTTGCCTCAGCTAATACCGAATCGGTCGTCGCCCGGAACAAGGACCGCGCCTTCTGTCTTGCATCAGGGCAGAGGTGTTAAGTGTGCTACTGGTGTACCATCACCATCAAACCTCCGTACCAGAAACAACATCAACATTGGTACGTGAAACATCAGAACTTGTGAAAGGTAGAGAAACTGAATGAAATGAAACTGAATGAAATGAATAGACACTCATGGACCTTCTTGGGACTGTCCGAAGTACGATGGAAGAACTTTGTGGAAATACCAATGCCGGACGGTCTTAAACTATAATATGGCAGAGATATGATTCAGGATTTGTCGGATTTCTCGTCCACAAAGACATCGTGAACACTGTCATGAGTTGTCGTTCAGTCTCCAGCAGGCTTATCACCATACGCTGAGGACAACCCCACTTATTCTTTTTTTTAACGCTGAAATTGACCATTTTAAAAATACCATGGATGTTTTGAAATAACTGGCGATGAGCACTTAAATACATGCATCCATATTATACAATTAATGGGTGATATAAGAAAATATGTCAGTGTATTTTGTGAAAAGCAATAAATTCTTGACATAAAAACTAATCATTTTACTCTAGTAATACGCAAAACACCTGATTACAATCACTAAATATATTGTTCTAGTAACACTCAAGGAATCTGCTTACAATCAGACTAAATATGCAGCTTCAGTAACCTATTTACAAGCAGTATAAGAATGTTGTTCTAGTAATACACACGTAAACTATCTACCAGCAAAATAAGCGTGCTCTAGTAACACACATATTTACAATTAGACTAAACATGTCCTGGTAACACACGAAAACTATTTACACGCAGGCTAAACATGTAGTAACACATGTAACCTATTTACAATCAGAATAAGACTGTTCTGGTAACACACAAGCAACTATTTAAATCAGACTAATCATATTCTAGCAACACACATGGAAACTATTTACGGGCAGAATAAGCTTGTTATTTCAATAACATGATGAACTAATTTACAGGTCAAATAGCGACAACTCTTGAAGAAGGAGGAGAAAAATACGTACGATTTTAAGAGTAATGCGAAAACACAGTAGAAGGAAAAGATATGAAATAAAGGTATCATATATAAAATATAAGTAGACGGTCTTCATAATATATTAACTTCAACAAATGATTTATTAGATCTTCATAAACGTATACGTGCATATAATTAACAAATATTTCATAACATTATTACCGATATCAATATTAAAAACAGTATATTTTATGTACTGTATTTCGACATGTCAAATATATACACACTAAATACGAAGTACAGAAAAGGAAATTACACTAACAGTCCTATTTCTGAAAACAACACGCTCTATTACATATCTTATGTATTTTCAAAACCTTAGCTATAATTGTCGTTTTAATAGTATCAGTTATTTCAAGATAGAGGTAAAATCTCACTCAAAGCAATTTTTAAGCGACCCCAAAACGATGCTCTTGCGTCAGAATCGTTTGACCATTGGATATATGTGGTTACTTTCAGAAGTGCTAACATCGCTCCAGTCATCAAACGATTTGACACATGTCCAAGACAAATGATAACAAGGATATCGTCATGGTCCATCACGTACCGAAGACACAGAGCAAGTTCAAACTGGCACCACTGGCTGCGAGCAAAATGAGTGGAGAAAATCAACATCACTTTCTTGCTTTTCTTCAGGTTTTCTGCAATGTTGTCTACAATATTTTTACCAGGCAAAAAGTCTCGCTGATGTATGCACAGTCGCAGTCCCATTCGTTCTTCTAGTTCTGGAATCAAGTGCTCAAGGACCCAGTCAAGATCCTCAGCAGCATACGACACGAAGACGTCGTAGGGAAAATTACTGTGACATAAATATTGTTGTCGTCGTTCACTCATCCGACTTCGGAACGCTTCGTACAGAAGCAGACGGATTTGCCAACGCAAGCGGTAGAATATAGCAGTGACAGTCAACGTGATGAGCACTAAACTGACACTGACAACGGTAAGAGTGAAGGCGTCACTACTCAGTAGACATGACTGGTCAGGTAAGTAAAAATCTGCCAGACTCGTGTTAATCAGGTTACTGCAATAATAATTTATATACGAATCATAAAACAAGGAATGATTGGAAAGATACCATTCCTGGAACCATTTGATTTCACAAGAACAAACAATCGGGTTGGAAGCAAGAATAAGTTTGTGAAGTCTCTGTCGTGTTGCAGAACTGAAAGTTGTCTCCCGTATTGAGGTTATTTTGTTGTCATCCAAGTATAAAATTGTCAGGTTATCCATGTTGTCGAATGCTCCATCTGGAATATTTTCCAATGTATTTCCATATAAATACAATTCTTCAACAAATCGCAGACATTTAAAAGTGTTTTCAGTTATTGTAGTTAAATAACCGTAACCCATGTGCAGTTTTCGTAGAGCGGGAAGTCTGCCAAAGAGCTTTTTGAATTTACTATCAGTAATGCCTATGAAAATATTTTCATCCAGTTGAAGAGTTTCCAGCGAGGAACAATTGACAAAGGCGTCTGGGTGAACCCGTGAATCATTAAAAAATGATGAATAGCATCTAACTAAACTAATTACTTGTAAATTGGAATTGGAAAATGCATTTTTTTCTATATGTAATTTATTTTTTGTTCCTATTGGACCTTCCATTATTAATGTGTTTAGTTTAGGAAACTTCTGATCGCCAAAGACATAAGATTTAATACGATCAAATCTATTGTAAGAAAGACTTAAATTCACCAAATTTGGAAGACAAACATTATCAATATCATGCACATCGTTTTCATTTAAAAATAAAGTCCTCAGTTCGGGGAAAAGAGATTTGCCACTTTGACATGTTTTGGGAAACGATAAAATTCCATTGTTGTTCAGATCGAGAAATTCAAGTGACGACATGTTGCTTGGAACAATCTCAGAAATGCTGCAGTTTCCGACTTTCATGTGTCGTAAAGTTTCGTATTGAGCAAATGCTGTAAAGTTAAGTATTCGTACATCATTATTATACAGTGATATGTTTTTCAGATTAGGGAGTGGATGGGAGTCAAATACTTCATAAGCCCATTTTCCTAGATGTGTGTTGTTAAGACTTAAAGCTTCCAAACTGTGTACGGATAAGACCAATGAAAGAATTTCACCTGAAATCTTGTTGTGGTCGAGATTGAAAGATTTTAACCTTGTGAGCGCCATAAACGCTCCATTACAAACAAATGTCAGTCCGTTATAGCTAAGATCAAGATCAGTGATATTTGTAACATTTGAAAAGAAATTAGCAGTTTCAATGGAGGTCAAATTGTTGAGAGAAAATATTAGAAAAGTAATGTTGTTTGGCAGTGTAGGAACATACGTAAGGTAGGTTCCAGAACAATTTGCAACCGTACTCGTGCAATTGCACATCTCCGGGCACTCAGTGGTCAACACGTCGCCACTTTCATGAGATGTAGTAATTTGAGTCCGTCCCTTGGAGCTTTGTGGGTGAAATGGAGAAGACGTTAAGTGATGTGATGGAGACCCAGTGACGTGTACAAGAAGTAGGAACAACTCAGCAATATACATCTCTGTGAGTACAGGTAACATTCTTGTTGGCATGCTGAAATATGAATTTATAAATTATGTATTTACATTCTAATGTATGTGTAGATGGACAGATAGATAGATGGATAGATATACAGATAGATAGACAGACAGAGATAGATAGATAGATAGATAGATAGACAGACAGACAGACAGACAGATAGATAGATAGATAGATAGATAGATAGATAGATAGACAGACAGACAGACAGACAGATAGATAGATAGATAGATAGATAGATAGATAGATAGATAGATAGATAGACAGACAGACAGACAGACAGACAGACAGACAGACAGATAGATAGATAGATAGATAGATAGATAGATAGATAGATAGATAGATAGATAGATAGATAGATAGATAGATAGATAGATAGATAGATAGATAGATAGATAGATAGATAGATAGATAGATAGATAGATAGATAGATAGATAGATAGATAGATAGATAGATAGATAGATAGATAGATAGATAGATGTGTTACTGCATTCATGTTTCTTTACTGTTAATGAAGCGTTACCGCTAAACAATGACCTGAATCATTGATTAATCTTTCATTTGCCGACATCTACGAATGATAACTTTTCAAAGTGTAAAAAGAAATGTTCTTGAGCATTTACAGGAATTTGAAAGAATGTGTATTACTGTTGTACTGTTTCATTTCAAGTATGGAAGGGAGATAGTTAAGTAGAAATAATATTACATTCATTTATAATCTTCGACTTGTCATCACGGTGATCTTCATTTCGTGAGCATAGTGTCGTCTGCTCGCCGTTCTTGCAATCCCCGGCCTTTCGCTTGCGCAAGTCAAATCATATTTTATATTTAAAAAATACTTAATGCAGCTCTTACCGTGTTTGGTTGCTAAATACACCAATGCCCTCGGGTGTGAAGGGGTTATAATTAGGATATTAGTATAATATTAAATATGATATAAATGGAAATAAATCCGGGTTACAACTAGCTGTACCTGAATTCGGGAAAATGTTTTCCTATAATGTCGTCATATATAAAACTTCCTGTCTCTGGCCCCACATCTTAAGACATGGTACGTGGAAGTCATGCACGCAAGAAATTATTTTCCAGGAAGAATTGAATTTAAAACAAATATTTATATGTGAATAACCTACACTTCCCAAAATGGTGATACCATTTACAAGGAAACAATAACGAAACACCAGTAGAAATCTCAAGCAATATTCTAAGGAAATTCTAAGTACTAATATATAACAAAACGTCAAGTAAAATCAGTGTTTTAGAACATAGTGTACACAATTCAATAAGAGAAATGTCTTATCTGAAATTTATCTTCAAATTTCGAGTGAAGCTGTGCTTTATTCTTTTTTATTAACCAGAAATGAATTTACCAATAAGCGTAATTATTAGGGCTGCCCATTTTAACGATTAATCTTCCAATTAATCGCAATTAATCGCTATGAAATTTTATCCCTTAATTTATTTCATCACGATTAAATTTCAACAAATTCTCTTGCTTACTTACTGAAGCAATGCCGACATTTATTTGCAACGGAAGTCTTATTTATTTCTTTTTACTGTCAAAATGGCCGATTCTAAGATGAAAGGTTATAAACCGGATAAATGTAAATTGCGTGACCATTTTGTTTTTAAAGTAGACGATAACAACAAAGTTATTAATGGTGAGAAGGTTTACTGTTTTCACTGATAAGGTCTTCGCCTTTGTGGCTCACATACATCGATGACATACCATTTACCGCGTACACATCCGGCAAAATATAGCACGTTGTTGTCGAAGACTGTTGGTGGACAAAAAGAAAATTCGAAGCAAACATCATTAAAACAATTTGTACTGAGGCATGACAAGTCAGTTAGTGCCACGCTCCAAACTGATATTGCAAATAGTATTGCCCATTGTATTGTCAGTAATGGTCGACCAATATCCGTAGTTAATGATTCTGGTCTTCAACAGGTGTTACACGTCGCACTTTCAGAATGATGAATACAAGTTGCCCACCAGACAAAATATAAATACCATTATTGATAGAATGTTTCAAGAGAAAAGCCTTGGACTGAAAGTGAAGTTGCCCACCAGACAAAATATAAACAAAATTATCGATAGAATGTTTCAAGAGAAAAACATTGGACTGAAAGTGCAGGTCAGCAGAGCCAGTGCAACCACAATTGCGAGTGACCTTTGGACCTCTCTCGGAAATGAGTCCTATTGCGGTGTAACAGCACATTGGATTGACAGCGATTGGTCACTACAATCAGCTACAATGGACTGTTTTGGAGTAACGGAACGTCATTTAGCAGAAAACGTTGCTGAAGTTCCATGTGAGAGACTGTTCAGCACAACTGGTTATATAAAGTGTGTGCATCTTTAACTCCTGACAGTGTGAAGAAGTTAGTCTGCTTAAAAGACTGGTAGAAATCTATGGAGTGACTGAGTGAAATCCAGTGTCATTTTGTTATCAATGTAGTTGTATTTTTTAATCTATTAATTAAGCGGTAATTGTTGTAAGATTAATCGGCAAAAAATTCATACATCGTTAACAGTAATTATATATGCATATATGAGACTACTCTAGAAAAATAGAAGAAACAGATAACTCTTGACGGCTTCATTCAATGACGCAAGCAGTCCACCATTCGGTTCTTAACCCACTTATCATACACAAAGTACTTGTCAGTCTCTCCTGAGACAAGGACATTAATTTTAGCCAGGTCGTGTTTCATAAGTGTTAAAATATATTAACTCAAACAGTACAAGATATACCGTATAAAAGTAAAAGGGGTACATACACATTTAGCCCAGATAGAGAGAGAGAGAGAGAGAGAGAGAGAGAGAGAGAGAGAGATGTTACATGATTCAAAATATTTATGGACAATTAAACCATTAATGTGAATGCTATGTATGTATTCTATCTGAACAACTTAGCTCGTCCTTTTAATAAATTATACAGTGTCTCTATCTGCTTATTGTTCATTGCTTACCAGCTTTCGTGTTTATTGGGCAATACCGTCTTTCTTAAGGCATTAGGCAGTCAGCGTAAGACGTATATCTGGGAATAGTTATGTCTGATAGAATAATTCCCTCCTCATATTATAATATGTTTTAATCGTGATTCAGTTGATGTGTTAAAATCAATCTGTTAGGATTATCATTTTTATAATTTTAATGTTAGTATATCTGAGTGGACGTGGATGAATTAAATGTAAATTCTCTTAGAATATTTACACGTTGTCTCTTATTTCTTGGACAGCACATGAACTGGGTTTTCTTCCAAATGTTCTTCTTTCATAGTGTGACGTAACATAAGAAAGTGAGATGAAAGGGCATGAAGTGCCCATTGTCCACGCCAGAAGTATTGTCTTTCTAAATCAGGTTTTATTAATGTTAAATTTTTAGTTGTTTTATTTCATTTCATTCAAATATATTTTGTTGAAAAAGCTTTTCAATTTATTAGGAAAGTTGGTTTGCGTGTGGATTCAAATGAGTATTTATTGTACAGTCGGACAGAAAGCATACCTACCATAAGTGTTTGCCAAGGTATAAGATACGTAAAGGCCATACCATTAGGTTCAATAGTACAGATAAAAGCGAATGAATTAAGATAAAGCTTTGAATCTGTCACACTAATATTTAGTATAATAATGTATTGTGCAAAATCAATAATGAACAACATGAAAGACAACATGATCTCATACAAGCATACACTTACTCAGATATACTGTACACTAGAATTGATGTTTTGTGTCTCCACAATTTTAGATGCCTGAATTATATAGTGTTGGATTGTTTTTAGAAAATAGCATTATTGTTTAGCTTATTATACTTTTCAAATTTACCTCTCTCTAGTCTGTATCTACTAAGTATGAATTTTGTTCCTTTATTTAAATTAGACCTATTTAATCAAATATATTTAGTTAATTTAGACCTATTTAAACAATTAAATTTATATATTTAATTTAGTAGTATTTAAAACAATTATATGTGTTTTCTAGTTTAGTTTATTTCCTATTACATATCCCCATTTCCAACATATGCTGAAAGGAAAACATAATCAAGTTTTGAGGGAAAGAACATGAGTTCATTTAATTTATTTTGTACCTCTAATACAATTATGTAAAATAATTTCGTATCTTATCAGTAAGAAAAGGATAAATTGATAGCGATAGAAGAAATGGCATAATATATATTTTTCCCATGTACCAAGTTCATTTGATCTTTTCACAGATCAATTGCGCTCAAAAGGTCTGCTCCTCCCCCTTCTTCTGCTTGGAATAGTGTTTGGGAGAGCCACTTTATATAAACAGATCTTGACTAGTGTTTGTGAGAACCACTTTATATAAACAGATCTTGACTAGTGTTTGGGAGAGCCACTTTATATATAAACAGATCTTGAACTGTGTTTGGGAGAGCCACTTTATATAAACAGATCTTGACTAGTGTTTGGGAGAGCTGCTTGATATAAATAGATAGTTGAATAGTACTCGGTAGAACTATATGGTATAAATAGATGGCTGACTAGTGTTTGGGAGAGCTACTTGATATAAATAGATAGATACCTAGTGTTTTGAAAATTTGCTTAATATAAAAATAGCTCACTAGTAATAGGGAGCGCTGCTTGTATAAAAATGTTGACTAGTAATTCGGAGAGATACTTAATATAATAGTGGCTGGAGAGCTGCTTGATATAAATAGAAAGTTGACTAGTAATTCGGAGAGATACTTAATATAATAGTGGCTGGAGAGCTGCTTGATATAAATAGAAAGTTGACTAGTAATTCGGAGAGATACTTAATATAATAGTGACTGGAGAGCTGCTTGATATAAATAGAAAGTTGACTAGTAATTCGGAGAGATACTTAATATAATAGTGACTGGAGAGCTGCTTGATATAAATAGAAAGTTGACTAGTAATTCGGAGAGATACTTAATATAATAGTGACTGGAGAGCTGCTTGATATAAATAGAAAGTTGACTAGTTACAGTAAGAGCTCATTGTTATAAATATTAAGTTGACTAGTTACAGTAAGAGCTCATTGTTATAAATAGAAAGTTGACTAGTTACAGTAAGAGCTGCTTGATATAAATAGAAAGTTGACTAGTTACAGTAAGAGCTGCTTGATATAAATAGAAAGTTGACTAGTTACAGTAAGAGCTCATTGTTATAAATAGAAAGTTGATTAGTTACAGTAAGAGCTCATTGTTATAAATAGTTTGATACTTTAACCATCCTAACTGATTAATTCTGTAATCTGTTGAGGGATGGAAGGAATAGGGTGAAAGCAGTGCACTTTGATCTTCCCTAATTCTCCCCATTCCCATTGCTTAGAACCTATAGTTACTTATTACTCTAAGTTTCGCTGAGTCTGCAGATCCGATTTTGTTTCAGTAAACCATGATACACACAAATCATGCATGTCATTTCTGTGGCCAAATTACACATACAACAAGCTAAAGTAACAATAGTAGAAAAAACAACGGGAAAGTCAAAATATAACACTTTAAAAATCGTAAAACCATTACAACAGTTCAAAAATAACGTTACAAAAACATGATTAATATAAATGTCCATTCCACCATCCCCAGTCTTCTAGACTCGTCTTGTATACTAAGAAACTTTCACCTCTAACCTCAGTCAGAATTTTCCCCTAGACACTTTCCATCCTGTATGGGCAATCAGATAAACTTGTTAACAGATGTACTCAATCCGTCTAAAACTCATGTGACCTAGATGAAGAGTGAAAAACAGGAAGTCAGCAATGTAAAAGAAGTGCTACACTTATAAACAGAGTAGTCACGAGGTCGTCCTAGAGAGGCTTACACTTCGCTGAGAAAATCCAGTGGTGTGAGTTAAAGGCGTTAATCTCGCATTTGGAAGGTCGAAGTTTCGTGCCCAGCCTTGGTCATTCTGGGATTTTTATCCAAGATCCTCACTCACTATCTAGTTCACCATGAATATGGAGCTTATCGGCCATTTTTGTATGTGTCAACTCTTGAAACTATTTGGAGAATTAGCGCAAATAAATACCCATTATTAGAATTCACACCATATTAGTATTGCGTATGTGCGGAAGATGTGTCACAATGTGTCAGTATTATACCAACATTATGTTTGTGGGGATGTGTCACATTGTGTCGTATTATAATAGCATTATATTTGTGCGGGTGTGTCACATTGTGTCAGTATTATACCAGCATTATGTTTGTGGGGATGTGTCACATTGTGTCGGTATTATACAAGCATCATATTTTGCGGACATATTGTGCGGATGTGTCAGAGTGTCCTACTCGAAGAGCAGTTGAATGTTTGTCCTCTTATAAACTGCTGACTCAGTTCAGATTTAGTTTCTTCTCAGATGGGAAAAAGACGTTAAACAAAAGAACCCAACAATTCAAAGATTATTATCTCACTGTATAGAATTTTAAATTTGAGAATTTCTCTTAAGAAATAAGAAAGTATCTTTACATCACTATGTAAATTGAAAGGTTAGGTAATCTTCACGTGATTACCTCGATGCATAATTAAACTCTGCGCGTACCAGAATTAATGCTTTGATTAATCGTTAATATGATGTTCAGTTCCCAAGAATACTTTTAGGAAAAAAGGCGAAACAAAGTTGAAACAACTGTTTTCTGAGCAGTAAGCATGATACATCCGTCTTAGTTCATAGTAAAACTCTAAAGGGAATTCGCGCATACGTCATAGTAAAACTCTAAAGGGAATTCGCGCATACGTCATAGTAAAACTCTAAAGGGAATTCGCGCATACGTCATAGTAAAACTCTAAAGGGAATTCGCGCATACGGAAGCATGCGTGCGTTTTCATTGAGTACTGTTTATTTCTTTATCGTATAGGTAAATAAACATCCTAGAGTCACCTATCTATCTATTTATCTATCTATCTATCTATCTATCTATCTATCTATCTATCTATCTATCCATCCATCCATCTATCTATCTATCTATCTATCTATTTATCCATCCACCCATCCATCCATCTATCTATCCATCCATCCATATATTTATCTATCCATTCATCCATCTATTTATCTGTCTATCTATCTATCTCTCTATCCATCCATCTATATATCTATCTATCTATCTATTTATCTATCCATCCATCTATCTATCTATCTATCTATCTATCTATCTATCCATCCATCCATCCATCCATATATTTATCTATCCATTCATCCATCTATTTCTCTATCTATCTATCTATCTATCTATCTATCTATTTTCTATCTGTTGAAGGTGATGCTAACTATTACGTACAACCTTTCATTTATTGTAACTGTTATAATTCTTTATTTCTATTTCTTTTATATCACACAAAACTAACCTTTATTGCAAGGCCATAATATGTTGTGATAATAGTATTAACTGTACCTCTAAGGAAAACTTGTATGAAACTTTATATATATATTGGCAATCTAATACTACTTTTACGAGATGGCGTGTTTTGTTTTTAATTTCCCAGTTTGTTAGTTCACACGGTAAAATAATACTTGAATGTAATCATGGACGTAACGCATGTGCATGCGATTCAAAACAAAGGGGGTTAACTACATCCTGCTATACGTATTTGTATTGAGACATGTAGATGTTTTGAACTCTTACAAATTATGTCTCTTAGCTCTATAAACATTGATTATTTTCTAAATAGCTAGAAAATTAATTGTTTAACTTTTAGAATGCGTTATATTTTCCTTTGACTATATGTTAGTGAAGTGTTAAAATAAATTTGCTAATTCATTACTTTGTGCATTAGTTTAAATAGGTCAGAACACAATAGTATTTTTTGAAGAAAAGTATGAAAAGAAGAACCGTCTCGATTTAAAGAATCACTTGATTTAAAGATTAAAATTTAAAAAAAAAAACATCAGTATACAATTGTAACCAACCTCCTTCCTTTTCGTGGACTTAAGTTCAAACCCTTTTGGCAGCTGTGCAGTGTACACATCAGACCGCACTGGCGAGAAAGAAAAATACAGCAGACGTACAGTGACATGTATGTTTGCACTGACCGTTAACTGGATTTTCTTTCTTCTTCCTGTTTAATTTTAACATCACCGACAGCACTGACTTCCCTTTCCGACATCCCGACTTTCCTTGGCGATACGACTTCCCAAGTTCATTAAGTGAAGGAAATATAATTTTAGAAATTGTTTTAGGAACAACAAGCATGATTTCACTTTTATCACCATACACGTATTAAGTATTATTCATCACTCAAGATATGGCAACAGAACACACTTGTCCAATTTGGGACTGTGGACATAATTTCTTTGGGCAAATATTTTTTTTGCAAAGTTAGAACTGGCATAACTCAGTACGATGGCTTACATTATTTAATGAGTGTGTATGCATAATAACACGAACTGATCGGATAGTTGAGTAGTGTGGGACATAATAATACGAAGTGATCGGACAGTTGAGTAGTGTGGGACATAATAATACGAAGTGATCGGATAGTTGAGTAGTGTGGGACATAATAATACGAAGTGATCGGATAGTTGAGTAGTGTGGGACATAATAATACGAAGTGATCGGATAGTTGAGTAGTGTGGGACACAAAGATCATTTGGGCTGTAATGTTTGCCGTGTACTGATACTGTTTTCTTTCATATTACAGCTCGGTTTAATTTTAATTTCTGAAATGAAATCCATCTTCTATGCATGTGCAACCATTTATCAATGTAACGACACTTGCATGCACATTTGAAATGACAAATCAAGGAAAACGCTGTCATGTGTGACGGATTAGTGAATACCTACCTATTCATAAGGTGCATTGACAGTATTTACAGGTGTGAAATAGTTCCTTTCTTAGCAAGATCTCTAATACCATAAGCAATGAAAGAAGGACAAAAATAATAATTCTATATTTGTTTTTCACAAAGTGCAAAATTAATAACAAGTATAATTATTTGATTGGAAATGTTTTCCAGAAATGTCATTAAAAACAAACTCATTGACATGACATCATGCAAACGTCTGTCCATCGTTCACAATTATATGTTATCGCGTTCTTCCTCACTCTTACATTCATCTGTAATAATTAATTGGAAAAGTATATTTCTAGTGAACTTGACAATACTGACATCACATGTAGCAGACAGCCGTTTTCTTCTTGAAACATGATTAATTTGCAATCAATATAAGTTATGTACTACACAATGGGGAATTAGATACGGCTGCTATTTGTATTACAGTCACACCAATTAATATGCCATCTAGTCTATCATACACGATTACCAGACACTGTTTGGACATTGTATTAGCTTTTAAACGTTTATTACATTTAAAATTTCAACTTTTATCAAAGTATGTGTGACAACGTGCACCACTTAGTTAATGAAGATAATTATTAATTTTAATTAATCTTTCATGACTAATTTCAAGTGATCAGAATATTAATTTTATTTTATTAACTGACACCTCTCGTCTCTCACTTGGCGGATATATTCATTAATCAAATATCATGACATTTAAACGAATTTTCAGTTAAAGATCTAACAAACTCTAATACCGCTACCGAGGATAAGTGTTCAGGAAAAGTCTCCCAATTGTGCAGCCACACCCTAACAATTATAATTGTTAATAATAATAATTATTAGTCTCTACTTGATTTATGAGTTTCCTCACTTAATCAGAATGTAGAAGTACAGAAAAAGACAAGTTAATTTCATGACCTGTTCTCGCTGTAAGCCAGTCGCAGGCGCAGTTTTCGCCGCGCGTTGGTTGGATAACGGGGCTAACGTACTCCTAGGCATGCTACCCGAAATGTACAAAATAATTATGCCTGAATTTTCTCCCGACATAGTCAGGTCAACTTTCGGTGCATTGGTTCTCGAACAGAAATTACTGTAGTCAACCCAGCAATCCTGTTGCTGATAAATGTAGTGATTGGTGTCGGGATACAGGCACTGATGTAACTCACGTTGTCACACTGTTCACAGCTTTCGATAGACTTCATTACAAAGTACCGAGAGGGGAAATTGGATGGGTATTTATGCTATTGCGCTTGCTAGACTATGGCGCCTATGTGTCAGGGCTTTTAGATTGCATGTCAGCTTAGGACATCATTGTCACCCACCTAGGTCATTGCCACTCAATTTGCAGGTGATATTTTCATTAGTTCAACATCCCGAAGGGTGGGAAATATCAACGACTTCACTACGTCCCACGCAGTATTCATTATATTAATTATCTCTGATATATGCGGGCAGCTTTGCCCGTCACATTATATAAAACACAGCATTCTGTTAACAAAGCATCGTTCATATTAAACAATAATATTGTTTTTTCATATTGAAAAACAAAATATCAAACTCCAATACAGAAATGTCATGGTTTTGATCGTATTGATTATTTCATTAGCTCCAATGTCTTTGTTTAAAAGTGCTATTTTTTCCAGTCACTAAGTACGTCTGAACCCATTTTTACCTTTTAATTTATTTTGTTGTGACTTACTTCGTCGTATTCTACTTCATTCAAGTGTTAATATATTCATTCATACCAAGGCTTTAAAAATTATAATTTGTTGTATTACAGTTGCTATCACATTAAATTATTCTATTTAATATTTAACATATTCTTCCTACTGGACTATATAACGTCTGTTATGAGATTCCATTGCATTGTCTTTTAAATAATTCTACTTGATATGTGACAAATGTATTTATGTTTAAATATAATAATTCGTTATTATTTTTGCTTGATTATATAGCCACTGTTGTTAGCTTCTATTATATTGACTCTTTATTATTCTAATTAAACATATTACAATTTTTATCGGATAAAGCAACACTAACTCTTTAACAACTAACTGATTACTTTGCAACTGTTATTGGATTCACTTACAATAACTCTTTACTTATACTATTTTGTTATAGTTATTGTTTCTTTCTCATAATGTAATACACACGCCACACATACATACACACACACAAGCAGCAACTCAAACACACACTTAGAGGATGATATAGTTGTACCTAAAACGGTTAAGTAAATAACATCATGAAAGTTAAACGAAAACATTAGTAAGGTCCATTGTTTATTTATTTGTGTCATATCCTCGTTTGCTAACAACTAAACGCGTATTCAGAATTTAAGCTGGTATAGAGCGACTGTACTCTAAGTTTCGAGAATTTGTTGTATGAAATTTGTTGTATGAAGATTGTTTCTAAAATGAAATTATACAGGTCTCCGAATGATAACATCGCAACATCTTGAAATGTGGGATAATGTGCGTGTTCTTACTGACGTTCAAGATCGGCTTTTAATTTAGAGGTGCCACTCCTTTCAGAGTTTAGGAGTAATGACCAGAGGTCCATCCAGTGTTTCGGAGACTCAGGCCAAGAAGGTTCCTTTATATTTTGTCTGCAACATTCACGTCTTTGATTGTCCGTTTACATCTATCCTTTGACAGTTTAAGGTTTGGGCCTCGTTCTCGATTGTATAATTTGGTCAATCAACGAACAACTAAATGCACCCACTCAACTGTGATATACAACAAAATGCTTTGCATTCTGCCATTGTTTTAATCAATGTTACGTATTTATTGTCACAATATAGAAATGCACGAGCAAACACATGCACACGACAAACATTAAATTTAACCACGTTCGAGTTACCTTTTCAAATAGTACTTAGAACATCCGTGTTGTCACTGACACCAACCTTCCAATTTCCTTGACAAACATATAATTTTCTTTTTCCTTGTAGTTGTCACTAAATAGGATGCCAAATGCTGTAAAGGGCAAGCAATGCATGGAAAAAATTCTGGTCAATTAGCCAAGATCAAACTAAGAAGCAATTGAGTCACACGTTCTTATTTTAACTTTTATCAACCTAGTGAACAGGAATTCAGAGGTAAGCGAAAAATGTAGTAATACTATTCATTTGTTTTCTTCATTTTGTAAATACTTATACATTTGTATTTCTAAATTGTAACACTGTACTGACTGTACAACGCCATTTAGTAAATGAATATGATTATTATTAGTTAATTCATCATTCACCACTAATTACAAGTGCTGAGAATCTTAATTTATTTTATTAATCACCCTCCAGCAGACTCCACTCATCTCTCTCACTTGGCGGATATCCAGACGCCTTAAACGTTCTCTGTCTTCTTCAACATTTAAACGTAACCGTTTACTGTCACACAATATTCCGTTGTATTGTCTTTTAATTAAATAATTCTACTTGATATGTGACAAATATATTTATGTTGGTAAACTTATTAAAGGAGAAGACAAATCCTACTTTTAATCTTATATTTAGCGAGCCCCCATTCCACCTACTTTCTTCTCCAACATAAGGTTATCAATATTCGTAAGAAAGTCAATAAATTTAACAATAAATGTATTAAATCAACAATCAAATATAGATATAACAAATACAATGAACTAGATCACTTGACATGGATATTTCCACAAAACCACATTCGAATAGTTTCTATAATTCACAGACCCATGCTTAAAACACAATTCAGCAATAATGTCAATACAAATCACAGGATAGTCTTATCAAAGATCAGAAATGGAGTTATAGAGATAAATGATAATGTTTTTTTTCCATAACATTGTTTTACTGCTGTCTCAATGTTTGCGTTTTGCAAAAAAAAATTATTATACATCGGCTGCATATTGAAGCTGTGAAGTTTCCTCCCTCATGCAGAACAGCAATTGTAGAAATTTCTAATACTTCCTTGCAAAATAAACTGCTTATATAGCCATCATACATTTTACTGCCACACATCTAAGAAGTGTAGTGTATTTCTTAACATTACACAAACACAGTGTTAGATGATCTCCTGTATCTACCCTGGTCATCGTAGAAGTTTACAAACAGTAAACTAGAAGGTTCAAATCAAACATTGAAATTAGAGCAGAATAGACTACTTCTCTCTGCAAAATACAATCAGAGAATAAATGCTAAGCTTCTAGTTTATCTCTTTATAACTCCATTCTTTCTTACATTCCAGTCTCAGCTTACAGTTATCTGCAATAGTATGTATAAGCCCGATACACGTACACAGCATAATAAATATAGCATATCAAACAATGTCAAGTGTCTAGCAAACTACATGTGAGCAACCAAATTCAAACACTTGTAGAACTAATAGTCAACTCACATAGTACATCTCTACATAAAACAATATTATAACATATCAATAGATAACTGCATGAAAGTACATTCTCCCTCAATCAGTCAGGTAACTCACCATCTAGCTAACGGCCGCCTTTCAAGACCGGACTTCATCTTGCCATTCGAAATTCAAAGTGATACAGTAGATTTTTCTACAAACATTTTAATCTCAGCCCGTTGGCTGGTCTCGTTCTCGTAAATCATAACCACTGGATAATAAAACCTACTCACTGGTTTGCATTACATCAGCAATTCTAGCATATTCTCACCTCGAGCGTTTACTTCAACTCGATACTTTCAAAAATACCATCACAAGGAGTGCCCAAGGTCGGTTTACTCTGACAATTTAACAATTTAAATTTAAAAAAGTAGGGATTGGCAAATTTAGTCCGCCAAAGTATGTAAATGTTTTCACATAACATTCAAATACTCGGATAAAATTGCTTTCCGTCAATTCGATCTTTTGCTTGCTGCTGACATGCATGGAATAGCTACTGTGATGCAAGATCCCTGGAAAGCTTTATATTGACTGGATTGATATCAGGTTATAATATAAAAAATGCTAGAAATACTATAAAGGTTGATAAAACGACATCCTAAAATATTCTTTGAATGCTATAGATGAACGTAGAACACAAATACTTAACAAGGACTTGATTGTCAGAATGAAAATCAAAGTCCGCCAATCAAAAGTCTTTTACTAAATGTAGTTATTGTGTTGCACCATTCATTAAAAATATTCCTTAATTACGTGCGGCTATTGTGATGTACGTCCATCCTGGTTAATCACTGAAAGAAAACGGTCCATTACTGCAAGTGGCTATTGTGTAGTACCATTTACTAAAAGAAAATAGTCCTCGATTAGGTGTGGCTATTTTGTTGTACCATTTACTAAAAAAAATAGTCCTTGATTAGGTGTGTCTATTTTGTTGTACCATTTACTAAAAAAATAGTCCTTGATTAGGTGTGGCTATTTTGATGTACCATTTACTAAAAAAAAATAGTCCTTGATTAGGTGTGGCTATTTTGTTGTACCATTCAATCCTAACCATTCACTGAAAGAAAACATTCCATTACTAGTCGTGGCTATTGTACCGTATTATTAAATCGTATTCGTTCACTGAAAGCAACTAGCTTGTCAGTCTTTTTATAGTATACATTATTAAATATTATTGGGCGAAAATATTTGAGAGCGTCCATGTTTGCGGTATAGTGTGAGTTTCGCAAATGTATGCAGATTGAATTACTGTCAGCAGGAAGATTGTATGAAAGCACTAGACAAAGCATTGCTTTGTTTCCTGCGCAAGGAAATTGAACCCTTAGAGCAATACTCATTTTATTCATTCAAGAAAACAAAATTAATGTTAATAATAAAACACATTTCCCTACATTCACTGACATTAGTGAAATGCTTATAGAACTCTACAAAAGTTCCACCCACCAAGAGAGAGAGACACACACACACACACAAAATGAAATGAAGTTATTTCTAACAATGCCATGATGACATTGAAGAGTTTAATTTCGATTTGTCTTATGATGATGACTAGTAGTATTATTAATAGTATTAGTAATGGCACAATAATAATAAATTAATAAATCATTTTGTATTATTTTAAATGGCATAAACTGTCACTCGATGTTTAGTTCATAACAGAATGGTAATCAATTAGCTATCAAGTAACTTAGTTTAAATCTAATCCACAATATTGTGACAGGTATTTTTCAGTTTAAGAAGTGTCAATTATACTGAGGATTATATTATATTCCTTCCATAGCACACTACCTTTCTTGATGTAGTGTGGGTCAATGAGAGGGTGCCCTCTCCACACTCCGCACCCTACCCAAAGCAATCGTCATATTGGTAAATATATACTTCGAGCTAACTTCGACTCTTTTATCACACCGTCGATATCCAAATATTCTCTTTTGTATCTTATTTCTTAATTATTACGTTAACAGCCCCCACTGTGATGAATGAACCCTTTCTCTCCAATATACGTATGTGGTATTAGACGAACAACAGTAAAATAGAAATGTTATTTTAATAATACACATTAATCACACAAATACTGCAGCATTAAATCAAAGATTTAAATATGGATATATACAAATATAAAAATTAGGAAATCAGTAATGTTTGAACTTGGTGATTTTTGCTTGGAAGATAAAATTCAGTTTGTGAAAGCAAATACAATTTAATACAACTCTTTCAGTGTCGTTTCCAAAGTTCATTCATTATCTAATAGAGATTATTCCTATAAGTATTACAAGTGTCAACACAGACTGATAACATATAGAACATTGTCACAGTCTGATAAAAATGTCATGACTTGCTGACCCACTTGATTGTTTACTTCAAATATTGAGATTTGAAAACCCTTTGTTCAAAGCTCTCTCCTATCGAGATGCTTCCAGAACAGGTCAAGACGTTATGTAACTTTAGGCCCATTGTCTAGGTTCTAGAACCAACTACATGCCACGCGATCCGTCACGTGATATGCTTTATGCTTTCCTATATATATCGGTAACCGCTTCCGTCTCCTCACTGCGAGAAACAATTAGCTACATCCACTGGCTACTCGGGTCATACGGCAGCCGACGAGATAGATGAGAATCATACACTTCGACTTCTCATAAAGGTACCATTTTATTTGATTGTATTCTGTATATTTCAACCATGTATGTATTTGTGCTATGTATTATATTATCCACTTGAGCACGGTTCGTTGAAATGACTGAAAACCTATAAGTTGTGGAATATAAATTTATTGTAACTCTTTTCCATTGTAACTTTAATTTATATTGTTTAAATTCACTAGAGCCAGAATGCCTGCGCTCAACATGAATTTCTCATGTAATTCAATTATTGCGTGTAATTTTAATTGTAAATTGTGAAGCGCTTTGCTGTTTGAATTACCCCTTTGTATGAACATTAATTTAACGTTGTAACTATTTTTATGATTCATACGTCATGCTGTTAAATGAAACATGCTTGAGAAGATTACGTTTTTCTAAATCTAAATTGTAAACGACGCGAGGTCCAATTTCTAATTCAGAGCATTTAAACTGGAACGTGCTTAAGTAAGGGCATATTAAGCAGAGACTATATTGGGACGCATTTTGCTTTACCCAGGTCGGTTTTCTCCTTGGGCTTGGTTTTGCTTTGCCTTGCCTTGCCGTGCTTTGTTGTCCGCATCCTTGAATTGGACAAGTTGTCTCTGTCTTCGTCCGAAGACCTGTATAAACTGGTTTGAATTCTGATGAGAGTTCACTTATTCTGAGAGTCCACGCCACTGTAAGCGACGTTGAGGTAGACGTACGTTGGTCTAAAGGCTCAAGTTCACTAGCGACATAAAAGGACACCTTTCCCTGTATGCCACGTGCATCTCCGCTAGAGTGACTACTGTGAGATAGACCGGGACGGACTGAAGAAACCAGGCGAATACAGACTTTACAGCTGAGTATTCCTCAGTTGAATTCAATTATCACAAGGAAACATTGGCTACCTTTTCTCTTGAGAACTTTAAGCACATACGTGCATGAATTAAGAAATAGACTTTTTGCGCTCGTATTTGATTATTGTTAAATTGTTAAACTTTATTAAATCTTATTTTAATTGTTAAACCTCTTCGTAGTTAATTTTTATGCATAATAGACCTATAGATTTATCTTAGATTGAATGGGGGCGGATGAGCTGAATGACAATAACGAATGCATATTAATTTAGAGGAACTTAACGACTTCAATCTAGCTAACGTTCGCAATTTATCAGTTTGTAAACTTGTCGTCTGCACTACAAGACACACTTTTAAATTAGCCAAATGATAAGTTGAGCAACCAGTCTGCATAGGGTATGAGAGAAGGAATTAAATTATCTTTAAGGTCCTTAATTATTCTAGGCAGGGTCTATAAATAAATACTGGAAACGTAACAAACATCACAAAGTAAGGAGATTGAGACAGGTATTTAAAGTATGTAACCTTCAGCAGAGTTATCTCATCAGCAGTGCCATTGTTCTTATTGACTTAGTGCTATTATTGAAATCATCTCCAAAGCGAATGGGAGCAAGAGTTATCACATAAGGTCACAAAACCAGGTAGACCAATGAGAAGGAACAAAAAGTATAAAATTTGGAGCGAGCAAAAAGAAGACCAAAACAGCCGTGGTCACTGTTCCCGCAACGATATAGTATTTATTTCATAAAAGTCTTACCTAGCTTTCATTATTTCTTCCTTTCATTAAATAAACTTATCAGATTACTCTAGTAAATACATAAAATTTAATTACCTCAATTCTCTCAGCCTTGGCTAATTTACATTGTCATTATATCTCTAGCACTTTCTTTCAGTTAAATGACGCTACAACTCTATTCACAAATAGTTATAAATAACAAGTCTTCACCACTTTAGATTACACTATGTAATCCTCTTACAAGAATTGCAAATACATCACACAAAATATGTATAATTACACAGGTACAGCATTCTTCACAAAGTTGGACTATGCCATGATATCTCCAAAACATTATGATGAAATTCTACGGGAGAAAAATAATTTCACAGACAAACACGTTACATACAAAATATATATATTATAATTGTCAGCGTGGCACTCACTATTGAATCAAAGTTTACCATGAAAATACACTTCAGTGGTTGCAGAATATCACTCAAACATGTGTGTGTGTATATATATTTATAACTTATACATATATGAATAAAATACATTCATTACTTGCGGTAAAGAATTATAAAAATTACAAGTCCAAAATTTAGAACTCTAAATTTTACTAATAATTACCAATCTGGCTAAACCAGCATGTCTTAAATGGGGAACCATTGCATCTGTTCACGATGACAGAAAATCGCAATGCACGATGTCTACTTTTAAAATCTTACTGCATAAACATCAGTAATATGAATTAAATTCTCCACAGTTTAATCATAAAACTATTCATAAGTAAAATGTATATTTAAAATAAGTGACAAATAAAGGAGGGGTGGGAAATATTTGTCACACATACACTAATAGCCACCCCCAACTGCATAAGGCTCAAAATGGATGGTAGATGCTAGACCCACCTAGAACATAAGGATTATGGAAGTTAGACCTAAAGAATTCTAAAAACCCATCTCGTCATCTTTAAACTGTGTATTAATATTTTTATTCTCTTATTCTCTGTACATTGTTGTGAATGCGTAGCGGAAGGCATTATATATGGATGTGTGAGTAAGAGTTAATCCTTCCAGTATTTTTGCATCTTGACTAGTCTACTCGCCCGAGTATGTACAAATGACTAGCAATCTACTTGCCCGAGTATGGCCAATTGACTAGCAGTTAAGGATCTGCACACTTTCCACTGCACTTCCGAATATGGCTGAGGCCGACCAAAGTACCGCTAACTATCACTGCACACCTTTGTCACAAGCTAATTGCGGGACCCTTCTTTCCCAGTTTACCTTGTGAAATGCTGATGTCAACATACTAGAGTCCCAGAGCTGATCATCAGCGTGTGAATTACCTCGTCACTTCTCGGTCGCCGACAATTAACGGTTCGGCGCACCAACGTATTAAATTCAAACGGAACTATTCCTGCATATAAACCCGGGGTATGGCTGTGTCCAAGAGTACCAGTCAAATCCAAAACAGACAACACTTGAACGAGGAACTAACTGACCAGAATCCTATTCAGATGTTTTCGTGTTTCCTTTGCGATGAAATTCTTTGAGATTCTATAGGACTTGATTTGCTGTGTGATGTATGTTGTTATGATAGCTGTTATTGAGGAACTACAATTCCTAATTTGCTATTTTATCTGAGTCGGTCCGGTATTTATGCTACGGCTACGAGTTCGGCACTGAGTGGTCAGTAAGTTATATGTTCTCTTAATTGAGAATCATTTGTCTTAGTACAGTCAATGTCTCTAAAGGTTACTTACTAAGGGTTTAGATTCAAGTGACAGGAAGATAACTTCGAATGAGGAGTAATAATTTGTTACAAATGTTACGTAGAGATTCGTTGTTTCTGTGTAGCGCAGATATTGTTAAATTGATTTGGAATATATTCCATTCAAACGATAACAGTAAAACAGTATTGCAATATGCAATGAAATAGTCCGATTAAAAGTGGATATAATGTGGAAGACTAATATAGTTTTGTAATGTAATCCTGATTCATGTATCAGGTGAAGAATATATTGCGTTGCTAGAGATACGTGGTTGTATTAGAACAGAGATTGGGCGCATGTTCGAATGCAGCCTTTATGTGTGCGTCGTCTTGAACTATGCATCTTATGATTTGTTATTTACTGTAGTTAAGGTATTCACGAATACCTTAATTAATAGATTGGCTATGAGTGTTTATTAAGTGGAATTTTATTATAATAATTATTTAAACCATAATAGAGCAATTATACTTCGAATGAACACTTAATATATGACATTTTAAATTTTATTTTGTATATGAATAACTTGCTGAAATGTTCAGGAGTAAATTTGCCTATCCCTATTTCTAGACTTAATAATTTTATATTTGTTTCAAATGTTAACATGACCCGACATTGGACACTCCTTGCAATGGTAGTTTTTGTCAAAGTTTGAGTAAACAACTCCAGTGGAGAATATCTTAGCAATTTCTGATGCAATCCAAACCATTTTCAAATGGATGTATAGTATTTCTGGCTAATAGTCTCAAACTTGTTCATAACAATCTCAACCAATGGGGATGGACTGAAAATTATTTTGTCGAAGAAAGTGTGTATCCTATTATCAATTTGATTTGAACATAATTCGAGTCCAATCATAAAAGCGATTATTAGCTTAAGGTAAGTTAACTGACTGATACAGAAGGAAAGAACTTGGAATATTTCGTACATATTTGCTATTGATCTATGGTTTGAATTAGAGAAATCTTTATATAATTGAATCATTATTTCTATGACTTATTAATTTGGTTAGTTGTGTATTATACTTGGCTGTTTTTGATCGATGCTATATTTCTAATGTTGTGTGTATATTGGGCTAACAAACATGTTGCATGATTTGTAAATTGAGAAAGATTTTAAGAGAGAGAAAGGTGTTTTAGAGATGAAATATGCCTGAAATATAGGGCTGTCTCAATTTGAGTTTGCAGAGAAAAGCATGTTTTTTTTCACTTCAGGCTACAGTGACTACTATTCTTTACTTGATCACATTGGTGTGTGCATCCAGCGTTATTGTTGAACTTATCAGTAAATGTGATATTGTAAATTGATTCCTCTGAATTCTGTTCAAGAGCCAATATGGCGAAAACTGAGGCTTTGGTTTGGTCTCAAGAATTCATGAAGATTGTTTTTAACATTCCTCATGGTGTGTTGAGTGAATGCTCACAAAGATTCTAGAACACTCTGTGTAATGTGCTTTTAATAATGCATGCAAAGTTCTGGACGATTCTCTATGATGTGTTTTGTGATCGCATCGAAGATTCTGGAACAGTTGTGTAATGTGCCTTGAACCGTCTTCTAAATAAGAAAGACAGTGACTTGTTGCAAAATGCATTATTGTGAACACGTGCTAACTACAGTAGCTATTGTTGAAAAGGTTATGTACGTTGACGTTTTACTATTTCTCTAAAACTCCACTTTCATTCTGTGATGAATGATATCCATGAACTTGATAATATGATTGCTACTGTCTATGGTAGGATAAACTGAACGATTGTCCAGCATTAATCAAACATTGTTGTGAAGTGATATAAATGTCAACTCTCTATTGATTATATTCATATGTTGTATATTTGATTGTTGATTTAATAAATTTATTCTTAAATTTATTTGACCTTCTTAGATATATTGACAGCCATATATTGGAGTTAGTGGGTAGATGGGGGCTAAATATATATTAAAGGATGCATTTATCTCCTCCTTTAGTAAGAAGTTTTCCACCTACGGAAATATTGTTTTATGGTAACTGTTTGTCTTTAATGAAGAAGAGAGAAAACGTTTATACAGCGCCCGAATTTCCGCCAAATGAGTGAGACGAGTGGTGTTTTGTGGACAATTATTAATAACATAAATTAATTTCTCATAACTTGTAATCAGTTATAGATGATTAAATAATAATAATAATAATAATAATAATAATAATAATAATAATAATAATAATAATAATATACGCCACTGCAAAAGTAATTGAAAGATATATAAGGCCAGACACAGTACAAACACAGAAACCATCAGTACCACCATGGAAGAAGAGAATAGAAAAGAAAATAGAGTGTACTAGAAGAGAAATAAGCCAAATGACAGCAGCAGAACAAAATAAGGGAAAACTAAAGGCAAGATTGGTCGCCAAATACCATCTCAACTGCAGAAGCACTAAGACTGCAATAGAAGATGCAAAGCAAAGACTTCAAGGACTCAGTCACCGTCTGAAGAGATACACTGCAAGAAGTCAGCAATTCCAACAGAACAAAATATTCCGAACTGACCCTGGAAGACTATACCAAGAACTCAAAGGAAATTCCAGAACAGAACAACAAATACCAAACATTCATGATACCAAGACCTTCTGGGAAAACATTTGGAGCAATCCAAATACGCACAACACCTCCGCCAGATGGATTCAGGAACTGAAAGATGATCATAAAGAGACACCTGAACAATGCACCGTCACAATCAGTGAGAAAGACATTAAGAAGAAGATACGAAAGATGGCAAACTGGAAAGCCCCAGGCCCAGATCAAGTACAAATATTCTGGCTGAAACATCTTACCTCCTTACATGGCAGACTTGCTGAACAACTGCAAGACATACTAAACAAACCAGGAACCCTGCCAGCATGGATGGTAAAAGGAAAAACAAGTCTGATTATGAAAGATCCACAGAAAGGCACAACACCAAACAACTATCGTCCAATCACTTGCCTATCAACCACCTGGAAGTTACTATCAGGAATTATAGCTGACAAAATCATGACTCACCTTGAAACAAACAAACTTCTAAACAATGAACAAAAGGGTGCTAGACCAGGCAGCAGAGGAACAAAGGACCAATTGGCAATTGATAAGGCAATAGTGACTGACAGCAAGAAACGAAGAACAAATCTTGCAATGGCATGGATTGATTATCAAAAGGCCTATGACTCAGTCCCACATTCATGGATAATTGAAACATTAAAATTGTACAAAGTAGCGCCATCAATACAGAACCTAATTCAGGAGTCAATGAAAAACTGGAAAACCACCCTCACATGCAACAACACAAATATTGCAGACATAGCAATAAATTGTGGAATCTTCCAAGGTGATTCCTTATCGCCACTGCTGTTCTGCATTGCCCTGAATCCTCTCAGTCAAGTGATCCAGAAAACAGGGTTAGGATACAAAATGAAAGCAGGACAGGTCATCAGCCATCTACTGTACATGGACGATCTCAAGCTGTACGGAAAAAATGAACGTGACATCACATCCCTGATCAATACTGTCAAGATCTGCAGTGAGGACATCAACATGAAATTCGGCCTTGAGAAATGTGGACGAATTATCATCCAGAAAGGCAAGGTCAAAACAACAGAGGGCCTGCAATTCGACATCGGAAAAATCAACGATGTTTCAATGGAAAATGGATATAAGTATCTTGGGATACTACAACATCAAGAAAATATGCAGAGAGAAGTGAAGTCCAAAGTTAAGAGAGAATATGAAAAACGTGTTAGACAAGTCCTGAAGTCCAAGCTAAATGGGGCAAACAAAATACAAGCCCTTAATGCATACGCAATACCTGTAGTAAGCTACACTGGAGGTATCATAGATTGGACAGCAAATGAAATAAATGAACTGGACAGGAAAACAAGAAAACTACTCACAATACATAAAGCCTTACACCCCAAAGCAGACGTAGACAGGCTCTATGTATCTCGAAAAATGGGAGGCAGAGGTCTCAAGAAAATCAAACATGTCATTGAAGCAGAAGTCATTGGCCTTGTGGACTACATCTGGTATAACAACAAAGATGATCCACTGATAGAAGCAGTAAAAATGAGTGGACTATTCCAACCCCCAGAAACAGACAAAGAAACATGGAAGAAAACAACGAAGCAAGAACTAGCACATACATGGAGCCAGAAACCTCTGCATGGCCAGTATGTACGACAAGCCGACGAAATATCAACAAAGCAATCAACGTACAGATGGTTGAAAGAGGCAGGATTGAAAGCAGAAACAGAAGCACTCATAACAGCTGCACAAGATCAAGCACTCAACACCAAAGCACACAAAGCGAAAATCATGAAAATTTCAAATGATTCCAAATGTCGACTCTGCAAATCCATGGATGAGACAACAGAGCACATACTATCTGGATGTCAAGTTCTGGCTGGAACGGAATACACCAAACGACACAATGAAGTGGCAAAACACATACATAGAAATCTGTGTGAGAACTATGGCATAAAAACCCCAGAAAGAGCATGGATGCATCAACCAGAAGCAGTCACCGAAACAGAAGAAGTCAAAATACTGTGGGACTTCGAGATAAGAACAGATCGGGTGATTCCTGCACGAAGACCAGACATTGTAGTACTCAGTAAGGCCAACAGAACAGTATCAATCATTGATGTCGCTGTTCCAAGTGATAGAAACATAAAAACAAAAGAAAGAGAAAAAATAGAAAAATACCAAGACCTCAGATTAGAAATCCAGAGACTGTGGAATGTAAAAGCAGAAGTGATACCTATAGTGATAGGAGCCTTGGGGAACATAACATCTGAATTGGAAGGCTACCTGAATAAACTCCCTGGAAACCACAGAATCGCTCCACTACTCAAACCAGCGCTCCTCGGAAGTGCCCACATCCTCCGTAAAACCTTGGATCTCCCAGAATCTTGGTAAGATTCCGAGACCTTGGATCACAACCGACAGTCAAACAGAAGTCGTGGAAAGAGACTGAATAATAATAATAATAATAATAATAATAATAATAATAACAATAATAATAAGAACAAAATATTCCGAACTGACCCTGGAAGACTATACCAAGAATTTAAAGGAAATTTCAGAACAGAACAACAAATACCAAACATTCATGATACCAAGACCTTCTGGGAAAACATTTGGAGAAATACAAATACGCATAACACTTCCGCCAAATGGATTCAAGAACTGAAAGTTGATCATAAAGAAACACCTGAACAATGCACCGTAACAATCAGTGAGAAAGACATTAAGAAGAAGGTTCAAAAGATGGCAAACTGGAAAGCCCCAGGACCAGATCAAATACAAATATTCTGGCTGAAAAAGTTTACCTCCTTACATGGCAGACTTGGTGAACAACTGCAAGACATACTAATCAAACCAGGAACCTTACCAGCATGGATGGTTAAGGGAAAAACAAGTCTGATTATGAAAGATACACACAAAGGCGCAACACCAAACAACTATCGACCAATCACATGCCTATCAACCACCTGGAAGTTACTATCAGGAATTATAGCTAACAAAATCATGACTCATCTTGAAACAAACAAAATTCTAAACTATGAACAAAAGGGTGCTAGACCAGGCAGCAGAGGAACGAAGGACCAATTGGCAATTGATAAGGCAATAGTGACTGACAGCAAGAAACGAAGAACAAATCTTGCAATGGCATGGATTGACTATCAAAAGGCCTATGACTCAGTCCCACATTCATGGATAATTGAAACATTAAAATTGTACAAAGTAGCGCCATCAATACAGAACCTAATTCAGGAGTCAATGAAAAACTGGAAAACCACACTCACATGCAACAACACAAATATTGCAGACATAGCAATAAATTGTGGAATCTTTCAAGGTGATTCACTATCGCCACTGCTGTTCTGCATTGCCCTGAACCCTCTCAGTCACGTGATCCAGAAAACAGGGTTAGGATACAAAATGAAAGCAGGACAGGTTATTAGCCATCTACTGTACATGGATGATCTCAAGCTGTACGGTAAAAATGAAAGTGACATCACATCACTGATCAATACTGTCAAGATCTGCAGTGAAGACATCAACATGAAATTCGGCCTTGAGAAATGTGGACGAATTGTCATCCAGAAAGGCAAGGTCAAAACAACAGAGGGCCTGCAATTCGACATCGGAAAAATCAATGATGTTTCAATAGAAAATGGATATAAGTATCTTGGGATACTACAACATCAAGAAAATATGCAGAGAGAAGTGAAGTCCAAAGTTAAGAGAGAATATGAAAAACGTGTTAGACAAGTCCTGAAATCCAAGCTAAATGGGGCGAACAAAATACAAGCCCTTAATGCATACGCAATACCTGTAGTAAGCTACACTGGAGGTATCATAGATTGGACAGCAAATGAAATAAATGAACTGGACAGGAAAACAAGAAAACTACCCACAATACATAAAGCCTTACACCCAAAAGCAGACGTAGACAGACTCTATGTATCTCGAAAAATGGGAGGTCGAGGTCTCAAGAAAATTAAACATGTCATTGAAGGAGAAGTCATTGGCCTTGTGGACTACATCTGGAATAACAATAAAGATGATCCACTGATAGAATTAGTAAAAAGGAGTGGACTATTCCAACCACCAGAAACAGACAAAGAAACATGGAAGAAAACAACGAAGCAAGAACTAGCACATACCTGGAGACAGAAACCTCTACATGGCCAATATGTACGACAAGCAGACGAAATATCAACAAAGCAATCAACGTACAAATGGTTGAAAGAGGCAGGATTGAAAGCAGAAACAGAAGCACTCATAACAGCTGCACAAGATCAAGCACTCAACACCAAAGCACACAAAACGAAAATCATGAAAATTTCAAATGATTCCAAATGTAGACTTTGCAAATCCATGGATGAGACAACAGAACACATACTATCTGGATGTCAGGTTCTGGCTGGAACAGAATACACCAAACGACACAATGAAGTGGCAAAACACATACATAGAAATCTGTGTGAGAACTATGGCATAAAAACCCCAGAAAGAACATGGATGCATCAACCAGAAGCAGTCATCGAAACAGAAGAAGTCAAAATACTGTGGGACTTCGAGATAAGAACAGACCGGGTGATTCCTGCAAGACGACCAGACATTGTAGTTCTCAATAAGACCAACAGAACAGTAACAATTATTGATGTCGCTGTTCCAAGTGATAGAAACATAAAAACAAAAGAAAGAGAAAAAATAGAAAAATACCAAGACCTCAGATTAGAAATCCAGAGACTGTGGAATGTAAAAGCAGAAGTGATACCAATAGTGATAGGAGCCTTGGGGAACATAACATCAGAATTGGAAGGCTACCTGAATAAACTCCCTGGAAACCACAGAATCGCGCCAATACTCAAATCAGCGCTCATCGGAAGTGCCCACATCCTCCGTAAAACCTTGGATCTCCCAGAATCTTGGTAAGATTCCGAGACCTTGGATCACAGCCGACAGTCAAACAGAAGTCGTGGAAAGAGACTGAATAATAATAATAATAATAATAATAATAACTAGGGTGGAGTAGGTGTAACTTACTTACAGCAGCTTAAATTATTTTGACGTTATCTCTGTGTCCTTAACCCGTTCATACTTTGATTTTCATTTAATGTGTTGTTATTTAATAGAATTTGGAATTGTCTGAGTAACTGTCTAAACAATTGATTGTACTTTTTATTGCGTTCGTTGATTCGTTATTAATTCAAATTACCTTGAAGTTGTGTCATTTTAGCTTTTTTTGTCACTGTATCAATGTGACGAAATTAATGCATATTAGGATATGTACATAATAAGAGTGAGAATGTAGAAATATTAATATATTCCGTATGCAAAATACATAATTCATAACTTCATATTTCAGCACGTCAGCAAGAATGGCCCCTTTACTCAGAGAGAAGTATATTGGTGAGTTGTTTCTATTTCTTGTACACGTCACTGGGTCTCCATCACGTCAATTCACGTCTTCTATATCTCATCCACAAAGGTCCAAGGAATGGACTCAAACTACAACTACCACATCTCATGTCAGTATCGACGTGTTGACCACTGAGTGCCCGAAGATGTGCAATTGCGCGGATTCTGTTGCAAATTGTTCTGGAACCCATATGACGTTTGTTCCTGAACTGCCAAATGACATTACTTTTCTAATATTTTCCAACAACAATTTGACTTCCATTAAAAATGCTGATTTCTTTTCAAACGTTACAAATATTACTGGCCTTGACCTTAGTCATAATGGACTGACATTTGTTTGTAATGGAACGTTTATAGCGCTCACAAATCTTACCACTCTTATTCTCGATTTTAACAACATTTCAAAGACTGTTCTTTCCCTGGTCTTATCTATACATAGCTTGAAAGATTTAAGTCTTCAAAAATCCAATCTTGGACCATGGGTTAATAATTTATTTTACATACATCCACTACCGTACCTCGAAAGGTTAACAATGACATATAATATTATAAGAAAGCTCAACTTTACAGGATTCGTTAAGTATAAATACTTAAAACACGTGGATGCTGGAGAATGTGATATTTCTCAGATTGTTTCCAGCAACATGTCGTCTCTTGAATATCTCAGTCTGTACAACAATGTATTGTTAACATTTCCAAAAACATGTCTGACTGGAACTTCTTTTTTTCCAAAACTGGCGATTTTATTTTTAGATGGAAACGATTTGAATAAAATTCCTAACGTTTGCCTTCCGAACTTAACTGATTTGAGTCTCTCTTTCAACAGATTTTATCACATTAGGCCTTTAACCTTTGGCGATCATCGTTTTCCAAAACTGAACAAGTTAATATTGGAGGGTCCTATAGGCACAATGAGAAAAATAAGAGTAGACAAGCGTTCATTTTCCAATTCAAATGTACGCGTAATTAGTTTAAGTAGATTTTCTCTGTCATTTCAAAACGATTCGTTGGTCCACCCAGACGCCTTTGTCAATTGTTCTTTGTTGCACACTCTTGACCTTGATGAAAACTTTTTCTTTGGCATCACTGATAGTAAATTTAAAAAGCTTTTTGGTAGACTTTCAGCTCTGCACAAACTGTACATGGGTTACGGTTATTTAACTACAATAACTGTAAACACTTTCAAATGTTTGCAATCCGTTCAAGAACTGTATTTATATGGAAATGGATTGTTGAGTATTCCAGACGGAGCCTTTGACTCAATGGAACAACTGACAAATTTATTTCTGGAAGACAACAAAATAACTTCAATACGGGAGACAACATTTAGTTCTGCAACACGACAGAGACTTCAAAAACTTGATCTTGCTCTCAACCCGATCGTTTGTTCTTGTGACATCAAGTGGTTCCAGGATTGGTATCTTTCCAATAAATCATTGTTTTATGATCCATATGATGATTATCGCTGCATTAATATGCCCAACACGAGTCTAGCAGACTTTTACTTACCTAACCAGGCGTGTCTACTGACTAGTAACGTCTTCACTCTTACCGTTGTCAGTGTCAGTTTAGTGCTCATCATGTTGACTGTCACTGCTGTGTTCTACCGCTTGCGATGGCACATCCGTCTGCTTCTGTACGAAATGTTCCGAGGTCGGACGGGTGAGCGACGACAACAATATTTACGTCACGGTAATTTTCCCTACGATGTCTTCGTGTCGTATGCTGCTGAAGATCTTGACTGGGTCTATGAACACTTGATGCCAGAACTAGAAGAACGAATGGGACTGCGACTGTGCATACATCAGCGAGATTTTTTGCCTGGTAATAATATTGTAGACAACATTGTAGAGAACCTTGAAAAAAGTAAGAAAGTGCTGCTGGTTTTTTCCACTCACTTTGCTCGCAGCCAGTGGTGCCAGTTTGAACTCGCTCTGTGTCTTCAGTACGTGATGGATCATGATGACACCCTGGTAATCGTTTGTCTGGAAAATCTGTCAAATCGTTCCTTGACTGGAGCGATGTTGGCACTTCTTAAAGTAACCACATACATCCAATGGATAAACGAGTGTGAAGCAAGAGCGTCTTTCTGGGGTCGCTTAAGAATTGCTTTCAGTGAGATTTTACCTCTGACATGAAATAAATGATAAATAAAAATTTTAAAAATTAATTTCGATTAAAAATAAAAGTAAAATGTTTGCCTCCGGTACAGTGCATTGCTTTTAAAATGCAGAGTTAGTGGACTAATTCTTTTGTTCTTTTAGTTTCCATCTATGTTTATGTATTTTACAGCCAAGATACACATGTGTAATATACGGATTTACTATTTTAGTATTGTTTATGGAATGAAGTTTTTGTCATACACATGCATATATATTATTACGAAATTGTAAACTATTTGGTAAACCATATATACTTCTTACGTTTGTAAATATTATTCACACTATGTCGTACTTTTGTAATAATAATTCTAAACTGTTTGTAAAATTGTAAAATGTCTCTTGTGTATAATTAATTATAGCAAATTAACACTAAAGCAAATATTACAGTACTAAGCTTGCCATTTATTAGATGATGTTGTAAATGTTTATGTGAAATAAGGTACGAAACCTAATACTAAAACCTATTGTCCTTGAATCAAATATACATATATACAAATATCATGAAAAGGTTATTTTACATAATATTCCATGAAATAACATACAGTAATTTATAAACTTTATTTATAATTTATAATAAATTTATAATTTATATAAACTCTAATTCTAGTTTATATTCTAACACATAATTCAGCAGTCAGATTAGTATTAAAAATAAATTACAGGGCTATTTGTGTCATAGAAGAATAAAGTTACAGGGTGATATGATAATAGTTTGAACACAACCTCTTCATTGAAGTAAGCCGCAAAATTCCTTGTGCGCTTTGTAACAATGTCACAAGTTTATTGTTCACAATAGAATAGCCAATCTTCCATTGCTAAGCACATTGTTGAATGTTCCAACATGTAGATCCCTGAAGACTAATCTATGCACATGTTCACCATTTTAGCGGCTCGAATAGACAACCACAGAAACAAATTTCTAGCACTTCATTTGCTAGAAGTTTCCACAGTGGAGTTAGACACACTTGCCAACACACACAAGCAGGGTGAAGTAAACCATCACAACTGCCACACACTAAGATGGACACTTCTCAAATCCACCACATGCATACACAGAAAAAAAAGAAAAAAAGGAAGGATTGCTTCTTTCTGAAAAACAATCATATCAGAGAGCAGCACTAAATTCCAAGTGTAATCATATATATTTTTCATTCTTTCTTACAATCATTCTCAACTTGCAATTTCTGCAAAACACTAATTATTAGTTTGATACAAATCCACACAACATAATAAAATTAACATAATCAATTATAAGTGTGTTTTTGCTAGAATCAATGTCATGTGTTAAGCATATTACATACAAGTATGATAATTCACAATTGTACAAAAAATACTCTTTACACATAATACTTCTTTATATTAAATTACAAATATATCATTGCGAAATATTTCTAAATCCATTCTCTCCCAATCTCGGATCCAAAACAATTAGATTTATGTCATCACATGACATGTATGCACTTGCACTAATTGTTATAAGCTGTCAGTATCTTGAATGAAATTAATAAAATGTTTCCCGCCTTTTAGAACTCTCTTCAAAATATTGATATCGTTTTGGTAGTATCCAGTCACAGATAAGCGCAGTGCTATAGTGTCATGTGCAAATAAAATATTAATGTATAAATTAATGTTGTAAATATTTAATTAGCCTGTGAAACCATTTATTTGATTACATTAAAATAATTATCTAAATATTTACTTAGCATTGTTTATGATATGTGTATAAAACATAACAATTATATAAATATTTACTTAGCATTGTTTATGATATCTGTATAAAACATAACAATTATGTAAATATTTACTTAGCATTGTTTATGATATATGTATAAAACATAACAATTATGTAAATATTTACTGAGTATTGTTTATGATATCTGTATAAAACATAACAATTATGTAAATATTTACTTAGCATTGTTTATGATATCTGTATAAAACATAACAATTATGTAAATATTTACTTAGCATTTGTTTATATCTGTATAAAACATAACAATTAGTAATCAGATCAACGTCTTCGTTCTGTCCACTTCGTCCTCTACATCCAGACAGACTGGTCGTACCCAGCTTCCAATCCAACGGATTACCAAGAATGAAAATGAAGGAACACTAGAGCTGCAGTAAATTCCACTCCCAAGCCCCTTGGAGATCTGGTCTGGAGATCAACACGATATCCCTTAGTCGTTACTACACCAATATGTCTCCAAGAAACCTCCAAATAAATTTCGGTGATAATGATGCATTTCCTGAATTGCCTCACACTTCAATGTGAATGAATACAAGCCTACGAGGATGATGTGGGAGTTTTGTTTCATCATCGCAAAACAAACATTAGTTTGTAATAACTGACAAGCTAACAATGACTGAGAAACAAGCACACAAAACACCCACATACACCTGTAAGAAGGAAGTGAACAATCAGATTATCTGGAAACTTCCTCAACTAATCAAAAACAGCTCAACACAGACATCAATGAAACCTGGAAAAGAAACACTGTCCCTGACAAGAGTAAAAACAAACTGAAGAAAAATAAATTCAAACTTTAATAAAACAAAAGCAGCAGTTAGCCATCACTCAAACAAGCAAAGACTAAAAAAAAAGGCAACCAGGCTAAAATGGAACAATTTGAAAATCAACCCGCATTGGGAGGTGTCATATGATGGGAAATTCTCCCACATCATTTTATAATAATTTTATAATTTTATAAATGTTCATATTTTGATCTATACATTTTACTAGACACGCTCTTTGTATTTTGAATGATTTGGAAATCTTGCATAAAGTTTATTTTTGAAGTGAAAGTCCAGTATTGACAGAGGTAAATGGGGAGATTAAGCTGAGTGAGTACATGTAGAGTAGAAGCCACAGGTTATGACTGTTATTGTTCATGAGAACGTTAGATCCTGACATCTAAGCAATAATGCATCTGCATTAGATCTGTATTTTTGGTTTTGACCTTGAGATGTGTTATGCAATTTTTGTTGCTGTAATTGTGAACCTGTTTTTTGATAGGTGACATGAGTGTTGACATAATATGTGTTGGAAGATGCAAAACAAGTCGTAAATATTAATTAGCTCTGTGTCGATTTTAGTGAGTCTAGGTAGATATGGGTGTGGTTTCAAGTTTACAAAAACCAAGGTAGAAATTAAAATTCATTACTCTTTACAAACGATTCTTCGGACGGAGCAGTAAGACTGGGTCTCTCCCTATAATTTTGGGTCGTACTTGGAACAAAGACCCTTGGCTAGATAAGGTAAAGATGTTTCCATAGTGTTGTGAATGGCTATGTTATTAGGAATGCTATTCTTTTTTACTCTTGTCTAACTTTTATTTCTTGCAGAGGCAAATGCAAAAATAAGTATTTATTAATGTAGTAATTTGCAGTATACTTAGACAATGCAATTACCTGTTTTAGGGGTTTGGTTTTAGTCTACTTTATTATGAAATCTATGATATGAGCTTTGGGTGCCTAATTTTGATGTTTTTCATTATGTGTCCTATTGAGCATGACATGTCTTTCCTGTATCAAAGACTGAAGATGTTTCGTTTATGACTCCAGTGCATCTTAAAATTAAATGTTTAGTTTAAATGCTTATCAATGGAAACTAAGAATGTATTTCACTTCACTCTTTTATTAAAAGCGTTAAACTGTTCTTTTATTATTTTTTTTTACTTGTTCAGTCTTGCATATCTGTTTGTCCAATATATCTTCTTTGTTTTTTGTCGTAACTTGTTCCAGGTCCATTTCTATATGTATTTGTATATCTATTTTATAAAATCTATTTCCTGGTTTAAATAACTGAGTGGAACCTTGAGCCAAATTGAAGGTGGTGTACTAGCCTATCGATATATCTCTATATAGGCAAAAGCCAGCAATGACACTGCATAAGATAGACTCATGATTTTGGAAAGAAAAATCACAGACGAATAATTTGGCCTAAATTATTCACTGAGTCTTATAAGACATATAATTTTTTTAAGCACTAGCTAACAGAAAGATAATTTAAGTTACTATGTGAGCGGTAATTCTTAACACTTATTTCACTGAGTAATTTTAGTAATTTTACTAAGTAATTTTTGTCAGTAATTTTACTCTGCTATATGAAGTATGGGATGGTTGAAGAGGAGCCTCTCATAGATTAATTTATCGTTTGTTTTAAAGGAATAAGTCGCTGATAAACTCAGAGAGAAAGGCTTGTACCTTTTATTCCATTAATTAAACACCTGTATTCATGTGTAAACAGAATCAACACTCCGTCTTCGAGGGACTAACACTCGCGCCGTAATGTTACGACCGAGCCAATGTAGGTCAAATTATAATATGTAGCCTAATATTTAGTGTACTCACCAAATAACTAGATGATCAACTGTGTACTCATGCGTTTGTGTGCCCAAATATGCAAGATAGTCGTTTTGCTGCCATAGAGGTCAGACACACAGAAACTTTCCCAGACTTAAACTAGAAAAAACGTTCTGATAATTTCAAGACAGAAACCCTGCCTCGAATTCCTCCGACTAAAAGATCATTTAGGAAATCAAGCAATGTAAGTAATATTTATATATAATTCGTCACCGATTTTTTTTGTAGTTAAATCTTATTGTACAATTGCTGTATGTCTTCTTGTCCTTTCGACCGTCTCTTGTTATCAATGATTTAATGTCTAGAGCGTTAAGCAGCTGCTTTCATGCTACTTGAAAAGTTAAGGAAAGGAGATTTTATTCTTTGTATACATTCGGCACGTATTGCACCATTTCTAGAAATGTGTAGGCCGTCACCCTCATCACACACGTTTGACGACAATTGTCTCTTTAGACGTTCATGACAGACGTTCAGTATATTTGTCAAGTCTGAAGAATTATATAAATACATTTTTTCTAATGGTTTCTTTGCTAAACGGAAATGCTTGGTGCAGACGCTCGCCTCTTAGTGATTTTAACTTTAAATCTTACTATGGTCATTACGCATTATTAGAAATCTAAATAAGTTCTTAATGTTTTATATTGAATATATAGTTAATCATCATTTTCGTATATCTCTTGTCAAGTTTGATTGGGGATTCCCCAGCAAAAATATTAAATGTCTGATGGGACACATGGACTGTCACATGACGGGTAATGGCGTAGGTAGGATAATTTAGTAATTAAATCAACCATATAACATATTGCGCAATGGTGTGTACAGACGTTTTACAGTTAAAATGTACATATTATTACATAGTAATAAACGTTTAATGATTCAGTTATGAAATAATAAAACAGGAAGATAAACGTAGTGATCAATAAATCTTTAAGTATATGCAGAGATTTTCTATTAAGGCATCCACTAGAATTTCTATGACTATGATACGATCCTAGGGTAGGGAAGCCGGAAGGGTTTTGTGTTGGTCTGAATCGAACTGTTTACTCAAGGAACAACTTAAAAGTTAAGGGGGAGAATGCATTACATAGTGAGACGCTAAACCCACCTAGTTAATAGTTATGACCATTATGCTAATGGCTGCCTTTCTTGCCACAATAAATTCAAATGTTCAGACAATAGAATTTTCTAAACTAAGTAATATTGTTTTATCTCGGCTCTTTGTCTGTTCTCGTATATCATAACTATTGGGCAAAATAAAACTACTCATCTAATTGGAATTGATTTGCATTACATCAGCAATTTCTAGCATATTCTCAACTTGAATGTTTACTTCCAACTCTGACACACACAAATACCATTATAAGAATTGTCCATGGTCGGGTTACTCTGACAACTTAACAATATATATAGAAACTAAGTTTTAAAATAGGGATAGACAAATTTACTCCGCCACAATGTGCATGAAATATTGAATGATAGTTGAGCTAATGTTGATGGGTAGCAGAATAAAATTGGTATTTTGCTAGTTGATGTGCAGCTAACGAAAAGTGACAGTTGGAGAATGGTGAGAAAAGATTATGTACATATTAATTATCTTTAGGTAGATTTTAAAATTTGTTTGAGTAAATGAGAGAGATGGGCGTAGTTTAAAGTCTTAGAAAACCAGAGTAAAAATTTTATTCTTTACTCTTTGCAAATGATTTTAGTTTGGGTGAGCGTTGAAGACTGTACTGAGTCCCTCCCTCACGGGCTGTAGGAGAGACAGAAAATCCTTGGTGAGAAAAGTTAAAAGCATTTCTGTAGTGTGTGAATCGTTAGGTTACTTTAGGAGTGCTATGCTTTGTGAAACATGTCTACATTTTATTTGCATTAGCCAAATTAAGTATTTATTAACGGAGTAATTTGCAGTTTATTTAGATTCTGCGATTACATATGTTTCAGTTTTTATCTTTTAAAGTCTTATGTGGGCTTATTATATGGATTTGATGTTATTCATGACGTGTCCTATTGAGAGGCTGCCAGTGTGTGACATCTCATAAGAGTCAATAGTTGCATCGAAAGAGAAGCTACGTTGCTTGGACAGTGACCCGAGTGCTGTATTATAAATTCAAAGAACATTTTTTAGTTTGTCACGACCCCTCCCCCTACTTCTCCCAAGGAAGGGTGGGTTATTTTGTCAGTACCACATAGGACCTGTTTGGCGTTTGTCACGGCGTCCACATTCATACACCATGGATATCTGTCTGGCTCTTTGTATTCTGTGTGCACGGTCACGTGTTCTGACGTGCTTGCGTGTGAGACTGCGTTTGGAATGGGAGAGTGTAGACAGTAGAGGACAATACAACATGAACACCACACTCGTCCTTTTAAAACAGTAATAGAGGAGCTATAGTTTGATGAATATAATTTACATTTATTATTTTAAGGGCTCTCTTTCATGCGGTCGTTAATCACTCACTTCACAATTCATTTATAAGCATACTCTATGAGGTAGGGGATAACAATGAATGATGAAGAAAAAAGAAAATAAAAAAGTAACAAATTAAGGTTTTAATAACAATGAATGATGAAGAAAAAAGAAAATGAAAATGTAACAAATTAAGGTTTTACAATAGAGTGGCAACTTCCACTTACCAACAAAAACCGTGTATATCTCTGGTGTCTCTGAATTTGGGCACAAGCTTCACTGCCATTTTATTTCTGCTCTAAGTTCTAAAGAAATTCTGCTGAGTTAATATTTGGATCATGTACTGCACATGTTCTTCAAAGTTCAAGTTTCTTCCTCGCTGGCACGACACTTTATTGCATGGAAATTCATTTCACTTCCTTCCACCCACAGAGACCACATTGACTTAGAGAAGTGGAAGGAGCAAAACAATACAAGGAAATCAACAAGATTATCAAGAAAAGCATGATAAAAAGAACAAAGGAGACATATATTGAAGACCATGTAAAGATATCAAGGGTAAAATCCGTTCTTCTTCTTCATCATTTTCAAGAATTAATACATCCCTTTGAAGCAGACCATTAAAACTGGAAGCAATGTTAGATTCTCTGATTGCAATGTTGTTAGTACAAAGTTCATTGATTTACACACTTGTAATGCTGACGTTAAAATTGCCATTTTCTAAACATTTCGAGCGACCGATATCTTTAAAAGCAGATCAAAAGTTTGCAATAGAGAAAAGCTCCTTCAACTGCCATTGTTTCTCTAACTCGTGTCTAACATTGATGGAGTGATCTGAAATAACAAAGTAAGTTGTTTTGTCATCATTCCTAAATCTATCAGTAATTAGTCATGTCTTAATAATGACAGTTTATAAATCAAATTAAATTCATGTTCTAGCGCACATGGTCATTAAATTTTATTTGACACACAGAAAATGCTTTAATGGTAAAAACCATATTTCTAGTATTCTTATTATGTACATATACACACACGCATACCACTCTCAAATAACAAACACGTAAACAAACACAACAAGCACGTGTCATCGAATTTGCTCCCACTCTGCCCACAGTTATTCTAAATATTCCACTTAAGGCGTGGTTAATTTACTATGTGAAAATTTAATTAACATATTTAAATATCGCGCATGAGAAATATTTAGAGAAAGAATTTGACTATAGCAATATAAATTCCCCATAAAATATGAGTAGAGGATATGGACAGAGTCCAGGAATAACATGTCAGTTTCCAATGCCATTTACACTTAGCATCTTATATATACGCCGTCATGGAAGAGTGACTCTCTTTGTTTCTATCCAGAGAAACACTCAGAACATTGAGGAACGGACTTTACGTGATTCCACGCATCGATAAGTACACCCCGATCAATTGTCCAACATTAGTTTATCAGCACGTCAATGTCTATATTTAATGGGTGTACCATCTCTCACGATGTCAGTATTGACAAAATCGACAAACGTGACAATCGACGTAATAAACAAACAACAAAAAATCAGTTACAACAACATGCAAAGCTCTCTTGTCTATGATGAGTGAGCTGGATAAATAACACTAAACTCGTGACTGTATTGATTGAATGGATAAATAACACTTAACTCGTGACTGTATTGATTGAATGGATAAATAACACTTAACTCGTGAGTGTATTGATTGAATGGATAAATAACACTAAACTCGTGACTGTATTGATTGAATGGATAAATAACACTAAACTCGTGACTGTATTGATTGAATGGATAAATAACACTTAACTCGTGAGTGTATTGATTGAATGGATAAATAACACTAAACTCGTGACTGTATTGATTGAATGGATAAATAACCCTAATATCATGACGGTAATGAGCAACACGAACAGTTCAGGATGGTCTGAATAAGAAGTGATTTCTAAATCAATTGTCTCACTTTAACATTTCTTCTTGAATATGTTTCCGTTTATACATACCGAAAAGAATACACATTAATTACATACTCGGGAATATATTAGCACACAAGTTTTATTTATGCCGATGATGACAAGGCGATAGGTGAAAAATGTAGCGGATACCTCTCTGGGCACCATTCACTCGTTATGATTATTATTATTATTAATAAATAACATAATTATAATTGATTGAAAATGTAATAATTCTTCGACAAGACCAACATGTCTCCCACTTGGCAGATTATAAGTTTGTTGTAAAACTCTACTCTTTTTATAATAATAAGTTAGGCGTTTACTATCTCATAATGTTCTACAGGTGGAAATTGCTTACTAAAAGATTAATAAAAAATCAGTCTTTTATTTATCATCTATCCATCCACTATTACTGCATCATAAAGTTTTAATATATGTGCAATGTGGTTAATAAACTTAATAACAGATTTATTAAATCAACAATCAAATATACAATTTATGAATATAATCAAAAGAACATTGACATTGACATCACTCCACAACAAAGTTTGATTAACGCTAGACACTCGTTCAGTTTATCCTAGCATAGACATCGCCAGTCAAATTAACATCTATATATATATACACACACATTTGGAGGAATATATATTGAGTGAATTAGAGTAACAATGCATGAATGATCACATGTTTACGAGAAGAAAGCAGATGCGTAGTTAGAATTGCTGACAAAGAGCGTGTTGCACGAGAAAAAAATAGTCCTTCAAGGACAAATTATGTCACAAGACATAAAAGTTTCTAGATGTTTGAGGACACTTTTAGGAAGTATATAAGGGAGGAAGGAAGACTTTTACACTTATGCTGGGAACGTAGATTTATATGGAGACATCTCACTTCATACGTATGGAATTCTCATGTACAGAGATTTCAAAAAGGAAAGCTGTAAATACCTCTTTCCATCCGTCTGCCGCCAAATGTTGTGATAACGAGGTAAATTATTTCAATATATTTCTTGGCAAAGTGGGACTGTTCGTTTTCAAGACAGCTTATGCATGCAATGTTGGTTGTATGCAGTTAACGACACGAGAGGCTATTTTCGCCCACCCTCCACCCCTCGTCTGAGCTTGTTTGACTTCATATACCATGGTCGAGGTGATAGCACCTACGTTTTCCTTACACAGGAGACGAGGATTTCTACACTCGATAGTAGGTGATGACACATCCCACTAGACGATTCATCCTATAGTATTCAACGTCGTTGGGTTTTCCGTCAAGACGGCAACCGAGCAAGAACGACAATTATCAAGATTGGCAACATGTCGACAGAGCTGCAGATTTTTGCCCCTTGAGACAGAACCTGAAGGTAGTGCGTAGGTCTAGCTACATGGCAACACAGCCATTGCGTCATATCTTCACTTCAAATTACCCTTGTGAGTGAAGTGTTAGTTTACGTCATCCTTCTTGGAACTCTGACATTACTGAGTAATTAATTGCAACTCAAACGCACATCTAGAACACTTAAGAATAAGAACATTTAAATCTTAACGCATCTAGAACTGTTAAGAATATGAACATAGACTCTATTCTTGCTTATATCCATAACAATTGTATCATTTCTGAAATATGAACTTTAAGTTAATGTTATAATTCATGCTAATTGTATATGAATTAATGTGAAGGTGTTGTTATTTACTGAACTATTCTCTGTTATTCAATTTTGAACAGTGAGTAAATAGTATTAAAACATTCTTAGAAAACATCAGTGCACATATGAATTAATTATGAATATGTAAAGCTAATTAGGAATTTGAGATTTAAACTATTATCCATTTTGCTCAACTGTGGTGGAGCCGAGTAGCACCTGGACAGTTTGGACAGTTTCTGGAATTAAAGAAATAATTGTATGTTTTGCATTATAATTGTTGATAGCAGAAATTTTCACATTGTTTTGTGTGTATTCTGTATTTGTTGTTTTATCATCACTCACTGTTTAGAAGTTATCATTGTCCCTAGTGAGAGTGTTTATGATAGGTGATTTATAGTTACATAAAATAATAAACTTCTATAAAATTTATAAACTTAATAAATATCTTCTCGACTATAGTTTTGAGAGAGGGGTGAGTGCAGTTATTTAGATTTGTCGTTTTCCTGTATCATTATGTATTGTTTAAATTTTCATTCTATATACAATTTTGCATACAAACATAACCAGTAAGTGTAATCCTTACCTGCATAATAAAATAGGAGCCAGAAAAAACATCTTTGGTGCATGTATGTGGATTTCTGTGATGAACAACTGTACAGATCCTATGCTGTACTGTTAAACACCAACTACCACTCTTTCACACGAAGGTTTGGGGTAGTGATGACAAAGAGTATTTAGTAGCCCATTACATGTACACTGCATAATAAATACAGAATATCAAAGCAATGTCAAGGGATTAATACACAATATACGAGCATCTTAGCTTAAACATTTGTACAAATAATAGTCTACTCACATAATACATCTTATTAAAACACAAATAAAGCATATCAATAGCAAAAGTACATGAAATATTCTCTCTCAATCAGTCAGCTAACTCACCATCAAACTAATGGCTGCCTCTCAAGACCAGACTTCTTCAAAGTGATTAAACAGTAGATTTTCCTACAGCCCATTTTAAGATCTCTTTCTGGTAAATCATAACCATTGGACAATAGAACTACTCACTGGTTTGCATAACATCAGCAATTTCTAGCACATTCTTGATTCAGATTGTTTACTTCCAATTCGGACACTCAAAATACCTTCATAAGGAGTGCCCAAGGTCAGGTTACATTGACAATTTAACAACTTATATAACAATTAAATTTAAAAATAGGGAGAAGCAAATTTACTCTGCCACAATCATAAATTAAGATTCTCACCATGTAAAATTAGTTATGAACGATTAAATATTTAATAATAATCATAATCATTAACTAAGTGGTGTCAGCAACAAAAACGCAATGAAAAAATGAATAAACAAATTGAGACATGCTGTTCAGCCTTTATAAGTCAATTGTGATAGCAAGGATTCTTAATTTATGAAATTTTGCATAAATATTTCAGTAATTTTAAATTAAAGAAGACAAAAATTATTGGGACATAATCAATTAAATGTAAGCTAACATTTTTCAAACTAAATTCCCAGATAACATGGATATATAATGCGTTCATTATGACATGGATATATAATGCGTTCATTGTGACATGGATCAATAATGCGTTCATTATGACATAGTATTATAATGCGTTCATTATGACATGGATATATAATGCGTTCATTATAACATGGACATATAATGCGTTCATTGGGACAAGGATATATAATGCGTTCATTATGACATGGATATATATAATGCGTTCACTATGACATGGATATATAATGTGTTCATTTACTTTAATCAGACGATATTGACGTAATATAGTGTTGTTTGCTAAATTCAAGTCATTCGTTAGTTGCTTTTATGAACAAAAGTTTAACGTTTTATAAACTTTGTACAGATCGAACTCCATGTCTAAATCTAAGGTCATTCACCATGGTCAGTCTATCAAATTTGCTGACATTAGCATGGAATATTTTAGAGAGTGATAAAAGTTTCTGGTAAACCATGTCACATAGAACATGGCGACTAACTTTAGATCCAAAATAGTTCCAGTATTAAAGATGTTTTCATGGGTGAAATCATTTACATGTCTAGACACGTACCTGTCATACTTAAATCCTATGCGTTAATTAAAATACACCTAATAAAATATAAAATTTCTTAAGTATTGATTTCATTCAGAGCTATTCTTAAACGACTCCAAAATGAGGCTCTGGATTCAGCATTGTCTTCCCATTGAATGTACGTGGTTACTTTAAAAACAGCCAACATGGAACCAGTCAGAATACGATTTGGCAGATCTTCAAGACAGACGACTACGAGGATGTCGTCATGGTCCATCACGTGCTGAAGACACAGAGCGAGTTCAAACTGACACCACTGGCTGCGTGCAAAGTGAGTGGAGAAAACCAGCAGCACTTTCTTACTTTTCTTCAGGTTTTCTACAATGTTGTCTATAATGTGGCAGCCAGGTAAAAAGTCTCTCTGGTGTATACACAACCGCAATCCCATGCATTCTTCGAGTTGTGACATCAGTTGCTCACGGATCCAGTCGAAATCTTCAGCAGCATATGACACAAAGACATCGTATCGGAAATTACCGGTCATTAAATACTGTTGTCTGTACCTACTACGACCTCGGAACGCTTCGTACAGAAACAGACGGATGTGCCATCGCAAACTGTAGAACACAGCAGTGACAGTCAACGTAATGAACACTAAACTGACACTGACAACTGTAAGGGTGAAGGCATCACTACTTAGTAAGCATGCTTGGTCAGGTAAGTAGAAATCATCCAGACTCGTGTTAAGTAGGTTACTGCATTTATATGGAAGTGATTTATCGAACAACGTATTGTTTGAAACGAACCACTCGTGAAACCACATTATGTCGCATGAGCAAATAAAGGGATTCTCTGCAACGGACAGATATTTAAGGTTTTGACGTGTTGAAACACTAAATGTTAACTCCACTATCAAAACGATTTTGTTATCATCCAAACCTAAATAAGTCAGGTTAATTAGATTGTCAAACGCCCCATTTGGAATGCTACTTAACGAATTTCCTTTCAGTTCTATTTTTTGCAGGAAATATAAACCTTTAAATGTATTCACTGTGATTGATTGTATTTCACAGTAAGCAAGGTAAAGTTTCTTTAAAGAGGTCAGATGTCCGAATAGTTTGGAAAACTGTGCGTCACTGACCCTATAGAAGTCGTTGTCAAAACAAATAAGTGTTGTCAGTGAAGTACAGCCAGCAAAAGCGAGTGGATTAAAAATGTTCTCGTTACTAAATGGAATTCCACAGTTAGCCAAACGAATTATTTGTAGAGTTTTACTGGAAAATGAATTATTTGCAAAAGTAACGTCTGAACCTGAATTCGCTCTGGTGCCTTCCATCACTAAAGACTTCAGGCGTGGGAAAATAGTTTCATTAAAAGTGAAAGACTTAATTTGTTTAAATCTATTGTAAGATAAATCTAATTCTGTCAGGTTTGGAAGACACACTTTGGGAATGTCACGCATTGTGTTTAAATATAAATGCAAAAATAACAAATTCGGAAACAAGGAATGGCCGTTTCGACAGGTTTCTGGGAAATGTGAAATTTTATTCTCAAACAGATAGAGATACTGAAGCGAAGGCATTTGGTCTGGAATAACGTCACAAATATCGCAGGATCCAAGACAAATACGACTCAAATTTATATACTGAGCGAAAACTGTGAAGTTGACTGTTTTTAAAGTATTGTTATATAAATTAATAGTTTGCAGGGAAGTAAGTGCTTGCAGGGAAAATACATCGAAGGCCTGGATATCTAGGTTTGAACTATTAAGACTGAGATTTGTCAAAGTACTGATTGACAGTACCTGGTATAAAATATCACTGGTGATATTGTTAAAGTCCAGAATAAGAATGGTGAGTCTTGTGAGCGGCTTAAACGCTCCGTCACAAACAAATGTCAGTCCGTTATGACTCAGATCGAGTCCAGTAATGTCGGTAACATTGGAAAAGAAATTATCATTTTGAATGGAGGTAAGATTGTTAAAAGAAAATATTAAAATACTAATATTATTCGGTAATGTGGGAACAAATGTAAGGTTTCCAAAGTTTTCAGAGCAGTCTGCCACGGTTTTGTTACATTTACACATCGCATGACACGAATACCAATTTGTGTCGGTGTTCCAATCCTTTAGCACGGAACGAGCATAATAACACTCTGTCTGGTATAAAGTACCAGTCACCTGCACCACAAATAAGCTCAACAAAGTAATGTGACAGTCTTTGAATGAAGTTTCCATTTATAGTGTCGTTTGTTCTAAAGTTAATCAAAACTGCAATTTTATTTTTTAAAAGTTGACTTGAATTAGCAAACAGTGTAAACGATGTAGTATTATTTTTTTCCAACTGACGTAATTTTTGTTAAGTTTATTTTATGAAGTATGGAATTATCTTGTTCCTGAAGACTGACGCAGTATATGATGTCTTCGAAGTTGTTTGCATATTTCATGCTTTCGCAATCTTTGTTCTTTGGAATTGTCTGCAAATTATAAATAATAAAGTTTCAGTAATAATTAAATAGTTTAATAGCCCATGATGTTGCAAGTTGAAAGGTTTAAATTCTGAAAATATATTGAGTAATTCAGTGATATCAACGGTAAAGTATTTATTTTTAAATCACGTGACTTAAAGCTTTCAAATTACAACAGATTATGAAATAAATATATCAAATAATTCATAGGAAATCTTTAAAACATCTCAAGACTGTAAATTATAAATTCATAAATTTAGATGTTCATAATATTTTCAGCAAAATATATTCTTGCTTAATTTATATATTGCTAATCGATAAAAATGCACTTACTTCACTTCTAATGACAGAGGTCTGAATGGTGTTTCTTAATAATTCCCAAAAATTGAAATTCAAACGGTAATAATGTAAATATGCAATGTTTGTAAGTAAAATCATTGTATTCATGCTTGTATTCTTGTCAGTAATAGCAAACTTTGTTTTGTTTAAACGGAAGTATACGTGCTCACTAATAGCAAACTCTGTTTTGTTTAAATGGAAGTTCACGTGCTCACTAATAATAAACTCAGAAAAGGTACTACTAATATATAGTAGGAAGAAAAGGTACTACTAATATATAGTAGGAAAAGCTGATGATTACTATTTTGGTCAAAATTTATTTATTTATTGGTGTATGAATTACTGAATATCAAGAATGTTTTTCTTAAATACTTTGACATTTTTCCAAACCATAATTATTTCAAAATATTTCTTTTAAAATATGTACTTTCTCATAATATTGGAGCACGGAATCTTACCAAGATTCTGGGAGATCCAAGGTTTTACGTAGATGTGGGCACTTCCGAGGAGCGCTGCTTTGAGTAGTGGAGCGAGTCTGTGGTTTCCAGGGAGTTTATTCAGGTAGCCTTCCAATTCATATGTTATGTTCCCCAATGCTCGTATCAATATAGGTATCACTTCTGCTTTTACATTCCACAGTCTCTGAATTTCTAGTGTGAGGTCTAGATATTTTTCTCTTTCTTTTGTTTTTATGTTTTAATCACTTGGATCAGCTACATCAATGGTTGTTGCTGTTCTGTTGGACCTATTTAGAGCTACAAAGTCTGGTCTTCGTGCAGGAATAACTCGATCTGTTCTTATCTCGACGTCCCACAGTATTTTGACCTGTTTCGGTGACTGCTTCTGGTTGGTGCATTCACGCTCTTTCTGGGGGTTTTATGCCACAGTTCTCACACATATTCCTATGTATTTGTTTTGCTCCTTCGTTGTGTCGTTTGGTGTATTCTGTTCCAGCAAGAACCTGACATCCAGATAGTATGTGCTCTGTTGTCTGATCCATGGATTTGCAGAGTCTCATTTGGAATCATTTGAAATTTTTAATGCTATGTATGTATTCGATCTGAACAACTTAGCTCGCCTTTTTTATAAATTATAAAGTGACTCTATCTGCTTATTGTTCATTGCTTGCCAGCTTTCGTGTTTATTGGGCAATACCGTCTTTCTTAAGGCATGAGTCAGTCAGCGTAAGAAGTATATCTGGGAACAGTTATGTCTGAGAGAAAAATTCCCTCCTTATATTCTAATATGTTTTAATCGTGATTCAGTTGAGGTGTTAAAATCAGTCTGTTATGATTTTATTGTTATAATTTTAATGTTAGTATATCTGAGAGAAAGAGTGAAGGTGGAGGAATTAAACATAAGTTCTCTTAGAATATTTACACGTTGTCTCTTATTACTTGGACAGCACATAAACTGGGTTTTCTTCCAAATGCTTTTCTTTCATAGTGTGACGTAACATCAGAAAGTGAGATGAAACGGCATGAAGTGCCCATTGTCCACGCCAGAAGAATTGTCTTTCTAAATCAGTTTTTATTAATGTTAAATTTATAGTTGTTTTATTTCATTTCATTCAAATAAATTTTGTTGAAAAAGCTTTCCAATTTATTAGGAAAGTTGGTTTGCGTGTGGATTTAAATGAGTATTTATTGTACAGTCGGACAGAAAGCATACCTACCATAAGTGTTTGCCAAGGTATAAGATATGTAAAGGCCATACCATTAGGTTCAATAGTACAACTAAAACCGAATGAATTAAGATAAAGCTTTGAATCTGGTCACACTAAATATTTAGTGTATTAATGTATTGTGCAAAATCAATAATGAACAATATGAAAGACAACATGACCTCACAAAGCGTACACCTTTTCCTGATGTTTGCGTTTACCATCTTAGTTATATTGTACACTAGAATTGTTGTATTTGTGTCTGCACAATTTTAGATGCCTGAATTATATAGTGTTTGATTGTTTTTAGAAAATAGCATTATTGTTTAGCTTACTATACTTTTCAAATTTACCTCTCTCCTGTTTGTATCTACTAAGTATGAATTTCGTACCTTTATTTAAATTAGACCTATTTAATCAAATAAATTTAGTTAGTTTAGACCTATTTAAACAGCTAAATGTATTCATTTAATTTAGACCTATTTAAAAAATTAAATTTATATATTTAATTTAGTAGTATTTAAACAATTATATGTGTTTTCTAGTTTAGCGTATTTCCTGTTACATTTCCCCATTTCCAACTTTTGCTGAAAGGAAAACATAATCAAGTTTTGAGGGAAAGAACATGAGTTCAAATTTAGTTTATTTTATACCTCTAATACAATTATGTAAAATAATTTCGTATCTTATCAGTAAGAAAAGGATAAATTGAGAGATAGAAGAAATGGCATAATATATATTTTTCCCATGTACCAAGTTCATTTGATCTTTTTTACAGATCACCTGCGCTCAAAAGATCTGCTTCTCCCCCTTCTGCTTGATATAAATGGAAAGTAATAAATTCGCGAGTAGCATGAAATAATTATTAAGCTCTTCATGTAACTAGGTCAACTTTCATTTATAACACGTAGTTCTCTTAATCACTAGTCAGCTAAACTGCATAATTAAACTCTGCGCGTACCAGAATTAACGCTTTGATTAATCGTTAATATGATGTTCAATACGCGAAGAATACTTTTAGGCGAAAAGTCGAGAAAAAGTTGAAGCAACTGTTTTCTGAGCAGTAAACATGATACATCCGTCATTGTTCATAGTAAAATCTAAAGGGAATCTGCGCAAACGGAAGCATGCGTGCATTTTCATTGAGTACTGTTTAAAGTGTATATATTTTGTCTTTGTTTAATGGATACGTACATCTGTGTAACTTAATTTAGTGAGTATTTCTTTATGGTATAAGTAAACATCCGGGAGTCACCTATCTATCCATCTATCTATTTATCTATTTATCTATCTATCCATCCATCCATCCTTCTATCCATCTATCTATTTTCTATCTGTTAAAGAAGATGCTAACTGTTACGTACAACCGTTCATTTAAAATAACTGTTATAATTCTTTATTTCTATTTCTTTTATATCCCACAAAATTAACCTTTATTGCAAGGTCATAATATGTTGTGATAATAGTATTAACTGTACCTCTAAGGAAAACTTGTATGAAACTTTTTTATATATTTTGGCAGAGTAATCTAAAACTACTTTTACGTGATGGCGTGTTTTGTTTTTAATTTCCCAGTTTGTTAGTTCACACGGTAAAATAATACTTTGAATGTAATCATGGACGTAACGCATGTTCATGCGATTCAAAACAAAGGGGGTTAACTACATCCTGCTATACGTATTTAGTTTATTTTATACCTCTAATACAATTATGTAAAATAATTTCGTATCTTATCAGTAAGAAAAGGATAAATTGAGAGATAGAAGAAATGGCATAATATATATTTGTATTAGAGACATGTAGATGTTTTGAACTCTTACAAATTATGTGTTAGCTCTATAAACAGTGAGTATTTTCTAAATGGCTAGAACATTAAATGTTTAACTTTTTAGAATGCGTTATATTTTTTTTGACTATATGTTAGTGAAGTGTTAAAATAAATTTGCTAATTCGTTACATTGTGCATTAGTTTAAATAGGTCAGAACACTAGTAAAATTCATAGCATTTTTTTAAAAATAAAAGTATGAAAAACAGAATAGTCTCGATTGAAAGAATCACTAAATTTAAAGATTAAAATTTAAAAACATCAGTATAAAACTCTTTTAACCAACCTCTTTCCTTTTCGTTGGACTTAAGTTCAAACCCTTTTGGCAGCTGTGCAGTGTACACAGTAGTCCACACTGGCGAGAAAGAAAAATACAGCAGACGTTCAGTGACATGTATGTTTGCACTGACAGTTAAATGGATTTTTCTTTCTTCTTCCTGTTTGATTTTAACATCACCGACAGCACTGACTTTTCGACCTTCCGACTTTCCTTGGCGATACTCGCGAATTCCCAAGTTCATTAACTGGCGGAAATATAATTTTAGATGTCGTTTAGGAACAACAAGTATGATTTCACTTTTATCACCATACATGTGTTAAGATTATTCATCACTCAAGATATGGCAACAGAACACACTTGTCCAATTTGGGAAATAATTTCTTTGGGCAAATATTTTCTTTTTGCAAAGTTAGAACTGGTATAACTCAGTACGAGGACTTACATTATTTAATGACTGTGTATGTTTGCCGTGTACTGATATTGTTTTCTTTCATATTACAGCTCAGTTTAATTTTCCTTTCTGAAATGAAATCCATCTTCTATGCATTTGCAACCATTTATCACTGTAACGACACTTGCTTGCACATTTGAAATGCCAAATCAAGGAAAACGCTGCCATATGTGAAGGATTAGTGAATAACTACCTATTCATAAGGTGCATTGACAGTATTTACAGGTGTGAAATATTTCCTTTCTTAGTAAGATCTCTAATACCATAAGCAATGAAAGAAGGACAAAAATAATAATTCTATATTTGTTTTTGACAACACGCAAAATAAATAACAAGTATAATTATTTGTTTGGAAATGTTTTCTAGAAATGTCATTAGAAAACAAACTCATTGACATGACATTATGCAAACATCTGTCCATCGTTCACAATTATATTTTATCGCGTTCTTCCTCACTCTTACATTCACCTGTAATAATTAATTGGAAAAGTATACTGCAAGTGAATTTGACGATACTGACATCACATACAGTAGACTGCCGTTTTCTTCTTGAAACAGGATTAATTTGCAATCAATATAAGTTATGTACTACACAATGGGGAATTAGATACGGCTGCTATTTGTATTACAGTCACACCGCTCAAAATGCCATCTAGTCTATCATACACGAATACCAGACACTGGTTGGACATTGTATTAGCTTTTAAACGTTTATTACATTTAAAATTTCTACTTTTATAAAAAGTATGTGTGACAACGTGCGCCACTTTGTTAATGAAGATACTTATTATTTTTAATTAATCTTTCATGACTAATTTCAAGCGATGAGAATATTAATTTTATTTTAAACGTTTTCACAATTCCACAACATAAGGTTTACAGTCACATAAGGTTTTCTGCAGGTGGAAAACTTCTTAATAAGGAGAAGACAAATTCGACTTAATCTATAGCAAGCCCCCATCCACCCACTTTCTTTTCCGACATAGGATTATATCAACATGAGTAAGAAGGTAAATAAATTTATTAAAAGAAAATTCAACTATACAAATGACAATTACAATGAAATAGATAATTTGACATCAATATTCTATAAACTCAATTTCGGGTATAATAGTTTACAAACTCTCTCTCTCTCTCTCTCTCTCAAATTGCAGGTTAGTCCTATTAGAGAATAGAAATTGAGTTATTAAAATAGGTTTTTACAAACTATTACACACTTCACATAACCTGGATTTAGTACAGCTTCCACAGTCTTTTCACTGGCCTTTTCAATCACGTCACAGTATCAAAATGCCACAATGTCAAAGTGTCTACACTCACCGCATGTTCCCGCCTCCTACACAAGGGAACACTAACGCATGATACTCTCTCAACTGACCTGGCACTCTCTTGCCGTCCGTTTCTTGAGCAGAACACAATCACAATGATTGTGTTATCTTCACTGGACCGATGTACTTACTTGCTTTGATACATCACAATTAGGGGGTGCAGCATACTGTCTTATGCTTACACACTCTGCAACACACTGCAAATATCCTCCACTTTCCCAGTCACTCAATTCACGAATAGTGAACAAACGAAGGGAGGCTAGGAACTTGAAAGTTGAACTTGTGGCTCCACTTGAGACTCACATTCCCAGACAGGCAATGGCAAACACTCGAAGGTTCTTTCTCGAATTATGTTAAAAAACTGTCAAATGACCCTGAAGCTTGGTGTAAAGAAAATCACCTCTGTATTTCAACACACTCAGCGGGAGTTTGCGCACACATACACTCAAGCAAAAATCAGTGTTCAGTTCTTTTATGTGACTGTCGAATTCTCTATTATTCCATGGGTTTCTAGAAAACCCGCATGGCAAGAGTGTGCAACTTGATTTTCCAACTGTAAATTTCTATTGTTGTATGGGCGCATTACCTCTATGTCTAAAGGCGCACTTACTAAGAAATATAAATCCTATCTAAAAGTTACAATAAAGAGTATAAAGGATTAAATATAATTTGTATCTACTCCTAACATAATTAGCAAATCTTACATGACAGACGTACACAAACTTACTGACAGAGTATGTATTGACATTACATTCATTCCACAGAATGATAAAAAAGCGAGTGCACCTTGTGAGACGATAAGGGGAGGTAAAATACCATAGAAAAAAATATTTGTTCGATTACTCCCCCCCGACCGTGACAATGTTGTTTATTGTAGTAGAACTGTGAAAACATTTACAACGCCAAAATTTCCGCCAAAGTGAGAGACGAATGGTGTCTGTTGGAAGATGATTAATAAAATAAAATTAACACTTTATCACTTGAAATTAGTTATGAAAGATTAATTAATAATAATAATTATCTTCATCAACTAAGTGGCGCACGTGTCACACATAGCAATCTTTATTAAAATATTTTTCCTAATAAAACCATAACATTCTATAACAAAATATCTTCCTTTAATAAAACATAAATCATTTAACAAAATGTCTTTCATATTAAAACATATAACAAAATGTCTTCTATATTAAAACATTTAACAAAATGTATTTCATATTAAAACATATAACAAAATGTCTTTCACATTTAAAACATATAACAAAATGTCTTTCATATTAAAACATATAACAAAATGTCTTTCATATTAACACATATAACAAAATGTCTTTCATATTAAAACATATAACAAAATGTCTTTCATATTTAAAACATATAACAACATGTCTTTCATATTAACACATATAACAAAATGTCTTTCATATTAAAACATATAACAAAATATCTTCTTTTAATAAAACATAAATCATTTATCAAAATGTCTTTCATATTTAAAACATATAACAAAATGTCTTTCATATTAAAACATATAACAAAATATCATCCTTTAATAAAACATAAATCATTTATCAAAATGTCTTTCATATTAAAACATATAACAAAATAATTTTCCTATTATAAACATAGCGTTCTTTAACGAACTATCTTTCATATTAAAAATATTTCTTTTAACAAAATATCGTTCACATTAGAAAATAACATTCTCTAAAAAAAAAAAAATATAATACCTTTTTATCAAAACATCTCTCTGTGAATAACGCCCATACTGTTATGATTATTATCAACAATATTCTGTCATTTAATAATTCATAAGTAGATATGAGTGGTTGGAAATTTATATCAATAAATTCCCGGTAGACATCAACGTATGTTTCACCTGGCGGATCCCTTGGTGTCGTAGAACTCAAATTTTTCCTCGTATATATATAGAGTTTGTAGACGTTCTACTGGCACATAATTCCTAACTTTGCATGTGTAACTTCTTACTAATGAGGTAATTCGATCCGACCCCCATCCACCCAATATTACTCCAAACATACATCTTAAATAGTATGCTAACATATTCTTCTTATTTAATAATGCTACTGGACTATGAAACGTCTGTTATGAGATTCCATTGTATTGTCTTTTAAATAATTAGTTGATATGTGACAAATGTATTTATGTTTAAATATAATAATAATTCGTTATTATTTTTCATAGATTTTATAGCCACTGTTGCTAGCTTCTATTATATCGACTCTTTATTATTCTAATTAAACATATTACAGGTTTTATCGGATAAAGCAACACTAACTCTTTAACAACAAACTGATTATTTTGCAACTGTTATTGGATTACAATAACTCTTTACTTATACTATTTTGTTATAGTTATTGTTTCTTTCTCATAATGTAATACACATACATACAAATGCACACACACAAGCTGCAACTCAAACACACACATAGAAGATGATACAGTTGTACCTAAAACGGTTAAATAAATAACATCATGAAAGTTAAACGAAAAAATTAATAAGGTCCATTGTCTACTTATTTGTGTCGTATTCTCGTTTGCTAACAACTATACGCGTATTCAGAATTTAAGTTGGTATAGAGCGACTGTACTGTAAGTTTCTGATAATTTGTTGTATGAAATTTGTTGTATGAAGATTGTTTCTAAAATGAAATTATAAAGGTCTCCGATTGATAACATCGCAGCATCTTGAAATGTGGGATAATGTGCGTGTTGTTACTGACGTTCAAGATCGACATTTAATTTTAGAGGTGCCACTCCTTTCAGAGTCTAGGAGTAATGACCAGAGGTCCATCCAGTGTTTCAGAGAGCTCAGGCCATGTAGGTTCCTTTACATTTTATCTGCAACATTCACGTTTTTGATTGTCCGCTTACAACTATCCTTTGACAGCTTTAGATTTGGGCCTCGTTCTCGATTGTATAATTTGGTCAATCAACGAACAAACAAATGCCACCCGCTCAACTGTGATATACAACAAAATGCTTTGCATTCTACCATTGATTTAATCAATGTTATGTATTTAGCGCCACAATATAGAAATGCACAAACACACACATGCACACAACAAAGCTTAAATTTAACCTAGTTCGAGTGACCTTTCAAATAGTATTTAGACCATCCGTGTTATCATTGTCATTAATCTTCCAATTTCCTTGACAAACATAATTTCCTTTTTCCTTGTAGTTGTCCCCAAACAGGATGCCAAATGCTGTAACGGGCAAGCAATGCATGGAAAACATTCTGGTCAATATACGTTTGTTAGCCAAGATCAAAATAAAAAGCAATTGTGTGACACGTTTTTACTCTAACTGTATGTCAACTGAGTGAACAGGAATTCAGCGGTAAGCGAAAAATGTAGTAATACTATTCATTTGTCTTCTTCATTTTGTAAATACTTATACATTTGTATTTCTACATTGTAACAATGTACTGACTGTATGTGCGACGCCAATTAGTAAACGAATATGATTATTATTAGTTAATTAATCATTCACCACTAATTACAAGTGCTGAGAATCTTGAATTTATTTTTTTAATCATCCTCCAGTAGACACCACTCATCTCTCTCACTTGGCGGATATGCGGACGCCTTTAACATTCTCTGTCTTCCTCAACATTTAAGTGTAACCGTTTACTGTCACACAATATTCCGTAGGTGGAAAACTTCGTATTAAAAGGAGAAGACATTTTGTAACGGAAAAATGCTAATTATGCAATTAATTTAATTAATATTAATTAATTTTGCTAATTTTTCAAATTTGTAAATCAAATTTTTGATTTGAATTTCACAAATCTGAGTAGAATTGATTTGACGTAAACAACGTTGACCCATATCTACAAATGAAGGGAGTTAGGATTATAGGTCACTAATTCTTACATAACATGGGCATACTTCTGGCACCTCACACACTCAGTCTATTATGTGCGTGCATTCAGCCATAACTATGGAGTGAATAGGCACAGGAAGAAAAACAAGTCTTAGCCAGAGGCTAAGAAATTCTAGAAACTTCCGTGACCTCTGAAAACACATAAAAGAGCAGACTCAAAATTCTCTAAACTCTTTTACATATCTTTGGGGTCCCAGGCATGGCTCATGGTTAGAACTGAGAGAAAGGTATGTCCGAGATAGAGATTGCGTTGTAACTTATTTTTAACATTTACTTTTTGAATACGTTGAATCATGTTTCTTGTAAATAGTTCACGTTTACTTTATTGTGAAGAAATTATTATTATTATTATTATTATTATTATTCAGCCTCTTTCCACGACTTCTGTTTGACTGTCGGTTGTGATCCAAGGTCTCGGAATCTTACCAAGATTCTGGGAGATCCAAGGTTTTACGGAGGATGTGGGCGCTTCCGAGGAGTGCTGCTTTGAGTAGTGGAGCGAGTCTATGGTTTCCAGGGAGTTTATTCAGGTAGCCTTCCAATTCAGATGTTATGTTCCCCAAGGCTCCTATCACTATAGGTATCGCTTTTGCTTTTACATTCCACAGTCTCTGGATTTCTAATCTGAGGTCTTGGTATTTTTCAATTTTTTCTCTTCACTTGTTTCTATCACTTGGAACAGCGACATCAATGATTGTTACTGTTCTTTTGGACTTATTGAGAACTACAATGTCTGGCCTTCGTGCAGGAATCACCAGATCTGTTCTTATCTCAAAGTCCCACAGTATTTTGACTTCTTCTGTTTCAGTGACTGCTTCTGGTTGGTGCATCCATGCATGGTTTTCATGCCAATGTTCTCACATAATTTCTATGTATATGTTTTGCCACTTCATTGTGTCATTTGGTGCATTCAGTTCCAGCCAGAACCTGACATCCAGATAGTATGTGCTCTGTTGACTAATCCATGGATTTGCAGAGTCTACATTTCGAATCATTTGAAATTTTCATGATTTTTGTTTTGTGTGACATTGTGTTGATTGTTTGATCTTGTGCGGCTGTTATGAGTGCTTCTGTTTCTGCTTTCAATCCTGCCTCTTTCAACCATTAGTACGTTGATTGCTTTGTTGATATTTCGTCGGCTTGTGGTACATACTGGCCATGCAGAGGTTTCTGGCTCCAGGTATGTGCTAGTTCTTGCTTCGTTGTTTTCTTCCATGTTTCTTTGTTTCTGGGGGGTGGAATAGTCCACTCATCTTTACTGCTTCTATCAGTGGATCATCTTTGTTGTTATTCCATTATGTAGTCCACAAGGCCAATGACTTTTCCTTCAATGACATGTTTGATTTTCTTGAGACCTCGGCCTCCCATTTTTCGAGATAGAGCCTGTCTACGTCTGTTTTGGGGTGTAAGGCTTTATGTATTGTGAGTAGTTTTCTTGTTTTCCTGTCCAGTGCATTTATTTCATTTGCTGTCCAATCTAAGATACTTCCAATGTAGCTTACTACAGGTATTGCGTATGCATTAAGGGCTTGTATTTTGTTCGCCCCATTTAGCTTGGACTTCAGGACTTGTCTAACTCGTTTTTCATACTCTCTCTTAACTTTGGACTTCACTTCTCTCTGCATATTTTCTTGATGCTGTAGTATCCCAAGATACTTATATCCATTTTCCATTGAAACATCGTTGATTTTTCTGATGTCGAATTGCAGGCCCTCTGTTGTTTTGACCTTGCCTTTCTGGATGACAATTTGTCCACATTTCTTAAGGCCGAATTTCATGTTAATGTCCATACTGCAGATCTTGACAGTATTGATCAGGGATGTGATGTCACGTTCATTTTTACCATACAGCTTGAGATCGTCCATGTTCAGTAAATGGCTGATGACCTGTCCTGCTTTCATTTTGTATCCTAACCCTGTTTTGTGGATCACTTGACTGAGAGGATTCAGGGCAATGCAGAACAGCAGTGGTGATAGGGAATCACCTTGGAAGATTCCACAATTTATTGTTATGTCTGCAATATTTGTGTTGTTGCATGTGAGGGTGGTTTTCCAGTTTTTCATTGACTCCTGAATTAGGTTCTGTATTGATGGCGCTACTTTGTACAATTTTAATGTTTTAATCATGCATGAATATGGGACTAAGTCATAGGCCTTTTGATAGTCAATCCATGCCATTGCAAGATTTGTTCTTCGTTTCTTGCTGTCAGTAACTATTGCCTTCGTTCATCTGCTGCCTGGTCTAGCACCCTTTTTTTTCATTGTTTAGAAGTTTGTTTCAAGATGAGTCATGATTTTGTCAGCCAAATAGATAATGTTAGTCATTGCTCATTAGATTTTTGCTTGAGTAGTGAAACATGTGCAAGAACATCATGTGCATCAGCATATAACTGAAGCACTAGAGAGAGAGAGAGAGAGAGAGGGGTTGAAAAACTTCATGACAGTGCATACTACAGAAAGACTTCGAGATTCATGCCCACAGCAAGGCATTTAACACTGATGACAAAGTAAACTTCTCTCCATAAAACAATCATTCATTAAAACATCAGACTTTGCCATAGTTAAACTTGGAACATCAAGGATGCAGTGTTTGTCAGTAGAGGTAGGAAGAAGAGTCAAGATTTTGATGAGAATGGGATTTTGCTTGAAGACAGTGGCTTCATAAGAGCAATAACTTGTGATGAAACTTTGTATAGAGGAAATTACATTGTTTTTACTAAGGAAAGTTGGGAATATCTCTTTCCAACCATTTTTTCATCCATTGACCGCCAGGTATCACAAACATCAAGGCAACGTGTTTGTAAATACATCATGGTGAAGTGAAAAGTTCAACACTTCAGGACAGCTTATGTATGTAACATCATTTGCATACAGTTAATGACAGATGAGTCATTCAGTCTCTCTGTCTGAGCTTTTCCTGAAGGTTTTATTCCATGTGTGAAGGAGAGGGTAATTCTCGGACTAGACAAGCCCAGAAAGTGCCACATTCACAGACATGAGGTCACATTCACTCGGCGAAAGAATGTGATATATAGTGCTAAACGTCCTGAGGTCTATCCATCCTTACACAGAGACCAGAGAAATCAGCTACAGTTAACACTGTTGGCATCAGCCAACCTGACAATTCCAGCCCATATACATGAGATCTGAAGACAATGATCTGAGCAGAACGCATCATTGTAAGTGACCCTATGAATTGCATCATTCCTCTTTGAACATTCACAGCATGTGAGTAGTTATAAAGGCAAAAGCTCACATAGGACACTGTAGAAGATTTAAGAATAAGAACATTTATTCTTACCACTGTCAATAGAGGATTTAAGAATAAGAACTTTTAATCATATTCTTACCAAGATAGACATTGTATGTGTAATATGAACTAGAATATAGTGGTAAATCCACGTTTTTGTGTATGAATTGTTTCATGTTAGTGGTGCGATTTCCACATAAGAATTTTATATTTACTTTTATTTTCACTTTTTTAATTTCATCCTTTTCATCTCCCCCTTCCCTAGAGTGTAAGACATTGGAAAGGAGTGTGATTGATTTAACCACTGTATGAGAGAGACATCCCATTAGGTTAATAAAACCTAATTCACACTTTTTAAAAACTCGTTATTCATAGCTTTTGAGAGGGGTGAAGGAGTTCGTATTTGTATTGTTTCATTTTGTTCATCTGTTTGTCCAGTACTCATTACAATCATATTCACATACTCGCACGCACAGCCAATAAAATGTTCCTTTGCATGACAGATAAATTTGCCCCCACCCAACCCCCAACCATCAATGGTGTCTGTCTTGTGTCTTTTGTAAAATCTAAAAGACGACGTATTATGGCACATGTCATGAGCTGCCCACTCCTCGAGAGAGAGAGGTACATTGGAGCAGCCAAACGAGACAACCCCACGTGATCCCCAACGATCCTATCATTATAGGTATTACTTCTACGTTTACATTTCACAGTCTCTGGATTTCTAATCTAAGATTCTTGTATTTTTCTTAGGAAAATTCACGCGAATGGACGAGTGTGTTTCTAGATGAACGCTTGTATCTGTTTTTAGTAAGTACAGTGTATATATTGCATGTGTTCAATTGATTAGTAAGTACAGTGTATATATTACATGTGTTGAATGGATTAGTAAGTACAGTGTATATATTACATGTGTTAAATGGATTAGTAAGTACAGTGTATATATTACATGTGTTAAATGGATTAGTAAGTACAGATCTTTAAAAATAATTTTGTGAGAATTTCTTTATAATAAATAGATAAATAAAGTAATCTTTCTATCAAGATGTCTAGATATCTATCTATCCATCCATCAATCAATCTAACACTTTCTTTATCTAGTGGCGATTTTATGTTTTTAATTGTCCAGTTTCTTAGTTCATCCGGTGAAAATAATACACTTCAAGGTAACAACTTTGTAAATGAGACGTAAATGATTCATGACAAGGGAGTTAACTACATCCTGCTATACTCATTGTTATTAGAATCATGTAGGTCGTGACAAGATATTTTGAACTCTTTCAATTATGTCCCTTATCTGAATAATATATATTTGAATATTTATTAAATGATTTTGACATTAAATATAGCACTTTTATGTGTTAAATGTTTCTTTGACAATATTAGTTTGAGTTGATGTTAAAATAAATTTGCAAATTCTTTCCATTGTGTTTAAGTTAAGATTGGTTGCACCACTATTCTAATATCCATGTCATTTTTGAAGAAAAGTGTTAAACAGAATGACCTCAATTAAAAGGTTGAACGAAAAGCATCAATATACAATACTTTCAAACCAATCTCCTTCCTCAACGTTGAACTTCAAGTTCAAACCCTTTTTGCAGCTGCACACTGTACACGTCATAGACTGCACTGGAGAGAGAGAAAAATACAGCAGAAATAAGATAACATTTCACTTTGCATTGACAGTTAACTGGACTTTCTTCTTACTGTTTGATTTAAATATTAACGTCCGCACTAATTTTCCTTGTGACATTCTGACTTTCCTTGGCGATACTCGCGATTTTACAAAAAGTGAATTAATTATCGATTAATGTTAATGGGAGTGTCATGGACTTTATTAAGTCTTGCAGAAATACGATTTTAGAAATCGTTTTAAGAGCATCAATCATGACTTAACATTTATCACCACACACTTGTAAAATATTACTTATCACTTAAGAGGGGCTTCTAAACACATTTGTCTACATTTGAGATCGTGGAAATAATTTTATTTGGGCAATTATTTTTTTTTGCACAGTTAACATCAATGTATAACAGGTGAAACAGAGGACTACGTCTTACAACACTGAATGACTGTGTTTACATAATACGTCTTACAACAATAAATGACTGTATTTACATAGTACGACTTAACAACAATGAATTACTGTGTTTACATAGTACGTCTTACAACATTGAATGACTGTGTTTACCTAATAATTAGAAGTGAAAAAAACTAGAGTAATGTGGGACACATTTACAAGGGTAACCTGGTCTAAAATATTTGCCATGTACTGTCTCCGGACAAATATGATTTCAATGTGATGTATACTTCAAGCAAAAGGTACAGTAGGATCTCAATTTAAATCCAAATGACAAAATTGCCGTCTCAGGAGACTTCATTGCAAAACTGAAACTAAGGAAGCGATCGATACCAACCAAGCTGTTTTGGCGTGTGAACTAATCGGTTGATTGGCTTGTAATATGTGAATATAGTTCATTCTTTCCCTCTGATTAAAAGAAGAGGTTGGCTATGAGTGTCGTGTATTTCAGGACAGATGGACTGATGCTTAGTTTTGTTAGTATCCATTAGAAATAAACCAATTTGTTTAATATATATTGGAACAATTTCGATCGTGAAGGAATAAATAAAAGACACTACGAATCAACACATTCAAGCTATATACATTTGAACGGTTAATTAAGAAAAGACAAAAATAGTGCATTAGATTGACAGCAAATATTTTTTTCAGAAAGTTCAAAACAAAACCGACAACATTGTAAAGGAAAGTTTTCTTTTAAACATTCAAAACTATTTCCTCGTCAAAGACGGTTTTAGTGAATTTCACCTGAAAAGAGAATGGAATGGGATCTCACAGGTCTCTCTCGATGGACAGTGAAAAGGCGTATCGATGAATAGCTGATGATATAAAGCCTGCAGTATAGAAACTAGCTAATTAAGTTAGCGTCTATTTAATTTAAGGAATTTACCATCTTCTCTACTGCCCTGGACAAGATCACAGACAACAAAGATAACAGCTCTATTAGTATTTTCAAACTGTACATTAGTGTAAATTTGAAATGTACTGAGGAAACACTTTAACTTCAGCATCACCACAAGAAGTAAAAAATGTTTTAATAAATTTAAACTGAACTGACGAATGTTATGTGGAATGACGACCGATCGCTATTTTTATGACATTGAAAGGCAATTCCATACCTGCTTTAAAAAGACAAGTCATGATTTTGTGATCTTGCACTTTTGGTGGACATTACAATCCACTTCAGTGAAGTGAAAGCAAATTTACAAGCACAGAGTCAGTTTGTTTAAGAGCTGTGAGGAAATAATTTATAAAGTTATTTTTTAAAAAGCTACGCCTTTTAAAATGCTAGGAAAGCAGGAAACGAGTACATGTATCTTTTTCCATTATAGTTGGTGAGAGCAAAATGCATGGCAAATGAAAGTTTGATGATGAGATGGAAGATCTGAGAAATTAAGTCAATGTGATATTTCAGAATTTTCAAGCGCAGAAGATCAGTTTGAAGATATTTTCAGCCTCATTTCATGTCGATAAAGAAACAGCTCCATTATCGCTGCAAATTTAACTTTATAAGAGAACTCCAATTTGAAAACCAAGAACATTTCTCTACGAGAATTTTATCAGAGATATTTTCCAGGCTGAGAAGTGCTCAAAACTTGGTGATTTGGCTCGTAAAAGAATATAAATATGGGAAACACGTTTGTCTCTGAAAAACTATTTTCAAGAATAAAGTTTGTTTTATATATATACCAAAACGTTCACTGTGATTGAAACACTGCTATAACAATTGAGTATCATCTTGTTGACTAACAGAATATCTTTATTGCGCTGCCTGACTAGTTTATACACGTCTGTCTCTCATTTCTGTACATCGATGGGATATACTGACTTAACTTTATTTTTCGTGTAATAGTTGCTTGTTCGGTGCGGTTCTGACGTCACGCAGCGAATATCATCTAGCGGCCCTTGGCTGTCTGTTTACGACACCTGGCGTAGACTGCGGACAATGCCTCCTGTATTGAAGATGTCGAGTCAGGGTCCCACTGGTTTCTTCGTTCTTTGGGATCTCCAGTTATCAGGCTTCAGCTCCAATCTAAGATCCAACACTAAGGTGCAAGAGCCAAGATCCACGACGACTGTAACAAATAATATCACACTGCGTTATTGTGTTGCAATAAACAACGATATGGGCTTTGTGGCGACAGTGATAGATTACTCTTAACAATTCCACTAATTAGCTTTAGCTAAATCATAAATTCAAATCATTGAAAGTCTTTAAATGAATAAATGATTTATTTTCACAAATATATTCTCTCTATTACAATACAGTTTAGCTCATGGTTCACGTGTGTTAACTATCATTAGCGCTTTCCCGTTTAATCAGCAGATATATGGCTACATTCTCGTGGTTACTTTACTTGATCATTTTCCATGTTTAACAACCACTAACGCCACTTAGCTTCTGTAAGAAAATATACCACAATCATTTAACAACATTTAGCAATCACATAAATAATTTACACAATATTTAAATAAGAAAATACAACAGTTTTACGAGTGAGAAATATACGATCTAGAGAAGCCAGTTATATTTGTCACTATGTGAAGTTATGCACGGTCAAAATGGTGGACTCGATCCTTCTATCCCTGGACATGGGCACTGTATAAGAATGTCTGCTCGTCTGACGAATTCGATTCATTCAAGCGTATATATGAATGAATCGAGGTCATCCAGTGGGTCAGCACTACGTCACGATACAGAACGCAAGTGACCAAATATGGGCGTCTCATATCCGGCTAACATCCTTCCATTCACCCCTGACCTGTCCCACATACCTCTTTCGCGTAAACAAGTTTGTTGCATCAGCTAACCTAGTTGCTTAATGGAAAGTCTTCTCATAGATTATACAAACAATAGAAACAGTTAACAAAATGAATGATTAAGAATTATGAAAAATATGTTTTATAACAGCATAATTTGCTTAATATATTCTGACACATATGTTTGTGAGTTTGTGTTTGTGTGAGTTTATGTTTGAGTGTGTTTTGTGCGTTTATGCTTTTGTGAATGCACGTTTTGTGTGCGTTTATGTTTTTTGTGAGTCATATCCTTGTGTGAGTGCATGTGTGAGTGTGTGTGTGAGTGCGAATCCTTGCCTGTGGATTCCTGATAGAATCACCAAACTTCGAGGCATTATGTTGGTATATACATTAACGCACAAAGGCGCCCCCGTTTGGCTACTTTAGCTATAACATGGACGAAAATGATATGGTATTGATGGAAACAATAAACTAAACTTTGTTAATTGAACACTATTTGCTCAAACAATAATTATCACTTAATGAGATATGAAACAAACAAATCAAGAGGAATAAATAGCACATATATCACCGTAAATAAAACGCACAGAAGAACATTAATTTTCCCAAGTATGACATCATAAACTCAAAAAGCGGCTGCAGCTATTTATAGCACTGTCAACAGTCTCTCCAGTGCTCGACGGAGTAGGTGAAAGTTAACGAACAAGAAAAATTAAAGGCAATGAATCATTTAAAAAAATATTAAATTCATATAAATAATTATAGTGATAATGCAAAATGCCGTTTTAAAAATACTTAACAATTCAATTTCTAATTGTTTTTTGAATAGATCTTACCGACAATTATCGGAAGTAAATAATGACACACTGACTAGCTCATTGGCAGGACGCAAAACCTAATGTCTCCTCGTGACGTAGTATGCTGTATTTTCAGTGAACAAAGCGCACAAATGAAAGTTTGTGGATATTTACTGAATATAATAAGTATATCGTGTGTGCATCTGTGTATGTGTGTGTGTGTGTAATTTGCAGTTGACTTTCATACGTTTACAAAAATTGTTTGAAAGGAAAGCGTTCTTAAATCTGTTCCTCACATAGATATATATCGATTCTACTGTCTTTCTAATCTATGATATAGTTCTACTTTTAAAAAATATAAACTTTCCACCATCAGTGTATGGCATCTGTAACGTTTGTCTCTTCTGTACTAAAACCTCCAAACTGACTTTCAGAAAATTATAATGGCAGTCACAATGTCGTGTGCTAGTTCTTTACTTCAATAAATAATTTTCATAAATTATAAAAACTTATTTGCGAGAGTGCAGATATAATCTAAAGGTAACAGAGAGAACTGTTTTCTCAGTTAATACCCGTATTCGTCAAACTCGATGCTTGGTAACGTGCAATTGTTTTCTCACCGTTATATCTTTAGGAATTCGTTTTACTGAATGCAAGAGTATTTGTAAATGCATATTGTGCAGTTAGTGCGCGAATGTTTTTTTATTAAAGACTGTAAAATCTGAATTTGCACTGAAAAAAATAAACATTAAATGTTAATTTTAGAACCTTCAGTTTCTGTTTGGTGGGGGTATGGCAGTAAAGTTAACATTAGCTATACGACGCTCGCTGCCCGCCTTAGCAGAACCTTCTGCCATTTGCCTCAGTGTGCCTTACAGCCGGACTGCTAGTGTGGCATAGTAAATTTGCCTATCCCTATTTCTAACTTAATAAGTATATATTGTTGCCAAAGTTAACGTGACACGATCTTGAGCACTGTTCCTGATGATATTTTTGAGTTGGAGTAAAAACTCAGGTGAGAATATGCTAGGACTTGATGATGAAATCCAAACCAGTTCCAAGCGAATAACTTGATTTTCTGACATAGTTTAACACTTGTTCATAACAACTTCATTCAATGGGGATGGACCGAAATTTACTTTGTCGAAAAGTCTTATATTCTAATCACTTTGTATTTTATGAGTCCAGTCAAAAGGGCGATTGTTAGCTTATGGTAAGTTAACTGACTGATAAGGAAAGAATGTTTTTACATATATTTTGTACATTTTTGCTATTGATCTGTTATTCGAATTTATGCATTTGAAACATTATTTGTATACTCACTAATTTAATATGTTGTACATTATACTTGTGAATTTTGATCCATGCTATTTTGTGTATGTGATTTGGGCTAACAAATATAGTTGCAGGATTTGTAAGTTGTGAGTGTGTGAGAGAGAAAGGGGTCTAGAGATGAAATATGCCTGAAATTTAGCACTACCTTAAATTGACTGTTAGAGACAGGAGCACGCCTTTATCTTTGTGATTTTTATCTGTTATATGATGTGAAATTATCCATATATTTTATATAAATTTTAATGTTGCAATTTGAAGCTATTTGTAATTTAAATAACATCACATTGCATCATGTTGTTTTAGAAGTGAGGTCCTGAACCAGAGTCTGCATGGTGGCAGATTTACTGACCAGTGTTTGCTGTTTGCGCCATTTAGGTGAGCGAGTATTTGCTGTTTAAAGTTGCGTGATCAATGGCCATTAAACGGATTATTTTGCGGCGCATGTGTGTGTTTTTGAGATACAATGGGATGCGTTGTTACTGGAAGGACAGTGTGGTCAGAAGTTGTTAGAAAGACATAATTGTATTAGCTCTAAGTAAATGTCCAGATCGAAGGCGTGACTAACAGACACAGGTTTGATTTCAATGGTAATAAAGGTGATGGCGAATTTTTATCATTACTCTGTCTTCAGTCGTCTCTTGGGATAAACGTTCGAAACTGAGTCCCTCCCTACAGTGGGTTGTACATGGAGCAGAAAACCTTGGCTGGATAAGGTAAAAGAGTCTTTGTATTGTATGAATGGTTAGGTTTTATTATTATGTTATATACTATGTTTTATTTGAACATGTAGCATTTCTTTCTTTCAGAGGCCTATGCCAAACTTAGTATTTATTAATAGAGCAATTGACTGGACACTTAGACTCTGCAATTGTTTGTGTTTCAGGGTTTGGGTTTCTGTCTGTTTCTGGCGTTTTGTTTTCTTTTTTTTGTTCCTGTCTTGATTCCGACTTTAATTTGATTTCGTGAGCTTTGGAATCTATTCCTGATGTGATGTCATGTACTATTGAAAGTCTACCAGAGTGTACATCACTCCAAGCATCAAGATAAGTTGTGTTCTGAAAGTGACTACAGTTTGGCTAGAACTCAGAAAACTGTTACTTATTTTTCTAAATCTTGTTAACTTTTCTTTTATTAAATTTCTTGTTATTATTTTAAGGGGTACTTGTTAGTGAAGTAATTTCTATCATTTGTTATCGTCCTCTAAAGTGATAATCTAAAAATCATGTCTTGTTCTCTGTTCGTCTATTTATAATTAATCGTCATATATCTATTCATAAACATAGATTCTCAGCAAAATCTGAGTGGGGGCCAGAGCCAACTTGACTACTAGTATATCAGCGTAACAGTTGCAGATATACGTATATAACCAGTGACCCATACTCCACATTGTTCTTTGTGAATGCATAGAAGATTCTAGAACAGTTGTGTAACGTCCTAGAAGGATTACTGCCATCCAATAAGACAGTGACTTGCTGCAAACTGCGTAATGGTGAACACCTGCTAGTGACAGAGCCATCATTGAATAGGTATTACATTGACTATAATTATCTTTCCAAAACGTCCACTCTAATTTCTGTGATGCATTATATCCAGGAACGTGATTATGTATTGTGACGCCAATACCACATAATGGATATTATTATTATTAATTAATCATCCAAAACTAATTACAAGTGATGAGAATCTTTATTTTATTAATGATCCTCCAGCAGACACCACTTGACGCTCTCACTTATTAAGCCAACAATCAAACCTACATATGACAAGTACAAAGAAAACGAATACTTGACGTTGACATTTCCATGTAATTTCTATAATTCATTATCTTATGCCTAAAATACAATTCAACAATAGTGTCAATACAAATCACAGGACAGTTCCTAACAGAGAATAGAAATGGAGTTATTAGAGATAAGCGATAATAGTTTTCACAAAATCTGCATTAAATATGGTCTCAATAGTCTTTCACTGTGCTTTTACTACAGTGTCACAAGTGTTATTGTCTGCCATTAACTCCACATGCTTTTCTCCACAAACGTCGAAAATGCTGATGCGCCGCTATTCCCCTGAAGCCAACTTTAGGCGTTTTCTCCAACCATGTCAGTTCCTTCAGAATGACAATTGTAGCGACTTCTGGTAACTTCACTGTACTAGAAATTGCTCATGTAATCAGCGTATCTTGCCACCATACATCAAAAGTGTGAAGAGTATCTCCACACTTACACTCTTCTCCCTGACTTCACCACGGTTAGTCGTAGTGGTTCACAAAAAGTAACCAGGATTCAAATCACACAAGGAAAGAAATTAGAAAAGTAAAAAGGACTGCTTCACCTGAAAACTATATTCGGAGCAAACTAAGTTTCCGTTTATCACTTTCTAACTCAATTCAATTTATAATTCAATTACATTCCAGTCTCAACTTATATTTTCCTGCAACATTATTTTATTAGCCCGATATTGCACACCATAATAAATGAGCAAATCAAAAGAAAGTCAAATATCTAGCACACTATATATGAACAGCTTAGTTCAAATATTTGTAGAAATAATAGTGTACTCACAAAATACATCTTATTAAAATACAAGTAAGACATATCAATAGCAAACTGAACGAAATATTTCTAAGTCCATTCTCTCTCAACCAGGCAGTTAACTAACCATCACGCTCACAGCCGGCTTTCAAGACCAGACTTCTTTGCCACTTCAAATTCAAGTGATCAGACGATAGATTTCACACAGCAGGTAAACTATTTAATCTCCGCCGATTGGCCTGTCCTGTTCTCGTAAATCTTAACCATTTGATAATAACAATAACTCACCCAGTTCAACTAATTTCAACTACATCAGCAATTTCTAGCATATTCTCAACTCGAACATCGTAAGAGGATATTTTTCAACCGAGCATCGTGAAGCTGCAACCATGGCAATAATGTCTGCTCGATACATTCTAGAAACAAGCCGTCTGGACGTATTTATTCCTGGATACTGGCGTTTCGTAATGTTCAAAACGCTAGGCATTTTACAAGATTTAAAATACATGTAATCACAGTTTATGCGCAGCCATTGATAGCTGATCTATTATTATGAAAAGTTTTCGTAAATAAAATAAATATATCCCCACGTCAAAGGATTTCCAATTTTCAGTTTCTACTGAGCATGCATTGAGCTATGAAGGAAAAGAATGGTAATAAGAAGTATTTATATTATAATTATCTTACTCTGTAGTAGCAGGCTACCAAAGACTAGTTTACGAATTGTAAATGAACCTGTAGCTCATGAATACAGTATGTAGACGTTTGCATGAAAATGTTTACAGTTTCATTCGTTAGCGGCATACTGTAACGGTACATATTGAATTATGCTCCTTTAAATGCATGAAAGCTAGACATCAATATTAACAATTTTGAGGTCAATTTAGGCCCAAGAGAGAAAGGAGGAGAAGTGAAATAAAATACGAATGCCATCACCATAGAGATAAGAAAGCTAAAATGTTAAAATTTTACTACTTACTTTGTGCAAATATCTGTTATACCGGTGGCAGTATTAAGCAGTAATTTTTAAATCATTCTACCTTTTGAATGAATCTGTTCAAGTGACAGTAGTTTTCGATTATAAGACATCCCACAAGAAATGTAATATTCCTATTACTTACGGACACATGTTCTGTAAATGTTTATATATAGTCTTACACAGTTTGAATTGAGAGATTCTATGTTTCTGCACTGTGTTGTTTCCAGCAAGAAAAGTAGACAGAAAGGAAAACAGTTCATTTTGGTCTTGAAAACTAAACACTAAAACCGAAACACAAGGAAATAACCCACTGAAAGAACCGTGTAAAAGTGTTCAGGTTTTTGTTTGATGTGAGGAAGTGATAAAATATGAAAGAATGAGCAGCTCAAAAAATAGGACGTTACATGATACATGAGCGAAGCAACTGACGAAATTCTTACGGTCTCGATTTCATTCATTGTTTTCTAAAACTGATAAATTGAACGGGGGAGTGGGGCAGCCCCATAATTTCCAGTACCCCTCATGCATACAGATACACTATATCAACCGCAAATTAAACTTTCAGTAAAACATTACCCCCCTCCCCATACAAACACACAAGTCACTGCAAATAAAAATAAGTCTAAGCAACTTAAGTCCCCCAATCCTCCTCTCCAAAGCTTGTCGCACTTTCCTTTATTCGCCGTTGTGTACATGGTTTTTAAAATGTTTGTAAATGTAAATATGATTGTAAGACAGAGCGTGAAGTGCATGTAAAAATAATGTATGATTGTCTAGTTACATCTGATGGCATTTAATTTTTAATTCCCTTTACGTATATCTCATTATTACTGTTTACGTTAGATCTCCGCTGACTACTGGATTAAATCATGCCCCTTAGACAGTGAGCGTTTCCAAGGCAATGACAGTAGTGTCATTATTTACAGTTTATAGCCTACAACCTTTGAATTTAGTTTTATTTACAGTTTATAGCCTACAACCTTTGAATTTAGTTTTATTTACAGTTTATAGCCTACAACATTTGAATTTTCGTATCTCGTAAATATAATATCAGAATTAGTCAGTTGATATCTAGAAATATATTTTGTGATAAAATGTAATAATACTAGAGATAAGCTGTCTTCAATATTTGGAAATAATAAAAAGTATATCTTTGTTCATGTTATTTAAATTTATCTAATGTTTGCTTTTCGTCACAATGAAAGGCAATTTTGGACTCGCTTGGTAGTGATTGTTAAGTACACTTTGACCCGCCCCAGATCCGTGACAAAATAATGAGACGGAAACCCACTTGCACTGACCTTGTAATGCGAGCTTTTCAAGCTTTGCTTGTCCCTCCAATGTGTGATGTACCTTCCTTGTATCGCAGCAATTATTCTTTTAGCGGTCGAGGTTTAATTCTTTCCTAACGCTCTAACCAGAACGTGAGCATTTGTTTTAACCAATTAAATGCATTACAAAATTTGTTTACAGCACTGAAACGGCTGGGGTTAGTGCACGCATCACTACTAGGATCAGAAATGATGATATCTTCCAAGTGAATAAGTGTTCATACGTATCTGGATGAGTTATCCCCTTTATAGTCAATATTAAACAAAGAAGAGATGGTAAAGAGACGTATTCAGAGCTGCAGTTACCTATTTAATTTTAGATTTACTAGTGAGTAAGTAATAAACTATGAACTATCAGGTCCAGAGTTGTAATGCACAAAACAGATAATTATTGACTCACCGTCCTTTTTGCAATCGATGAAGGGTTTCTTTACCGCGACTTTCTTTATGAACGGATGCTGTCCATGAACAGTTCCTCTCAGTCGTTCACTGTCGTTATGGGAAATGATTTCTAAGTACACTCGTTTGGCATGCGTGTGAATTAAATTAAGAATTAAAATAAAATTATTTTGTAATTTTCGTAATGTTGAAAATGTTAAATTAGTTGTTTATCTTGTAACACGGTCCGTGTTTTCTTTTGGGATAAAATTTCTACCACCTTAAGAGAAAAGAATCTAATTAGTTGCCGACATGTAGTCCTTTAATTTTCTACAGAAAATCGTACATGGAGCAGTTCAGTCTGAAATTATAACCAGGTTCCTAAAATGGGTTTCATATTCAATTCATCGAACAAAATTATAACCAGGTTCCTAAAATGGGTTTCATATTCAATTCATCGAACAAAATTATAACCAGGTTCCTAAAATGGGTTTCATATTCAATTCATCGAACAAAATTATAACCAGGTTCCTAAAATGGGTTTCATATTCAATTCATCGAACAAAATTATAACCAGGTTCCTAAAATGGGTTTCATATTCAATTCATCGAACAAAATTATAACCAGGTTCCTAAAATGGGTTTCATATTCAATTCATCGAACAAAATTATAACCAGGTTCCTAAAATGGGTTTCATATTCAATTCATCGAACAAAATTATAACCAGGTTCCTAAAATGGGTTTCATATTCAATTCATCGAACAAAATTATAACCAGGTTCCTAAAATGGGTTTCATATTCAATTCATCGAACAAAATTATAACCAGGTTCCTAAAATGGGTTCCATATTCAATTCATCGAACAAAATTATAACCAGGTTCCTAAAATGGGTTCCATATTCAATTCATCGAACAAAATTATAACCAGGTTCCTAAAATGGGTTCCATATTCAATTCATCGAACAAAATGAGTGCCTAAGTTGGAGCGTACTTTCAACATTCCTAGATAGTCTTTCGTCCATTGTGAATCACGATTTCATTTATCGTATAGACCGTGAACCACGTTGTGTAAAAGTGGCAGAGTTATGCGCTCACTTGGGGTTCCTTATTTAAACATGTTGATAACCTAACTCCCTTGTAGGAGAACTGGCGATTAAGACCATTTAACCTACACTTGACCTTAGGCCCAGGCTAATCCAACTGTTCACACCATCTACTAATCAGTTCCGATCACTCACTCATGCTCATAGTTTCAAAGATGCGTGAGTGTTATGATGGCATAAATACCTTTCTGTGCCATTGACCATTACACATATGCCCCCTAGAAGAAGCTAGGATATGGTAGTGTCCCAATCAAAGCGTAAATAGATGACCCTTTTGAAGGTAAATAAGTGACTGGTGAATGTGAGAAGATTTTTAAATTATAGATTTTATTATATTGATGTAATATTGAAATGATAGTCAGAGATCGGTATGCATAAATAGGATAAATATATCTAGTCCTGAAGAAAGAACTTAGGGCTGGTTAATTATATAATTTCAGGGACTTGGAGAGCAAGTAGGACTTGGTGTGCAAGTAAATTTGCTTTGAAGCTTGTGAGGACATTGACGCGCGCTATCTGTGGGCGTGGCCAAGCTTCAATGAACGAACGCTACAGTTAAGTTAAAAGAACGAGGAATTGTGGCCCTTGTCTTCCTAGATCTTCCTAAAAAAATCTTCCTAGATCTGCCTAAAATTTCTTCCTTATGGAAAGAAACAATGATTTTAAACTAGAGATGATTTAGACAAATCCGATCACTAAAGAAAGACATTAAGAAAAATGTGTTGATAATTTTACGCCGTATAATTATTTCTTTTCTTTAATTAAAGTTTTATTGTTAATTGTTTACACTTCTTACTGTCTTATTTAATGTTAATGTTAGCTGTTGATGTAATGTAAATCCGCGTCATAATTGTAGTGTAGTGTCTCTCGTAAGTTAGCGTCATTGTTGTATATTATTACTAAATTATTTTATCTGCTCAATCATTCTGCTGGGGGCTGGCGAGTCAATTAAATGTATCAGACCGTCACCCCATAATAAGTCTTGCTGTTTGTATCGGCATTCGTAGATGGATTAGCATACCAGCTGAAATAGATTTGAACTAATCTCATTAATAGAGTCACCCCAAGCAGCATAAAACTGTTAAATTGTTGAAATGACCTGACCTTGAGGACTCCATATGATGGTATTTTTGTTTCTGAGTTGGTATTAAACACTCGAGAATATGCTCCAACTGGATGAGTACATTTTGTTGTCCAATGGTTAAGATTTATGAGAATGAAACTAGCCAATGTGCTGAGATCAAAAAGTATTTGTTATGCTGTGTGCGTGTATTGGGCTAATAAATACTTTTACAGGAAACTGTAAGTTAATATTTGAATGTAAGAAAATGGATTAAAGATGTATAAACTGGAAACTTAGTGTTTGTTCCATGATTATATTTTCTAGGAAATAAGCAGCCTTTCATTTTGTGTATGATTTGAAACTCCTGGTTTCCTGATTATAAACCACTATGACCGACCTTGGTAGAACAGGGAGTGTGGTAAGTGTAAGAATACACTACACTCTGTTGGTGTTTCCTGGCAAAGTATACTGAATACATCGAGCAATTTCTGGTATAATAAAGTTACTGGAAATTGCCACAATTGCTATTCTGCTTGAGGGCGCCAAATACGGTGAAGGCGCCCAAGTTAACCTTGAGAGAATAGCAATGAATCAGTCCTACAAATATGAGAGAATCGTGTCGAACTGACGTAAAAAATGGCGAACAATAAACTTGTGTCTGTGTTACAAATGTTCCTGAAAGACTATTGAGAGAGCACCTGAATAAGGTTAAGAAAACACTATTATCACTTATCTCTAATATAAGAATTTCTGTTCTCTGATAAGAACTATCCTACGATTTGTATTGAATTGTTGATTTGTATTTTTTGGATATGGGACTGTGTAGTAGAAAAAATATTCGAACATGGTTTCATGGAAATATTGATGTCAAGTAATCTTTATCAGTGTATCCATTATACATATATTTAATTGTTGATTTATTAAATTTATTATTAAATGTATTGTTAAATGTATTGTTAAATTTATTGTTAAATTTATTGACCTTCTTGAGGCTCGCTAAATACAGATTTGACTTCTCCTTTAGTAAGACATTTCCCATCTACACAAATATTGAGTGATGGTAAAAGATGTCACTAATGTTGTACAGGAAAGAAACGTCACACAAATCAGTAATATTAATTATGAATTAAATTGGCGTGAAACCAATGCCTCCCATGTTATTGGTTAGTAGTAGTAGTAGTAGTAGTAGTAGTAGTAGTAGTAATAGTAGTAGTAGTAGTAGTAGTAGTAGTAGTAGTTATAGTAGTAGTAGTAGTAGAAGTAGTAGTACTATTATTATTATTATTATTATTATTATTAACCATATATTACTAATTACTAGTGTTCAGAATCTTAATTTATGTAATTAATAATTCCCCAGAAGACACCACTCATTTATCTCAATTGGCAGATATGCAGATGCGGTAAAACGTGTTCTCTCCTCCACAACATTAAAGACGTGTATTTACTGTCACACAATATTTCCATATGTGGAAAGCTTTTTACCAAAGGAAAAGATAAATCCGTCTTTAATCTATATTAACGAGGCCTCATCTACCTAATATCTCTCCAACATAAATTTTCAATATGTGTAAGACTGTCAATAAATTTAACAATAAATGTATTAAATCAACAATCAAATATACATTTATTATACAATGAAACATATTATTTGACATCAATATTTCCATGAAACCACGTTTGCATAATTTCAATTCTTATTCAGTCTTAATCTTAATACATAATTCAGCAGTCAGTAGTATCAACATAAAGCACAGGGTCTTTCTTCTGGAACAGAAATGTAGTTATAAACGATAATAGTTTGTACATAACCTTTCAAGTGACGTAAGCTGCAACAGTCTTTTGCACGTTTCGATAACAATGTTCACGAGTTTATTGTTCACAATTGGATTGTCAGTTCATCATGTGCACATTTAGCACTCTGTAGAATGCTCCATGAGCCACTGTTCTTTCAAGACTAACATGGTGCTCTCTCGAGAGACTAACATGACGCTCTCTCGCTGTATTAGTTCTTCCAACCAGAACAATGAAGCAATTCCCAGGAACTACCTTATACCAGAAATTCAAGCATAGTTTGCCATCATACATTGATAGAGTGCAGTGTGTCCTTTCACATACACAATGAAGTAGAAATTTATTGAGTCTTCCGCGCGCGCGCGAGTGTGTGTGTGTGTGTGTGTGTGTGTGTGTTTCGCTTACACTCACCCCTGAAGCCACAATAGACCTTTCATCTTTACGACGTTCTCTGTCTTGGTCTGCTTCTGGCAAGTTGTAATGGTTTATATATCAGTAAAAAGGGAGTCAGGAAAATATCCCCAAATCCAAGAAATTCCTGAAATTCTAGGAATTCCCGATAAATACTGCTAGTATATTTCTACATAGAACGCAAGTTTAATATATCAATAGCAAAATAGGCATGAAACATTTCTAAGTTCATTCTCTTTCAAGCAATCAGTTAACTCACCATTAAGCTAACGATCGCCTTTACATTACCAGACTTTAGTTACACCAGATTCAAATTGATTAGACAGTAGAATTATCTTCAGTAGATAAACTTCAATCTCAGTCCTTTGGTTTGCCTCTTTCCTTGTAAATCTTAACCATTGGAGAGTAAAAATACTCATCCACCTAACAGCGCAAATTCGAGCATGTTCTCCACCTGAGTTGTTTAATACAACTCTGGCACTTACAAAAGTATTATCATAAGAACAACATAGATCGGGTCATGTTAACATTGGAAACAAATATATAATTATTAAGTTTAGAAATAAGGATAGGCAAATTAACTCCAACACAGTAGGTAATAAATTACCAGATTTGATTTTTAAACATAAAAATATTTTTCATCCATACAAAGATATCGTGAAGCCCTTTACGTTATATAATTAGTTTTATTTATGAATATGTTCATGGGTTCAAAATAATTGATTTAATATAATTAAAGTCAACAAATAATTACTTTTTAATGCGTGTTTTTTTCATAACAGAAGTAAGCTATCTCATTATGAGTGGTGTATAAATAATAAGCATCAGATATAGTGTATATATAGTGTGAAAGAGTGTATATAAATATATGTATGTATGTATGTATGTATTGTTTGTATTTTTAGGAACTGTCAAATATTATGTTGGGGGATGTCATTTAAAACTACACGTTCTGACTGTGCATACATTATTAACAGTAGTATATAGGAACATATTCAGAGAGTAACCAGTCAGTATTGATTCAGACAGTAATCAGTCAGTGATGATTCAGACACTGGGCATTTAGACAGTGATCATCAGACAGTGAGCAAGGTCATCCTGAGAGTGGTTAATCAAACTTTGATTAGTCAGACAGTGGTCGTTCATGCAGTAACCAGACAGACTGGTCATTCGGGCGATAATTATTCAGGCCATGGCCATTAGTCAATGGTCATTCATACAGTGGTTATTCAAACAGTGACCAAACAGACACTATTTCTTCAGACAGTGACCACTTATTCAGCTTTCATTCAGAGAGTGACCAGTAAGACAAATATTAAAAGGTGGTGATCAATCACACAGATGCGGTCAGATAGTGATAGACAGTAATCAGTCAGACAGATATTAAAAGACGGTGATCAATCACACAGATGCGGTCAGATAGTGATAGACAGTGATCAGTCAGACTGACATGATTAGACATGCTTCCGTCAGATAAGGAATTACCTTTTTTATAAAATATAAAACGTCGTATAATTAGGACGTTATTTCATTATTATAACCATGTCGAGTTCTTTTTATAAGCAGAAATCCAGCTCTTCAGATGTATTTATTTATGTAATAATTTGCAGTGTGTTTAGGATCCGTAATTACTTATGTTACATAGGGTTTTATTTTCACACTGTTGTAGCATGACAGCGATCATTCAGATAACTGTTGTCACATAGCAAGGCAGTGATCAGTCAGGTAATTGTGGCCAGTTAACTATTAGTCAGGCAGTGATCACTCACATAATTGATGTCAGTCAATATTAGTCAGACGGCTGTAGTTAGAGAGTGATCTGGCAAATAACTGTTATATACAATTTCGTATAACTGCCGGGCCGTCTGTTGGAACAGGAACGTCTCTGACCGTGTAGTCAAGGACTTGTTTAAAAATCTTTATTGCTCTTGCCTCCATCACCTTCCTGACAACGACTGGCAGTTACCTTAGAGACGTTTCAGCTTGACCTCTTCTCGGCCTGATGCACAGAAAAAGACGTTATGTCAGTGTGTTGACGTCAGAAGACGTAATGACGTTTACTTTAAGTCGTCTTTGTATTATAACGTCATTTACAACGTCGCCAGTTACTTTCTTTTCTTCATTCACGGCTGTTTGTTTACGTGTTAATCATTTGTTGTGTTTCATGGTTGTCTGTCTGTTTTATGCAAGCTCATAGGTCATCAATTGAAATAATGGGCAATGCGTCATCAGCTGTAAACACTCATTGTAAATAGACAGTTATCGATCAGTCAGACAACTGTGGTCAGAAATTGATGTGTTAGACACCTTTAGTCTGTTTAATTTTCGCCTATACTTGCATTTTTCTCTGTGGGTTTTGTAAATGGTTGTCCATATATAAATGCGTTACAAGCGACAGGATTTAACATTAGTAAGGAAAGAACGCTCTAGTAAATACATTCATATTATTTTGATTATAACATAAAAACTAGTTTAAATAAATATGTGGTAAATGAAAACAACTGCAAACGAGTGACAGTCAAAAAATTGTTTCTACGCAAGTGTATCATTGCTAAAAACAAAATATAAAAACAAAATCCAATCAAAATTCAAGAAAGCAAGAAACAACTAACGAATCAAGGAAACTGTACGTCATTGGATCGACGATTAGATTACAGTTTAACGCTACGTATGGCAATTTCTCGAAGACGTTAATTCAGTGCTACACTAGCAGACGGTCGGAAACTGAAGGAGCTCTGTCTGTGGAACAATTTCCGGGACCGCAAGGCATCGAGACACCATTTTTTTTTTAGGTAAATCACGTGACCCAAGTAGTCTTTTACACAGTTAAGTTTCACCTCCATTTATTTATCGCAGTGCGTCGCGTACAGGAGTGGAAAACCGCCGACCGTATGGTAAATCACGTGACCAAAGTATATGAGTGAAAAACCGCCGAGTATAAGGTAAATCACGTGACCATAGTACAGGAGTGGAAAACCGTCGACTGTAAGGTAAATCTTTGGAATAGAGGGAGTAAGGAAAGGTGGATGTAAGAAATGTAAGGTAGGGCGGCGGTGGGGGGGGAGAAATCTACGAACAGTGTCAAATTAGAGCAAGCTTTGTTGTTAGATCTAATGGCTGAATGTTTTCTTCATCAGATGAGAGGAGAAGTTAGATAAATGTGTAAATATTTGCTATTATATTGCTATGGTGATAAATCATGTGTTTGAGTAACAGCTCCTTTTCAAGTTTAGGTAGACTGAACACTGTATGAAATTCTGCCGGCGAAGTTTTTATAGTTTATGTAATGATTAATCATATTAAAAATAAAATTTTGTGTGTACATCTAAAGATCATACCTAATAATACCTAGATGAATATCATTGGACACTGTGTGAAATAGAGTGCATGCCTAAAGGTTATGAGTTCAAAGCAGTCTAAAATGATTTCATATTGTGTATTCATTATGATGTAAAGCAGATTACACAATTTCCATTTACAGTGTACGGGTAACATTGTTTGTGACGTTTTAAAGCACTTTCGTTTAAAGTAAATAAATATTGCTTTATATAATAGCAAACCGGTTTTCACATATTTACAGTAGGAATGCAAATAATGAACAAAAAACGGTAATTTAAAAAAATAATAATACTGAATCTCCGAACTGGAAAGTGTTATACAAAAAGTACAATTGCTCTTGAAAAGAGTTTGTTTCAAATTATAACGGACTAAATTGAACGTTTGGTGATTGAATCTATAATCCTTGAAAACAAAATACCATTTATCCTTAAAATAACGACTACTCTGAGAAATGAAACACAAAACACTTTAATATAACGTACAATTGCCATCGTAGATATTATGGACATAAAAGAACAACATAAAATATTTTCCTATGCAATATATCACAAACTCAGAATGAGGCGTAAATTATTTACAGCACTGTCAAAAATGTCGGCCAAAGTTAGGAATATATATTCGACTGAATAATGTAAAAATTCGAAATATAATGAGTTAGGAATAAATATTATAAATACATTCACATTTTGAAAATTCAAAATCAGTTTTAAAATACTTTACAATCTTATTTATAATTAAAATAGAAATATATGAACCGCTTATCGACATTGTAGCGGAAGGCACATATTAATTAATGTTCAAAAACTCTGAAATTACAAAGAACAATACGTGTTTTCATAAGAGGAATACAATATACATACAGTTTGAAATACCACCTACAAGCGAAACAAGGAAATAAACAGTAAAATAAACTTAAAGACATTAATAATGGTGTTAAGTTTGCAACTCATTTTCGCATGTTTAAAATTATATTCTTAAAGTAAACCGTTCTCAAATGTATACTATCCTGTTAGACATAGAAAATTACTGTAAAATGCATAGATCCTCTAGAGAAAATGCGAGGGGCGGAAGTAACTTTTAACCCATTCTTTAAGCAACAAAAATGAGAAGTTTGGCAAACACTGCTAATAACTAATAACGTCAGCAAGTTCATTTACTTAAAAATTACACTACTTAAAAAGTCACTTTGTATTCGAGAGATGGGGTTTTAAGTATATGTAATATAGGGAACTGCCTTATGTTTGAATACGGTTAATAAAAGTATAAATCTCTATACGATATTCAGAAATTAAGCAATAATTATGACTTAAATAGGCGTACATTAATAACAATGTTATTCACATTTTCTAGCAACAAGAATTTGTAACATGCTTTAGCATAGTATAATATTAGTATGTATGAATTAATACTTTGAATGATTAGCAATACTATCGCTATTATTGTCTTTAGGCTTCCTTGAGCGTCGCTACTGTTGATATCATTACAATAATTGTATTTACTATCCGTGAAATATCTTTATTTCCTTTTTACTTAAAAACGTGTATTGTGTACTTGCACACGAGTGGCACTCTGAGTAATATGAGTACTTTGAGTCTGAGCAGATTGATGACTACATCCACACAAGAGACGTTTAACCTCAGTTCTGAAAACAGTGCCACAAGCATAGTAAATGTAGAAATTCACAGCACTGTTTGAATACCAAAGCATAAGCGTCACACCAAATGTAAGTCTTATTGCTTGTTGTGAGTCGTAGTTATTGAGAGTAACAAAATAATAATTGTAAATAATTATCAGTATATTACACGATGATGTTAAAAGAAAGAATACTGTAGAAACAGCTATCAATGTTCTCGTGACTGTGACATTTCTTTTCACATGATGTTCGCAAGGAACAGACTGATCACTCACCAGAAAAAATCTTTTCATTGATGTCCTCATCTTCCACACCAGCACACAGTTACTGATGACGATCAACACAAAAGGAAGCAAAGAAGCGCAAAGTAGGTCAACCCAAGGCCATACTAGATTGTAAAAGGTGTGGTATTTCGCAAAACACAAGTTGTCCGATACCAAGCCAAAGCCATAAAGAGTATTCGCATTAAGGGCTAACACGAAACACAACATTCCAATGATCAAATATAAAGTCTTTGTCCTCCGCGTGCACATAAGTCCACTTCGAAGGGGCCAGACGACAGACACAGCTCTCTGGAGTGTCATTGATGCAGTTAGCCAAGCTGATAGATGCCTCAAACCGTAAAAAATAAAAGCATAGAGTTTGCAGGTGACGTCATGGAAATCGTAAACATGAACATGAAATGAAACTCTAATCCATGCTGTGAACACAACAATGTACAGGAGAAACAGGTCCGAAATCGCCAATGCTATCATAAACATGCTTGTTGGAGTAATCTTCAGACGACGGTAAGCAATGAGAATCATAATATTTCCGAAAGTCCCAAATGACAAGATGAACGGAGGACATATATACCAAATCCATGTAGCAATGGAATTTGCTAAAGTAGTATCGTTTTCATCCCTATTAGGTATGTCTGTTGAAAGAGTAGAGTTTAAATACATGTCAGCGTCTGTAGACGAGAGGGCGGCTCGCATCGTGAATGTATCCAATCGAGGAATTTTGCACTGTCAAAAAAATAATATCTCACTTTACGTAATTGTTTGCAATGAAACAAATAGTTTTTTTGCATTTAGCACACTTGAAAATTCCTAATTCCATAATAATATTATTCATGAACACATATTTTCAAATTTGCTACATGCACATACACTCGTTGTTCTGAATAAAATAAAACCAGTTATTAGATTGCATAACTTAAATCAGGTAACTAAGTTTTATAATATGACATTCATTAAATGGATTTCTTACATTCCACCCAAAAGATAATATTGAAGACATATATTTTATGATTCAATTTTACCATTCGTTCGTAGTTTTATATTTCCAGAATTTCGTCGTATTTGTGAATAATGCTTTGCGAAAATGACAAATGCGTCATTTGTGTTAAGTTCAACCGTTTATGAATATTATATTAAGCCAAAGGGGATTATTATAAATACACAAATAATTTGTTGATGTATAAATGGAATCTACACATGGTTTGCTTTAATTTAATAAGACATATTCAACAGAAACATGAAGGCAATTTCCACAAACCAAACAAGAAGTATGTAAAACAATTAGATATGTTTCAATAATATATTAGTATATCATGCATATAGTTCTTTTCATATAAAATAAATACATATATATCGATTCTAACTTCTTACCTGTGTTTCGTTTTCACTTTTAATCCCCAGGTTTTATGACAGTATGCTGGTCGCTTTGTGTTCTGTGGACTGTGAGTTTTGCGCAAGGACATTTTATTTCGTTTTCAGAATCAATATGACTGTTCCAAGACCGGACACGCGCAATGACATTTTATTGCGAGGATTTAACACAGTGTCAGACATCACAAATCTAAATAAATGTCTGGCTTTTCACATAACTTCTATCATGTATACACTGTACGAACAATAGGAAGCATGCAGTATATTTTGTTCTGCTATTCAGTAGAAATGACATGTTATTAATGTTTGTGGATTTATTTGTAACTAACATGCTAGTCATTGTTGGAACCTTGTAGTTATTCTGAGGCAACAAATTTTTTAAAAATAAAATATTTTTTGATGATTCAGAGACCCTTTTTTCTCAACCTTGATCTTTACAAAATTGACTACAACTTTGAATTTTCTATTTCCATTTTCTGGTCTGTTAACATTACTTCATTTAATACTGCATAACTGTTTCTGGGAAAGAATGTAACTTGTGAAAACCTGAATTCATTGTTCGATTGTGGTGAACTAAATAGTTGTATTCAGTAATTGTAAAATATAGTCTGAGGAGTTATTAAGGAGAGGGGCAGTTAATGTCTGTGAAGGTGAATTTCTACAGAGGAATTATTGTTGTTTCTCTACAGTAATTGACAACATTCCACTTTACACCCTCCTCATACTGTACTTCTAGGTCTAATCCTGGACTTGACTGCCAGTGTATTGTAATTCTGGACTTGACTACCAGTGTATTGTAATCCTGGACTTGACTGCCAGTGTATTGTAATCCTGGATTTGACTGCCAGTGTATTGTAATCCTGGACTTGACTGCCAGTGTATTGTAATCCTGGATTTGACTGCAAGTGCATTGTAATCCTAGACTTGACTGCCAGTGTATTGTAATCCTGGATTTGACTGCCAGTGTATTTCTTGCGAGTCTTCAAAGCCAGCAGTTGAAGGCGCATGATATCACCCCTGGTCATGATGAAACAAACCTTAAACCTGTGCACTTTTCATGATGTCCGAATGAAATATGATTGAAGTAACATTGCTACTGACTATTGTTCACTTTAGGAGATAATTTTCAGGAACACTATTATAAACAGTTACTAAGAAAGCCTTTCTAGGCCTAAAAATACTCGATAAGTGTTGAATTGCTGTGTAGTGTGTAGATAATTATATCGTATGTTTCTTGTTTATCAACACCCCCGACCTAATGTTTTAAATTGGTTAAAAGTAGAGTTGAGTTGGGGGCATAATAAGAATGGTGTGGGCGTTTAAAGAGGATGTCCACTACTCTGTTGGATGTTTTTCAGGTCAGGTATTCCATGGTGCTTGTTTCTAATACTGGGGATTGCTCTGGAAAGTGTACGGAGGTTATTTTTTTCAGTACTTTGCACGCAAGCGAGACGTGTGTATATGATAACATTGTCATAATTAAAGCGATCCTCTCGTTGTTTAAATTAACCTGTCGCACTGTCACTCAGTCGTCGAGATACCCAGATAAATAATGTATCCACTCACGTACAAATGTCATATTTAATTAATTAACTAGTCATTGTCCAGGGTATGTGGTTACAGTTATGTCCTTGAACTAAATTTGCTATCAAGAACGACGGAAAAAGAGGACTGGTGACGGAAAAGGGGCGTAGGAGAAATCAATATAAAACATTAACATTACTATTGATTGCTTTGAAAGGAAATAGTAACTGATTTTGAAATTATTCATTCGTAACAGTGACGAGTATCGGATGCAATGGAATCCCTGAAACTTTTAAGTTATCCGATTCGTCTTGTCGGATAAAAAAAAAATGTGGTCAGTATATTTGATATTGTGCTGCCATAGTCACATTTTATATCACTCAATCGCATTTCATGATATTTGTGGGCGACATAAAAAGTCCACCTAGCAGTAACCATTTTGTCTTGCCAAAGACAGGATTGCAACAAATATTTTGCAGAAAATGTCATGTTACTTGTAATCGAAGATATCAGATTAACACTTTATAAAGCGGAGATATACGACACACACACAAACAATCACACACACACACACACACACACACACACACACACACACACACATACACACAAGCATGCACATAGGCTATCAGAGAGAGAGAAACAGAGAGAGAAAGAGAGAGATGTAGGTAAATAATGGTTATTTCTTGGTTTAAAAAAAATATAGAAGTAATAATCTAAAGAGAGATGAATAAATGAATGATTAAATCGTCGTTAGACTAAATGTGCGTGCACTCAGTTATTTTTTTTTTGTTTGTTTTTATTCAAATTAATAAAAGCATTTGTAAGGGAAACTGTTATAGTTTTTTCGAAGGCTCTCACGACACCCTCTTTGTTAATGTGGGTTGTATGGCTTAATAAATGATGACAAACGGATCGAGTTTAATAATGAACTTATATATGTGTTAGAGAAATACAACTAAATTCTATTTATATATCATTATACTTGTTTTAGTAACACTTAGTTAATCCTTTAATTATTACCTCTATGACGTAACGTTTAGGCCTACCTGTTTCCATTTACACAATTGACGTAACGTTTAGGCCTACCTGTTTCCATTTACACAATTGACGTAACGTTTAGGCCTACCTGTTTCCATTTACACAATTGACGTAACGTTTAGGCCTACCTGTTTCCATTTACACAATTGCATTGGAAATCGATTTAATGTAAATTGAAGTTTTTATTATAATTTAAATAGTGTTGCTTTGTTTGCTTGGTTTACTAATAACTATTGAGCCTGATGTTTTTAATGCGTGTGTTCTGTGCGTGTGTTAAGGTGCACTCAGTCGTTTGTCCGATATTATTTCCTTACATGCACAGGTGACACGTACGTGACTCCTTTTCTTCGTTGTATTGCATTGTTTTCTTAATATGGGGCATGATAATTTTATTAAAGACATTATTTGTGTTTTAATAACATGGGGCATGATAATTTTATTAGTCAGTTTGGTATGTTGTTTCTTCAGTGGAAGAAAATACTAATAGGCATAAATGACCTGTTTAAGGCATATTTCAGTGCAAAATCTCATAAATATAATAAGAGAAAAACAATTAATGGTCTTTGTGGTCAGTGTCACAAAGACGTAATCTACGATTATTGTGCTCACCCGTTATTTATCTTTAAACTAGTTACTCTAATAAAGGAGACTATTGAGTGTGTGATATATGGGGTGGAGTCCTACTTCAGAGTTCAGTGTTATAAGCGATCTATGGGGTGGAGTCCTACTTCAGAGTTCAGTGTTATAAGCGATCTATGGGGTGGAGTCCTACTTCAGAGTTCAGTGTTATAAGCGATCTATGGGGTGGAGTCCTACTTCAGAGTTCAGTGTTATAAGCGATCTATGTGGTGGAGTCCTACTTCAGAGTTCAGTGTTATAAGCGATCTATAGATATGACAACGATTCACAGAGGAGACCTTTGCATTTCCTTCTGAAATCTGTGCACATGAGGGGAATGACTCCTGTCCATTACAGTGCCTATTTACACAGTGAAAAGCAAACTCACTTGCCAGCCCTTTTCTGCTAGTTTCAATCAAACGTATTTGACTGTGACAAAATCCGCAAACAAGCTTTGATGCCAGATTAACTACAAAGAGTTGTATGTCAATTAACCTGTATCCCTGAAGATCATGATCTATCAATATCTCATTCTCTTCTATTTCTCCATCATCATCACTAGAATCACTGGAACTAATAGACTCTTCTATACTGTCATACAAGTTCCTGATTTTCATGAGAGAACGAGTGGGCGTGGCACTTGCCTTCTGAAAAGTGGAAAGAAACTCTATAATGTCTTCTTTATTTTCATTTTCTCCAGCGATTAATACACACTTCACTATTTGAAATTAAATTTGAAGTGTCGTTTAATATACACTTCACTATTTGAGATTAAATTTGAACTGTCGTTTAATACCCACTTTACTATTTGCTGTTACAGGTTTTGTGGTCCAACAACTACAGTGGAAGTCCACTGTGTTACAGCCCCACGCATGGAGATAAGGATTCTTGGGGAGGCGGTGTCTGCGACTGGAGAGACAATGGCCAGGCTCGTGCTATTTCCACAGCAAGTGGAACTTTTGAATCGGCCCCCACCCCGGGTATTTCTTATCGGCCCACCTGGTAAAAGTAATGTCTTGATTGATGAGTGTCACGAAAAAGGGGGGGAGTAATCATGAAAATTTATTTTTTTACCCTTGATTGTCTCCACTTGGCCATCGGGCAATGCAGCGGACGTTCGCAGGTGTCGTCTGCGAGCAGGGTGACGTGTTAATTAAGTGCACTTTCAGCGAGTTCGTTTCCAATTTCTGTCAGGGCATCTGCTTATTTTGTTTGCATACACTGCCAGCAAGTTTGCTAATTTCATGTTTCCCTCATTTTTATAAAAATACATTTGATTAATTATTAGTGTTAGATGTTCGATAATTATGTTCACAATATGTAGAAAATGTGTTTGATTTTTATTAACATTTTTTCATTTTTAGGGATTATATTTTAGGAGTATTTCACCTCAGAGTACTGCACCTTCATAGAGTTAATAGAGTAGGGATACACGCACAAAATTTATCTGTGAGAGAATGAGAACTGATTGTGTATAAAAGGACTAACAGAAGCTATTTTACTTTAGTGTGCATCGTCTGGCCTACAGAGAGGTGTGAGGTCTCGTATTTACCTACACCGAGTTTGGACAATCTTTCTATCTTCGATATGACCAGGGAAGAAAGATCTGAATATTCTCCATGTATAGTATAGAGTTGGACGTGTGTTTTATCGAACATAATCCATTCATGGCAACCTGTAAAGCATTGTCTGAATTACTCTACTTTGGGTCCAAAGCCTGGGTAGTAGTTGACCATCAGGGACGACAAGTACTGAGGGGTCAAGACTGAGTCGGGAGAAGAGTATTCTATGCCACTCACATTTCGGGAAAGTTGCTGTAGACAGGCCTCCATGAGCTATATTTTGGTATTGTCGTAGTAGACAGCCGTTCGTGTTCTTCAGCATAGAACCAGGTGTTTCCAGCATTATGCAACATGGGACAAGTATTGTGTGTACACACTTCACTCTCAGTGAGCTGTGTTTCGTTGTCAAGAGTATTATTCTCAGATGTCAGTAACTGTAACTTTATTGAGTTCGCCAGCATGTCGGCAACTGTGACTGTTTCGTTTTGTACTGATGTGTGTTCCTGCATCGACAATTCAGCGTTTATTTCAAACACTTGTAAGTAGGAAAGCTTTTTAGAGGTGCAATACTTAGGTAGGATAGTTACAATATAAATATTATCATCATTAGACTATTTTTCACAAACATTTAACTTTGACTTTAACAACTAATTATTTATTGGATAATTTTTGTGGTTATCACCGCAGTTCTAAATTAACATTAGTTGACATTACTATTTGAAAGACATTTATTCTTTTAGGGTTAGATAATTTTCAGCGGTCATTACCGCGAGTTGTGCTTTGTATTGGGGCTACGCCCAAAGTATTCTGCCACTCGATTTTGGGAAGAATTGAAAACGGTCATCACCGTTTATTGCTTTTTTAATTTTAGTTTTTTTATCATATTTTTTTTTCATTTTCATCACTCATGTTTCCCCGCCCCATGAATGTTGAGTGTGGTTGTCTCGGAATGAATGACTAACACCATGTGAAAGTTAAGCCCGTTTTTTCTTTTAAATTAAATTCTTTGTTAACTCTTTTGCAAGAGTTGGGCTTCCTTTCTCTGTTTTGAATGTGTGTGTTGGTGCAGTTGTTTGTTTGTTCATTCCGTACGTCCCTCACAAGGCATTCACATGCCTGCTCACACACACACACGCTGGCTTTCACATTTTACCCCACATCTCAGAGTAAAGTTATCCCAACCCCCACAAGATTATTCGTTGGTGTCTGAGTGCGAGAGTGATTATCGTCATCTGACCATTTGTAATGATCCCGGCAAATCGCAGCAACTGGTCTGACCCCCCCCCCTACCCACCAAGGAGGAGAGAGGGGCCAGCAACAACTAGCAACATGACGACAGCTACAATGAGGCTTCAGCCTATGTTGTCAGTACTTGGTCTGAAAGCCGTGAAGCGACGTTCGCCAATGAACTTCAACTTTAGGAAACCACGAAGACGACAACAGCCAGTTCACGTGTACACCGACATCAGTTTGACTTTGGGAAGGATGAACAAGTGGAGAATGCAGTCAAATCTCTGAGTGAAGGGAGACAACTGTGTGTGTGATTGTAGACGAGGCCATTCATGGTTACAGGTTTGTTATACAATGTGTTAAGTTAAGACACACACAAAAGAAAGAATATCAGTATCTAACGGTCTTATATAACTACAAATGGTTAACTAGGTAAGAATGTCGCCAGTAAATATATATATATATATATGTATATAATTTATTCACTCGACGAGCTTAGTATGGTATATTTGAATACACAACATCAAGTTAAGTATTCAATAAACTTAAGTAATAATTACGCTCAACAATTTTCAATCGAATCCAAAACGAGACTTGGACCAGCATCGTCTTCCCATTGAATGTACATGATTACTTTAAGAACGGTCAGCATGGTGCCAGTAACGACACGATTTGCAAAATCTTCAAGTCAAAGGAGGTCATCATGATCCATCAAGTTCTGAAGACTCAGAGCGAGTTCAAACTGACACCACTGGCTGCGAACAAAGTGGGTAGAGTAAACAAAGATTATTTTCTTACTTTTCTCAAGTTTGTCTACAATGTTATAACCAGGCAAGAAATCCCACTTGTGTATACACAGCCGCAAACCCATTCACTCTTCTAGTTATATCATGAAGTGTTCACGGACCCAGTCATGATTTTCAGTAGTGTACAAAACGAAGACACTGAATAGAAAATTACCGGTTATTAAGTAGTGCAGTCTGTTTCCAGTTCTATCTCGGAACGTTTCGTACAGATGTAGACTGATGTTCCAGCGCAAGCGATTGAACATGATATCAGTGACAGGCAACGCGATGAACACTAAACTGGCACTGTCAACGTAAGAGTGAAGGCGTCACTACTCAATAGACACTAATGGTTAAAGAAGTAGAACTTAGCTAGACTCGTGTCGGGTAGGTTATTGTAGTTAAGTAAGCAACGTATTGAACGATTTATTGTCTGAACGGAACCGTTCTTAATAATATGTTCATATCACACAAAATGTTTAATAGAATATATCCAAAATGCAGGTTTTTAAGGATTTGTTGTGTTTCACAATTAAAAGTAGTCTTCTTTATCAACATGATATTTTTGTGTTTCAGAAATAAATCAGTAAGGTGTAATCATATAGTCGAAAGCTCCAACCAGAATGCTAGATAATGGATTTCCAAACAAAGCTTTTTGAAGGAAATATAAATCTTGAAACATAATCTCTGTGATTGTAAATATTTCACAAAAGACAAGGAAAAGTTTCTTTAAAGAGGTATGATGACCAAACAGTTTGTGGAAATGTGAATCTAACGCCAGAAAATAAATTACCATTAGCTATTTGTTCTGTAAGTTTGGAACAGTTAGCATAAGATCCCGGATTAAAAATAGTCATTTTACAAAATAGAATTATGCTTTTAGATAATCTAATCATCATTATGGTTCGACTGGAAAATGCGCCATATTAATAAATAACTTTTATTACGTAGTTCCATCGAAGATTAGTATTAATAACTTAATGAAACAATGAATAAAAAAGCGAGACATGCCATTAAGCCTTTATCAGTAAATTGCGGTAACAAGGATTCTACATTTACGAAATATGCATAAATAAAGAAGACCAATACTACTGGTACGTAATCAATTAGACGTAAGCAAACGTTTTTCATACATAATTCCCAGATGACAGGGATATATATATATATATATATAATTATAATTATATAATGTTCATGTAGGGATACTCACGTACTGTAGTGCTGTTTACTGAATTCGAGTCATTCGTTAATTGCTCTTATCAGCTAAAATTTAAAGTTTTATAATCCGTGTACAGATCGAACGCCATGTCTAATGCTAGTGTCATTCACAATGATCAGTCTATCAGCTTTGCTCACATTAGCACGACAACATGTTAAAGAGTGATAAAATATTTTGGTAAACAGTTGTCGGAATGAAGATGACGACTAAATTTAGATCCAAGATAGTTCCTATACTAAGGAGTATTTTAATTGGTGAAATCGTTTACGTGTCTAAACAACGATAACGAATATGATTTAGCTAAATCCTATGCGATAAACAGTTTCTCTTAATTAAACTACATCTAATACAATATAAAGTTTCTTAAGTATTCATTTCATTCAGAGCAATTCTTAAACGACTCCAAAATGAAGATCTGGCATCAGCATCGTCTACCCATTGAATATACGTGGTTACTTTAAGAACAGCCAACATGGAACCAGTCAGAATACGATTTGGCAGATCTTCAAGACAGACGACTACCAGGATGTCGTCATGGTCCATCACGTGCTGAAGACACAGAGCGAGTTCAAACTGACACCACTGACTGCGAGCAAAGTGAGTGGAGAAAACCAGCAGCACTTTCTTACTTTTCTTCAGGTTTTCTACAATGTTGTCTATAATGTTGCAGCCAGGTAAAAAGTCTCTCTGATGTATACACAGTCGCAGTCTCATGCGTTCTTCAAGTTCTGACATCAATTGCTCACGGATCCAGTCGAAATCTTCAGCAGCATATGACACAAATACATCGTATCGGAAATTACTGGTCCTTAAATACAGTTGTCTGTACCCAGTACGACCACGGAATGCTTCGTACAGAAACAGACGGATGTGCCATCGGAAGCTGTAGAACACAGCAGTGACAGTCAACGTGATAAACACTAAACTGACACTGACAACGGTAAGGGTGAAGGCGTCGCTATTCAGTAAGCATGTCTGGTCAGATATGAAGAATTCAGACAGATTCGTGTTAGGTAGGTTATCGCATGTATATGGAAGTGATTTATCGAACAACGTATTGTTTGAAACGAACCACTGCTGAAACCATTTTATGTCACATGAGCAAATAAATGGATTGCTTGCAACGGAGAGATAAAGAAGATTTTGACGTATTGCAGGACTAAATGTTGTCTCCCTTATCAAATCGATGTTGTTTGCTTCCAAAGATAAGTAAGTCAATTTCGTTAGACTGTCAAACGCCCCATCTGGAATGCTACTTAACGAATTTCCATCCAGATATATTTCTTGCAGGAAATAGAAACCTTTAAATGTACTCTCTGTGATTGTCAATATTTCACAGTGAGTAAGGTAAAGTTTGTTTAAGGATCTCAGATGACCGAACAGTTTGGAGAACTGTGAGTCACTGACGCCAGTGAACAGGTTGTAATTCAGTACAAGCACTTTTAGTGACGTACAATTAGCAAAAGCGCCTGGATTAAAAGTTGTCTCGTCACTAAATGTAATTCTGCTCTTAGACAAAATAATTTTCTGTAGTGTTCTACTGGAAAATGCATTATTTTCAAACAAAATAGGTGTTAAATCTAAACTCAGTCCGGTGCCCTCCATAGCTAAATATATCAAGCGTGGGAAAGTATTTTCATTAAAAGTGTAAGACTTAATTTGTTTATATCTATTGTAAGATAAACTTAAATATGTCAGGTTTGGAAGGCACACTTTCGGAATATCACGCATTATGTTTGAATGCAAATACAAGTCTGTCAAATTCGGGAGCAGAGAAGTGCCGTTTCGACAGGTTTCTGGGAAATGGGAAATTCCATTTTCAAACAGATAGAGATACTGAAGCGAAGGCATTTGGTCTGGAAAAATGACGTCACAAATATCGCAGGATCCAAGACAAATACCACTCAAATTTTTATATTGAGCGAAAACTGAGAAGTTGACTGTTTTTAAAGCATTGTTATATAAATTTATATTTTGCAGGGAACGAGGGTGATACTTGGAAAATACATTGAAGGCCTGGATAGTTAGGTTTGAACTGTCAAGACTGAGATTTTTCAAAGTATTGATTGATAGAACTTCGTGTAGAATATCACTGGTAATGTAGTTGAAGTCCAGAATAAGAGTGGTGAGTCGTGTGAGCGGCTTAAACGTTCCGTTACAAACAAATGCCAGTCCGTTATGACTCAGATCGAGGCCAGTAATGTTGGTAACATTGGAAAAGAAATTATCATTTTGAATGGAGGTCAGATTGTTAAAAGAAAATATTAAAATACTAATATTATTCGGTAATGAGGGAACAAATGTAAGGTTTCCAGAGTTTCCAGAGCAGTTTGCCACGGTGTTGTTACATTTACACATTGCATGACACGAATACCAATCCGTGTTGGTGTTCCATTCCTTTAGCACAGAACGAGCAGAAGAACACTCTGTCTGGTATAAGGAACCAGTCACCTGCACCATAAATAATATCAAAGCAGTAATATACCACTCTTTGAATGAAGCCTCCATTTGTAGGGATATTTATGGTAAAAAATCAAAACTGCAATTTTATTAAAACTTGACTTGCATCAGCAAATAGATTAAACGATGTACTATTTTTTTTTCCAACTGACATAATTTATATTACGTTAGTTGTGCAAAGTATGGAATTATCTTGTTCCTGAAGACTGGGTTCACTGTTTGGTATGCCTTTGAATTTGTTGGCATATTTCATGCTTTCGCAATCTGTGCTCTTTGGCAATGCCTGCAAATTATAAATAATAAAGACACAGTAATGAATTAAGTATTTTAACATCCCATGATGGTGCAATTTGAAAGGTTTAAATTTTAAAGTTTGAAATTGAATTGAGTAATATAATGACATACATACTGCAAATTATTTTTAATTCACGTGACTTAAAGCCTTCAAATTACAACAGCTTATGAAATAAATATATCAAGTAATTCATAGGAAATCTTTAACACATCTCAAGACAGTAAATTATAAATTCATAAGCTCACATTATTTTCAGCAAATCACTTGCTTAAGTTGTATATTGCTAATCGATAAAATTGCACTTACTTAACCTGTAATCTCAAACGTCTGACTAGTGCGTCTTAATAATTCTCAAAGAGATTTAAAATTGAAATTCAAGCGGTTATAATGTGAATATTCATTGTTTGTAAGTAAAATCAATGTATGTATAATTGTGTTTTTGTTCATAATAGCAAACCGTTTCGTTTAAACGGAAGTACACGTGCTCACTAATAGTAAACTATGTTTTGTTTAAACGGATTTTCACATGCTCACTAATAGTAAACTCTGTTTTGTTTAAACGGAAGTTCACATGCTCACTAATAGCAAACTCTGTTTTGTTTAAACGGAAGTTCACAATCTCACTAATAGCAAACTCTGTATTGTTTAAACGGAAGTTCACATGCTCACTAATAGTAAAGCAAAATTGATATTAGAAAAAGTACTACTAATACAGAGTAGGAAAAACTGATGATTACTATTTTGGTAGAAAATTATTGTATATAGTGGTTTATGAATTACTGAATCTCATATATGCTTTTCTTAAATATGTTGGCATGTTTTTCCTAACAATAATTCATTTTAAATATTATTTTTTAAATATATACTTTAGCATAATATTAGAGCAAATAGATCTCAAACAATAGCCATTATAAAAATATTTCACGTTTGAGAGACACACCATTTAGTTAATAAAATCTAATTCACACTTTCTAAAATCTCGTTATTCACCTATTTTGAGAGGGGTGAAAGAGTTTGAATTTGTATTGTTCCTTTGCATGACAGAATAAATTCAGGCCCCACCTAACCATTAATGATGTCTGTCTTGTGTCTTTTGTAAAATCTAAAAGACGACGTATTACTGGCACATGTCATGAGCTGCCCACTCATCGTGAGAGAAAGATACATCGGAGCAGCCAAACGAGACCATCCCACGTGATCTCCAACGGGATCCTATCATTATAGGTATTACTTCTCCTTTTACATTCCACAGTCTCTGGATTTCTAATCTAAGATTCTTGTATTTTTTTTTTAGGAAAATTCACGCGCATGGACGCGTGTGTCTCTAGATGAATGCATGTATCTGTTTTTAGTAAGTACAGTGTATATATAGCAAGTGCTAAATGGATTAGTAAGTACAGTGTATATATTGCATGTGCTAAATGGATTAGTAAGATTAAAAATGATTTTGTTAGAATTTCTTTAAATAAATATATATATATATAAACACTAGCAGTAATCTACCTGTCTAGATGTCTATATATCTATCTAGCCATCCTTCCATCCTTCAATCTAACACTTTCTTTATCTAGTGGCGATTTTATGTTTTTAATTGTCCAGTTTCTTAATTCATCTGGTTGAAAAAATACACTTCAAGTTACTAACTTTGTAAATGAGATGTAAACGATTCAAGACAAGGGAGTTAACTACATCCTGCTATACTCATTGTTATTAGATACAGGTAGGCCGTTAAAAGATCTTTTGAACTCTTTCAATTATGCCCTTTAGCTGAATACAAATTGAGTATTTATTAAATGGTTTTGAGACTAAATATAGCACTTTTAAATGTGTTAAATGTTTCTTTGACAATATTAGTTTGAGTTGATGTTAAAATAAATTTGCAAATTCTTTCCATTGTGTTTAAGTTAAGATTGGTTACACCACTTTTCTAATATCCATGTCATTTTTGAAGAAAAGTGTTAAACAGAATGACCTCAATTAAAAGGTTGAACGAAAAACATCAATATACATTACTTTCAAACCAATCTCCTTCCTCAACGTTGGACTTCAAGTTCAAACCCTTTTTGCAGCTGCACACTGTACACGTCATAGACTGCACTGGAGAGAGAGAAAAATACAGCAGACGTAAGATAACATTTCACTTTGCACTGACAGTTAACTGGATTTTTCTTTCTTCTTACTGTTTGATTTTAATATTAACGTCAGCACTGATTTTCCTTGTTGACATTCTGACTTTCCTTGGCGATACTCGCGATTTTACAAGTGAATTAATTATCGATTAATGTTAATGGGAGTGTCATGGACTTTATTGAGTCTTGCAGAAATACGATTTTAGAAATCGTTTTAAGAGCATCAATCATGACTTAACATTTATCATCACACACTTGTGAAATATTACTTATCACTTAAGAGGGACATCTAAACACATTTGTCTGCATTTGGGATCGTGGAAATAATTTTATTTGGGCAATTATTTTTTTTTGCACAGTTAACATCAGTGTATAACAGGTGAAACAGAGGACTACGTCTTACAACACTGAATGACTGTTTACATAATACGTCTTACAACATTGAATGACTGTGTTTACATAATACGTCTTACAACATTGAATGACTGTGTTTACATAATACGTCTTACAACATTTAATGACTGTGTTTACATAATACGTCTTACAACATTGAATGACTGTGTTTACATAATACGTCTTACAACATTGAATGACTGTGTTTACATAATACGTCTTACAACATTGAATGACTGTGTTTACATAATAATAAGAAGTCATCCAATAAGAAAGACAGTGACTTGTTGCAAACCGCGTAATTGTGAACACGTGCTAGTGATAGATAGATAGATAGATAGATAGATAGATAGATAGATAGATAGATAGATAGATAGATAGATAGATAGATAGATAGATAGATAGATAGATAGATAGATAGATAGATAGATAGATAGATAGATAGATAGATAGATAGATAGATAGATAGATAGATACATACATACATACATACATACATACATACATACATACATACATACATACATACATACATACATACATACATACATACATAGATGTTAATTTGACTGACGATGCCTATGCTAGGATAAACTGAATGAGAGTCTAGCATTAATCAAACGTTGTGGAGTGATGTCCGTGTCAACACTCTTTTGATTATATTCATATGTTGTATATTTGATTGTTGATTTAATAAATATGTTATTACATTTATTACCTACCCTGCTCATATATTAAAACCTTATGTTGGAGTAATATTAGATGGATGGGAATACGTTAAATATAAATAAAAGACCGAGTTTTATTACTCCTTTAGCAAGCAGTTTCCACCTGCAGAACATTATGCGTCAGTAAAACGTCTATCTTATTATTGTGTAAAGAGAAGAGTCTTACGACACCCTTATAATCTGCCAAGTGAGAGATATGTTGGTCTTGTCGAAAAATTATTAGTAACTATAAATTAGAATTCTCAATCACTTGTAATTACGTTTGTGTTATTAATTAATTAATAATAATAATCATAACGAGTGAATGGTGCCCAGAGACGTGTCCGCTACATTTTGTACATATCGCCTTGTCATCATCGGTGTAAATAAAACCCGTATGTTAATAAATTCCCGAGTAGGTAATTAATGTGTATTCTTTTCGGTATATATAAACGGAAACATATTCAAGAAGAAATGTTAAAGTGAGATATTTGATTTAGAAATCACTTCTTATTCAGACCATCCTGAACTGTTCTTGTCGCATTCATGTTGCACTTGGTAACTTCATGCTATTAGAACACGAACATCTTTTGAGAACTTCATAAAGAACACTTTATATTCATGTTGTACTTTGTAACTTCATGCTATTAGAACACGAAAATCTTTTATGAACTCAATAAAGAACACTTTATATCGCTGACGTTACCAGAAAAACAGGGTAAGTTACGAATTCTAGTTGAATGCACGCAGAATATTTGACTTCATGAACTTTACAAAACACCGGTAGCCAGAAGAAAACGACACACCGACTGTTTCCGAAATGCAGCAGGCAGTTTCATGTTTTATTTATTGCTGTTTGTATTCCTCTTGAAGGAAATTTGTTAGCAGGAATATGAAAGAGTGTTTCGAAGTATGTTCCAGAATTAATATTGAACGGAAGTTCGCTGTTTATTGTTAGTTCTAATCTCGTTCTACGGGTTATAGACCACTATCAACTTCTTCATGGGAATTAATTAATTATTACTGATTTATAATACGCAGTAGAAATGTTCATAAACCACCAGTACGCAATAGCTCGAGTACGGCTTAAAAATTTAGATTTCGGCGGATAATGAAGTCAATGAAGTTATATGTCTGCCAATAACCAGGTGTAAAACCAGGTAGATGTGAAGGTCATTCAACTGATCAAATCAAGATTAGTAAGACTTAAGGCGCAGTAAACAAATATACCATAAAAGGTCAATATATATCAGGGGAGAATAGTAGTTGGTCACGTCAAGGTACATGTGAGCGGAAAATAAACCCACTGTTAATTCTATGCTTTAGGGTCCTCCATGAGGGAAACATCACAAGCCCCTTTAGTAGAGCTTATTAATGTGTTTAAAAAAAAAAGGGCCGGTAAACCTGGAGATAGACTTTTGACTTATTTATGTATGATATATGTGTGTATGTTTTGTATTAATTTTATTTGATTTATATGTGTGAATAAATGATGATATTTCTTTTTAAACAGTCCTATGAATGGAAGGTGTTCACGAAGAACACAACTGTATATATTTTGTCATGTAAATTGTACTGACTAATTTTGATACTCTACTCAACACCGACATGAGTTTAGTGTTATTTATCCATTCAATATATACAGTCATGGGTTTAGTGTTATTTATCCATTCAATCAATACAGTCATGAGTTTAGTGTTATTAATCCATTCAATCAATACAGTCATGAGTTTAGTGTTATTTATCCATTCAATCAATACAGTCATGAGTTTAGTGTTATTAATCCATTCAATCAATACAGTCATGAGTTTAGTGTTATTAATCCTTTCAATCAATACAGTCATGAGTTTAGTGTTATTTATCCATTCAATCAATACAGTCACGAGTTAAGTGTTATTTATCCTGCTCACTCATCATAGACAGGAGAGCTTTGCATGTTGTTGTAATTGATTTCTTCGTTGTTTGTTTATTACGTCGATTGTCACGTTTGTCGATTTTGTCAATACTGACATCGTGAGAGATGGTACACCCATTAAACAAAGACATTGACGTGCTGGTAAACTAATGTTGGACAATTGATCGGGGTGTACTTATCGATGCGTGGAGTCACGTAAAATCCGTTCTTCAATGTTCTGTGTTTCTCTGGATAGAAACAAAGAGAGTCACTCTTCCATGACGGCGTATATATAAGATTTTACGTGTAAATGGCGGTGGAAACTCGTTTGTGATTCCTTGACTATATCTTTATTTATCTATATCTTGACTATTTCCTTTATTCATTTCTATGCGGAATTTATACTGCTACAGTCAAATTCTTTCTCTAAATATTTCTCATGCGCGATATTTGAATGTATTAATTACATTTTCACTCTAATTTAACCAAGCATTGTGGTGGTGGTGTACTAATGTTGGACAATTGATCCAGGTGTACTTGGGACCAGGGACCAAACATTTTCGATGCGAGGAGTCACGTAAAGTCCGTTCTTCAATGTTCTGAGTGTTTCTCTGCATTGAAACAAAGAAAGTCACTCTTCCATGACGGCGTATATATAAGATGCTGAGTGTAAATGGCATTGGCAAATGGCATGTGATTCCTGGACTCTGTCCATATCCTCTACTCATATTGTATGGAGAATTAATATTGCTATAGTCAAATTCTTTCTCTAAATATTTCTCATGCGCGATATTTAAATATGTTAATTAAATTTTCACATAGTAAATTAACCACGCCTTAAGTGGAATATTTAGAATAACTGTGGGCAGAGTGGGAGCAAATTCGATGACACGTGCTTGTTGTGTTTGTTTACGTGTTTGTTATTTGAGAGTGGTATGCGTGTGTGTATATGTACATAATAAGAAAGGCATGTGTGTGTTCCATTAGTATTAAATAAATAAAGTATTTAATTAGTTCAAATTTAGCCCAAGAGTTTTCGCAAAATATATGTATTACTGTTTATGATATTCGTAGCATTTCCTTAATAAAAATACATCGTTTTGTTATGAAGATAACATCATTTCTCTTTCTCACACTTCATCTATTTCGCTCGCCCTTTTCTTGACGAAAATCACACACTAGAAATATGGTCTTTTACCAGTAAAGCATTTTTCCTTGTGTCAAATAAAATCTAAAGATCATGTGCGCTAGAACATGATTTTAATTTCATTTATAAACAGTCATTGTTAAGACATGACTATTTACCGATAGATTTAGGAATGATGAAAAACAGCTTACTTTGTTACTTCAGATCAGCCATTAGACACGAGTTCGAAAACAATTAGTAGGTGAAGGAGTTTCTCTCTATTGCAAACTTAGAAATTTAGATCTGCTTTTTAACAGTTTGGACGCTCTTAACAGACGAAACGTATAGAAAAAGACAAATTTAGCGTCAGCATTACAATTGTGTAAATCCATGAAATTTGTACTAACAAAACTTCACGCAGAGAATCTAACCTTGCTTCCAGTTTTAACGTTCTGCTTCAAAGAGATCTACTAACGATGACAATTTAGGATTGTAAGAAGAACGGATTGTACCAGTGATATCTCTCTGGGCACCCTTCACTCATTATGGTTATAATTTATTAATTCACAATACATAAGTAATTACAAGAGATCGAAAATATAAATATATATACAAATATAAAAGAAAATACAAATCGAAATATAGAATCGACAGTGATTAATACACTATATACGAGCAGCTTAGTTCAAACATTTGTAGAAATAATAGCATACTCAAATAATGCACCGTATTAAAACACAAGGATAACATATCAATAGAAAAAGGATATTAACTGTTTCTAAGTCCATTCTCTCATAATCAGTCAGCCAACTCACCATCAAACTAATGGCCATTTTTAAAAACTGGACTACTTCTTTGCCACTTCAAATTCAAAGGGATTAGACAATAGATTCCTACACAGAAGTAAACTTTTAGATCTCAACCCATTGGCTGGTCTCGTTCTCGTAAATCATAAACATTGGATAATAAAAAAAAAAATAAAACTACTCTCTGTTTTGCTTTACATTATCAATTTCTAGCATATTCTTGCATCAAAAGTTTACTTCAATTCAGACACTTTGTAAAATACCATCATAAGGTGTGCCCACGGTTGTGGGGTTACTCTGGAATTTCAACATTTTATATAACAATTAAATTTTAAAATAGGAAGAGGAAATATACTCCGACACAATTCCATAGGTGGAAAACTTCTTATTAAAGGAGAAGACAAATCTGTCTTTAATCTACATTTAGCGAGCCCCCATCCACCCATTTTTTCTCAAACATAAGATTATCAATATGTGTAAGTAGGTAAATAGATTTAACTATATATTTATTAAATCAAGAACCAAATATACATGTGACAAATACAATGTTAAAGATTACTTGACACAATATTTCCATGAAACACTATTCAAATAATTTCAATATTTCACAGGATATGTGTGTGTGTGTGTGTGTGTGTGTGTGTGTGTGTGTGTGTGTGTGTGTGTGTGTGTGTGTGTGTAATTCGACAATAACGTCAGGACAAATCGCAGAATAGTTCTTAAAAGAAAACAGTAACAGAGTTATTAGAGATAAGCAATAAAGCTACTACATAACCTTGCACAGATTAAGCCACAAATGCCCTTTTTGCACGTTTTTTTCTATCAAAGTCACAAGTTCATTGTCCACGTCAATGTCCAAGTATTTTCGCTTCTCATGCTCAAAACATGGATCCTCCATTATTCCCTGGAAGCCAACCTGGGCGTTTTTTCCATCGTACTGGCTTCCTCAAGCAGAATAACAAACATAACACTTTCTAGTAACTTTCTTGCACTATAATTGCTTGATGTGGTTAGCATACATTGCCACCATACACCAATGAAGTGTAGTGTATTTTCCACACTTACACATTGCTCCCCGCCTCAACCACGTTAGGTCGTAGCAGTTTATAAGTAGTAAACCAGGAGATTCAAAGAGCCACAAAGAAAGAAAGCAGAAAAGTAGAAAAGGCTGTTTCACCAGAAGAAATATAATCAGGGAGCAACACTAAGATGCAGTTTATCACTTTATAATTCCTACATTCTTACATTCCTATCTCAACTTGTATTTCCTGCAATGGTATTTATTAGCCCGATACACGAACACAGCATAATAAATACAGCATATCAAAACAACGTTAAATGATTAGCACACTATATACGATCAGCTTAGTTTAAACATTTGTAGAAATAATAGTCTACTCACATCCCTACATAAAACACAAATATAACACATGAATAGTAAATATTAATGAAATATTTATAAGTCTATTCTCGTTCAGTCATGTCATTTAACTCACCATTAAGCTAACGTCCAAGACTGGACTTCTTCGCCACATCAAATTCAATGTGATTAGACAATAAAAATTTCTACAGGAGATAAACTTTTGTATCTCAGCCCATTTGGCTGGCCTCGTTTTAGTAAATCTTAAACATTGGATATAAAAAAACTCATCCAGTTGGGACTTGTTTGCATTACATCAACAATTTCTAGCATATTCTCAACTCGAATGTTTACTCCAATTGACACATACAAAAATGCCATCATAAGGAGTGACTAAGGCCGGGTCAAACTGACAATTTAACATTTATTATAACAATTAAATTCAAAAGTAGGGTTAGGCAAATTTACTCTGCCACAAATTGCATCTGTGTGCATTCTCGTTAATATCTTATTCTTATTTATTACACATTCTTTATTAATTCTTATTCAGTTCATTCTTATTATATTTTGTTAATACACATTCTTTATTAATTCTTATTCAGTTCATTCTTATTATATTTTGTTAATACACATTCTTTATTAATTCTTATTCATCTCGTTCTTAAATTTCTATCTTACATCTTCGAAACTTCATTTTGTAATGTTTATGTTGTCTTTGTTTTCTTTATTGTCGGTTGATAAACCATAGAGTCTCATGAGTCAATAACGATATTTATCTAATTCTTCTGCATGTGCGACCACGTCCATCATCCCGAACATCGTAAGGGGATATTTTTCAACCGAGTATCGTGAAGCTGCAACAATGGCAATAATGTCAGCTCGATACATTCTAGAAACAACCATCTGGACGTATTTATTCCTGGATACTCGCATCTCATAATGTTCATGAAGCTAGGAATTTGACAAGATTTAACATACATGTATTCATATTTATGGCACAACTATTCATAGCTAGTTTATTATTATGATTATTATTTTTCGTAAGTAAAATAAATATCTTCCGTCGTCAAATGATTTCCAAATTTCAATTTCTACTGAGCATACATTGAGCTATGAAGGAAAAGAATGGTAATAAGAATTATTTATATTATAATTATCTTATCCTGTAGTAGCAGGATTACGAAGACTAGTTTACGAATTAGCTCATGAATACAGTATGTAGACGTTTGCATGAAAAGGTTTACAGTTTCATTCGTTAGCGGCATACTGTAACGGTACATATTGAATTATGCCCCTTTAAATTCATGAAAACTAGACATCAATATTCACAATTTCGAGGTCAATTTAGACCCAAGAGAGAAATGAGAGGAAGTGAAATAAAATACGAATGCCATCACCATAGAAATAAGAAAGCAAAACTGTTAAAATTTTACTACTTACTTTATACAAGTATCCTTTATACCGGTGGCAGCATTAAACAGTAACAAATCTTTCTACTTTTTGAATGAATCTGTTAAAGTGACAGTAGTTTTCAATTTTAAGACATCCCACAAGAAATGTAATATTCCTATTACTTACAGGCATATGTTCTGCAATTGTTTCACTTTATATGTAGTCTTACACAGTTTGAATTGAGAGATTCTATGTCTGTGCAGTGTGGTGTTTCCAGCAAGAAAAGTATATAGAGGGAAAACAGTTCAATTGCAGTCTTTAACACTAAACGCTAAAACCTAAACACAAGGAAATAACCCACTGTGAAAGAATCGTGTAAAAGTGTTCAGGTTTTTGTTTGATGTGAGGAAGTGATAAAATATGAAAGAATGAGCAGCTCAAAAAATAGGACGCGGGTAGGGTTCCATGCTAAATGAGCGAAGCAACTAACGGATTTCTTACCGTCTCGATTTCATTCATTGTTTTCTAATGTGTATAAAAAAAAACGGATAGATTGGGCGGGGGGGGGGTTGCAGCCTCATAATCTACAGTAGCCCTCATGCATACAGACACACTAAATCAATCCCAAATTAAAATTTCAGTACCACATATTCTCCATTAAACCTCCTCCCCATATATACACAAAGGTTACTGCAAATGATAATACAGTCTAAAAATAAAGAGTGAAAGCAACCTAAGTCCCCAAATCCTCCTCTCCAAAATTGTCGCACGTTTCTTTATTCGACGTTGTGTACATGGTGTTTAAAATGTTTGTAAATGTAAATATGGTTGTAGAACAGAGCGTGAAGTGCATATAAAAATAGTATATAATTGTCTCGTTATGTCTGCAGGAATTTTAATTTTTAATTCCCTTTACGTATATCTCATTATTACTATTTACGTTAGATCTCCTCTGACTACTAAATGAAATCTTGCCTATTCCTGCCCCTTAGACAGCGAGCGTTTCCATGGCAATGACAATAGTGTCATTATTTACAGTTTATAGCCTACAACCTTTGAATTTAGTTTATTTACAAAGATAATCCATAGAGTAGACATGTACACAAATAGACAGGCGTTGAAAACGAAATAAAGACAAACATATAAGAAAGATGAATAGATGGATGGATTAGTGAGTGGGTTGATGGATTCATTGGTGGGTGGGTTGGTGGATGGATGGATACAGTCAAGTCAGTATATTGCTTACTAGAGATGTTAATATAACCACAATATATGTTGCTGCTTCCATATGGTGCGACTAAAAAGTACATTACAGACTTCTAGTATTGCCATAATAATATATGAATTTAATTTCCTTAAGATCCCTGTAGGAAAACGTCCTTGATCAGAATGTGTGCAATTTATTGCTTGTCTATTTGTCTATTAGTACGCTATTGACAACCAACACGGGTCTAATGCATTGTCTATTTGTCTATTAGTACGCTATTGACAACCAACACGGGGTCTAATGCATTGTCGCGATGTACTTTGGGGTGACGAACTAATCAAAAAAAACAAATATTAGCCAAACTAGTTAATACTATAAAACATCGACAAGTGCCGACCTCTGGTTTAACATGCATAGCTGCATCTGTTATGCCCATAATCTGGTGCGCCACCATCAATTCAGCTCACGCCCTATCACCACCACCCCGTCCCAAACTAAGTAATTATAAGGAGAAATAGATTCTACAAAATAGATAAGCAAAAGATATATTGACAGAATGAGAACAAGACATAATAATTAAACTATCACAACAATTTACGACAACAAACAAAAGAAGTTATGTTGCATTAAGATATAAGTGAGACTGAAACAATTAACAAAAAAAATAATAAAAAAGTAAACGTTTAATATATAAAACGAATAAACAAAATACTTACTGTCCTATTTTCCTATAACACTGAAGTCACTGTCAAAAACAACGTGTCTTTCGATGCAACTTTTGACTCTTATAAGGTATGTCACACAATGGCAGAATCTCAATAGCACACGTCATGAATAACATCAAAGTAGGTACTCAAAGTCCATATAATAGACTTAAGGAGAAAGATAAAAACAATCTAAATATAGTGCACATTACTCCTTTAATAAATACTTAATTTGATTTATGCCTCCTCAGCAAATAAAATTTAGACATGTTTCACATAGCATAGTATTCTTAATGTAATCTAATGATTCACACACTACAGAGACGCTTTTAACTTTTCCCACCAAAGGTCTTCTGTGTTTCTCCTACAAACCTGTACAGTCACCCAAACTAAAATCATTTGCAAAGAGTAGAGACAAGAATGTTCACTCTGGTTTTCTAAGACCACGCCTATCTCTCTCTTTTACTCGATAATTTTAAAATCTAATTCAGATAATTAATATGTATGAAATTTCACAATCTTTACCCACCATTTTCCAACCGTCACTTTTTGTAAGCTGCACATCAAGTAGCAAAATTCCAATTTTATTTTGCTACCCATCAACATTGGCTCAACTATCATTCAATATTCCATGCATAATGTGGCGGGGTAAATTTGCCTATCCATGTTTTAAAACTTAATAGCTATATAAATTGTTATATTCTCAGAGTAACCCAGCCATGGACACTCCTTATGATGTGTGTGTGTGTGTGTGTGTGTGTGTGTGTGTGTGTGTGTGTGTGTGTGTGTGTGTGTGTGTGTGTGTGTGTGTGTGTGTGTGTGTGTGTGTGTGTGTCAGAGTTGGAAGTAAACACTCAAGTTGAGAATATGCTAGAAATTGCTGATGTATTGCAAACGAGTTCCAACTGGATAAGTAATTTTTATTACCCAATGGTTATGATTTAAAAGAATGATACCAGCCAATGGGGATAAAAATCAAATGTTTACCTGCTGTAGAGAATTTTATAGTTTAATCACTTTGAATTTGGTGTGGCAAGAAGTCCGGTCATGAAAGGCTTAATGGTGAGTTAACTGATGATTGTTAGAATATGGACTTTCAAATATTTCGTACATTTTGCTATTGATATGTTATACTTGTGTTTTATGTAGAGATGCATTATGTGAGTAGACTATTTATTATTCCTACAAATTTTTTAACTAAGCTGCTTGTATATAGTATGCTAAGCACTTGACATTGATTTTAGTTAATGTGCTCATAAAACTGATATGCTATATTTATTATTAAGCTGCACATCAACTAGCATTAGAACTAACCAGAAGCAGTCACCGAAACAGAAGAAGTCAAAATAATATGGGACTTTGACATAAGAACACATTGGGTGATTCATGTACGAAGACCGGACATTGTAAAAGTTCTCAATAAGTCCAACAGAACAGCTAATCAGAGATCCAGAGTTTGAAAACTCAATGAACGAAGTGGAACTGGAAGCGCGGAAGGCCTTTGTTCTGGTCGTGAAAATCTTTCTTGGCAACAATAAGGCCAGGAACAATGCAAAGCTTGTTGCCAATATGCTGACTGCTTTCAGAAACCTTGGATGCAACATGAGCATAAAAATGCATTACTTATTCTCACTTATGGCTTGGTTTCCTGAAAATCTGAGATCAGTGAGCGACGAGCAAGGGGAGAGATTTCATCAGGATATGAAAGATATGGAGACCAAGTATCAGGGACGCTGGGATGATTACTGTTAACCTCTAAAGAGAGGCATCCCTACCTCTGAGCATTTCAGAAGTTCGAAGAGACGGAAGTTCATGCCCTGAATTTTGAACAATGAATACCTAATATTGAATTTATATTCACTTACCTTTATCAAAGTCTACTATTTAATGTACACTAATCAACTGTTGTAACATTTAATAAATGAATTGTGTTAGAAAAGTATTTTTCTAAATTTAATTTTTTTTTAATTTAAAAAACTATTTTAGATAAGAAATATTAACAAAAATTGCCTAATAATGTTACAAATCGATTTAAGATCGAAATTTTTCAATTCGAATTAGCACAAAAATCTGACCTAAAAAAAAAACGGATGTCATTTTCGAATTTAGCGGTGCAAAATTGTTCTAAATCAGTTGAAAATACTTAGATAATTTACACTTTTGTGGGGGGGGTGACTTAGTATTATTAATTACTTCTAAGTGGTTGTCTACATGTCTCACCAACATTCACTCGTGGTCGGGATCTTTTCAGTTTTCATTACTATGAATTTACGTTTCCCCATCCCATCCCTAACAGAGAGACAAGTGTGCAATGAACGCGAATAAATCACGCAAGATCCTATAAACAAATTAAGAGAACTGTATCAAGAATGTTTAATCAGAAGAATAAAACGTCTAACGAAGCACAGACGTGTTAATATCGTGATGGAGAAAGTCACTGATAAACAAGTGTCTGAAAGGTAAGAATGCAACAGACAGTAAATTATTGCATGTGTACGTAAGCAAGTAAGTAATATGTGAGTAAGCAAGTCCATTGTTTAGACTTTTAGACTTACCTGAGTCTTAAAGTTAAATAAGTGACTGATTATGAGTCGACAAAGTGGAGATCTTTAAGTCGATTGACGGTAGTGAACTCCCTGTGGCTATAGTTATTGTACCAAATGTAGCCAGAGAGACATGCCAAACGTTGAACTACTACTCTCCCTGTACCAAATGTAGCCTGGGAGACATGCCAAGCGGTGAATCGCTACTGACACTGTACCAAATGTAGCCTGGGGAAACATATCAAAGGTTGAACCGCTACTGTCCACGTACTTTCTCACAATGTTTGACATGTACACCCAGTGTTCCCATAAGATTTTTTGTTTGTTATTGATTTATTTATTTATTTATTTATTAGTGATTGTCACATGTGCTGTTATTTTAATGACCCTCTCTCAGCATTATTTAAGAGAATTATTATTATGAATTTTATTAATTGACTTTAGTGCTGATACCAGCCCCACGGCCTAATCCACTCTTACAGTCCCAATATTAAATTCTACCACTTGGGCTTATGGGACCGTTATTTATTCAATGTAGTGACAAACCATTAGTTTTGCCTCCGGAATTGGCAACGTTAACTTTCCCCCTTAGTTAATTAGCAACATTCATTATTCTTTGGCTCGTCCCCAGCCCATTCCAATTAATTATTAAAATAACAGAAAAAGTTACTAGTTAAAACAAAAACAAAAAATTATTCCAGGTACAATAAGCAAATAAAAACGTTCACTATCTTTTCTGTCACGTTTGTTCAAAGTTTAATAACAGCAGATTATCAATGGCGAGTAGTATTGAGGATAAACTTTGCTTGATCCTCAAATGAAGATGACCAGTCCATCTTTTTTTTTCCGTATTGTTGACGTGAAGCTCCTAAGCGTGGCTCTCCCTTCGGATCACGTGGGGTCCAGGTCAGCCTGCAGTATTAAAAGTGAATCGCAGAAGGAAAGGGATAAGAAAATAGGGCCCAGCAATCCACAGTATTTTGCAAAGCCCTTTTGTATCAAACACAGATTAAACCCTTACTAACAGTAGACACAGTGTGTGTAACCACGGGATTTAAACGGCGTATATATATCTACTAGGGTTCGACCACAGTTTCGAGTACGTTACAAGCGGAACTCAAATGTCTGTATATGGTTATAGCACGTCCAGTTAACTTCACCCCCTCCATTATTCACTGCACCTCATCTCCATGCTCCATGTGCAGCTAACGGTCCCCTACTTAACCTAAATTCCTCTGGTTGCATGCAAGGCGTGGGCGGGTCACAGTTGACTGCATTGCTGACCACACAATAAATCACTCTGAAGGTCAACGATAATTTATACGTTGCACAGTATTAATTATTGATTATAGAAAAATAGAACAAATTAGAAGAACTTTTTTTTTAAGTAAGGAGCATAACTTTCCTAATGGGCACAGTCTGTCATGGTGATGAAAAATAATTATTTTACCAGTACTTAACAGCAAGTTATAACACGAACAAAGTAAACTCAAAGATGTTGTATGAACATGGTATTTCAACAAATAACAGAATTAGTGATGTATCTGTATTATAAAGTACAAATATATAATTAATGATGAATCGTAAATTATAAAACACAAACATATTTAATAATCAATCTTTGTTAATAAACACACACACACACACACACACACACACACACACACACACACACACACACACACAGTGATCAATCATATATTATTAAAGCAGAAATATATGTTTATTGATTAATCAAACAAATATATTTTAATGATCAATTGTATATTATAAACACAAACATACTTAATGATCAGCCATATCTTATAAAGCACAAACATGTTACATGATCAATATATTCTATAAAGTATAAAGGAATAAATAATGATTAATCTTATCTAAGTAAAATTTGTTAAACAATTTTTTCACATAACAAATATGTCTTTAAATGAAGAATTTCTACTAATAGTGAATACTTACAGCGCACTTAATATAATTAGCAATAATAGCAAACTCCAACTCCCTTAATATACACATACAAAGCAATTGGAAATCAATAAATACTAAAGCCTCCACATCTTCATTTAATTAGTCACACTGTGCATAGAACAAGAAACTATTTTTTTCCCATTCCAACTTAGTATATGATTTGGTTGTACGTAAAACTAGTAAACTACTCTTTCAAGGTCAGCATTGCACGAGGATGGGTTGAAATCAAATGGCTGATTGTCATTTGTGGAAGGAAGCAAAAGATGTTTTGGGGATGGATGAAGTTATGTTTTCTAATGATTATGAAAGAATTTATTATATTATGATTGTTCTTTCTTCGATTTAAAAATGGACTCGACCACTTTTAAAATGTCATGCTTGTTTTGAAATAACTGGCATTGGGCATGTTAGAGAATATTAAGCAAATTATGCTGAATTATAGAACATATTTTTCATAATTCTTAATCGTTCAACTTATTAATCATTTCTACTGTCTATATAATTTACGATGAGACTTCCGTTAAGCACTATGCTTAGCTGATGCAACAAACGTGTTTACATGTTAGAAATACGTGGGACAAGCCGAGGGTGAATGAAGAGTCGTTAACTGGATAGGAGACATCCATATTTGGTCACTTGCGTTCCGTATTGTGACAGTGTTAATCAGCCGGCTGACCTCGATTCATTCATGTATACGCCTAAATGAATCGAATTCGTCAGACGCGCAGATTATTCGTACACAATGCCCATTGTCCAGGGGTAGAGATTGCATCCACCATTTTTGACCGTGCATTAACTTCGCATAGTGGTAAATATAATTGGCTTCTCTAAACTGTGTATTTCCCATTTGTAAAATTATTGTTTCTCTTTATTATAAATATTTTGTAAACTATATATGTGATTACTAAATGATTGTTAAATGATTGCTGTATTTTTCTCGCAGAAGCTAAGTGGCATTAGCGATTGATACATTTTGTAAAATGATCAAGTTAGAGTAACCACATGCATGTTGCCATATTCCCACTGTTAATTGTTATCTTGGGAAAGAGGCAATGACCGTTAACATGTGCTGTGTGAACCACAAGCTAAATTGTATTGTAATTGAGAAACTATATATTGTAAAGCTGAATCATTTATTCATTTAAAGATTTTTCACTGATCTGGAACTATAAATTAGCTATAACTAATTAGTGGAGTTTGTAAAGAGTAATCTATCGCTGTCACCACAAAGCCCCTATAAGTGCTTATTGCAACACAATACTGTAGAATGAAATTGTTCATTTACAGCCAGTCAGAGAGCCTGGGAATCTGTAATCCTGTGAAGAGATTTGAACCTAGAGGTTAGGTTGGAACATTGACCTGGCATCTTCAATTTTGGAGACTTTGTTCGAAGGCTACACCAAGTGCCATAATCGACATTGGAAAGGACCAGCTAAAAGATATTCACCGTTTGATGTCAGAACCGCACCGGTCAATCGATGACAACATATTCAACTACTTCATAAACACTAAGCTAAGTTGGTTGTGACCCAATGAAAGACAGAACTAGCAATCTGCTTGTATAGACAATATCGGGCTGAACAGGATAGATTCTAATAATCGTGATTCATAAATGTTCATTCGTTTTATTAATTGAGTTGTTATTAAATTTATAGTTATCTTACCCGTTGTTACATAATTGTTTGTAGCACGACTGGAGATCAACTAACTGGGGGCTGAGCCATAATAAAAGGATAAAGAATCATATTAATTTATAATTTATAAATAATTATTTATAAATTAAATTAATTAATTAATTTATAAATAAGGGAGAGATAACATTGTTAGCTGAGGCAGGTCACTGATTTATCTAGTGAGGTATCATGAGTAATTGCCTGAATCACTTGGCATTTTCGTAGTGGATAAGTCAGGCCGTCTGGCTGTCACTATTGTTAGAAATTATTCAGTAAACCAATATTAATAACTGGAATCTAAAATAAGACAGAGTCGTTAAACCTAGACCAGATGTGACAGGGCACCTAAATATATGCTCTACATGCATGGTGATATATGTCAGTGCAATAAATGCTTGACATAAAAACTAATCATTTTATTCTAGTAATACACCTGTTTACAATCACTAAATATATTGTTCTAGTAATATGCAAGAAATCTGCTTACAATCAGACTAAATGTGCAGTTTCAGTAAAACTGAAGGAACCTATTTACAAGCAATATAAGTGTGATGTTCAAGAGTCACCCTTGCATAAAGTAAAGATGATTAACGTAGAGGTGTAGATACCATTTATTTTTCATGCTTCTTCATGAGCTAAGTTTGATGGAAGAGACGATTTCCGACTCGGAAGTTTAATTATTTAGTTGCAAGCGCAACTGACAGACAGACAGGGGCGGGAGGGGTGAAATGAGTGACATCCTACTAAAGAGATAGTTTCTGGCCAGAAGCTTAAATAGGTAGTTGCAAACTCAGTTGAATGGTGAGCAGTGGCTGGAGGGGTGAGATGAGTGATTCCAGTTAGCTGTCATGTGAAGTTAGTATAAATAGACAGTCAAACTCTTTTCCAATTACTTGCAATCGATGTTCGAAGTCCAGGTATAAAGGCAAACCATGAGCCGTGGTGAGTTGTCTGATTACAATACATGAGAATGAATTTTGAATAAATTGTATATTAGAATTATTGTTTCATGTATTGGACTTAGAATGATTTTGTTCCTTTATCTAGATGTATTATATATTGTGGATTGATTCATTTGATATGTATATGTTAGATTAAGTATGTATTGTTGAATGTGTGAGTCTGTTTTAGATCAACCAGATTTATAACAGATGTATCAAGTGAAGTGTGTATGAGGGCTAACAATTCTATTGCAGACACATTGAGTGACTGGAGAGAGGGAAGAGAGTGTAGAAAATTATATTTAAGCATCACACTTGATTATTTCCAGGGTGTGTTTTTTCTGCTTTTTCTCTTTCCTGTTGCCTCATTGTTTCGGATCATTGACGTTGTTCCTCATCTTAAGAGATTTCCTTATGATCAACATATGAGTCGTCTTTGTTAATATCTACCGGAAGACCCAATGGTGGTGAGAACAGAGACACAGACACATTGTCGCTTCTAATTCCAGCAATTAAAGATTACTCAAGCACGATTGCATATACGAGTTGAAAATGAACCCGGGTGCCCTATTGATTTTATGAACTGTCCGTGTGTTCTTCCTACAACACAACATATGGTGGCCCAACAGAACAGGTCATGTGCTTAGTCATTTATCTCCTATCTTTCTCTTTTCCAGTTTTATTGAAAAGAACTCTAAACCTTAAATAGAGATTGTTCCTTCGACGTACTCATTGTCAATATTGGTCGTATATGAGATAGACTTAAACATTTATTTAATAGTATATATATACCTGATTGTTTCTAAACTTAGTTGTATTTCTTTGTGATATATTTATTGTATAATAAATCTTTATTTTTGTTAATCCATTCTTATGCATGTTAATTGATACATGTCTGGAGTAGTCAGGGGGTGGCTACGGTCATTACGAGTCAGTGATTGCATGAATGTTAGTAAGGTGATAAAATACATTTTCCTTAAGTAAGAAGTTCCACCTGAGAACAGATAATTATGTGTCGATAGTATGTTATGTATAGTGGTGTATGGATGTGGAATTCATAAGGGAAAACTGACCCTATATTAACCACTGATAAGTGATTATGCATTATTAAATGATAAGATATTGAAATTAATTATCATAAAAGTGGTAGAATGTATTATAGCGCTACAGTAATCATGTTGTTCTAGTAACACAAGTAACCTATTTACCAGCAAAATAAGCATGTTCTAATAACACACAAGTAAACTATTTACAATCAGACTAATCATGTTATTCTAGTAACACACAAGTAACCTATTTACCAGCAGAATAAGTATGCTCTAGTAACACACAAGCAAATTATTTACAATCAGACTAAGCATGTTCTAGTAACACACATGGAAACTACACACAGACTAAACATATAGTAACACACAAGTAACCTACTTACAACTAGACTAAGCATGTTCTGGTAATATACAAGTAACATATTTACAAGCAGACGAAGTATATTCTAATAACACACAAGTAAACTACGAGCAGAATAAGCTTGTTATTTCAATAACATGAGGAACTAATTTACAGGACTAAAAAAGTAGCGACAACTCTTGAAGAAGGGAGAAACAAATACGTACGATTTTAAGAATAAAGTGAAAACACAGTAGAAGGAAGAGATATGAAATAAAATCAAATAGACGGTCTTCTTAATATATTAACTTCAACAAATATTTTCGTAAAATTATGTATGCATATAATTAACAAATGGCTCATAACATTAGCAAGGATATCTATAATTTAAAAAAAGTACATGTTATGTACTGTATTTCGACTGCCAAATACATACACACTAAATACGAAGTACAAGAAAGGAAATAAACTAACGGTCCTATTTCTAAAAGCAACACCTCAATTACATATCTTATGTATTTTCAAAATCTTAGCTATAATTGTCGTTTTAATGGTATCACTTATTTCAAGTTAGTGGTAAAATCTCATTCAAAGCAATTCTTAAGCGACGCCAAAACGAGGTACTTGCGTCGGAATCGTTTGACCATTGGATATATGTGGTTACTTTCAGAAGTGCTAACATCGCTCCAGTCATCAAACGATTTGGCACATGTCCAAGACAAATGATGATAAGGATATCGTCATGGTCCATCATGTGCTGAAGACACAGAGCAAGTTCAAACTGGCACCACTGGCTGCGAGCAAAATGAGTGGAGAAAACCAGCATCACTTTCTTACTTTTTTTAAGGTAATCTGCTATGTTGTCTACAATGTTAATGCCAGGCAAAAAGTCTCGCTGATGTATGCAGAGTCGCAGTCCCATTCGTTCTTCTAGTTCTGGCATCAAGTGCTCAAGGACCCAGTCAAGATCTTCAGCAGCATACGACACGAAGACATCATAGGGAAAATTATCATGACATAAATATTGTTGACGTGGCTTTCCCGTTTGACTTCGGAACGCTTCGTATAGAAGCAGACGGATGTGCCAACGCAATCGGTAGAATACAGCAGTGACAGTCAACATGATGAGCACTAAGCTGACACTGATAACGGTAAGAGTGAAGACGTCACTACTCAGTAGACATGCCTGGTCAGGTAAGTAGAAATCTTCCAGACTCGTGTTAATCAGGTTACTGCAATAATAAGTTGCATACGAAGAATAAAACAAGGAATAATTGGAAAGATACCATTCCTGGAACCATTTGATATCACAAGAACAAACCATCGGGTTGGAAGCAAGAACAAGTTTCCGAAGTCTCTGTCGTGTTGCAGAACTGAAAGTTGTCTCCCGTATTGAGGTTATTTTGTTGTTATCCAAGTATAAATTTGTCAGGTTATCCATGTTGTCGAATGCTCCATCTGGAATATTCATCAAAGAATTTCCATATAAATACAAGTTTTGAATGGATCGCAGACATTTGAAAGTGTTTCCATTTATTGTAGTTAAATAACCGTAACCCAAATACAGTTTTCGTAGAACGGGAAGTCTACCAAAAAGCGTTTTGAATTTAACATCTGTGATGCCTTTGAAAATATTTTCATCCAGTTGAAGAAATTCCAGGGAGGAACAATTGACAAAGGCGTCTGGGTGAACATATGAATCTTCGGAAAATGACAAATAACATCTTACTAAACTAATTACTTTTAAATTAGAATTGGAAAATGCATTTTTTTCTACTTTCAATTTTTCTCTTGTTCCTATGGGACCGTTCATTGTTAATATATTTAGTTTAGGAAAACGTTGTTCGCCAAACAATGACGACTTAATACAAACAAATCTATTGTTAGAAAGACTTAAATTTGTTAAATTTGGAAGACAAACATTATCAATATCATGCACATCGTTTTCATCTAAAAATAAAGTCGTCAGTTTGGGGAAAAGAGACATGCCACTTTGACATGTATTAAGAAAGGATAAAATTCCATTGTTGTTCAGATCGAGATATTCAAGTGACGACATGTCGTTTGGAAAAATCTCAGAAATGCTGCAGTTTCCGACTCCCATGTGCCGTAAATTTTTGTATTGAGCAAATGCTGTAAAGTTAAGCATTCGTACGTCATTATTATACAGTGTTATGTTTTTCAGATTAGGGGGTGGATGGGAGTCAAATACTTCATTAGCCCATTTTCCTAGATGTGTGTTGTTAAGACTTAAAACTTCCAAACTTTGAATGGATAAGACAGATGAAAGAATTTCTTTTGAAATCTTGTTGTGATCGAGATTGAAAGTTTTTAACCCTGTGAGCGCCATAAACGCTCCATTACAAACCAATGTCAGTCCGTTATAACTAAGATCAAGGCCAGTAATATTTGTAACATTTGAAAAGAAATTAGTATTTTTAATGGAGGTCAAATTGTTGTGAGAAAATATTAGGAACGTAATGTCATTTGGCAGTGTAGGAACATACGTAAGGTGGGTTCCAGAACAATTTGCAACAGTTCCTGTGCACTGGCACTCCGGGCACTCAGTGGTCAACGCGTTGACACTCTCATCAGATATAGTAGTTGTAGTTTGAGTCCGTCCCTTGGAGCTTTGTGGGTGAAATGGAGAAGAAGTTAAGTGATGTGATAGAGACCCAGTGACGTGTACAAGAAGTAGGAACAACTCAGCAATATACATCTCTCTGAATACAGGTAACATTCTTGTTGGCATGCTGAAATATGAATTATATATCTTTATGTATAAACATATGTGTATATATATTGTTACTACATATATGCTTCTTTATGAATTAGAACTGTTTAAGAAGCATTACCACTAAACGATTACATGAAACATTGATTAATCTTACATTTCGTTACCTACGAATGATAGTTGTTCGATGTGTACAAAAATTGTTCTTGAGCATAGTCAGGAATTTGAAATTCTTGGAAGAATTTGTATTACTGTTGTATTGTTTTATCAAGTATGGAACGGTGGTAGTTAAGTAGAAAAAAATATGACGTTCATTTATAATCTTCGACTTGTCATCTCGATGACCTTCGACCCCTCAATTAGTTAATGAAGATAATTATTATTGTTAATTAATCTTTCATAACTAATTTCAAGTGATGAGAATATAAAATCTATTTTAGCAATGATCCTCCAACAGACACCACTCGTCTCTCATTTGGCGGATATTTTGGTGTTGTAAACGTTGTTTTTTTTCTATTCCACAGCATGAAACAACATTTACAGTCATATAAGATTTCCGTGAGTGGAAAAACTTCTTACTAAAGGAGAAGACAAATCCATCATTAATCTATTTTTAGCAATCCCCGTCCGCCATTTTCTTTCCCAACATAAGATTGACAATATCAATATGCATGATAAGGTCAATAAATTTAACAATAAATTTATTAAATGAACAATCAAATATACATAAGACAATTACAATGAAATAGATAACAAATTCAAAGGGATTAGACAGTAGATTTCTACACAGCAAGTAAACTTTTAGAACTCAACGCATTGGCTGGTCTCGTTCTCGTAAAATCATAATAAATTGGAAAATAAAAAAAAACTATTCTCTGTTTTTCTTTACATTAGCAAAATTTTAGCATATTCTTGCATCGAGAGTTTAATTCAATTCAGACACTTTGAAAAATACCATCATTAGGTATGCCAAAGGTCTGAAAAGGTTACTCTGAAAATTCAACATTTTATATAACAATTAAATTTTAAAATAGGAAAAGAAAATATACTCCGCCAGAATTCCATAGGTGGAAAACTTCTTAATAAAGGAGAAGACAAATCTGTCTTTAATCTATATTTAGCGAGCCACCATCCACCCATTTTTTCTCCAACATAAGATTATCAATATATATAAGAAGGTCAATAAATATAATAATGTATTTATTAAATCAACAATCAAATATACATATGACAAATACAATGTAAAAGATTGCTTAACACAATATTTACATGAAACCACGTTCGAATAATTTCTATATTTCACAGGCTATATCCTAGAACAAAATACATGTAATCACAGTTTATGCGCAGCCATTGATAGCTGGTTTATTATTATGAATAGTTTTTGTAAATAAAATAAATATATGCCCAAGTCAAAGGATTTCCAACTTTCAATTTATACTGACCATACATTGGGCTCTAAAGGAAAAGAATGCTAATAAGAAGTATTTATATTATAATTATCTTACTCTGTAGTAGCAGGATTACGAAGACTAGTTTACGAATTGTAAATGATGAACATGTAGCTCATGAATACAGTATGTAGACGTTTGAATGAAAATGTTTACAGTTTCATTCATCAGCGGCATACTGTAACGGTACTTATGCCCCTTTAAATTCATGAAAACTAGACATCAATAATAACAATTTCGAAGTCAATTTAGGCCCAAGAGAGAAATGAGAGGAAGTGAAATACAATACGAATGCCATCACCATAGAGATAAGAAAGCAAAACTGTTAAAATTTTACTACTTACTTTATACAAGTATCCTTTATACCGGTGGCAGTAATTTTAAAATCTTTCTACTTTTTGAATGAATCTGTTATAGTGACAGAAGTTTTCGATTATAAGACATCCCACAAGAAATATAATATTCCTATTACTTACGGGCACATGTTCTGCAATTGTTTCACTTTATATGTAGTCTTACACAGTTTGAATTGAGAGATTCTATGTCTGTGCACTGTGGTGTTTCCAGCTAGAAAGAGTAGAGAGAAAACGGTTCAATTCAGGTTTTTAAAACTAAACACTAAAACCGAAACACAAGGAAATAACCCACTGTGAAAGAACCATGTAAAAGTGTTCAGGTTTTTGTTTGATGTGAGGAAGTGATAAAATATGAAAGAATGAGCAGCTCAAAAAATAGGACCCGGGTAGGGTTACATGATATATGAGTGAAGCAACTGACGGATTTCTTACGGTCTTGATTTCAATCATTGTTTTCTAATGTGTATCAAAAACGGATAGATTGAACGGAGGGGGGGGGGGCAGCCACATAATCTCTAGGAGCCCTCATGCATACAGACACACTAAATAAACCCTAAATTAAAACTTAAGTACCCCATAATCTCTGTCACAGGAAACGAGGAACAGAAATTATATTTTATTTCATTTTAAAAATCCACTAACAAAACTAGTTGAAGTAACCCGAGTTTTGTTATTTTTCATATGTATCGTGTAACTTCCAGTAACGGTCACCTAAGATCTCTTTAGTAGACAGACGTTCGTGGCACAGTGTGTGTTATTATATCATATTGTATATATATATTAGTTTATGAAGGATATGTATATTGAACAATTAGAGAAATTACGCATGACTGGTCACATGTTGTTTACGAGAGAAAAGGCCAGTGCGCATTAGAAATGACCACAGAAAAACGTGCGGCACGGTCAGAACTAAATATCCAAGGGCAAATCGAGTCATAAGGCACAGTTTCTGGAAGTTTTTGGAAACCTTCAGTGAAACTATATAAGAGGCAAAAGGAAGATTTTACTCTCAATGTTGAAAACGTCGATTCGTCTGAAGCCAGTCTAACCACGTATGAATTATCTCATGTACAGAGATTTCATAAAGGAAAGCTGCAAAAATCTCTTTCCATCCGTTTTCCATCCGTCTGATGCCATATATTGAGTAACGAGGCAAAATTACTTCAGTATAATTTTTGGCAAAGTGGGGAGTTCACTGTCAAGAAAAAACCGATGTATGCGATGCTGGTTGTATGCAGTTAACGACACGAGGGACCAATTTTGTTCTCCCCCCTGTCTGAGTTTGTTTGACGGTTCTAAACCGCAGTTGAGACGCTAGCACCGAGATAGTCTAACAGATATTCGGATTTCTACACTCAATAGGATGCGACGACACATCCCACTGGACGACTTCATCCGATAATGCTAAACGTCGTTGGGGTGTCCGTTTCCACGACAACCAAGAAACAACGACAATTATCGAGGCTGACAACAGTCAGCTAAATATCAGATTTCTCCGCAGTGATAATCTGAAAGTGGTACCTAGATTCTGCAGAATCTTCAACTGTAATGCGACGCTGCAATTGCGTCCTGTCTTCGCTTTGAAGTGAACCTTATAAGTGACGTGTGAGATTACGTCATCTCCTTGGAACTCTGACATTAATAGTGAGTAATGAACACTATTATATCATTTGTGAAATACGAACTTTAATGTTAAAATTAATGCTTATTTTATATGTGAACTATTGTTGAAGCGGCCCCATTTGCTGCATAAGAATTGTGTAATTAATCTTTATTTTATATTTTGAATTTCATCATTTTCATCCCCCCTTATTTCCCACAGAGTGTATGACATTGGAAAGTTGAATGTACGAATTTAATTTCATTACGATCCCTGTAGGAAAACATCCTTGATCAGAATGTGCGCAATTTATTGCTTGTCTATTTGTCTATATTAGTACGCTATTGACCACCAATACGGGTTTAATGCATTGTCGCGATGTACTTTGAGGTGTACTAATCAATAAAGTCAAATATTAGCAAATAGTTAATGCTATAAGACATCTACAAGTGCCGACCACTGGTTTAATATGCATATCTGCATCTGTTACGCCGATATTCTGGTGCGCCGCTGTTAATTCCGGCGACGCCTTCACCCACACTAAGTAATTATACCGAGAAATAGATTCTACAAATTAGATATGCAAATAGATATATAGACGGAATGAGAACATGACATAATAATTAAACTATCACAACAATTTACGACAACAAACAAAAGAAGTTATGTTTCATTAAGAGATAAGTGACACTGAAACAACAAAAAAAATAATAAAAAAGAAAACGTTAAATATTTAAAACGAATAAACAAAATACTTAATGTCCTATTTTCCTATAACGCTGCACTGGAGTCTCTGTCAAAAACAACTTGTCTTTCGTTACAACTATTGACTCTTATAAGATAGGTCTCACGATGGCAGAATCTCAATGGACACGTCATGAATAACATCAAAGTAGGTACTCAAAGCCCACATTAGACTTAAGGACACGTCATGAATAACATCAAAGTAGGTACTCAAAGCCCACATTAGACTTAAGGACACGTCATGAATAACATCAAAGTAGGTACTCAAAGCCCACATAATAGACTTAAGGAGAAAGATAGAAACTGAAATCATGAAACATATGTAATCGCATAATCTAAATATAGTGCACATTACTCCATTAATAAATACTTAATTTGTCTTATGCCTCGGCAACAAATAAAATTTAGACATGTTCACATAGCATAGTATTTCTAATGTAATCTAATGATTCACACACTACAGAGACGCTTTTAACTTTTCCCACTAAGGGTCTTCTGTGTTCCTCCTACAGCCCGTGAGGGACGGACTCAGTACAGTCTTTACTGCTCACCCAAACTAGTCATTTGCAAGAAAAAATACTTTTTCACAATCTTTTAGAAAAGAATTTTCACTCTCGATTTCTAATACTTGAAACTACGCCTATCTCTCTCTTTTACTCAACCAAATGTTAAATTATAATTGAGATAATTAATATGTACGACCTTTTCACAAACTTTTCCCTCCATATTGACTCTAGGTTAGCCTTAGACATGACTGAGAAGTCAGAGTCCCTGTATAGCTTTTCTATTGTTCTAGTTATAAAATAGGATGGCACTCCCTAACTTTGAATTTTTTTCAGCTGAACCAATACCTGAGCCAGAGCACCTTTTTGCTTGGCTCAGTGGGACAAAATATTTTTCTAAATTCTACATACTGTGGAAGTCATCAAAAGGCACCAATAATGAAGGGACCGTCTATTTTCTAGAGCAGTAGAAATGGAAGTTTAAGGTCCAGTATATAAGTCTTTGTAAATATTGTAAAATATTTATTTAAATATTTTATATATTCTCTATGGAAGGGAGGAAAGCGTAATCTTACCCAGAGTTCATTTATATGATGCTAATATGATTGTGTATGTTGTAGTTTCCGATCAGAATAGAGAGAAAAATAATAATGATGATTCTTTGTGTAGGATTTGAATTTGTATTCTTTAAGCGTAGAGACATAAAGGGTCCTGTCTTATAATAAGGAAAATTATGGTGATTTTTCATGATAAATTGTCCTTCTATCTCTTTAAGTGTGGAGACACAATGGGTCATGTTCTAATTATAATGAGAGGAAATAATATGATATTTGATAGTTTAATGCTCAATGATTATTCAGGCATGTAAAATGTATTAATTATCTTTGTTTCTATACATGTTGAGTTATCAATGTGTATGTCTTAAAACAGACAGACAGTTTTGGTCTTATGAATATTTACGCTTATGTCTTAAAACTGGCACAGAATTTGGTCTTCTAAAAGGTTATGTGTTTGTATTATGGTGGAAGCTCAACCCGTAATGTTTGAATTTTACTCCTAAGAGAGTACATGTTAACTGGATGGTTAACATCTCAAAAGGAGAGGGGGGATATGTGGTGGAATAAATTTGCCTCTCCCTATTTTAAATTTAATTTTTATATAAACTGTTAAATTGTCGGAGTGACCCGACCTTGAGCATTCCTTATAATGGTATTTTTGAAAGTGTCAGATTCGAAGTAAACACCCGAGTTGAGAATATGCTAACTGATCTAATGCACATCTCAACTGGGTGAGTAGTTTTTATTGTCCAATAGTTATGATTTACAAGAATGTGACCAGACAATCCGCTGAGATTAAAGTATTCCTGATTTAGAGGATTCTATTCTATGATTCTTTGAATTTGGAGTTGCAAGAAGTCCAGTTTTAAACATCAGCCATTAGCTTCGCAAGTGGTTTTCGGCTAACATTTATCTTTCAAATCATCCAGTGTCAAGCTACCAATGCATCTCCTAACTTTTAAACTGTGACCTTGTTCTTATTGCATGAGTAGGCCTCTCTCTTAAACAAGGATGTCTAAATGCTAATAATAGTCAACTTCTTTTCATTGCTGATTTCTCTGTTTTTGACTGTTATATTTATCGCTTTCAGTGTCTCTACATATAACTAACAGCAAAAACCTCAACAGTGACAACTTCTTGCATGATATCCTTGTGACGTATGTGCTGAGGACCTGAAATGGTGCTCGAATACGTAATGCCGGAATTTGAGGCACGGTTAAGCCTGCGTTTGAGCGTTCGTTATCATGACCTCCAGGCAAAAACAATGAAGACAGTCTGAAAAACGAAAAGGGTTATCCTAATTTTTTCTAGACATTTTGTTTGTAAACAGCGCTGGTCAATTCCAGTTGATTATATGCAGTATACAATATGATGCAATGACCTAATATCATTACGTAAGAAATACAGGCACCATGATTGATGTCTTGGAAACCACCCTGTGCATCCAGTACGCTTGTTAACTATGTTGCAAAGTCCCAATTTGGTGCTGCACAAAGAGTACACTTACCTTGTATTAACTCACCTCAAGCACTTGCAATTCGTCTGTCTTTACCTAAAGCATTTTCAAATTTAAACTATTAATTTTTAAATTATTAGTACAATACTGAAAAATATTTACTTAAAGAATGCAATGAACAAATAAGAATATAGTTGTCCTTAATTAGACTTTTTCTGAAGAGCTAAAATATAATGCAACACTTTCACTTGTCAAAATGATAAGAGAGGCAATTTATCTGGTTGCTGAAAATCTTGCAATGAATTAATACAAGATTGATAGGTAAAATAATTTGATAAAATATGTGATGGTGCACAGAAAATCCAGCGTAAACATACACTCAGTTAACTTATGAATATTACATTGATTAATAACATTTATCAACGTACAGTACAGTGATACATAGCAGTATAGAATAATTTAACTCCGCCATGGCCGTTCCCAAGCCCGGGTGAGAAAGGAGGAGGGTTGGGCGTGGGGCCAGCAACCCCCCGCCCCCCTGTAAAATCCCACACGCTACAGAAACCAAAGCAACAGAAGAATCCAACCAGTGCTTGAATCTGGGAGAAGCCTCTACAAGAGGAAAGATGACGCAGATTTTTCTCTACTAGCTGCTATCTGAACATTTCTCTTCTGTACCTTGGGTCTAGGATGGCGAAATTCCTTAATTCCTTTCTCTTCATGACTTTGACTCCGGTCACATGACGTGTGTCATATACTATTCTTGCATTCTCAGTACTAACAAACTGATTTCGACCTTTCATTCAAAAACAGAAGTACTGCGTTTTTGCGTAGGTGTGGCTAACCTTTTAGACGACGTTGATCCTATCTTCTAGTGGCTATGTAACTTCCGACTTTCTGTCATTAATTCCTAAGTGTTAATATATAACTGAGGTCAGGGGCTTACCCTGGTGCACAAACACTCAAGTTTAAAACATTAGCGTTCACACTTACACGGTTACTATAAAGAAAACATCCGTCCTAAGTTTAGGTTATTGAAGTGTGTAGTTGTCCAACATTAATGTGCATTACGTTTATAACATTTATCACTTCTGACTTTTGATTAAAATAAAGTTTTAATATTAATTTAATACATCTAGGGATACATTTATCAATACATCTACCCAGACATTGACAGAGACAATCTACAGCTTACAAGTAGATTGAAATCTGAATTGTTAATGGTTGGATGTTAAAGGATACTTTCAAGACATGCTGCACACGCTAAAATCCCTTTGGCTATCCCACTCCCAATCCCTGTTAAAATCTTTTTCTTCAGAACATAAGGTAGATCTCTCCTTTCCAGAACATAAGTGTCTCCTTTCCACAACATGAATCTCTTTCTTCAAGATCATAAATCGCTCACTTCCAGAACAAAAATCTCTTTCTTCAAGAACATAAATCGCCCACTTCCAGAACACGCACCTCTGCATTCCTTGCAGAAAATAAAACATTTCCTTTCAGAATTTAACTCCCTTCCTTCCAGAACAATAATCCAGAACAATAAAACATGAATCTCTCCCTTCCAGAACGTTCCAGTACATAAATCTTCTTCAAGACATAAATCGTTAGAACATACATATCTTTCATCATCTGGGCAATCATTGATATTCCGAAAGTCAAATCAAACAACCAGGAAAATAAATTTCTGCATTTACTCACACTAAAAGCTATTATTTCTTATGGGTTTTCGAACAAGCCAATGAGTACATATATTAAACATAATGGCGTTAGATTCCACAACACTTTGTTTACCACTGATTCTGAGTCTGATTTCTGTCATGCTTAATATACATTGAAGCAGTCTGATATCCATTTAACATGGCATTCAGTTAACATTAATAATGCACATTGAAGCAGTCTGATATCCATTTAACATGGCATTCAATTAACATTAATAATGCACATTGAAGCAGTTTGATATACATTTAACATGGCATTCAATTAACATTAATAATGCACATTGAAGCAGTCTGATATCCATTTAACATGGCATTCAATTAACATTAATAATGCACATTGAAACAGTCTGATATCCATTTAACATGGCATTCAATTAACATTAATAATGCACATTGAAGCAGTCTGATATCCATTTAACATGGCATTCAGCTAAAATTAATAATTTTTGACTGCACAGTTGTTGTTTTTTGTTTTTGCCTCGCTCAATACTGTGACCAATTTCTCGAAAATTTCTTAACAAACATAACTCCAAAAAGCAGGAAATAAAACAAAGTTATGCAAGTACGCTTGATCTGTTTCCTAAATTAATATCCTTTTAAGGAAACCATTCAAAAGCATCTTATATAATATGGATAGATTTACAATAGCAAAGAAATTTCCTTATTCCACATTCTGATAATTAAAATCTGTCAAACAAGGAAGTCAGTGCAAATGTGTTTTAGTCTGAATCTCGTTTACTCTAAGCACATTCAGTAAGCGAACTTTAAGTCAGCATTACACTTTACTAATACACAGAATGACAGTAATTCGGCCATAGACCACACAACTGATCTGAATTGCGAACCGCTTAAATGACGTAAGTGGTTTACCACTCAAATTAGGTGAATCATTGCAGCTTTCAAACTTTCAACCTTTTATTTTCAGTCATTGATTTGCGTTGACAGCTCATAACACCTACAAACACATATACATAAACACATACCACGCGTCACAAACCATATAGGCGCTTATGTATGACTTATTCATTTTCTTTCAAACCATTGAAATCTATTATTTAAAACCATATAGGCTATGTATGACTTATTCATTTTCTTTCAAACCATTGAAATCTATTATTTAAAACCCATTAGTAAATATTCGATTCAGCAGAATTTCTTTTAGACAAAACTCCAAGTGAACTTGAGAATTATTACAACTATAGACATTCTAACGTGAAAGTACATTATATAAATGACACAAAATATATCCGGAATAATCACACACATTCTAACGTGAAAGTACATTATATAAATGACACAAGATATATCCGGAATAACCACACACATTCTAACGTGAAAGTACATTATATAAATGACACAAAATATATCCGGAATAATCACACACATTCTAACGTGAAAGTACATTATATAAATGACACAAGATATATCCGAAATACACACACATTCTAACGTGAAAGTACATTATAAGTACATTATAAATGACACAAAATATATCCGAAATAGTCACACACATTCTAACGTGAAAGTACATTATAAATGACACAAAATATATCCGGAATAGTCACACACATTCTAACGTGAAAGTACATTATAAATGACACAAAATATATCCGGAATAGTCACACACATTCTAACGTGAAAGTACATTATAAATGACACAAAATATACCGGAATAGTCACACATATTATTGCACCTCAGTTTAATTTTCCTTTCTGAAATGAAATTCATCTTCTATGCATGTGCAACCATTTATCAATGTATCGACACTTGCTTGCATATTTGAAATGTCAAATCAAGGAAAACGCTGCCATATGTGAAGGATTAGTGAATACCTACCTATTCATAAGGTGCATTGACAATATTTACAGGTGTGAAATAGTTCCTTTCTTAGTAAGATCTCTAATACCAGGGGTGTCCAAAGTCCGGCCCGCAGAGGACTCATAAAATCAAATCAGACATGGGAAAATTTACTTTCTCCCTTACTCTATGCATGGCATTGTTACATAGCTATCTTCTCCTTTCGCCTACACCTTACTCTATGGCATTGTTACATAGCTATCTTCTCCTTTCGCCTACATACTGCTACTTATTATATAAATTCTTATAAGAATTCATATATTAAATTATCTGTTTTTAACAAAATACATATTGCTTATGAATAATATAGTTAATAAAAATATTGCACTTGATTTTACACATAAAAATAATTTTCAGCATAAATAATGATGTCCAATGAGATATTTCTGTAATATATTAAACATAAAGGTGAATGTGCTAAAGTACTCAAAATAATTGTTTTAATATAAGTAAATCGGGAAATAACGTATTCAATTTGTAATGAGCATTTTTACATTTTTACAAATAATATGTTTATACAAAAATAACAATTAAGAGGTTTCAAGGGTTTAATTGCTCGACATGACTGATGTAAAAGTATGATCATCTGATATATACTATATAAAGAGATAAGTATTTCTCTAATTAGTAGTCAGTCGGTATGCTTATTGCAGTACTTGTGGTTACACGATAATCAATTAAGCATTTAATCAGTTTAAGAAATAATTTCAATCAGAGCAATTTTTAATCGGCTCCAGAACGAGGCTCTCGCATCAGCATCATCTTCCCATTGAATGTAAGTGGTTACTTTAAGAACAGCCAACATGGAACCAGTCAGGACACGATTTGGCAGATCTTCAAGACAGATGATTACCAGGGTGTCGTCATGGTCCATCATGTGCTGAAGACACAGAGCGAGTTCAAACTGACACCACTGGCTGCGTGCAAAGTGACTGGAGAAAACCATCAACACTTTCTTACTTTTCTCCAGGTAGCCTGCAATGTTGTCCACAATATTCTGACCAGGTATGAAATCTCGTTCATGTAAACACAGCCTCAGTCCCATTCGTTCTTCAAGTTCCGGCATCAAGTGTTCACGGATCCAGTCAAGATCTTCGGAAGCATAGGACACGAAGACATCATACGGGAAATTACCGGTCGTTAAATAGTGTTGTCTGTACCCAGTACGACCCCGGAACGCTTCGTACAGAAACAGACGGATGTGCCAGCGCAAGCGGTAGAACACAGCAGTGACAGTCAAAGTGATGAGCACTAAACTGACACTGACAACAGTAAGGGTGAAGGTATCACTATTCAGTAGACATGCCTGGTCAGGTAAGTAGAACTCAGCCAGAGCCGTGTTAGCTAGATTACTGCAGTTGTAAGGATTCGATTTATTGAACAACTTATCGTCGGAAATGAACCACTGCTGAAACCACTTTATAGCACATGAGCAAATAAAGGGATTGTTTGCAATGGACAAAAATTGCAGGTTATGACGTGTTGCAGGATTAAATGTTGTCTCCCTTATAAAAAAGATTTCGTTTTCGTCCAGACGTAAGTAAGTCAGGTTAATTAGACTGTCAAAAGCCCCATCCGGAATGATACTTAACGAATTTCCTTGCAGATTGATTGCTTCAAGGGAAGATAAATCTTTAAATGTAATCTCTGTGATTTTAAAAATTTCACAGTAAGCAAGGTCAAGTAATTTTAAGGAGATCAGATGACCAAACAGCTTATAGAACTGAGTGTCCTTGACGTCAGAGAACCGGTTTCCTTGAAGATCAAGCTCTGTCAGTGAGGTACAATTAGCAAAAGCGTGTGGATTAAAAATGTTCTCTTTTCCAAATAAAATGATGCTGTCAGATAAACGAACTCTTTTTAGTATTCGACTGGAAAATGCACCATTTTCAAAAATAACATTTCCCGAATTCTGTATAATTCCATATATGAATAAGTCGGTTAGACGTGGGAAATTATTTTCATTAAAAGTGAAAGACTTAATACGTACAAATCTATTGTAAGATAAATTTAATTCAATCAGATTAGGAAGGCACATGTTAGCAATATCATGAAATCTGTTTGAATCTAAATGCAAAAGTAATAAATTCGGAAATAAAGAAGTGCCGTTTCGACATGTTTCAGGGAAATGTGAAATTCCATTGTCAGAAAGATAGAGATACTGAAGCGAAGGCATTTGGTCTGGAACAACGTCACAAATATCGCAGGATGCAAGACAAATACCTCTCAAATTTATATACTGAGCAAAAACTTTGAAGTTGATCGTTTTTAGAGTATTATTATATAAATTTACATTTTGCAGAAAATGAAGTGGATGATTGAAAAATACATCGAAACTCTGGATCTTTAGACTGGCACTATTAAGACTAAGATTTACCAAGGTATTAATTGACACTACCAGGTGTAAAATATCACTGGTAATGTTGTTGAAGTCCAGAATAAGAGTGGTGAGTCTTGTGAGCGGTTTAAACGCTCCCTTACAAACAAATGCCAGTCCGTTATGACTCAAATCGAGGCCAGTAATGTTGGTAGCATTGGAAAAGAAATTATCATTGTGAATGGAGGTCAGATTGTTTCTAGAAAATATTAAAATAGTAATATTAATTGGCATTGCAGGAACAAATGTAAGGTTTCCATAGTTTCCAGAACAATCTGCCACGGTGTTAGTGCATCTGCACATTTCAGGACACAAATACGAATCCATGTCGGTGATGGAACCAGACCCATAATCTGTGGTTTCGGTCCAATCCTTCAGTTTGGAACGAGATAAAGAACACATATGATTGGGTGTAGAACTGGTTAACTGCACAACAATCAGACTGTAAATCGTCAAGTAACACTCGCTCAGTAAATACTCCATTGAGAAAGTGTTACTTTTTGCTGAAGAAAATAAAATCCTGTAATATCACTAATACTTGACTTGCATCAGCAATGTAATTGACAAACTTATGCTTTTCCACGTATATTTCGTAAATATGTCCGTTTTTACAAAACGTGATATTTTCTTGCTTTTGAAAATTGAAAGACTTGGAATTTGCTGCAATTTTCAGGCATGTATAATGGTCGAGATCTTGAAATATACCGACATTATCTGAAACATATAAATAATAGTGATTCTTAATAGAGATTATGTTTTTAATATTTTTTTTGCCTATGTTTTTATTTAAAACATTAAATTGCAAACATATAAGTAGTTTATAATAGTTGAATCTCTAATGTCAATCATCCTTACTGTCAATCAGTCAAACTTGCCTAATCCTTAGCTAGCCTGTCCTGGGGTGAGGAGTGGTTTCAAAGACGTCAGTCTATTGAGGCCTAAGTGACATATGATTAATTCTTTTAGCAGAGATGGCTATTCTTGCAAGTCACCTCTAATACATTTTTGGGATAGAACAAAATATACACTAGTATTGCTATTAACGTGCAGAGCACAATTTACTAATTCATTCACAAGTTAGCTATGAAAACTCTTAATATCAAGGAAGAAAAACACTATAGCAACAAATATTAAAATGCATATTATAAAAAACACTACAGCTACAAATATTAAAATGCATATTATAAAAAACACTACAGCTACAAATATTAAAATGCATATTACAAAAAACACTACAGCTACAAATATTAAAATGCATATTATAAAAAACACTACAACAACGAATATTAAAAATGAAATACGAAGGCACGTGGCGGATCATCATCACATAGTCACGTGCTAACATCATTTATAACATGACAGGAAAGAAACGTTTATAATTTAATTAAATTCATAATCTAGAGTAAAAGTCATTACACTTATTTCAGCATGGAAACATGCTTGACTAAATGACTGTATTTCCAAAGTGTGATTTTCATTAGGAGAAAGGAAAACAAAATAGATATGAGAGAGAGAGAGAGAGAGAGAGAGAGAGAGAGAGAGAGAGAGAGAGAGAGAGAGAGAGAGAGAGAGAGAGAGAGAGAGAGATGGTATAATGTGAGAGGTGACATTCACAAGGAAAAGATATAGTTGTGACACGGATATTTTCAATTTTATTTTGCTAAAGTCACTCATTCCTACTTCTTCAGTAAATCACAGAAGAAAATTAGTATGCAACTAACAGTCTCTCTCTGTGTATATATACGTGTATGTGTGTGTGTGTGTGTGTGTGTGTGTGTGTGTGTGTGTGTGTGTGTGTGTGTGTGTGTGTGTTTTTCATTACTTTACTATTATCGAACGAGACACCCCATATTTAATATGAACTGAACTCCTAGGCACATAAGCAAAAACTACACGGCATTCTTTACAATACGTTAGAAAAACTCACAACAATCCTGGAAAAATATTAGGATCACTCTCGATTCTAATACAATTGCATTGTCATGAAATGGAAATTTAATTTTTATTAAATTATAAAATTGAAAAATTTATATCATAATTATTATGTAAATAATGGAAGCTTATGACTTATATGAACGCGAGACTTATTTAATAATCTGTTGACTATTTTGGTGTAATTTTTTTATGAGTGGAAATAAATATTTCCATTTCGTTAAGTAAATGTTTATAGGATGAACGTATAAGTGGGTGGGTATTACGGGTGAGTGGGATTAGCTGCGTTTAACATTTCAATCAAACAGCATTGAAGCATGAATAATAAACAATCGCGGTTAGTCAGGGAAACAAATTAGACAGGTATGTGTTTCTACAATGTGTATCTCTGTCTCTCTCTCTGTCTCTCTCTCTCCTGTCTGTATCTGTCTGCCTCCCTCCCTCTCTCTCACATGCCTAGTGGGTAGAAATATTATTTTCCTTTCATTAACTTACAATTATGCAAGGAAATATACATACAAATTTTAGATACCTAGAATAATGTTAAGTACAATTTCACAAACTAAAATGTACAAGGAAATATACATACAAATTTTAGATACCTAGAATAATGTTAAGTACAACTTCACAAACTAAAAATTACAATATATCTTAATACAATTTCTCAGAATTATTCTAATTGCAGTTTTCACTCTACATTATCCAAGTACTTACCAACTCAGTTTTCTGTCTGTGTCGCCTTTAACATCAGACTCAAATGAAATGTGCAAATGAGGAATTTCGGGGCAACATGGACACGAAATACGAAGTAAATTTGAGCGAAGACAATTAGAGAAAATGAGAAATGTGGAATCGAAAGCTCTTAACATAATTATAATAAGGACTATTATATGAAACCAATCCAGGATAGATTTAATGAAAGAAAGGGGGCTTTGTTGTGCGTGCATCTCTGCAGTGTGTTGGTAAAATATTTTTAAAATTGCACATTTCAAACGGTTTGTAATAACTGAAAGTATAATCTAAACATAAATTCATCCAAACGCACTCTCACTAAAACATTCCCACATGTTAACACACTAGTGCTAACAATTACATTCACACTCAAACGTGCTTGCACGCGCATTAATAAACTCACGAAAACACACTCGCACAAGCATTCGCTCACACAAACACATATTCCACAAATACATACGCACATAACTACACACATACCCAAACACATGTAACATACACAGACAAAGAAGAAAGACTTGCATACACACGAGCACAAATTCAAATATTATTTACAACATAACCACACACCCAAGTACATATGTACACACCATAAGCACACACACACACACACACACACACACACACAACCACACAACTTACAAATAGAATGAGTCGTGCATTCAATAAATAACCTTCAGTGTTACAAGGAGTGTTCTAATCTCAAAAATATACTTTCGTATGCGTGCGTTTGCTGTTCTTGTCATAAATCCAAGTCATCTTGACTTAATTTAAATGTTTCGTTCAAATATTTTGAACACCGGGAAATATTTTTAGGTTTGGAAAGTCCTGTGTTCCATATATGCATTAATATTTTTAACAAACAAATTAAAATATCAAATACAAATTCATGTACTATAATGCAAGACAGACTGCTCAATTTAATTTCTGGCATTAGAAGTATTACGATTATCTCCCCTCATTAAAAGACTTTTTTCGACCTGCTGCATCTCGTTTTGGTAACAAGCAAGCCTTAATAAGAAAGACAACAAAATATGCCTCTGTAATAAATTGTGTTTCATTAGTAATAACAATCAAAATCTCCCCGGTAATGAAGCCCTGGGATGAATGAAAGAAATCCTGCTATACTTTTACCGGTAAGGCAGGCTTCTAGTGTGGTAGAGTCTGACTGGAATGCAAGCTGAACTGAATGAGGAAGAGCTATAGATTGCATTATATTTTGTATTAAGTCACAAATATTGTTTGTCCTTTATATTAGCATTGAATGTATATGTTGCAGTTATGTATCATTTCATTAGATGTATAGTTTTGCACAGATAAAGACAAGTTTAATTTCCAAAGTATTGTGAATGGACATTGCCAAGAGCCACTGAAGAATGAATGAGTCCATGTTTCTGCAACAGTTCAGTAATATGTGTTGTTTATTCTTGAATAACCAACGTCAGGCATCATTGGTCAGTGTTTTGTCAATGTCAGTGAATTGTCATTGTCAATGTTTACTCATTGCTAGTATGTTATATCTTACTTCTTTCTTCTTTTTTTTAATTGTCAGCATATTGGCGCTGACGTTGCACCTGTACTGTATTTTATCATTAACAGTATTAAAATATTATCTCTGACTTCATCATTTTGTCATTACAGTACAGATTCTGACTCCACCATTTTGTCATTTCAATACATTGTTTTTGACGTCATCATTTTCTCATTACAGTACATTGTCTCTGACTTCATCATTTTGTCATTACAGTATGTGACACCAACGCCACTTAGTTAATAGATTTATTATTATTAATAATTAATTAACCATCCAAAACTAATTACAAGTGATGAGAATCTTAATTTATTTTATTAAGATCCCCCCAGCAGACACCACTCGTTTCTCTCACTTAGCGGATATGGTTGCTGTAAAAAGTTTCTCTTTTACACAACATAAAACAACATTTATGGTCACAATGTTTCCATGAGTGGAAAACTTATTACTAAAGGAGAGGGAAAATCCATCTTTAATCAATATTTAGCAAGTCCCCATCCACCCACTTTCTTCTACAGCATGAAGTTATCTATATGCATAAGGTCAATAAATTTAACAGCAAAAAAATCAACAATCAAATATGTATATGACAAATACAACGAAACAGATTGCTTGACATCAATATTTCCATGAACACACGTTTAGAGACTTTTATGTTTACACAGTCCTTATCCAGAAAATACAATTTATCAAAATGTCATTACCAATCATATGATAGTGTTATTAGAGATAAAAGATAATAGTTTTACATAACCTTGTTTAACTTCTATCTCAATAATCCTTATGCGTGCTTTTGCAACAAAGACATGAGTTATTGTTGGCAGTTATTACGTCTGCCTCACTCGCACATTGGAAAACACTGTTCCGCTATTTAGAGTTAAGCTTCTTTTTGCCTTTGTCAACTCCTTCAAACAGAACAATAAATGTAGCAATGTCCAACAACTTCTCTACACTAGAATTTGTTCAGGTAGTCAGCATATCTTGCTGCCACACATCAGTAGAGTGTAGTGTGTTCTTACACTTACACGCCACTTCCCATCTTTACCACAGTCGGTCATAGCAGTTTACAAACAATAAACCAGAAGGTTCAAATCAAATCAAACGTTGAAATTAAAGCAGAAAAGGTTACTTGTATAGAAGACAATAAAATCATCAATTAAACAATGAATTTATTTTATCTCTTTGACTAACATTCTGCAAGTTTGTAGAATTATAGTGTTATTTTTTCAATCAGGAAAATGTCTAAATTCAGAAAAATATATACAAAGTGGCATCTCTGAAGCAGACCAAGATAGGGTGTAAGTCAAAGTATTGTGTAATGTTTCATACTATTGTAAGAGAGTTGTGCGTATTTGTTTGTATTCCAGTGAGATCTTAAAAAGACAAAAGACAGTGTAGCAGTCAGAGCAATATATAATTTATTTCATATTTTAGGAGAGTTACATGGATTCATGAATTTTTGTACTTCCAGTGATTGCTATCTGTTATCTTGTAAAATTAAACACTAAGCTTTGATAAATGTATGCAAGAATTCCAACATCAACTTGTTGGTGAAATTATGTAAATGGTACAAGCATAATTAAATGTTGCTACAACAGTGAACAAAATTGCTTTACAATTAAACACTTACTGGTGCCTTTATTTTAGAAGTAGTGCTGCATCATCTTAATTCATTTTAAATAAAACAATAATATATTCACAACTATTAACTTAGAACATGGTAATGATAATCACTTTCCTGGTAAAGGTACATTTCAAATAATTTTAACTTCACTGATTAAACTGTGAGAAAATATAAAATCTCTTTAAAGAAAGTTATGGAATGCATAATTATGAAGTGAGATCCTCTAACTCATAAAACATAAGTGTACAGAGGTAAAGTGATGTTTCACTCTTGGGCACTCCTGGCCATTTGCCCATCTTGTGATTGCTGCAATTTTGTGTAGATTTCCTGCTGCTGTTTGCCCAGCTCCTCTAGATATGTGTCCACGGCTTTGTCCTCAGAGTTTAACAATGACCTGTAAGCAAAACAGCTCACCCAATTAAACGAAGAATTCACTTATGCAATTAAATGATTCAACTGGTTCTTGTCATCATCAGTGACCAGAAAAATGAAAAAGATTATTCTAGATATCCCAAAGAATAAATGCAATGCTAATTTCATATTGTTTAATATTAAGTGCATATAAATGATGTATATCATTACCCAAGAAAATAATACTGTAAAACATGCTTGAAATGTAACCCTTCAAATATTCTTCACTGAACGAACAAAAATGTATCCACAACATAGGTTTTTTATTTATGTTTTCAGTTAATAAATTGATTTAAATAGGGGTAGTACATAAAAAAGCAGATAAAACATTAGTGAGTACTAATTTTATTCACACCTTACATACACACTAATAAAAGTATGTACTGTACTTTCTCTCAATCACACTGTTAGAGCACATGTTATTCTCTCAATACAAAAATTCAGAAAATTGTATGTCACCTCTACTGCCAACTCTTTCTGTAGAGACCACATAAAAAAAACAATAAACTAAAAAGAATGACATTAGTTCTTAGGAAGCAGTTAAAACAGCTATTATTACCAAATCTAACAAATGAACAGAAGAAAATTTACAGATAAAAATACGCAAAGAAAGAAAACAAAAAGATGACTTCTTTCAAATGTCAAAGAAAATATATGTACACAATTATTTCAAACATCTGCTGGTTTAAAATAAAATAAAGTAAGAAAATAAAAATCTCTGAAAGTAATATTCCTGAAACAAAAATAAAATAACCAATCAAATCAATAATTAATAATAATGGATGGATCTCCAATAAATGAGGCAATTGTTTCAAAGAACATAATTATATTTTTAGTGCATGTTTTATGTATTTATAAACCTATCCTAAATATTATCGATTATAAATTATTGATAATGTTTAATATGAGAGTATCATTTTCTATCAATATATATAATTCTTTGACATATTTACTTCTTTTTTTTTTTTACAATGATCGTGATGTGTCTCAGTAAGGTAATGACTTGGCAAATGACTCTGCTTCATGTCGGTACCAATGAATTATTAGTGACAAAATAACTATTTGAGAGTGTATGCTCTGAAAGTTATTAATCTATTTCTCCTATAACTCATCTACACCTTAAAAAATTATCATTTATTATTAAGGATTTTGATTGTTCCTCATTATACACACCACAATAATAAGCATGTTTCTTGAGGAATTTCATTTTCATGGGTGTGTTTTCCTTGCTCCAGCTGCAAATTCTGCATGGTCCTGACCAAATGGTTTTCCTCCTGGCTGTAGGATTTCACTAGAATCATAATAAAGTACACAACTAATTCAATTTACTACAGAGAGTATTCTTCCTGGCTCTAGGATACAGAAACAAAAATAAAATATAAATCTATATTAGTTTACATTAGATTTTCTTTCTGGCTATGGAATCTAGAAACAAAAGTAAAACATAAGACTACATCAGTTTCCAAAGATCTTTGCATTTAAATCAATATTGTATTATTATTTTCAGCAAAATATCAGCATCAATTATTATTATTATTGGGAAAATTTAATTAACTGGTTACAAGTGCATTTCTTTTCTTGCTAAAAGACAATATATAAGAGAAAAGGTACTATAATAAATTATTCTTTTTAAACTCATCTATAAAATTCAACATTATTTTTTAAGCTCATCTATAAAATTCAATTGCTCACATTTGTTTTCTAAGGAAAGAAACTGTGTCATAACTTTTCAAAGGAGTGAAAGAGAATTACCTCCCTTGTCTGCAGTCAAAAACTACTGAAAAAATTTCAAAATTAATTCGAAAAGAGAAATTAATTCAAACCATTGACAAAAATAATTTCTGACTTTCAAATAACACTCATTCTTTAGTCTAAAGATATTAACTATTAATCTCGCTTGCTCTCACAATGTCACTTTCTGCCCAGGCTGTTAAAAGCAATCTTTTCAAAAAAGGGGTGCTCCTAGTGTGCCTGGATAGGAATCTAAAAGAGTTCAGTGTATAAGCAGCATTGAGATTATAAAAATCACAAAGGTCACCTAATCAATCTTTATTATCAGGTTTTTCAGGTAATAGTATTAAGATTATATTTCAACAGAAGGAAAATGATAGAGTGAACCAATTACTGATCATTTATTGTGGATTAATGGAAAAAACAAAAGCAAGGAAATAGGATGTCTATTTCTCACCTACAGCCTCATTTTGTTGTCGTTTTTCTTGAATTTCATTAATCTTCTGCTCTAGGGCTTCTGCCTCCTGTAACATGTAATCATATTATCTCCACCAGCAGTAAACATTGATGATAAAAATGGTACATAAATTTTATAAACATTATTTCAAAATGATCAGTAAATAATTTTTTTTTCTCAAAACAGGCAAGTAGTATATTAGATTTCCATGTGTATGTGTGTGTAGGCATGTTTGTGTGTACGAGTGTATGTATGTGTGGTGTTTTTGTGTTTAGTGCATGCATCTGTGTCACATAAATGTAAAATATATAGGTTCTATCACGATACCCTGGTAAAACTGGTAGCTAACTACTGGGAAATCAAATGCTATTTCAAGTGAGATCATCCCTTCTCAAATAAACTTTAGTAAAATCATCTCCACTTCAGTTTACAGCCACAATATTTAAGTTATAATCAGTACATCTATCTATACCAATAACACTTTCCACACCATATTACACTATTTGTGCAATGTTAACTATCATATTACTCTACCTGTACAACATTATCTGCACAACAAATACAAGAGTAATATCTGCAATAATTAATACTATGTGCACAACAAGAACAATATTTGCACAACACACACACAGTCTGCACAACAGCATTTGCACAATATTGAGACTATCTTCAGAACAAAAACATTATCTGTGCACACAATCTGCTCAACATGTACACTATCTGCATAACAAAAACAATTAATATTTGTATAGACCCAAAACCTTTGTTTGCTAATCTAGTGCCTATATCTCATAGCCAAAGAGGTCCCTTGCTCAAATGGGATCAAATGAATGGGCCAAGTTTCAAGTTAGACATGTGTATGCTACTTTTACTCACCTTTTCTTTTGTCAGATATTTTTAATTAAGTCTACAGAGATTTTATCATTAATGTTCATACATTTAAACTGACATCCTTCGCCAGAAGGGTTTCTAATAAAGTGTGTCAAATGATGTTACATTCTGATAGATCTTTTTTATCCGGTGCAATAATGCAATACAATAAAGCAGACTAGAATCAATAGAAATAGCCTCAAATGACATTTAGAGAAAAGTTCATGTTCTGAAGCTTTAAAATGTTACAAGAATCAAGAGGAAATATACAGACCTCGATATTAAGCAGGTTTTTATCTACTACTCTGTTGGTTTTTCTCTTCATTTGTGTACATTTTCATTTACTGTATTTATTCCTATTCATTTGTGTACAATTTTTATAATGTATTTAATCCTGCTCATGTATGTTTCATACTATATTTATCCTGTTCTTTGTGTATATTTTCATAGTATCTTCCTATTAATTTTAACTTGAAATGCAGTAATACTTTAATATGTTGTTACATGTTAATAAAAATAAACTACTTTCAGAAATTACTGAGTCTTTGTTTTTTCACTTTTCTAAAAACATTGTTTCCTTATGACATTAAAAGCCTCTTGTTGTTTCTCTTATTCATACAAGACTGGCTGCATGTTCTAAACAAAAACATATCAATTAATTCATACATAAAAGAGACCTCTTATTCATGCATAAACAGCTGCATTTTCTAAACAAAGAATCATATCATTTAATGTATACATACCAGGGACCTCATTCGAGCATGAATAGCTGCACCTTCTATAGAGAATCATATCATATAATATATAGCAAAAAACCTCATCCATGCAATGTTCTACACTTCTGTAGTAGATTCAAATAAGGTACTTACATAGAACTTGCGAGCGGAGTTCAGAGTTTCAGCAAGAGCAGCCATTTTATATTCAAAATTCTGTCTGAAATATAAATACAGCATGAAGTAATACATGTAAATATATTAACTTTAAATTTACAACAGCATAAAAAAATATCTTACGTATGAACTCCCTTTATTATTATAATAAATTGAACACTTGCATTTAGGTGACAGATTTTGTTTACAATAATATAAACAATCTTACAATTGTAAATAAAAAATGTATTAAATAATAAGCTTTCTAATAAGTTGCTAGTTTGTTAATTAATGTGAGCAAAGGAAACAAGCTGCTTTCCCTAAGAAAATATAAATTAGACTTAACTAACCTAGGACCCAACTAGTTTCTAGTGCATTATCAAAACTCATGGGCTGTTAAAGTCAAAGGCAAAATAAATGAAATCACAAAAAACCTATTTCGTACCCTAAACGTATTAACAATGTCCATCAAATTGTCAAAACCATTTTCCATTTATACCCTAAATATATCAATAATGGCTATGAAAATAGAGCAAAATTAACAACAACAAAAATCACTAATATATTCATTTACAACTTTTATTAATTGAACACAAACATTAAACAGGGAGGTAAAGAATGAAAGAGTAAATTTGGAAATTATGAGTTGTGCCATCATTAATGTGAATTGTAGAATGATGAGGAAAGTTTAGAGGTATTTTGCTCGGTGAAAAAACAGTTATATCAATGTGGGCAGATATATATCAGTTGCCTTCACATATGCATAAATACAAATTGCTTTACATCTGCACACAAAATAAATTCAATTAATGAAAAGTTATGAGTACACAGAACCACCCAACAAATTCTCTAAACTATTCGTTTTTCAATTTCACAAAATATTACATTAAAATAAACTGTTACAATGCCATCTCCTTCTCCTTTGTTATTGCTTTTCAAACTCAGAAACAGCATTGTTTAACAGCACACATCTCTATTATAAAATTAAATCAAACACCAATATGATGATGCTGAAAAAGTGTATACTTATATGTAATAATACTTTCAATCAACTTATGTTTGCATTTGAAGGTCTCAGTCATTCCCCATCAAATGATGCTTATTATTAACACTTACATATTGTCCAGGGCTCTGTCCTTTTCTTGCTGTATTTGAGAGTTTATTTCCTTGATCTTGTCATTAAATACTTGGTTTAGCTCTTGCTGGCTAGATGAATAAAAATATAATAATTTAAAATGAGCTCAAACTGATTTTCAATTTTAACAGTTTCAATTCTGACTGGTCTTTGTTCCCCAGATAAATTGTATATGTAGATGTTGGTCATTATTTGCTAAATAGTAACATTTATATATTTATACAGCAATCTTGCTTTAATATTTTATAACTACACTGCATATAATTTTAATCTTACCAGTCAATTTGGCCTTGTGTTTGAGTCATCTTCTGAATAGCAACTTTTTGCATTTCTGAAACATGGCAGTATTGACAATTCATCAAACATAACTCAATAGTATTAAAAAAAAAACTTTACATACTGTGGTGGAGTAAATTTGCCTATCACTAAACTTAATTGTTAAATGTCAAAGTGACCTGAATGCTGAACTTGAACAATGCTTATGTTGATATTTCTAAGTGTCAAAGTGGAAAGCAAACAACTCAAGTGGAGGATAGGCTAGAAAACTGCTGATGCATTTCAAACCAATCTCAAGTGGATGAGTAGTTTTTCTGACTATTAGTCTCACACTTCTTCATAACAAATTCATCCAAATGGGGATGGACTGAAAGTTTCTTTGTTGAAGAAGTGCTCTATTCTAATCACTTTGAATTTGGTGTGGCAGATTCCGGTCATGAAAGGCGGCCATTAGTTTAACAGTGAGTTAACTGACCGATTGAGAGAGAATGCACTTATAAATATTTTTTTGTGCACTGATATGTTACACTTGTGTTTTACAGAGATGTATTATGCAAGAAGACTATTATTTCTACTAATTGTGAACTAAGATGCTTGTAATGTTGTATGTAGTATGCTAAACACTTGACATTGTTTCTAGTGAACCTGTTCATAAACAATTATGTTGTATTTATTATGTTCTGTGTGTGTGTGTGTGTGTGTGTGTGTGTGTGTGTGTGTGTGTGTGTGTGTGTGTGTGTGTGTGTGTGTGTGTGTGTGTGTGTGTGTGTGTGTGTATCAGGCTAATAAATATTGTTGCAGGAAACTGTAAGTTGAGACTTAATGTAACAAAGAATGGAGTTAGAGATGAATAAGGTGGGTACAGGGAAGAAACAATTTTGTTTTGTCTTCACCAGAATCTCTCGGTTTATTGATTTATAAACTGCTACGACCATGGTAGATATGAAAAGTATCTACCTCCAGTGGTAAGTGAAAGGATATACAACATTCTGTTGATGTATTGTGGCAAAGTAAGCTCAACTACATCATAGAATTTCTGGTACAAAGGAGGCTGGAAATTGCTACATTGTTGTTGTGCTTGGGGGGAATTGACACAGCAAAGGAGCACCAGATTAGTCTCAGTGGCTCATCAGTGTTTTACTACTTGAAAGAGAAACAGTGAAGAACAGACAGTGTACTGTGACAATGAATTTTGTTACAAAAGCACAAAAAAGACTATTGCAGAAATCGTCTAGACAAGATTATGTACAAACTATTATCGCTATAATCTCTATAATCTCATTTCTGTTCTCTGATAAGAATGACCCTGTGATTTATATTGACACTAATCTGCTGAAATGAGTTAGGATATAAGTCTGTATAGGTATTGAAATTATTTGAACATGGTTCATGGAAATATTGATATCAAATAATCTTTTCACTGTATTTGCTATATGTATATTTGATTGTTGATTTAATAAATTTATTGTTAAATTTATCAACTTTCTTATACATATTGATGACCATATGTTGGAGAGAATTGGGTGGATGGGGGCTCACTAAATGTAGATTAAAAGATGGATTTATCTTCTCCTTTAATAAAATGTTTTCCACCTACAGAAATACTGTGTGGCTGAATGCTTGTCTTTAATGGTGTGGAAGAGAGAAAACGTTTACAACATATCCGCCAAGTGAGAGAGATGAGTGGTGTCTTCTGGAGAATTAATAATAACATAAATTAAGATTCTCATCACTTGTAATTAGTTATGATGATTAAATAATTATAATAATTATAATCAATAATTAAGGTGGCATTAGCATCATGCATATTTTATCAAAATAAACAGCTCTTGTTCTTTTTGGAACTTCTGAACAATTCATGAAAAAAACTAAAACAGTTTTTAAAATATATTATAATATTATAATATGCTTCTTTATTATACAGTATCATTGACCCATAAACTGATTTTTTTTAAATCACCAAAAATCCAGATCTCCTAACGTACAACAATTTTATTAGTCAATATGCTAGTTATAAATTTACATATCTCAGCAGTCACATGCTAGAAACGAAATTGAATATCAGTATCACAATGTTTCCAATATATGTTGAAACAAACTGACAACATCTCAAAAATTAAAACATAAATCTTCCACCAATTTAAAATTCTATGGAAAAATGAACCCACCAAGCATTTTCTGGTATGTTTCTTTCACTTGCAATAGTTTTGCATGACCTGTAGGAAAGGAAATTTTAGTGCAAATCAATAATGGAAAACAAACTATAATGCAAGTAGAAGAAAAAAAACAGACCACTATCTAAAATAGCAAATTTCTTTATACTAACAATCTTTAGATTTTTACAATAAAATGAAAAAGTAATATAATTATAAGTGGTAAAGTTTTCTTAGAACTCTGAGTCTTAAACACTGAAAAATATATTGTTGAGATTGAAAGTTCAAGCTGAACTCAGTTTCTAACATCACATATTCTCTTTTCAGACTTTATTTCTTCTTTTTCTTTGGAAAGGTGGGGTGGGGATTATGGAACAAAATTCCAGGAGTGCAATCCTGTCCAGCATTTTACTAAAAAGTACACAACAGTTTTCATTTAAACAATAACAAAAATATTTGTTGGAGGGCCACAGGGAACAGATAAAAAACATGAAATATAATATTTTAACATTGGCTACAAGTTAAGGAGTGGAGAGTTGGCAGTCCTCACTCATAATCAAATGGTGCAGAAATTGAGAGTTTTTTACTTTTTTGTTTGGGAGTTTAATTTTGAAGAAAAATCTGTCAAATTTTATGCTTACAGAAGTTAGCCAGATAAATTTTAAGGCAGATGAGAAAGTTGCACATGAACTTAAGTACATCTTCATTATGCTGCTATTATACATAATAAACTTTATTTCCTTAGGCTATTATAACAATTACATGAATTCAAAATATTTACTTATACATAAATGATTATATTATTGACAAGACAATTGATTATTATAACAAATGATTCAAAACGTACTCTGTTCAACCGTTTTTTCTAAACTCTGTGTGTGTGCCCTCTGTTCATTAAGCTTCAGTTCCAGACATTGCTTCTCTGAAAGAACAAGAATTCTAAATCCATTGAGATCCAATCTTATACAGGAGAACACGATGAACTAGTAGCATATTAGCTTCAGTAAATTCTATTTAATCAAATAACAATTTGGATCAACACAAATAAACTGCATGTAGATTATAATTAAAACTAGACTGTCTAAAAATCCAAAATTACATCTAAAAGAATTAGATCCAATTTTCAACTATAGGAGTATAATCATTTCTGCCTTTTTTTTTTTAAAACTACGTTCTAATAGAAACGTGAATCTCCGAAGTCCTTCAAACAAGTGTTAAAATTATTATCTTTCCCTGAAGTTTTCTTAATACTCTACTGTATACGAGCTTTTGTGAAATAACAACTATTAATAATTTTGCTCCGAATCTGTAAAATATCTCTAATATTTTAATAAATGTGATCGACCTAATAAAGAGCTAATTAACGGAAGGGGGTGGGGTGAGGGAACGAGTTTGCTTAAAGTTCTGTTGCGTACAAATCTTGTTTAGTCAGTTTAAAGAGCTACTGTGCCCAGTGAAATAGCATCGATCCTATGTTATTATAATGTTAATGAAAATTATCAATAAAAGTGAGCATTGTTTCTGCCCAAATAAATTAAATGATTGGCCCAGCCTATATTGTCTATAACTTATAACAAGCAGATATAGCAAAGTTTTATTTAATTTAGAACAAAATATAAAACCAATACGGCAAGATATTTTTTTCTAATAAGTAAACTATGTAAAAGCGACATTTTTCCGCTTGCAATCGTAGTTCCTTAACTTCCTATTATATTTCATTAGTATTTGACGAATTTAACTAGTCTTCCGTACGCAAAGAAATGTTATAAAAGTGTAAATATTCTCGTAAACATTGCTTTATGTAACAACTGTAAAAATAGCAAGTGTGTGCTGGATCAAGTCTATCGTCTGCCACCAAAAAAAAATCGTTTCTGTAACGTAAACACACTCGACAATGCAAACCTTTCTGATGTTATCCAGACTTCGTGTATATTTCAAACCTCTAGGCTAAATAAAACGATTCTTTACCATTCTGGAGTTCCTTCAGGCTGTGCAAGAGTGAATCAAATCTAATTCCAGATGCCATTGTACATACAGAGTCGGCTGTTAGTGTTATCTTTTAATTAAGTGTTCAGACAAGAATGGCGGGTTTTACTTTTGTATTCAACAGGAACGATTACTCTAAACATTTTACATACAAATAATGCACGAACGAGACGCGTGGTCTGCTAGTTATGTTCTGGTTTTCAGGAACGTGATGCTAGCACTATGTTCATCTGCTCTTTTCCTGTATAAGAGAGAGAGAGGAAAAAAAAGAATGAGGAGTGTTATGAATGAGAAACGAATGTTTTAATTTTGCTCTCGCTAGTGTATGTCCCGTTAACATTGCCTTACAAAATTATGATTCGTCATTTTTACAACAAAGACACACAAATCAAGCACTTAGCCCTTCATAGTAACTTTACTGTAAAACAGGTAATTTGCTTTAAATACAACTTTCACATAAAATAAATACATATTCAGATTGTAAAAATGAGGTTGCTATGCGCTTATTTGTTTTCCTGAACCATTACATCTCTTTAATTTGAGGATTTATAGTTATTTGTTTATTTACTTCGTATTTTTTGCTCTCTTTTTTTTTCTTCAATTATTTGTAGTTCTAACATTTATATCTACTTTAGTCATGAGCTTCATGGAATAAGGCCAATTTTTATTCTATTTCAATACTACAACAACAACAAAATTATATCTGTGCGAGTGAGTATGCAAGTACACACGTACTCATGCAAAACTCTGACGTCACTCACAACTGTAAATCCATTTAGTTTTTCATTCATACCAGCTTTGATTTCGCCCTATAGCGTTTGCCCCATGCGTTCCTATTCAAATTAAAATTAAAATCTTCTACCTATAAAGAATGTGAAGTATAAGTTCAGAGGATATTAATTTTTCATCATTTCTCACCACTTCTTACATAGATGCTTCTGTGAGAGCGTGGAAAGAGATATATGTAGACCTAATAAAGTGTGTACTAACTCCGCGTCACGTTAGTTTTAGTGTATGTGTTCGTTTGTGTGTGCGTCTGTTCTTATGTGTGTGTGTTCATTTATGTGCGTTTCGTGTGTATGCGCCTATTCGTTTCGTATTTGTTTGTGGTATGTTTTACCTTTACGTGTGTTCGATTGTGTGTATGTATATACATTTGTGTGTGTATGTGTGTATGTGTGTGTGTGTGTGTGCGTGCGTGTGTGTGTGTGTGTGTGTGTGTGTGTGTGTGTGTGTGTGTGTGTGTGTGTGTTGCGGATGTGTTCATTCTTTCATATTGTGACGTTTTGGTGGGAGATGGGCAAGAAGTTAATTCACCACCACCCGGCTGCCCGTAACCTTAGGCTAATCCCCAAAACACATCTTCTGGCTGGCCACACGTGTTAGAAAGATGAATGATAGAGTGATAATTCTAGAAGATAACTCGAGCCCCCTGATAGAGCAAGGTTTGTAAGTAAATACAGATGACAGACTACAACATGTAACACCTAAGTGAGTCACGCTAAACACGATTGGTCTTAGTATCAACAATAATTGTATTCAACGAGAAATAACATAAGACAGCATGATTACATATAGCGAATAATTCAACAGTTACAATTAGAGTTTATAATTTTCATTGTTCATAATCATGACCATGTGGTGTTGTAAGAGAACGTTTTAAGTCCTTTGGCACTGTAATTATCTGGTTCATTCTTATGAGCGAACTATAGATGAGTTTATAAGAGAATCCTGAATGTTTCTGAGTGAACTCTAAAATAAATCTGAGAAGTTGACTGAAGCTATGCAGTTGTTGACTTTTTAGTTACATTACTTAGGATTGCCTGACGTGTCATCTAGGGTCATAGTGAATGTCTTAGCAAATGCCTATGTGGTCTGTTGAACCAGTCTTTGGCCTTTGGGACATTCTGCTCTGGTGTTGCTGTGCGGTGCAATGCTTATCAAAGTCAAGATCCAAGATAAAATGGTTCCGTTCTGGAGTTGCTTCATGGCTCAATGAATTTAATATCTCAGATAAGATGCCAATTTGCCAGTAAAATACACATAGGCTATCCACCTGGTGACAGTGGTGAGGAAGATGAAGGTACATTTCAAAATCTTCATAACCAGCAACTTCTGGCAGAGGCTGAAGCTGTTTCTCAACATCCAGATGGTGATTTAGAGTTGGCGATGTCGAAGAGTTGCTGATTGGGCCTGATCCAGACAGCCTACATCAAGAAGTGCCTTCTGTGGTGGGTGATGGAGCTCCTCGTCAGCTGCTCGAATTGTTAGAAATCGAATGCAACATCAACAGGTAGCAAGAAACTGGTGACCAGGAAATTTGCCTCTAAATAGGCTTCCAACACAGTGGCCTCAGCCTAAAATTCCCCCTCCAGCCTTCCTCTGTAAAGATTTTTCATGCAGTCCAGTGAAACTGAATTATTTCTTGATGACAGCGTTGTCAACTACCTGGTTGAACAGTCAAACCTGTATGCCAGTCGAGACAAGGGCGATCATAATTTTACAATAAACATTCAAGACATGAGAACATTTTTAGCTAGGTTAGTGCTTTCAAGATACAATTCATTGCATCAATGCCATATGTTCTGGGAAAAGAGCTTGGATGTACGGAATGGAGCTGTGAGCAGTGCCATGTGCTGCAAGAGATTTGAAGACCACTTGAGATATTTACATTTGAATGACAACAACACCGACAAATTGGCAAATATCAGAAACTTTCTTGTGCGGGTCAATGAAAGATGTTTTCTCCACTTCCCTCTTACCAGAAATTATCAATGGACGAGTCCGTGATTCCTTACTAGGATCACCATTCAGGCAAGCAGTTCATCCATGGAAAACCAATCAGATTTGGTTCAAATTGTGGTGTCTTGCAGACCCACAGAGATACGTTGTCCAGTTTGAGACTTATGTTGGTGCTGCTGAGCACTATAGATTGCTGAGACTGGAAGGTTCCGTTGTGGTGGACTTGGATCTTCGAACTACCTGAGCATCCATTCCACTTGACATTTGACAATTTCTTCACCTCATTTGCCTTGCTGACCGAACTGGCAGCAAAGGGCATTGGCGCCACTTGGATCATTCGGCAGAATCAAATACAACAATATCCCATGCAGGATGCTTCAACCTATGGGGAAAAAAAGCCACGTGGAACAATTGACTCCTGCCTTGACACCAACAACAATTTGCTTGTGGTGCAATGGAATGAAAACAGTTTTGTCAGAATGACAATAAACTGCGACCCACTTCTACCAGTCGGCAAACAAACAAACAACAGCAGCGACAGCGCATCATGATCGAACAGCCTGACCTGATCAGATAGTACTATGCGACAATGGGAGGCGTTGATAGGGCTCATCCGAAACATCAATAAGTACCGAATCTCTGTGAGAGCCAAATGTGGTGGTGGCCATTTTTTGCACATAGTGTTGATATTCTTCGAAGAATGTTTGGCTGCTTTCCAGGAAGGGTGATGCTTCTGAAACACTAGATCTTCTGGTCTTTTGTCGCAAAGTAGACCCATTGTATCTGCGTGTCGGCAGTCTGAATAGTCTACCAAGAGATCCACCATCTACACCAGTTTCCGCGTGTCAGTGACAGGGTCGAGCTTGATAAAAAAAAAAAAAAAGACACATTTCTGGTGATTCAACAGTGCAGTAAAGTTGGGCACGGTGCTGCCACAACACAAAAAAATTAAAATAATATAAAAATACTCTGACGTGAAAGCCAAAGTTAACAAATAAAAATACTTTGACGTGAAAGCCAAAATTAAAAAATAAAAATACTTTGACGTGAAAGCCAAATTTTTTTTTTAATCTTTGACGTGAAAGCCAAAATTAACAAATAAAAATACTTTGACGTGAAAGCCAAAGTTAAAAAATAAAAGTACTTTCACGTGAAAGCCAAAATTAAAAAATAAAAGTACTTTCACGTGAAAGCCAAAGTTAAAAAATAAAAATATTTCAAGTTTTTGCTGGGGGTTTTTTGTACACGATATCTGAGTTTTATTGCACTCTGTGTGTGTGTGTGTGTGTGTGTGTGTGTGTGTGTGTGTGTGTGTGTGTGTGTGTGTGTGTGTGTGTGTGTGTGTGTGTGTAAAGGGGAGGGATAGTAACGTAGTTGTGTCACTTCCAAATTCAATTATTTGTTCATCTGTTCTGCTGTAATGAGTCTAATATAGAAACATCCAACCATAGTGCCATTTAACTTTGAGGCTGAATGGCAGGACTAGTGTAAATAATTTCTGAGTCACTGTCATTGACACTACTGTGCGGGCAAGTTTCCTAGGGAGGTTTGTGGGCCAGTTTATCAGACTTTCTGTGAGGTCTTCTGTTCACTAATACAATGTTCAATACTCATCACGTGTTCTTTACCAGACTGATAATTATAATTCTCACACGCACGCTCTCACTCACACACACATACACATGCACGCACGCACACAAACCAAAACACACATACACACGCACATGCACACACACACACACACACACAAGCTGCTTAGTGCAATATCTTTCGTTGATAGAGCGAGTGGTTATTTCCTTCACGATCTTGTGACGTCTTAAGATTAAGATTTGTTTGGGGAGTTTTTACAATTGACGTTAACTGGTATGACGTCGCCCTCTATTATTAGTTTTATTAACATTCATCTTTATAATAACTATATTAATACAGGTGAGCAGGTCACAATGAAAATTTTAGACGTGATGTATCAAGCTGGCGCTTTCAAGACTATTCTAATCGCATACACCATAAATAATCATCCTTCTGCCATATAAGTTTCCTGAAACGGGAACTTCCTGCTTAAGAGATAGATTTTAATTAATTAATTAATTCTACCCCCCCCCCCAACCATCTCCTCTGTCCATAGGTTAATTGATATCCACATATACAAATACTATTTATTAAATAGTATTTATAGTTATATTTATTAAATATAACAATCATGAAATAAAACAAATAAATACAGTTAGTTTACAAGGGAAACAATAAATTCCTTATAATTATCTAGTAAAGTGACCAAATGACAGTAAAAAGCACTGTCAAATAATTGCAGCCCTATAACTCCTATTTATCATCAAAGAGAGATGAGGATAGAATTTTGGAAAGGATTAAAGTATATGTATACTGTATAGCAATGGCCTGAATGGGCCGACCTGCGCCTTTCCCTACAGCTGCAGCTGCTCGCAAAGCGGCGGTGACGTCACTCAGCGAAGTGCTGACGTCATGCAGCCATGAAGTCACTGTGAATAACAGCTCATAAGATAAATGTACTCACATCAGGATAGAATCACATCAGATATCTCTACTGAAAGTTCTTCAAAGAGGGACAATCTTCTCTCAGGATTGCTTGCAAGGAACACCGCTGCTTCTTATTTCCCTTCGACTTTGGTGGGGAGGACTGATTAACCTCCCTTGCTTAACACCAATAAGCATTGACTTCGATCTCCAACAGCTAACAAATTCAGCAACACCCTTGCCTGCACAAATCTACCATGAAAAGTGATTACTAGAAACTCACGTCTTACCTTGCGAAAAATGGATGGATATGCAGTGGCAATCGGAAGATACTTCACTGCACACAAAAATGTGGTGCACACAAAAATCTCTTGCGAGATAATTTCTACTCTCTCTGTCTCTCCCTAAAAGTTATTATCCCAATGCATACGAGACAGTAAAGTACATAAATATCGAAATACAATTAAAACTAAATTCAGCTTTACAACAAAGTCATTTTAAACACAACTAAATTGTTCTTTTTATTTCACATGAGAAAATATATAACGTAACAAAATATTTCTAACTTGTCTTATTCTATCAGCCAACTAGCTCACCAAAGGCCAGCTATCATGGCACTCCTTCAACGGACTATAATTTTCTTGTAGTAATCAAGCAAAGCTTCTACCTAGTATTTAAACTAAGACGGTGTTTCTGGAAAGAACAATTCTACACCTGAACGATGGTTAGCATTCCCTTCGAGTATAGTTGACAAGCGATACGTGTGTCTGCTTCTGACACCCTCTCCCATCCTGCGGCCTTCAAGCATACCTGCAGGTGGTTCAGATCTGATGGTTCACCTTACTCAAAACACTCACCACTCTCACTGGTCTCACCTGTACTCTTTGTGGGTATCAGCAGGTTTCCCAAACTGTCAGTTCGTTTTTACTCTGCAACTTCGCTGATTTCTTTAGACATTGTACTACTACGTCTGCTTCTGGTGTGATCTTCTAGCAACAGTCATTTCATGTTATCATCATGCTGGTCTATCTAGAAGGGTCTATCTGTTATTGCTGTGTTATCTCATAGCATGTGAATCAAGACCAAGTGTGGTTGACTTGGCAGATAAAATTATTGCAGTGTTTATTGTTTAAAAATTATGAAATAATAATTATTATTATTATTCTTTGATTGTGATGTTTGCCATAAAACGCCATAATCAGACACTCGCAGACGTTTGTTGTATATGTGATGTTTTGCTGGGAGATGGACAAGATGTTAATTCTCCACCACCCTGGGCTGCCCATAACTTTAGGCTAATCCCCCAAAACACACATTCTGGCTGGCCATATGTGTTAGAGAGAGGAATAATAGATAATGTAGAATAGATGAGTGATAGTTCTAGAAGATAGCTCGAGACCCCTGATACATACAGTCAGGATAGTAAATAAATACGGGTGACATACCATAACATATAACATGTAAGTGAGTCACACTACACGAGTTGCCCAAGTCTCAACAATAAATGTATTCAACAAGAAATAAGACAGCATGGTTATATATAGCGGATAGTTCAACAGTTACAAATAGAGTTCATAAATGATTAGTTCATAATTACAACCAAGTGTTGTCATAAGACAATGTTCGTTTGAGTCCTATGGTACTTCAGTAGTTATTTGGTTCATTTGTATGAGTGAACTATAATGAGTTGATAAGAGAACCACTAAACGTTTCTGAGGAAATTTTAAAGTAAGTCTGAGAGAAGTTGACCGAAGCTGTGTGGTTGTTGACTTTTTAATTATATAATTTAGGATCACCTGATGTGTCATCTAGGGTCCCAAACGTGCACATGGTTCACTGAACCAGTCTTTGACCTCTCTGTTGTTCTGCTCTGGTGTTGCTTCACAGTTCAATACTCGGCAAAGTCAACATCCAGTGTAAAGTGTTTAGGTTCTTTTGCAGTTCAGCGCTTATCAAAATCAATGTCTCAGATAAGGTTCTGATCTGCCAGTAAAATATACATTGTCTAAGAACATGTCCTCATGTGTTCTCTGACAGAACGCTCTTACTTACATGGTCATCATACATTTTAATATCATAACCAAAATATAACAATATAAAATATAGCTAATTTTAAGAGATAGGCATGAATATAAAATTAGTTAGGAAAGCTAAATGACATACCATTGGCAGTACTGCATTGATAACCAGCAATAAGAGTTAATAATAAGATTGTAACATATTAAGGCTTGGAGCCAAAATACGTGTTGCCTCGATGGTCAATTGCATTCAACTTACACATTTTTGGTTCAGTTGCTAGTATGTTCGTTGCATGCGGTTGAGCGGCTATCCTATTGGTTTGTTAGAGTGAGTTTCTAGAACATTCAGACATGTTTCCAGCCCGGAGATAAGGTGGTCTAGAAGGTAGGTTTTCATTTAGTCTATTTTTAGAGGAGGGTTGGTGTGAGCTACATAAGCCATTATATGACAGTATAAATAACATCAAATTCATACATCACCAAGTCCACTAAATATTATAATTTATTAATGATGCAACTAACATGGGAGGTATAAGTCATCTTGATTGACTCCCCTTAGTATGCATACGAGGACTCTTGGTATATAAATAGCATTATGTATGAGCATGCGCACTAAATTGCCATAATGACACCAATAAAGTGCATACAAGGACTCTCGATGTATTTATAACATCTTATATCAACCTGCCTACTCATCAGTCTTTGTAGCCAAATTTTCTGATGCTCTTCTTCAAATTTTCAAGTGCGCGTTCAAGAGCCATTGCAAATCAGTTGTTCGGAGTGGAGTACCATCTAGGTCTCTTAATATTTCCGTTCTTGACAGTTTTGTGTATCTCACACACAATCGGAGACAAGACGAATATGAGAATGGAGGGTTGGGATTGTTGTGTTGCATTTTCCGTCGATCTGTGCTCTGATTTTATGTCTCGTTGGTTCTAGCTTGTCAGGGTCATCGATGGACTGTCTCCCAGAATAGCTATGATAGCATCCACTTCTTTCTGTCGTTGTAATATTCGTCCTTTCCTCAGTCAGTGTGTATGTCAGTCTGCCTGTCGTCTTTCCTGGATTTATTAAAGGTTTTCAAGGAAAGTTGCTGAGAAATGTTAACTGATTTTGGTAAAAACCATTCCAGGCGGTCTTATTGATGGGTTCTTCCAATGACAGGCTTCGATATCAAGATCTCGCATACACAGACAGAGTTTACAAAAGAATGGCTTTCTGACCTGAACTCATTCATCTTTTGGGGATTCTTTTTACGATTTCTGTGACCGTGTGTGTGTGTGTGTGTGTGTGTGTGTGTGTGTGTGTGTGTGTGTGTGTGTGTGTGTGTGTGTGTGTGTGTGTGTGTGTGTGTGTGTGTGTGTGTGTGTGTGTTTGTAGAGTAATATGGAGTGTGTAAAGTGCGTTTTGTTGCTGGATGTAGATATTTGTGTTGAGGTGTTAATGCATACGATTGTGTGGGGTGTTTGTTCGTGCATGCGTGCGAAGATGCTTTATAAATATTCACTTTTACTTGAAGAACATTTTTTTAAATATTTACTGTATAATTATAATCTACACGAGAATTACAAGAAATCATTCTGAAAAAAACCACAGGCAATCAGGTTTAACTTTAGGCTGTAATGTGTCGACGTCATACCGGACACCTACCGAGACCACTTAGCTCGCTCAGTTACTTACAGGACAGCAGCGCACGCGCACCTTAGCAAAGTTTTAGCCTGGTTCGATCTATTCTAAAGACTGCTACAATACGCTATTCTAAGCATACCTCTTTATCAAAAACTCTAAGTCATGGTCTAACTCGTCTAGTCAGAGATGAGTTTAGGCACAAGGATATTTTCTCTTTTCCTACGCCAGTCTAAAGAGCATATTGATCAGTCAGAAATATTTTCTGAGTGCTTTGTCCATTTCTCAAAGTCATTAATTCGATTTGACCTATATTAATAAAACTGAGTGAGTGAGTGAGTGAGTGAGTGAGTGAGTGAGTGAGTGAGTGAGTGAGTGAGTGAGTGAGTGAGTGAGTGAGTGAGTGAGTGAGTGAGTGAGTGAGTGAGTGAGTGAGTGAGTGAGTGAGTGAGTGAGTGAGTGGATTTTCTTCACTTTATCAAACTAAACTTTGAAAATTTCATCCATTCTGGTCTCCGGAGAAGTTCGAGGTATACCTTGTCAAAGGTTTACAGCTTTGTTAACGTAACAAGTTTTACTTTGTCAAACGTAAGACAGTTTACCTTTCAAAGTTTTATAGTTTATCTTGTCAAAGGTTTATATTGTTCCTTTTCGAAAGCTAGAAACTGCGCAATCAAGGGGAACAGGTGGCTCGGAAGTTAAGGCGCTGGACACTCAGATTGCTGAGTAGTACTGGATTCAAGACCCACTCCAGTCGATGAGGTTTGTCCAACAATCATGATGAGTTATGCAGCTATGTACCAATATCGTTGCAATACTCTTAGAGGTCCAAGTAGGAAATAATAATAATATTATTATTATTATTATTATTTTGCATTAAATCATATCATTTTGTCAAAAATGAGTATATTTTCATGTATATTTATCAGCACTGGGTTTCGTTAAAATAGAAATGTTTTAATGTTTGTTTATCAGCAATTGATCGTATTTTGTGACCGATTAAATATATTTTCAAGTACGTTTATCAGCACTCAGTCACGTCTTCCCATCAAACTGTAGATATATTTTCACGTATATGACAACATGCCAACATTCGGTCATATTATCTTCCTGACTACTTCGTAAATGGCCGCCCAACAGTATGACAGTGCAGACGTGACCAGAGAATGCAGATCGATATTCATATCTACATGCTGGGAGGGAGAATGGAAGGTTGGTGGCAATGTGTTGAAAGGTAAAGGTCACATACATTCTTAATTAAGACACTCTAAGTTCAAGCCCTCAGAGCAAACAATATGTTCGATGTCCGAAAACCGCTCTCATCAAATGGAAAGAATTAACATCAAATCCGTCGGTTGGGACAATAGAGATCCTTATTTTGAGAAGTTCGGAATCAGAAGCACCATCTGTCTTGGAAAAAGTTATGGGATAAATTCATATACACACATACATACATACATACATATACACACACAACAAAAAGTGTTTATATCTTTTATCCTAATTATGCAATTACAACGTTCATTTTCATCCTGGTTAGTTCACTGCAGAAGTAAACAAAAATGTCCAAAGGTTAGAGAAATATTTTATTTCGGAAAGGCACTAAATTAACAGGGTAGCAATTTCTAGCCGCGCCACCGGCAGATAAGTCAAGCAATAAGTGGCTACCTTACCTTATAGCGTATTTCCTGATCGCGGAAAATTTCCACACACAGGGGACCTAACTGCGTTTGTGCGGCTGACTGGTGGTCAGGAAAAGGCTTGTCCTTAGGAAGTACTTGTGTTCCGGTATTTGTGCATGTACTTATTAAGGTCATAACAAACTGCACTCCAGTGAAGTGCCCGAGGAATGTAGTTATATTTGCACTGAGCGTGCAAAAGTCGTCTGTTGCATTGATACTTCGTGAAACTTTAACAATCGAAACAGTGAACAGTTGTCGTTGGGGTAAAAATAAAATACAATAACTGTTCTTATTTTAAATCAGTAAAAGTTGACAGAATAGCTTAACAGTGTGAGAGAGAAGTGAACTGATTTCTAAAATAACTGGGGTTTTGGGGGGGAAGAATGTTAAATTGCTATATCGATATCGTGTTCTTTTCGTCTGGACTTTGGCGATAAAACAGTTAATAGTCCGTTTAACTGTTGATTCTTTATGCCTGAATGATTGCCGGCAGCGGAAATAAAAGACCAATCCACCATTCAAGTAAGTTCTTGGATTTTAACAATCTCTAGTCAACCCTACTCCACCCACCCCTTTTTAATGTCTGCTTCCTATTCTCCCAAAATATTATTATTTCTTTCAGTTATTTCTGTTTCCTTCTTATTTGCATAATTTCTTTCTTCCATTGTCAGTCGGTATAAGTTTACGAATTTTATAATTCTACATTTTTATGGTACCAATAATATGTAATTTTGTTAAAATCAAAGAACTTGAGCTAAAATTCCATTTATTATTAAAACAAGTTCACTAATTTTGGAAAAAGAGTTTCTCTCTCTCTCTCTCTCTCTCTCTCTCTCTCACTCATATTCATATTCTAGCTCCGACTAGAACGTGTGTACTTCTTTGTATGTGGGTGAACATGCATGTTTGTTTATGTGTGCATCTGAGTGCATGCGTGGATGTGTGCATGTTTGTGCGCGCGCGTGTGTGTGTATATGTGTGTTGGGATGGGGCGGGGACAAGTAAAGCTTGAATTAATATGTCGACCACACGTCACGCCTAAGTCTGTAGCGACATAATGTCCCTAACAACAGCAAATCTCGTTCTGTGTGCGACAAAGTACAGATTGCTGCCATTTATAGGACACATATCACGTGTCGTTTTTCTGCTGACGGCGAAAAGCTGTTGATAGTAATAAACTATCTCGGATTTACAGTCATGTACTCTCAGTACACGTAGCGTGACACGTAGGCACGACCAGTCATTCAGACGCTGGATTTCATCTTAAGACTTAAGGGGAAGCAATCTAGCTTCAAGCTATTGGCCTGACCGAAGAACATTAGTCGGTACCCGTGAATTAAGAGCACGGGTATTTGCTAAACAATCGTAGGCTGGTATTAACAGGCAGGAATAAAACAATTAAGGAAGAAAACTATGACTGTCAACAAGTAGGGTTGGGGGCGGGGTTGAGAGTGGGGGAGTCACAACTTTAACGACTGCAATTTGTTATCTATGACTGTTGTCTGTACTCGTCAGCTATCTGTAAATGTTACACTCTGAACACATTCCGTGCACGACCGCGTTGTATGAACTTGATAACGTGCACTGCTGTGTTTATTTGATATCATAGACTAGCGCGTACGTCAAGGGAAAGGGCTGTGTTCATACAACCTAAAAATACTTAGACAGTCTCCCTTGGATAATCTAAAAAAATTATTGTCCAGGCATTCTCAAAGCACTATCTACTAATAATCTAATGATATTAGCCCGACATTTAAAAAGCATAGCCTCGGATAATCTAAAAGCACTAACTTTGGACAACCGAAAATTTCTGTCCAGACATTCTTTCGAACTGTCTTTGTATAATCAAAGAGTTCAAACAATCCAAAAACACCAGTCTCGGATAAATTAAAAGTACTGTCCGGAAAATCAAATGCACACCCTCAGATAATCTAAAAATTGCTGTCCGGGCAATCTAAAACCTCATTCTCAGATATATCGAAAGTACCATCCTCTGGCAGCCTAACAGTTCTATCCGAATAACCTCAAAGAACCATCTTCAGAAAGACTAAAATACTATCTAGACCAGGGTTTCTCAACACGATTCCACAAAACTCTAGGGTTCCGCAAGAGGTCGCTTTGGGTTCCCCAAGAGTTCGCGAGTGGAAAAAAATAAACCTCGTAGATATAACAATTTGTATGCGGGGGTTCCCCGAGGTCTGAAAATTATTTTGGGTTCTTCCAGGGTAAAAGCTTGAGAAAGACTTGTCTAGACATTATAAAAGCATCGTTCTTGGATAATTTAATAGTAGTGTCCAGACAGTCTAAAAGTAGATCCTCGAATAATCTAAACGCTCTAACTTCAGGCAAATTACAAGCAGTCCTCGGGCAACCTACAAGAATAAAGGTACTCTCCAGACAATTTAAAAATAACATATTCGAGCAACCTTAAACCTTAAAGCACTGTCCTCGGACAATCTAAAAGCACTGTCCTCGGACAATCTAAAAGCACTGTCCTCGGACAATCTAAAAGCACTGTCCTCGGACAATCTAAAAGCACTGTCCTCGGACAATCTAAAAGCACTGTCCTCGGACAATCTAAAAGTACTGTCCTCGGACAATCTAAAAACACGGACCTCGGACAATCTAAAACACGGACCTCGGACAATCTAAAACACGGTCCTCGGACAATCTAAAACACGGTTCTCGGACAATCTAAAAACACGGTTCTCGGACAATCTAAAAACACGGTCCTCGGACAATCTAAAAGCACGGTTCTCGGACAATCTAAAAGCACGGTCCTCGGACAATCTAAAAACACGGTTCTCGGACAATCTAAAAACACGGTCCTCGATTGCTCTAACGACACCGTTCTAAATCAGGCAAATTCTACTTCCGACAGTCAATGTCAGTATAGTTAACATTAAGACTGACCCCCTGAACACATTCATAAACGGGCGAAAGTGACAGACGCTAAAGGTTCGCTGATGATAAACATAATTATTAATCTTTCGATGGAATTGATACTGGAGAGAGTAATATTTCACTGCTGTACTACAGTCAAAGGGATTGTGGTAATACGATATAAGGGATTGTAGTAATACGATATAATGGAATATGGTAATACGATAATATCGCACTTGTTGTCATGAGCAATTGTACGTTTACGAAAGTCGGTGTTAGCTGTGCTGGCTGACCTATGGCAGCCAAGTAAATGTATATTGTGCGAGAAGAGAGTAATTGTGAAATATTTTTAATGCGTAGAAATTGCACGGATAGATAGATAGATAGATAGATAGATAGATAGATAGATAGATAGATAGATAGATAGATAGATAGATAGATAGATAGATAGATAGATAGATAGATAGATAGATAGATAGATAGATAGATAGGAAGGAAAGTGAGTGTAAATATAAATATGCCTGCAGAAAACTCAGAACTCAACTAATGGCGCTCTGTCCCAGTGTCAGGCAGAGGTGAACGCCAACAACAACAAACAATCGCCTGAGGAAGTCCAATAATATTTTTCGAAAACTGAACGCATTGACCAAGCAAACCCCGGGTTCATTTATTTTATTTTTCATTCGCTGTTTTGTGGCTTATAGTTAACCTTCACATGCCAGTCATTTTGTTACTTGATCACTGTTTATCCATATTGTCACAGCTGACATTTCGATTTTCAGTGGTTAAGCAATACTAAGTGCATACCACTCGTAAATTAACTAAAAGTAAGTTGAACAGTGTGGTATTCCTTTTTATTCAACAAACATTAGGCGACACATTTATCAGTATGTTATTCAGTTTATTCAATAAATATTTAGTTAGTCTAGAGAAAAGAACTTCAACAATTATTTGAATATTACATACCGTATTATTGTAAAATCATCACTGTCTATTTCCCCCTTGTCTGTCACTTATATCATTATCCATTCTCACTTTCTCCTGGTATCCCATCTTTATTCACCACTTATTCCTACTTTCCCCTGGTATCCCGCCTACATTCACCACTTATTCCTATTTTCCCCTGGTATCCCGTCTTCATTCATCTCTTATTCCTACTTTCCCCTGGTATCCCGCCTACATTCACCACTTATTCCTACTTTCCCCTGGTATCCCGTCTTCATTCATCTCTTATTCCTACCTTCCCCTGGTATCCCGCCTTCATTCACCACTTATTCCTACTTTCCCCTGAGCCACCTCTACTAATCCTTCGTCTCCATTTTCATGCTTCCATCCCGGTCATCCCCACTTTTTCTTGTACTCATCGCCACTAAAAATTTGACCATCTCTACTTTTCCATTGCCTTTACACACACACAATATACATACATCTCTAATCAACACCCACAATCCCCGATAAAATCCCTTATTCACCCCACTTTTTCATAAATAATCCCGATATGCACTCATTTTTATCCAACTACACTTTTTCATCTATCCCCTCCCCTGTACACCACTAACCCAACTGTCATGTGATGGGAATGTATATAGGAAAGAAAATTACTTTTCAAAACTGAAATTGTCTTTGTTGTGTGCGAACTGAAGTGGCGGTTCAAAGCGTGTTCTCTTTAGCAAATGAATGAGGATTATGAATGAATTTATTCAGAGGATATTTTGTAATTCATCATGTTTTCTCTAGAATGTATGAAGATTATGGATGAATTTATTTAGAGGATATTTTGTAATTCATCATGTTTTCTCTTTGGTGTGTTCTGTTGTTTAGTCAAAATGTTTTAAAGTTTGTTTTGTTTCCTTGAGAACGTTGTGTACGCTCTGTTGTTTAGTCAAAATGTTTTAAAGTTTGTTTTGTTTCCTTCAGAACGTTGTGTATGCTCTGTTGTTTAATCTATTTGCTTGATTGTTTGTGTTATTTATTCAGAGCGTTTGGTGGGTTCTGTTACTTCAACAAAATTTATGATTCTTTGGAGTTGTTATTTTGATTTTTTCACTATTGATAAGTGTGAGGCTTTTAAAATTATTATTGATATTGATTATTTGATTAGAGCATTTGATGGATTCTGCTGTTTAGGCAAACTGTTTCATTGATCACGATGTTGTGGTTAGAACATTTAATTTATTCCGTTATTATTTACGGTAATGTTTGATGATTTATTCTGCTTATTCAAAACGATTGGTATTGTAGTATTATTTATTTAATGTTTGAAGGTTAGTAATGCCTACTCCATATACACGTCATCAACTGTATAACCCACTAAAGTAGACTTCATTATAGCTAATAGTCTTGATTGATTGAAACGACCTTACAATTTGGTTCTTCGAAATGATGCTTCGTTTTCTTTTTTTCAAACCGTCTTTCTAGTTACTCCTTCGAAATAGTCGTTCGATTGAGTCCTTTAAAATCTTCGCCAACCGATTCGGTCAATCAAAATGGCATCTCAGTTTTTGGTCCTTTTAAATAGTCGTTCTATTTCTGCAAATTAATCAGAAGAAAATTCAGTGTCTTGTCCAGCCTATTTGATAGCGTCTACGACATTACTTGTTTTCTAGAACGTACTTCCGGATTTCCTGTCCAACTGACTGGTTAGTGTAAACGCAGCCTTAGGTCATTTCATTATTTGATTCATTGCTCCCCTTGCGGCAGTGTACTTTTAGATCGTAGAGACAAACACAGTAGATAAAGGTTACTACTCCGCCGTTATTGTTTCCCAAGCGTGAACTATTAATAGAAAATGTGAAATATCTTAAACTTTTGTTATAATGCACAATGTTGCTGGCATAAATTTATGAATCGATAACAAAATCTAAATATGTTATTTAATTTGTTATAATATAGATTTATGTTTTATTTAATTAATTATTTATTGAATTTTGTTTGTTAGTTCTTATTCAATGTGTGTGTGTGTGTGTGTGTGTGTGTGTGTGTGTGTGTGTGTGCGTGTGTGTGTGTGTGTGTGTGTGTGTGTGTGTGTGTGTGTGGTTTGCATCCATTCTTAGAAATGGTTGTAACATTTTGTTAAAAATAAAATCTAATCATATACTGACACCTTCATCTCTTAAATTAAAATTTGACAATTTAACACTTTCAGCTTTAGAGTTAAATACACTTTAATACACTGCTACGTTTAACATTACATTTTAAATCTAATACACTGACATTTTTAACTTTAAACTTAAAATAACACATTGCAAGCACTGTAAACAATGCAAATATACTGTAAGCTTCCTGTTAAAATCTGACACAGTGCAGACACCTGTAACTTTAAAGTTAATAACTGACGTCACTGGCTCATTTAATCTGAAAGTTAATATCTGACTCAGTGAAAACCTTTTAATTCCACTGAAACGCTTGCTCACTATTCTAGGCAGCACTCTGACACATTACAGGAAGGCCACCATAGACAGACATATTTTTCCTCTGACCTGTCACTTTCTTAGCAGCACTCTGACACATTACAGGAAGGCCACCATAGACAGACATATTTTTCCTCTGACCTGTCACTTTGTTGGAGAGTGCGCTCCACGTCCGTGTCCATCTTTGCTGAATTAGCAGACGGCAAAGGAAATATATTGTCCCGTGGAGAGAGTCAAAGTGATTGTGCTAGCTTTTCTGGATTTAATCTTTTTCAACATTGCCCTGTCAGCGGGCAGACGGCCTACTCTGACTTTCTCTTGTCAATAGATTTAACGTGCAAGTTTGTAGCACACTGGATCTGCTTTACCGTTCTACCTAGTCGTACACTACGTTTCCCACAATGAAAAAGGGTACGGCCGAGGAACACCCGAAAGTTTATCTCCCCCAGCTCTGTTCAAACCTGTCCCTCTTGAGCAACTAGACAGCTGCGGAATAAAACTGCATATTTCTTGCACTCCAGAACACGACATATATACGAGTCTCCAGAGTCTTAACCACTTCTCTCCTGAGCTTTAAAAGTATTTTGAACACATTCTGTCTCCGAGTCTTAACCACTTCTCTCCTGAGCTTTAAAAGTATTTTGAACACATTCTGTCTGCTTTAAATCAAACTTAGTGACTGAACAAAAGAAAATAAATAAAAAAGATAAATCTACAAGTGTGGCAAAGTAGTCTGCACTTGAAAATAAGTAATTTCTATCGTCCTCACTATTACTTGTGAGATCGACTTTATATGTACGACCACAGCAGGAAAGAGTTTTGGAAGTGTGATAGCTTGACCATGATCAAGTAAGGTAGTCACAATGATGAGTACATTTGTATCCTATTGACAACGTACCAGTATGGAGTCACGAATATATTTGTAATCTGCTGACAACGTACCAGTATGGCAGTCACAGAAATTAGTACATTTCTAACTTGCTGACAACGTATCGATCAGTATGGTAGTCACAGTAATGAATACATTTGTAACCTGTTGACAACGTACCAGTATGGTAATCACGGTAATGAATACATTTGTAACCTGTAGACACGATAGGTACCAGTATGGTAGTCACAGTAATTAATACATTTGTAACCTGTTGACAAGGTACCAGTATGGTAGTCACAGTAATGAATACATTTGTAACCTGTTGACAAGGTAGGTACCAGTATGATAGTAACAGTAATGAATACATTTGTAACCTGCTGACAGCATACCAGTATGGTAATTACAATGATAAGCATATACGTGCAATTTTAACAATGAATAAAAAATGGCAGCTACAATGTTGAGAACACTCATTAAATGCTGACCACATTATACAATAAAGGTAGATATATTTTTAGTGTATTTTTATAACATATAGATATATATTGATAGAGACATTTTTTTTAAGTTCGGAAGCCATAACCTTGAAGTACATTTATAGCGTGTTAATCATATATATGTGTTTGGTACCCATAACTTTTATGTACATTTGTAGCAGGTTAATCATATATATGTGTTTGGTACCCATTACTTTGATGTACATTTGTAGCAGGTTAATCATATATATGTGTTTGGTACCCATAACTTTGATGTACATTTGTAGCGTGTTAATCATATATATGTGTTTGGTACCCATAACTTTGATGTGCATTATAGAAGACTGGTAATGTACAAATACAGAGGCCATGATAGCAGTGTGTATTTTAGTACTAATAGGTTAAATTGTGAAAGTACAGTACACATAACTTTAATAATAACTCGCACTATATTATACAGTTCTCTTTCATTTTACTCGCGCTATATGTTAAATAGTTCTTATTTTCATCAAAACTCACACTGTGCTAAATAGTTCTTTATCATTGTAATTCGCACTGTGTTAATAATTCTTTTTCAATGAGATTTATACTGTGTTAAATAGTTCTCTATCATTGTAACTCACACTGCGTTATACAGAGCTTTATCTTCGTAACTCATACTGTTATACAGTGCTCTATCTCTGTAACTCACACTTTTATACTGTGCTCAGTCTCCATAACTCACACTGTTATACAGTGCTCAGTCTCCATAACTCACACTGTAATACAGTGCTCAGTCTCCATAACTCAAACTGTTATACAGTGCTCAGTCTCCATAACTCACACTGTAATACAGTGCTCAGTCTCCATAACTCAAATTGTGTTATATAGCGCTCTATTTTCGTTAACCCACACTATGTTAAACAATTTTGTCCTTGTAACTCTATCTGTGCTAAATAGTCTGTCCTGGGAATTCACACTGTTTTAATTAGTTATTTGTCACTGTAACTTTTCCTGTGTTAAAAATGTCTCTGTCATTATAACTCACACTGTGATAAAAGTTCTCTCATTGTAACTCCAAATTGTGTTCCAGAGCTTGGTAAATCCTCTGTGTTTCTCTCTATAATTAATCATACCCCAGATGCTCAATAGATGACTATCATCGTAACTAGCCCTGAAATGGGTAGTTATTTGTGGGTATTTATTTATTATTATTATTTATTTATTTGTCACATAACTTGCCCTATTTTGGTTAATTCTCCGTATGTTCTATGATTTTTTTTCTTATAAAATGACAGCGGTATTAATAAATCTGATACGTAACTGAACAAAGATAGTATATCCGGGATTGGAGATAAAATGGAATTGGGTCCGAGAGAATGAGATTAACAAGCACTGATGATATGAAGGAAATTAAAAAGTTATTAAAAAGTTAGACAGGCACACAGACAGACACAAATACAGAAACACGATCACGTCTAACGGCCAAACACTAAAAATCACAGCAGATCTGATAGTTACGATGGTAATGTAGTTGGTTATCTAGCAATAGTAACGTCTTTTTTTTTTAAAACATTGTGACGAAGTTAGTGTTCTAAAAGCATTGTGACGTAGTTGGTTTTCAACAAAATGGTGATGAAGTTGATTTTCTAAAAACGTGATGACGTAGTTGTAGTTCTAAAAATAAGGTGACATAGTTTTCTAACAATATGGTGACGAACTTGGTTTTCTAAAAAATGGCGACGTAGATGGTTTTCTACGTGATATTTGCGATCTTTATTGAAATGATTTATGCTTTGATATACATTTGTGTTTGGTTTCCTAACGTAGCTACGTATGCCTGCTAATGCCAGCTTTTCACGGAGTTTACGCTAAGTGCTCCAACGACAGACCTCTGCAAAGACTTAGGAAAAGTACGAATTCATAAAAAGTACATAAGTGTGTGTCCGAAATTCAGGTCACTAAAGTGTAAATTCTTTATGAATGTTCTTCTTTCTTATTTTAATTCGACAGGTTTTTAAAAAGTCCTATTATCTACAAGATGTAGTTTACTTAGTACTAATAATTACCATGAGAATTTTTAATAGCGCAACACCTTTACTCTCTCTACTGCGAAGTAACCTTGCGTAATGTGCATTGGATTATACGTCTATAAACCTTAGGGATGGGGAACGGGGAGGAGGGATGTGTGGTTGAAGTCATGTCCGCATAACTTTGTACATGTAAATTTGCTTTTCGAATGGGATCTACTTTCTCCACTGCGAGTCTCGATCCTGAGACGAAGTTTTTGTTTCGCTTGCAACATGAAAAATATGTGTTTACACAAGTGTAATGCGGGTTGTTTTTTTTTAATTTAAAAGAAAAGCTATTTTTGTGGCAAATCACGCACGGACAAAGGTGAGAAAGGTTATTCCGCTTGAAAAAAATGAGTAAGGATAAATTCCATCCAGTGTATTACGAAAGGGCACACCCCTTGCCAGTCTTCGTGCAATACACAACTGTTACACGTACACACAGCGTTGTCAGAAAACTAGTTGTCACCATCGTAATTAAAAGGACAGTTATGCATCGCTGTTCGAAAGTAATTTACGTCACCATTGTTGTTCGGAAGACAGTTACGTCACCATCATAATTAGAAAGACAGTTGTCACCATCGTTGTTAGAAAGTAAATTGTCACCATTGTTGTTAGAAAGTCAGTTATGTCACCACCATAATTAGAAAGACAGTTACATCACCACTATCGTTAGAAAGACAGTTATGTCACCATCGTTGTAGAAAGTCAGTTGCGTCACCATTGTTGTTAGAAAGTAAATTACGTCACAAGTATTGTTAAAATGTCACTTACGTCACCATCATTGTTCTTAGCAAGTAAATTACGTCACTACCGTTGTTGGGAAGTCATTTACGTCACCGTCGTTGTTAGAGAGGCAGTTGCGTCACCCATCGTTGTTAGAAAGTCAATTATGTCATCATTGTTGTTAGAAAGTCGGTTGCATAACCATAGTTCTTAGAAAGTCAGTTACGTCACCAGTGTTGTTAGAAAGTCAGTTACGACACCAGTTTTGTTAGAAAGTCAGTTACGTTGCCATCATTGTTAGAAAGTTAGTTACATCACTCATCACTGTTAGAAAGTGGGTTACGATACCAGTGTTGTTAGAAAGTCAGTTACGACACCAGTGATGTTAGAAAGTCAGTTACGACACCAGTGTTGTTAGAAAGTCAGTTACGACACCAGTGTTGTTAGAAAGTCAATCATGGAGTGTAAGCCTCAGCTTGCGAAAGTGAGTGACTTTACTCGCTAAAATCAGAAACCAGAGCTGATGAAAGTTTCAAGGTGTATAATTACTTTCGCTTTATTTAATTTTTTGCTTTGGGCTTCCTTTCTACCTTCTTAAAATACTGTCGTTTTGTGGCACTAATTGGCGGAGAGTGTGGTTATTGTTTTGTGTTCGAGCACATTGTTGTTAGTTAGCCCAGTGCTCAATTTTAAAGAACAAATTATGTTGATTGGAATGGACTTAGGAAATTACCAATGTGTGACACCTCTGGGCAAACTTCACATGTTATAGTTATTATTTATTAATTAATAACACATAACTCATAACAAATTACAAGTGATTGAGGATCTTAATTCTCCCACAAGATCAACATGTGTCTCACTTGGCGGATTATAAGGGTGTCGTAAAACTCTACTCCTTTACAAAATAACGAGATAAACGTTTTATCGTCGCATAATGTTTCTGCAGGTGGAAACCACTTACTAAAGGAGTAATAAAAATCCATCTTTTATTTAAATTTAACGAGCTCCCATCCACCCACTATTAGCATAACATAATGTTTTAATATATGGGCAAGAAGGTTAATATATTTAAAATAAATTTATTAAATCAACAATCAAATATACAATATACGAATAAGAGCGTTGACATTTACATTACTTCACAACAATGTTCGATTAAACGTTTGACACTTATTCATTTATCCTAGCATAGAAATCAGCAGTCAAATTAACACACACACACACACACACACACACACACACACACACACACACACACACACACACACACCATATATATATATATATATATATATATATATATTCATTATAGAAATGAGAGTGGAGCTTTAGAGAGATAAATTAGAGACTATGAACAATACCTTTTCAAAGATGACAATTGTCACTAGCACATGCTCACAATCATGCGGTTTGCAACCAGTCACTTTCTTTCTTATTAGATAACGGTTCAACAAACCCTTCTAGGCACATTACACAACTGTTCTAGAATCTTCAATGTGCTCACAAGGCACACCGTGGAGAATCGTCCAGAACTTCGTCAAAGCACATCACAAGGGATGTTCCAGCATCACAAGGGTGCACCACTAGGAATGTTCCAGCGTCTTAAGGGTGCACCACAAGGGATGTTCCAGCGTCTTAAGGGTGCACCACAAGGGATGTTCCAGCGTCTTAAGGGTGCACCACAAGGGATGTTCCAGCGTCTTAAGGGTGCACCACAAGGGATGTTCCAGCATCTTAAGGGTGCACCACTAGGAATGTTCACGAAACTTCGTAAATTCTCGACATGAAATTCAAGACTCAGTTTCCGTTGTATTGTCCCTAGAACAGAATTCAAAAGAATCATCTTACAGCAATATGTTTACTTATAAGCTCGACAACAACACTGGATGCACACCAACGTGATCTGTTAGAGTAGTGGTCACTGCATTCTGAAGAAGATACAAGGTTACAAAATACCAAAAGCGTTAAAGGCATGCTCCTCTCTGCAAAATTCAAATCAAGGGCAGCACTAGTTTTCAGGCATATTTCATCTCTAAACTCCTTTCTCTCTCACACATTCTCAACTTACAAAGCCTGCAACAATATTCATTAGCCAGATACACACAGCATAAGAAATATAGCATCAATCAAGATTCACAAGTATAATGTACAAATAATCAAATTAGTGAACATAGAAATAATGGTTCAGTTAAAGCATTCCCCAATTCAAATCATAGATCAATAGTAAACATGTACAAAATATTTCTAATGTCATTCTTTCTTTATCAATCGGTTAGCTTACCATAAACTAATTATCACCTTCATAACAGGACTTGAGTTATGTCAAAATCAAAGTGATTAGAATATAGAACTTTCTTCATCAAATCAACTTTCAGACTATCCCCATTGGATGAAATTGTTATGAACAAGTATGAGAAAATTAGTTAGAAAAACTACTCATCCGCTTGGAACTGGTCTGGATTGCAAGTCTTAACATATTCTCTACCCGAGTTGTTATTTTAACTCTGGCACTTACAAAAATATCGTCATGCACAGTACCCGAAGGTCACGACATTCAACAAATTATATAATAATTAAGTTTTAAAATATGGACAAGCAAATCTACTCCACCACACAATACAACCTGGTCACATACGTTAGTCATCTGTTACTTTAAGACTTTCTTACGGTGCCATGGTACTCGGAAATGTTTAACTGCGTGTATTGCTTGTCCTTGAAATTAATATATTTAATGTTAAAAAATTGGATTAGAATAGTTCTTCATTGCGCACGATTTTGTTTTGTTTGTGACTTTCCTTTAAAGAATGGACTAGGTGTGGGGTGGGCGTCGCGTTTGTCATTTGTTTCAAAAAAGGGGGAAAATAATTTATATTAAAGTGGATTTACATTTCTTTGTATGTATTTTATAATGGACCGGTTACTCCTCACGATATGTCGCAACGATGTGACAGCTGTTGGCTGCTTCTTTGATTAATGACGTTCTTTGCTTCGAAAATTTGTTGCAGGGTGACGCAGTGTTGAGGTTGTAGTCAAAAAAAACCCTTCCACTCATGTCGTTCAGAGCCAATCTGTTTATGTCCACTCGCCGTGCTCACTATAGAAATATACGTTACCTCGTCACATAACTAAAATGTGTCACCGAAAATTAATATTGTAATTCAATTAAGTACATTTTAATTGATAATATTTTTAAATCTCTCTTTCTGTCTTTCTGGTTTATTTCTTTTATCTCAAACAATCCCGGTTTAATCGTTACTCCTCCGGCTACCAGACTTGCTTCCAGACTTTTCTCTATCCCTTCTTAATCCTTAGTGATTTTTTTTTAATTAACAACAGTAAAAGTATACTCTAAATATTATTTATCTTCTTTTATTGTTTATTGCAGTGTTTAAAACATTTCACCATATTCACTATCAATGTTTAAATACATTTCACAGTGTTTTATCGCTCTGTTCATTATACTATACATCTTTGTTTGAGGGTAGTGCGTAAGTACAATACTTCTTGTTATACTGCAGTGCATCAACACAGTATACCTTATTGCTCCGCAGTGCTTAAATACAACTCATCATGTTGCATTGCAGTGCCTGAGTACCATTAGTCTTGTTGTATCGCTGTGCCAGAAATACAGATCATCATGTTGTACTGCAGTGCCTGAGTATCATTAGTCATGTTGTATCGCTGTGCCAGAAATACAGATCATCTTGTTGTTATGTACTATGCAAAAGGACTCAGGTTGTGTGCAGACACTAAAAAAAACAAAAGTTTATGTATGTTAATATTATTACTCTCTGATCACGTTTACAACTTTTCACCGCACCATCCATTATACCTGACTCGTCTAATATTTCTTAGAGATGTCGTAAATACATAAACTTTGTCTTGTGAATGCACGTTTTCAGCTCCACGACAGTCATCTTTTAGAATGCAAGCTTTACATTCCACAGTCATGTATCTATGAACAAATCTGACTAGAATGAGTTTTGGAAGCCTTACATCCACACAAAATGTGACATGCTTATTCATCAGTGATGCACATCGTTCGTTACTTGGGATTCTTACAGTGACTCTAGCTGCTGGTTCGTTAACAGATTTCCTGTCACGTGACTTATGTTTCGTATGGGTCCAATAAATAAGCCACATTGTCTGTCAGTTTCGTATGCTAAAACTGGTCACGCGGGGAGAACTTCACAATAAGTAAATACATGACGAGTAATAGCTATGTGAAAACGTAATTTAAACACTTCAAACGGCATAGCTTTGTCAGTAATGTGTAAGGAAACGTGGAAGATGCCTGGGGGGGTAGGGGTGGGGGGAGAGAACATTTTACCTGGACTTCCCTAAGACTGAAATAGTTCAATGCATAAAGGAACATGACTGTCTTTGTTGATGAAGCCGTGGGTGGCCACAGGAGTGGGTTGATTTGTACCACACTGCTAAATAATTTTCCTGAGTATTCTTTTATTTCTTAATGACATGAATAACGGTAATTTTCGTTTGTATTTTTTTTTTACGTTTTATTTATTTGTGCGTGTTTTGATCGATCTGAGTGCATAAGGCTATAATAGCTGTCTACTATTGCTAGACATTCTCCGACAAATAGGCAGAAAACAGTCTTCGGATTCAAACAGCCTTCGAATAGAAACAGTCTTCGGATTCAAACAATCCGCCGATTAAAACAGTCTTCAGATTAAAAAGAGTTTTCGGGTTAAAACCGTCTTCAGATTAAACAGTCTTCGGATTAAAATACTATCGTTACTAAATAAGTTGAGCAGTATTCTTTTTTTTCTTTCTCTAACAAGTTTTGGAAATGCGAGAGCAGTGATTTGTGTGTGTAAATCAATCTGTCACGTTTTCAGGATTTGAAATCCATCACTGCTGATTGTAGGGAAATGTGCTACAGCGCCCGCCTGTAATTAACGAAAGAGCAATATCTCGCTTCCTCGGTTCCGCGACGCAAATCATGATTCAACAGGGTGCTAAATGCGTTTGTACTTTTTTCTCTTTCTACCCACTTTCTGACCTTAAAGTACTTTATAATTTTATTTTTAAGACGTTCTAATTTGTCTTTTCAAACTAAAAATATCATTGTTCCTCTACTCAGCGCAGTATGTACTTGTATGTTCTCGCGCGCGTGCGTCAGTACGTGCGTACGTGTGTGTGTGTGTGTGTGTGTGTGTGTGTGGTGTTATTATGAAAGTATATACATGATTGTGTTCACGCTTGTTCGTATTGACACGTGTGCCTGTGTGTCAGTTTGTGTACGAGTGCTTGTGTATTTGTCTGTAAGCGTGCATAATTAATTATATATGTGTTCGCGTGTGTTCTTATGCATATGTTTGCTTATTTAGGTGTATGTATTCACATATGTATGCGTTTGCACGTGTTATATGTGTGTACGTCTATGTACGTGTACTTGTGTATTTTTGTATGCCTGTGTAATTATATACATGTGTGTATGTGTATATGTACTTTTATGCGCATGTGGTAAATGACTGAATGTGTATACTGGTATGTCAACCTGTGTGAGTAGGTTTGTGTGTGTGTGTGTGTGTGTGTGTGTGTGTGTGTGTGTGTGTGTGTGTGTGTGTGTGTGTGTGTGTGTGTGTGTGTGTGTGTGTGTGTGTGTGTGTGTGATTTCACTAAATATACCGTGTGTGGACTGCATGCGTGCCTTTGTCAAATTCCTAACCTGCATTTCGCATTGAGGACAGTAAAATATAATTTTATAATTTTATGTTTGACCACGGTTGCGGAATGCCGGAAGTGCGTATCTCTACAGGTGGTGGGAGAAATTAGTGAGCGCCACTGTAGCGTGCATTCATGCGTGTCTTCATAGGTGGTCACAGTCTGACTATTTCTACCAGCTTTGCTAGATTTATTCTGGTTTCCTTTCTAGCCCCTGACAAATTGAATGTTTGTGTTCACCCATCTTGAAGGCACTATTCCATTAATCATCTTAAGGAAAGGATAACTCTATCAAAGACGTCGTTCGCGCAGCACACCGGATGTTGATGATCTCTAGTTCGTATTTTTTACGAAATCTACGACATTTTGACTAAGACTTGATAGCAACACCCTGAAAGGCAGGCTCATGTCTACGATCTGTACAGGAGTTTGCAAATTATTCTATTGTGGCCTGCATTTTACATCAAAATAATGAATGTGCAAAGTTGTTCTTTTACCTATCCGTCTTAACATGTTCGTACCGATTATATCAGAAAGTTCTAGCATATTCTTTTCCTGAGTTGTTATTTTAACTCAGGTACTTACAAACATAGCGTCATGCTAAGTACCCGAAGGTCATGTCACGTCGACATTTAGTGAACTATATAATAATTAAGTTTGAAAATAGGGACAAGCAAATTTACTTCACCATAGAAAGAAAAACTCATCATCCCGTTTTATCAGTACATATATTACATTGGATACTTGATGACTGGCTGCAAAGAGCTGCAAAGAAGACACAGCTTTTCCAATGAACGAACTAACACAAAGTGAACCAATGGCAGTTATTAAAACAAGATGTGTTTTTGATCTATTGCTACTCCATTTAACATAATTAAATTACTAACTGCAGAAAATGCCAAGTTTGCCAAAGAACTTCAAAACCTTTAGAGTCAGAGTTTGGTCCAGTCACAAGTAGGCCTATTTCATACTTTCAAGATTGCCATACTAAATTAGGCCCGTTCATATTTTCAAAATTGCAAGTTTCTAAAGTATGTCCATTTCATCCTTTCAAGATTGTCTATTTTTAAAGAAGACCTATTTCATAATGTCAAGATTGCCATTTTCTAAATTAGGCAAGTTCATACTTTCAAAATTGCCATTTTCTAAAGTAGGTCTATTTCATACTTTCAAGATTGTCTATTTCTAAAGGCCGATTTCATACTTTCAAGATTGCCTATTTCTAAAGAAGGCCTATTTCATACTTTCAAGATCGTTTATTTCTAAAGAAGGCCTATTTCATACTTTCAAGATCGTTTATTTCTAAAGAAGGCCTATTTCACACTTTCAAGGTCGTTTATTTCTAAAGGTCTATTTCATACTTTCAAAATCGTTTATTTCTAAAGAAGGCCTATTTCACACTTTCAAGATCGTTTATTTCTAAAGAAGGCCTATTTCATACTTTCAAGATCGTTTATTTTTATTTTTATTGAAAGCCTATTTCAACTTTCAAGATCGTTTATTTCTATTTTTATTGAAAGCCTATTTCACACTTTCAAAATCGTTTATTTCTATTTTTATTGAAAGCCTATTTCAAAAGTAAACCTATACCAAACAGTCGTACATAACATACGTCAGCACGAAATGAAAGTTCTTTTTTTTATAAATTCTAGTTTGAATTTTAAAAAAAGGAAACAAAAATATTTTTTAAAACCCTTGAAGGTGGATAATTCATTCAAAATATAATTTATGAAACTATCGTCCATAAAAAGGAACAGCGCACAAACAAAACTTATCAGCTCAACTGAAAGTCTTCTAAATCATAGTATATGAATCAGGTGAATGCTGAAAGGCATTAGACAGAATAAAACATAGATAAATAAATAAAATATATAACTGACGAAAATTTCTGAAATGTCACTGATTAAAATTTCTATTTTTATGAACGACAAACTGAAAACAACTGAGCATAATAGCGCAACGATTACGATTTAATCTGAGACAGAAGGTAGCTTGGGATTTTTGTTGATTTGTCTTACCTTTTTCTCTTTTTTATTTTGTGTGTGTGTGTGTGTGTGTGTGTGTGTGTGTGTGTGTGTGTGTGTGTGTGTGTGTGTGTGTGTGTGTGTGTGTGTGTGTGTGTGTGTGTGTGTGTGTGTGTGTGTGTGTGTGTGGAAGGGGGAGGGAGCAGTCTACTTTCTTATATTTTAGGTAAAGAAAGTTCGAAGCCACAGCATCTCTAGTTTCTTTACACTTCAAATTTCAGCCTATCAAAAGTCACGTAACAATTTCCAGTAACATTTTCTCTTCGGGTACAGCGTGACGTCAGAACAGTGCACGCGGAGTAGCAAATAATTATAGTATAATAATTTTGATTGTCAGGGGACTTAACTCAGTCCGAGCATCATATGTCGGGGAAAGTAACTTAGTCCACACAGAGCCCTGTGCAGGTGTGGGATACAAACAGAACTTTCCTATTTTTTATAATGGATTAGCAAGATTGTTCTGCTTTGAAAACTGAAATCCATTTGGTCTGACAAGGAAGAGAGAAACAAAGAAGTGAGTTTTAGAGATTCAATAAACTTTGTACTCGGAGACTGTCATGCGCTTTAACTGGTCTGTACAGATTTATGGCCGGGTTTTATATGACTGTAAATTTCTCATAAAACACGTGCGACATTTTTATTAGTTAGTGCCATGTTTGTGTTGAACATTCACTGTGAATGATTAAGAACTGATTTGGAATACCTGTGCGTGTGTGTGTGTGTGGGGGGGGGTGGAGGATTTTTTCTCCACTTGCTGAGGTTTTTTTTTAACATAACATTCTCTCTCATCAAAAATCTTGAGACAAAAGTTAAAATATTAGAGACATGTTAATCTTTGCTTTGGCATGTAATATCATACTGTTTTGTTTAGTATTGATTTAGGATATTGCTCGAAGATACATCGTGTCAGTTAACATCTCCGAAAATAAAATAAATGTGGTTAGTTACAAACATTACATTAAGACAATGGTCTGAATATTAGAGCATTCTTTAAAAATAATATAATTGTGGTTAATTACAACTTTAAAAAATATTTTACGAGGACATCCTTTCGAAGTTTCATAATGTGGTTGGCCACAAATAAAACAAATATTTTACGAGGACATCCTTTCGAAGTTTCATAAATGTGGTAGGCCACAAATAAAACAAAATAGACATTTTATCTCAGTATTACAACACCCTTTCGAAGTAACATAAATGTGGTTGGTTACTAACTTTTTAAAAGTATTTTACGAAGATACCTTATCTCAGTATTATACAAGCTGTCAAAATAATATATTGTGGTTGGTTACAAATAGAACATAGCTCGAAGACTGTATTGTCTTCACACTGTAACACCTTCGCAAAATATGTCTTGTTAAATACAAATTGATGCCACGTGATTTATTAAACAAACAGGCTATAAATCAGCTGCCCGACTGAAGATATTGGTCCGTTGATTCCTGATCAGTCAAGCCACATGCTTAATGTCGTAGCCTGTAAATCCTTCAGGAAGCATTCGATAAGGGTTGTCAGACGAAATTATTAATCTACCGTCGTCTACGTGATTCCTTCACTTACCCTTTACGTGGTCGTGGTGGTCGTGGTGGTTGTGGTGAGAGGGCTATTAAATTATTGGTGGGTGAGTGGGTGAACTGTTTGCGAAGCCAAAGGCTCCGAGCCCGCCCGGATGTTCAGTGATCTTTACTTTCATGTCACATACAAACCAGATGATCTACAGAGACATACCAGCCAGATGATCCACAGCGACATACAAGCCAGAAGAGCCATCGTCAGCGCGAAGGGATGCTAAGAGGGGAGTGATTAAATGACCAAGTCTCGTCTTCTCATGTGACGCCACTGATGCTCACTGTTATTCTCCTTTCCCATGTCTCACTTGGCTGAGACAATTCGTGAAATACTTCATTCGTGCATGTGTGTATGCGTGTGCGCGTTTGTACATTTGTGTGTGCATACGTAAATATGGATGTGGGTGTGTATATTTTCGTGTGTTGGTGTTTGCTCGTGCCTGTGTGTGTGAGACATCTTGTGTTCACGTTTGTGAAATCGTCTATGTTGTTCTGTAACCTCTTTGTCTTGTGATGCGTGTGCACGTTGTGTACGTGTGTGTGCGCGTGTGCGTGTGTGTGCGTGTGTGTGTGGTATTGAATTTTCAAGTCTATTTTTTGCTATTCTTATTTCAAGTTGTTTAAGTGCGAAATGGAAAGGCTGCCACCTAGTACTCTTACATCGGTTCACCTAGACACCCTGGGTAGAAAGCTACTTTGCGCACACAAAAATTCTTTGGCAGATGAAAATTGAGACGAAAGCAAGTAATTGAATGCTTCTAAGCAACTCAGCAGACACATTTTTGTATCCATACGCAGGGATTTTTTTTTAACATCATCGCATTGCGCTTTCCTCTCATTCCTTTGGCGCTATCTCAGCCTTCCAGAACCAAACTTCACGCACAATTGCCAGTCTACGTTATCATCGAAAGATTGAAACAGACCTTAACCATACATCCTTTTCAATTTATGCATTTAAAATTTTCTAAACTAAATATGTAGAAACGAATAAGATTTATCACTGCATATTTGCATAGTTAAAATTTCTTCTTTCCTTTCTCTCTGGTTCCATTGTGTTTTTGATCTATTGCTAGTCCATTTAACATAATTAAAACCTTTATTGCTATTTTGATTTTCTTTTGTTCTTGAATTTAAATTTTAGTAGTCATAAAATAGACATTTTAGTAGTCATAAAATAGACATTTTAGTAGTCATAAAATAGACATTTTAGTAGTCATAAAATAGACATAATACGGCGCTTCGTGGTACTCGTTGACAGTGTTTGAAGTGTCGTTCAACTCTTACAGTAAACAAAATGATTATTTGGGGTAGTTTATTAAACAAATCATTATTCTACGTTTTAAACTCTCCCTCAAAAAATAAAATATTTTCAGCTGTAAAATAAACTCCACGTTCAAAGACGTGAACGGTGAAGCAGCTCGACAATTAGAATGCAGACGCTCGACATTTAATGTCTGAACTGTATGTAGACTCGACATTTAATGTCTGAACTGTATGTAGACTCGACATTTAATGTCTGAACTGTATGTAGACTCGACATTTAACTGTATGTAGACTCGACAGATAATGTCTGAACTATTAAATTCGACAGTTAAGCGTATGGATTGTTAATAGTTGGTTTACAGACTCTCGACATTTGAGATATATTCTCGACAGCTAAAGTGTAGACTGTAGGCTGATTAATTTTGTTAGAATTGTGATTTGCTTCTTTGTAGGGTGCAAATTATTCCGGGTTAGATACACCTTTTCACTCTTTTAATCTGGTGAACATATGACGTCACTGGTGCTCACTGTTATTCTCTTTTCTCATCTCTCATTTTTTTCTCTCTCTCTTTACTCTCCCTCTTTCTCCTCTCTCTCACTTCTCATTTTCCATCTTTTTTTCTCTCTCTCCGTCCTCTATATTTCCTCTCTTTTCGCTCTCTTCTATTTACTCTCTCTCTCTCTCTCTCTCTCTCTCTCTCTCTCTCTCTCTCTCTCTCTCTCTCTCTCTCTCTCTCTCTCTCTCTCTCTCTCCCTGTATCTTTTCTCTTTCTCTCTTCTTTCTTCGTGTCCCTCTTCTCGTTTTCTTCTCTATCTTATTTCTCTATCTTTTCTCTATTCTCATTCTTTCCTCTTTCTCTCTCTCCTCTATTCCCTCCCTCCCCTCTGGATTTAATCCTTGAGTCACTTTGTGTGCTATTATCTTTCATTTGTTTATCAAATTTATGAGAATCGGGTGACATTCCATCTTTACTTACGTTGACTGAAGATGTCAATGTTTCCATAGATAATAATATGGTGTAGTTACCTGGTCGTACACGCGCGCATTTGTGTTTGTGTATATCTGTGATTGTTGAAAGTGCGAATACGTCTGTTTGTGTACGCATATTTCTATGTCTGTATTTGTGTGGTGTGATGGTCAGTGTGCAACTTTATACGTGTATAAATGTGTGTAGGTGAAAGCAGTGTACGTAAGTACGCACTCTCCAGTCCTGTAAACAGAGTGCTTATAAGTACGCGTGGTGTAACAACGTGTTACACTGAATTATGACACAAGTGTTTGGTTCCACTTTGAAGCAGCACTAAAGGTCTAATCAATAAGAAAACGGTCCCCACCCCCAGTTCTTTCGTGTTCTTACTATCTTACATTTCCTCGCAAGTCAAGGCCTTCGATGTCATAATAATACCTGAGTATTTGTCAAAGCGGCAAAATATTTCAGCAATGTGAAAACATGAGCACATTAGGAAAGAGACATTGACAGCATAATACATGGCTCCCCGCAGTTTGTAATGTTCTTACACATCATGTGGTCATATGATGCCAAGACTTTTTTCACACTGTAGTCATCACTGTTGGGAGTTCGCGACTTTGAATTCCCACATTATTTGTATCTGAGCTCTCTACAACTCAGTTTGTACAAGACTGATGTGAGCAAACTATTACGCAAACATTACGCAAACTATTACGCAAACATTTGACTTGAGCTCCCTTCCATCCATTTTGTAAAACATTTATTTGAGCTCTTTACAGCCAAGTCTGTAAAATAGCTATGTGAAACCTAGCTGATAAAATGCCGATATGCACTCTCTGCAGCCCAATCTGTGTAAATAGTTGAGGTCTGTAAAGCTTAGTTGATAAAAGGCCAATCTGAGTTCTCTAAAGTTGCTGCAAATGACGTAGCAGAACTCGCCACATCAGTCTATAAACGTCTTAGTCGGGTTCTCTACAGCAGTCTGTAAAATTCCTATACTTACTATCTACAGCAGCGTATAAAAGTCCTAACCAAGCTTTCTATAGCAAAATACCTATATGAGCTCTCTACAACAATCTGTAAAACACCTATTCGAGCTTTCTTCAATAGACTGTAAAAATCCTATACGGGCTCTCTACATCAGTCTGTAAAGTACTATACGAGCTTTCTACAGCAAACTATTTCTATAAGCTCTCTAGAGCCGTCTACAATATTTTTGCTAGCTCCATATAGCAGTCTGTAAAAGTCCTTTAAGAGCTGTCTATAGCAGTCTGTAAAAGTCTTAATCAAGCTCTCTACAGCAAAAGACCTACATGAACTCTCCACAACAAAAGACCTATACGAGCTGTCTACAACAAAAGACTTATACGAGCTGTCTACAACAAAAGACTTATACGAGCTGTCTACAACAAAAGACTTATACGAGCTGTCTACAACAAAAGACTTATACGAGCTGTCTACAACAAAAGACCTACATGAACTCTCCACAACAAAAGACCTATACGAGCTGTCTACAACAAAAGACTTATACGAGCTGTCTACAACAACGACCTACATGAACTCTCCACAACAAAAGACCTATACGAGCTGTCTACAACAAAAGACTTATACGAGCTGTCTACAACAAAAGACTTATACGAGCTGTCTACAACAAAAGGCCTACATGAACTCTCCACAACAAAAGACTTATACGAGCTGTCCACAACAAAAGACTTATACGAGTTCTCTACAAACTATATAGTAAAGCGCGGCGCGAGATTTTCACAACCGAGTTTGTCTACTGTTGCATGCTTGAAAATCGCTCTTACAGCTAGTTTTGTTATCGTGGGTTGTTTGGGGTTTTTCTTTTTTTTTTTTGGGGGGTGGGGTGGGGGAGAAGACATAGCCCAGATTAATAGCTTTTGCTCCTCAGCTCCTATTTCACATTCTCTTTTCTTTCGCTTCTGTCAGACAGGTCTATAGTTAGTAGCGAACCGCTGAGTATCGTCTTCCTTAGAGTAGTCGAGATTTGCAACTCAAACCTAGCACATGAATATTTTGCTAATGAATCTCAGGGCGTTTCCTGAATGCTGGCGCATAAGCTTGTCTTGACACAGTGAGCGGGAGTAATGAACAGCACGAAGTACAAGGCTTCTAGATATTTATCATCTCGAAGAAAATTTATTATCGATCTTCAAGCTGCGAAGGTCTTCAAAGTGAGCTATTAATTACATCATGTTTAGAAAGGAAAACATTAATTACTTTTTAAATACTAATGAGAAAAATCGAAGAAGAGGGGTTGTCACTTAGGAAGAGAAAATTAAAGTAAAATAAAGCGAAGAAAATCAATTTTCAGTGACGTAAAAGAAAGGCTGTCATTGATATGGCAGGGAAAGCCCAAGTCCACTTTCCTCATTGAATTCGAAGTCACGTGAACGACGTTCACCATTTATTACTGGTGTGTCAGCTTCTTGCCCCAGGGCTGGTTGCACAGTTAATGTGGAAGGACATAGGGCGATTGCTATCTTTTCCAGTTTAATTAACTCGAACTTCTTCAAAAGAGTCATCAGCAATATCCAAGAGAAAATAAGTCAATAAAGCAAATGAAAACCGATAAATATTCTTCACAGTTCGTTAATGGATTAATGAACCTTTTGAAAATAGTATGAATCTTGTACTATAGCCCTTTTAACAATGCAGACTTCTCTTCTACTATGACTCTTCTTCTAGCATACAGATTTATGTTGTACTATAGCCCTTTCAGCAAATACAAAATTCTATTCTACTATGATTCTTATAGCAATCAGATTTATATTTTCCTATGGCCACTTTAGCAATTCAGACTTCTTTTCTAACGTTACCCCTTTTAGCAGTCAGACATCTCTTCTAACGTGGCCCCTTTTAGAAGTCAGACATCTCTTCTAACGTGGCCCCCTTTAGAAGTCAGACATTTCTTCTAACGTGGCCCTTTAGAAGTCAGACATCTCTTCTAACGTGGCCCCCTTTAGAAGTCAGACATTTCTTCTAACGTGGCCCTTTAGAAGTCAGACATTTCTTCTAACGTGGCCCTTTAGAAGTCAGACATCTCTTCTAACGTGGCCCCTTTTAGCAGTCAGACATCTCTTCTAACGTGGCCCCTTTTAGAAGTCAGACATTTCTTCTAACGTGGCCCTTTAGAAGTCAGACATCTCTTCTAACGTGGCCCCTTTTAGAAGTCAGACATCTCTTCTAACGTGGCCCCTTTTAGAAGTCAGACATCTCTTCTAACGTAGCCCTTTTAGAAGTCAGACATCTCTTCTAACGTGGCCCATTTTAGAAGTCAGACATCTCTTCTAACATGGCCCTTTTAGAAGTCAGACATCTCTTCTAACGTGGCCCCTTTTAGAAGTCAGACATCTCTTCTAACGTGGCCCCTTTTAGAAGTCAGACATCTCTTGTTCTCATCAGTAACGAGCGAGTCATTGCCCCGCATGGATATTGCTTTTAATTAAGCGGTACATTCTTTCCTATTAAAGTATTAATAAAGCGGTGTGTTCTTTCCTGTTAATAAAGCGGTGTGTTCTTTTCAATTAATAAAGCCCTGGCGCTAGATGTCTAACATAACATGATTTTTATTATTTCATAGCACACGGATAATTAGTTTTTATTGATTATTGCACTTTGTCTTGACAATATATTTTTTTACCTCAAACCGCCCTTACCAGGAGCAGACGATGACATGGGGAAGCGGGTCATTGAGGTATGCGTGACATAAGGCACACTTTACCGTTAATCAAAACTGTCTTAGAGGCGTTAAGAATGGCAGCGTTGCTCCGTCATCAAACCTCCTGGAGATGCCGATTGACTTCTAAAAGCAGCAGAATTTCAAAATTACTTAAACTGATTACCCGTTAATTACCCATATTTGCAAATATACAAATTCGTATTCTAGCCTTGAGTAGATGTGTTTTGTGCTGGGCAATTTTCAGAATATTTTTCTTTCTAATTCTTCGGGGTTGGGGGGGGGAGGGTAATAAAAGAATTCTTATGTCATTCTTGATCATCCAGCGTGATTCTGTGTTTTAATAATATATGGTAATAATCATTTTTGAAACTTTAAAACAGTCCCTAAACTTTAATTAAAATGTTAAGAATTCTATGCGCTTGGCATGCAGTAGCGTCAGAAACATAAAAATAATCGCATCTTATACAATGAACAGTAGTGCACAATAAGCTACATAAAAAATACACTTAACACGCGCACATACACAAACATATATATATATAAACCATCAATTAACACATACACTAACACATAAAAGAAAAATAAACACGATACCTGAATTCCCCATTCTGCAGAAATAGAATCCTAAGAATGGAAAAAGTGTTATTTTTCGCTTCTCTGTTCGCAAACATTTATGCCCGACTGGCCGTAATTTAGACTACTGGAAGTAGTCCCGTAGACAATTGGATAAATAGCGAGATTCAATGATTGGACTTTAAGATAAACTTCTATTCTTGGCGCTGTTAATTTGAACTTGGACTTGTTTGCAAGTGATAGAGGTCCCCATACATATGTAACAACACACACTTGCAGTAAATATTTAAAATCCATTTACAATGCATTTAAATGTACAAAAATATATTTCCATTCCAGGTCGATTTTTCCTCGGCGGCTGTCTGGACCTAAAGATCGCTTACATGGTGTGTTGACTGACTATTTCCTTTTCTAACCTGGATCTGTCCAGCGGTTTTGTCCTTTAAACAAATACACAAATTTACCAGATGGGCCTACCCCAGAAATGTCATATGGTATGAGTATTTGTTTACCGAAAATATTTACGCAAAATGGACAGAATAAATAGTGATAGCAAAAGCAATGACCTCGCTAAGGACAGGACACAACAGAGGGTGGGGGGGAGCTGAAAGGAATATAAAATCATTTACACTCCTTTATATACGAATGTGTGTATGTGCGTACGCATATGTGAGCGTTTGCAATATGTGCATTGTATCCATGCGTGTGTATGAAGGACAAATACAAACGGTGCAGTATACTTGAGGTCATAAGCACTCATGAATATCATGACGTCATTTCTCAGGACGACTTCCTCCAGGTAGGTAGAAGGTAATACAAGAAGGACGTACTGCCATTTACTTTTGAATAGAAAGACGTCATCCAGATACTAAAAGAATGATGTCAATGATGAACTGCCAGAATGACTTACAGTCAATGATGTAAGAATGGAAAGAAATCATCTAGATGCTGAACGAATGGTACCGTTTCAGAACTTCTTTAGGTCGCACAGGCATTTATACACGAATACAGAGACGCCATCTAGGTATTGAAAGAATGAGTTCATCATATTGCTAGAAGGATGTACCGTCATTTATGTATGGGTAGAAAAATGTCATCTAGATAAAAAAATTAAACTAGGCATATACTGGTAGAAAGATATAGAGTCATTCCTGAGTACCTAAAAAGGTGTTATCTAGATGCTGAGAAATGACGACATCAAGGTAATAGGTTAGAATAACATCATCTAGGTACTGCTACTAGGATATGCAATATTCAAGAAATGTTAGAAAATGCCATTCACATTAAATATAGTTATATCATGTTGGCATGTCATTCAACTACCTGAAATAATGATGTCATTGTTTCTAACAACAAAAATGTTGTTCGTGCTAATAATGACATTTCGGGGTTCTTGATCCATGTAGTTGTTTTTTTTCGCCCATGGCTCTCTTTCATGGATAAAGAAGACAGTTACGATAATCCTGCCCCCTCCAACCCCAAATTGTAAAGTTAGAATGCTTTCGCAATTCGTCATCTGAGAGTTCTGATTTCCTGCAGTTTCCTATGGCACCAACACGCAATTTCAAATTTTATTTTCTCTAGTACTAAACCTTCTTCTCTTCTCTTCTTTTTGTCATAAGTTTAGTTGTTTTCTTTTACGTAGATATTACTTGCACAATATCATATAATAAATCCTGCCTTTCTGTTTACAAAAACAAAACTCTCTTTCTAGCTTGGTGTCTACTGCAAACATTTTGTTTTAAATTCTCTTTAGTTCAATTCCTGACAAATAATGCATATGTCTTTGTACTTCTCTCTTTTGTTTTAAATTCTCTTTAGTTCAATTCCTGACAAATAATGCTTATGTCTTCGTACTTCTCACTTTAGTTTTAAATTCTCTTGTTTACTTCTCGTCTTGACATATTGTACTGTCATTGTGCAGTTCTGTGAGAAAAATTACGTTCACGTCAAATTGTTATCGAGCATTCGGATACAACAAGCACTGCCTTCTAGTTTCTTGAATTTTAATTTTGGTGAGTGAAAATATACTATAATAGTCTTTCTTTTGTCTTTGACTCATGAGCAATGTCTCTGACAGGTTGATCGTGCCGTATAGCATTTTGTACAAAGGGCATCAGCAACAGATGACGAAACTTAAAACTATTTACTCTGTGTACACTTACGTTTGAAAAAAAACCACTATTTATATACAGTCTGCAAGTAATAGTTCCCGATACACACTTAAGTCAGGCGACTGTTGTTGTGATTTATGTTATGTCTGTTAACTACTATAAGCCTACCTTTGGTTGCAAAGAACGTCGCTAAGTCTTAGCATTGAGTGTGTGTGTGTGTGAGTGGAGAGAAGGGGTATTTCAAGAGTCAGCAGACAGACGATCGATGCCTGTTCTCGAACTCTGTGTAGAGTTCAATTCCAGGATGTTTGGTTTGGCGGGGGAAACTAACTGACTGCTTTGAAGTTGTTTTCGTTTTTCTTATGGCGGATGGAGTATTGTATACATGACTTCATATTCCAGCATCGCGTGACAGGAGGTGTGTATAGCAATATGGGTGGGGCGGCATGACGATGGCAGAAATGCACTGGAGGCCTGCCTGTGGCATACGTATATATACACACACGTATACACACATACACGAGCACACACTTTAATCTTTGCAACCATAAACACACACACATACACAAACATACACACACACATACACAAACACACACACACACACATACACATTAATCTTTGCAACCACACACACTCAAACATACGGGTGCAACTTTACACACACACGTATACACACACACTCACACACATACGCTTCAATCTTTGCAACGATACACACGCACACACACACACACTTTAGTCTTTACAACTATACAAACATGCGTATACACAAATACTTTAATCTTTACAATCTTACAGATAGACGTATGCACACACATTCACACACATCTTTGCAACAATACACACATATAAGCACACAGTATACATACACTCCGCTTTCACAATGCTGCTCATAAGCTCACACTATATACACGCGCGCATACACACACACACGCACACACACACACACACACACACACACACACACACACAAACACACACAAATACACTAAACACACCTCACTATTGTAGATTGCCATGCGCTGTCGAGTCTTACCGCATGCACCAAAGTTCTAAGATTGTTGTCTGATGCGTGCATCAGTGTCTCTGTGTTAAATGAAGTACATACACATATAAGGTTTGTGTCTGTGTGTCTATGAAATCTCATTAAAATCGCTTTAGCAAATCAATGCTGATTAATTATATGATTATGGACGACAATCCCGAGATCTCTACGCTTTCTGGTGTAGTTGCCACCGTCTCTGTCTGCGATTTGTTGTCTGACACCTGACAGGTAACCAGGTTAGGACACCCTGTAACTAAGTTTTTTAACAAGAGAACATGAACGCATTAAATATATTGATGTCTCTTCAGCTGATTGCATTACCAAATAAAACACGTCTTGGAGTAATAGCAATATATGTTAGAGGTGGTGGTTGTGGAGGCGTTGGTGTGTATATGTGAATGCGTACTTGCTTGTTACGTTTAATGCAAGTTTTTGTGTTGCATATGAGAGAGAAAGAAGGAAGGAAGGAAGGAAGCCGAGAAAGAAAGAAAGAAAGAAAGAAAGAAAGAAAGAAAGAAAGAAAGAAAGAAAGAAAGAAAGAAAGACTCTAACGGCAAACGTAATACAAAGAGGTTCTAATCATTTTCACATTATTCAGTAAATGCGCAGAATTTACGGCTGTCATGTCTCTCGGCTTGAACAATTCTCTGGTTGACATTTCCAAGCTAACTGTGATCTTTTAAATTTTATTTTCACGTGTTGATTTCTTCTGGAATGAAATGCGTCTTACGATTTGCTTCTCTAGGAGAGGTAAACCACCGCTTTCCCTGGAAATATTATCTTAAAGATGCTCTTTCCAAGAAGAAAATTTGATACCTAACCTTAAAGATGTCGTATTCTTTTTTTAAATACGGTAAACCAATCTTAGAGAAGTAATTTCAAGTTAGATGCTGTCAACCTTAAAAATGTTATTTCCAGGGAAAGTTTGTGTCAATGAATCTTAAAGGTGCCATATGCGCGGACAAAATACGTCTACTTAATGGTAAATAAATGTAATACTTAACAAACTCAGGGTTAGAATGCAGCAGAAGGTTGTTCATTTGTAAATATAAATTTCACTTGTTGAAATTGACCATTTTGGCTATTATCAGAACTCGATGTGTTATTTTTATCGTCACTGTCGTTGTTCATCTTCATTATTCAAACTGATCAGAATGTTCACATTATTACTGACTTTTCCATGGGACCTTGATCATGCACGTATCCACATTGTATTCTTGGCAAAACGCCAGCGAATCAGTGCTGCCATTCCTCCTGACGGGTACTTCCGGTCCCGCATTGTTTTCTTTAAAAACAAGAAACACGAGAGAAAGTGGCATCGGCGTTGCCTGGTGAGAAGTCTCCATTGCACTGAAGTTGTGGATAGCAACTGGCATTTTGCCAAGGATAGGGGGGAAGTGGTCAACTGACTAACGGTTCTGATTTAGTTTTCAATTTTAACCCTATTTTCTTTGGGTCCTTAGCAGATTTCAGGTAAAACAGAGCAAAAGTGTTGACGGGGTCAGGGAGGGGGGGGGGGAGCGGCTTTTGCAAGATTACATATTTTTTATGGTGATGGTGGGGGCAATGGTGTCTTATATTCATAATCTACTCGTCATGTCGCCACACACTTAACAAATCAATCTGTGACAAATATTTACAACCCTTCATTTATTTGTCACTTATTTCTATATACTTTTACCTATGAAATATTTTTATGTTAAAATTGTGGAGCACTGTACTCATGTTACTGTTAGTTGTGTAGTGAGAGTTTGGAACTAGACCTCGTGCACTGCACGTTAAGAAAAATATGCAAGGAAAATCGTAGCAGTTTTCCCAAACCCATTACGATGCCCTAAGACTAACAAACCCATTACGATGCCCTAAGACTAACAAACCCATTACGATGCCCTAAGACTAACAAACCCATTACGGTGCCCTAAGACTAACAAACCCATTACGGTGCCCTAAGACTAACAAACCCATTACGGTGCCCTAAGACTAACAAACCCATTACGGTGCCCTAAGACTAACAAACCCATTACGATGCTCTAAGACTAACAAACCCATTACGATGCCCTAAGACTAACAAACCCATTACGATGCCCTAAGACTAACAAACCCATTACGATGCCCTAAGACTAACAAACCCATTACGGTGCCCTAAGACTAACAAACCCATTACGGTGCCCTAAGACTAACAAACCCATTACGGTGCCCTAAGACTAACAAACCCATTACGATGCCCTAAGACTAACAAACCCATTACGATGCCCTAACAAACCCATTACAATGCCCTAAGACTAACAAACCCATTACGATGCCCTAAGACTAACAAACCCATTACGATGCCCTAAGACTAACAAACCCATTACGATGCCCTAAGACTAACAAACCCATTACGATGCCCTAAGACTAACAAACCCATTACGGTGCCCTAAGACTAACAAACCCATTACGGTGCCCTAAGACTAACAAACCCATTACGGTGCCCTAAGACTAACAAACCCATTACGATGCCCTAAGACTAACAAACCCATTACGATGCTCTAAGACTAACAAACCCATTACGATGCCCTAAGACTAACAAACCCATTACGGTGCCCTAAGACTAACAAACCCATTACGGTGCCCTAAGACTAACAAACCCATTACGGTGCCCTAAGACTAACAAACCCATTACGGTGCCCTAAGACTAACAAACCCATTACGATGCCTAAGACTAACAAACCCATTACGATGCCCTAAGACTAACAAACCCATTACGATGCCCTAAGACTAACAAACCCATTACGATGCCCTAAGACTAACAAACCCATTACGATGCCCTAAGACTAACAAACCATGCTAAAAGGCTTATTTCGTTGCCTTCACACTTCTGTGGTTGGAAATCTACTGAAGTAACAGGACTTGCCCACTAAGCGTAGCTATCGATAACCACATTAGTTATAGCGGTGAGTGAAGCTGACTAACAGTTCTAGTCAAGAAGCAGATCATACAATGTGTCATGACTGACCAATAGCCTGATACCGGCTAATTGTAGCTGACCAATAGAAACTATGGGAATACAGTCGTGGTAGGAGGAATACCACGTTATGGAAATTGTCCCATACACATTACTGTCTGAGAATTCTGCACACAATAAAGACGTGTTTTACTCCAGTCTCTGTTCTGGGAGTCGTGTGATAATGCCGTACCATGAGTGAACGCAGAATTATAGGTTTAAAATTGTAATTTGCATGTTTTTCCTTTCAGCTAAATAGAAATGTAATTTTCATGTTTTCTTTCAGGAGAGTAATAATGCATTTTTATTTTCACGTGCAATGTTGTATGCTGTCTTATAATTCTAACACATCTTTTAAAATTTATTTTATTCAGTAAAAATGTCATGTGATTTAATGTTGGTTGATTTATTTGTAACTAGCATGTGTAGGCCATTGTTGAATCTTGCAGCAAGTCTGATTACACACAAATTTAGATCTCTGTAAAATATCATTTTATGATCCAGAGACTTTTTCATCATAACCTTGATCTGTAAAATATCATTTTATGATCCAGAGATGTTTTCATCAAAACCTTGATCTGCAAAATATCATTTTTCGATCCAGAGACATTTTCATCACAAACCTTGATCTGTAAAATATCATTTTTTGATCCAGAGACATTTTCATTACAACCTTGATCTGTAAAATATCATTTTATGATACAGAGACTTTTTCATCACAACCTTGATCTGTAAAATAACATTTTATGATCCAGAGACTTTTTCATCACAACCCATGATGTGTATCATATTGCCTCTTAACTTAGGGATTTTTCTATTACACTTTTGGTCTGTTAATATTACTTCTAATTCTACATGACCGTATTTGGCACAGTATGTAACTTGTAAGAGGGCACATGACCTGAATTCATTGCTCACTTGTGGTGAACTAAATAATATTGTATTCAGTAACTGTATAGTGTAAGGACAGTTGAAATCTGTCCAGCCTGAATTTCTACGCAAGAAACATTGATGTTTTCCAGCATCATTGGCAGCACTCCCAAAATATCTTCCCTACACCTTCTCTCTACTGGGCTTGGGATTCTAATCCTAAACTTGACTGCCAGTGTGTGAGTCCAGCAAGTGAGCGGGTGAAGGCATGTGACGTCATCCACTGTGGTCGAAAAAAAACCAGGGGAAACCGATTCAGATCATATTGACACTTCATGAACTACCTAACTTCCTTTATTATCTCCTGATGTACATTATTTGTGTTGACTTGACTAAGTAACATTGTTAATGAGTATTGTTCACACTAGGAGCCTCTAGGGAGTGTTGGAGATAATTTAAAAGAACAATCACAGATAATTACCAAGAGAGCATTTAGACTTAGAAATATATTAAATTACTGATATATAGTCTTTCCTGTATCTCTGTATGTATTTGCCGTATGTGTCATTACTTGTACTTGAATTGGTGTGTAGTGTGTAGTTAATAATATTTCTTGGTTAAACACGCTCTCCGAGTGAGTTAGTTAGAGAGTGAGATTTGCAGCAATATGGGGGGGGGGGGCTGGCATATAATAATTAATAAGTCGGACCTCTGGTTATTGAGATATGCCAGTCAATGCTGGTCTATTGTGTCTACTTGTAACTCGATGGTTATTGGGACATGCCAGGTCAGTGTTGATCTATTGTGTCTACTTGTAACTCGATGGTTATTGAGATATGCCAGTCAATGCTGATCTATTGTGTCTACTTGTAACTGCAACACAGACCAGTTTTAACAAAGATCTCCTAATGTGATCACATATCCTCCCCAACACAGACTAGTTTTAACAAAGATCATCCTAATGTGATCACATATCCTCCCCAACACAGACTAGTTTTAACAAAGATCATCCTAATGTGATCACATATCCTCCCCAACACAGACCGGTTTTAGCAAAAGATCATCCTAATGTGTTTAGATGCCCTAGCAAATGGAGTTTTCTGTGCAGAGCAGTTCTGGGAACAAATGTCGTCATTGAAGTTATTATCTTCACAATCCTTTTACCGACCGTAGATATTTGGCGATGCATGCCTGATCTAGTTGTTGTTGAAGTGTAATGTAGTGGAAAGGAGGCTGTAACGGGAGAACAAATTATGCGGAGAGTGAGGACGAGATAATTGACAGTGACGTGTACAAACCCCGGATGACAGAGTCATGAGTATATGAAGAATATAAAATTATGTCTTAGAAATCAAATATTGAGATAGATGGATGGATGGATGGATGGATGGATGGATGGATGGAGTGATCAGCTGACTTTGTTGTTTATTGTCATTGGGAAGTCTATAGACCTATTGAAGGTGACTATTCTTTTATTAAGTGATAGCATGGATTAACATTTATTTGGCTGTTGGTTTGTTCTTTTACAGGATTTGCAAATTCTTTTCTTTAAAATGTGATACTTACTTTTATCTCCATGACTACACTATTTACACCCCTTACCTCTCACGCCAAGTCACGTGTAAGAGAAGTACAAAATATAGGAATGAGACGTTCTCTGGAGCTGACACATTCACACAACATATTTGTTACTTGTTATTAATGTTTTATTTAACTCACTGATTTCCCATTTCACGTCAGTTTCCATCGTTTGTGATTTCGTTCTACTGACTGCTTAAATTAACAACAGCGACAACACGAATATCACCTTAAACTCTATGTCCTTGCTTCATACTTATATTGCGGTAGAAAAAGTAGAATTGGTAGATTGTAAACAGTTACTTCCCCTGAAGTAAGTGAAGTGGCTTGCAGAGTTCTGACTGTAGCTTTACTCTATTTAACAAGCTAGCCAATCCAGTTTCGGATGATTTCCAAAATAATAATAAATCTTGCAGGGATGAGATTTTTCATAACGGTTTGAATTTAAATTTAAATTTTAGATTTATATTGTTAAAAAGAAAAAGCAGGCACACCTGCCCAGCAAGGAAGCACACATTGTGCATGACCACAAAAGTGTGCCTCTGCACGCAACGCGAAAACGGCGGAAGCCGGAAGCGTCCCCTACATTCAATCAATTCTGCACGCATGATGGCTCGCTGCGTGAAAGTGACAATCGCCTATTAAGATAAATGATGGGATTGACAACTGAAACCACGACAGTCGCGAATCTGTGCAGATGTGCGTGTCAAAGGTCATATCTAGCTATTTCATTAGTCAGCAACTTCCAAGAGCACCTACAACTTACTTTCTCACCAATTCCAGTCTCTAGTGATCTCAAAACAGAGGGTGTCGCATACGTCTGGCCCTGGAGGATAAATTTAGCAATAATTATACACTCTGTTAGTTTATTACTCAAATTAGCGGCCATTGATTTATCATACACGTATAAAATCTTGATTGGCATAAGAAACAGAAGTGTAGTCCAGTTCCTGAAATATGTAATCAACTATTGGAAGTGTATTTTATAATATATATGAGAGAGAGAAGGGGGGGACTGTGCTTCCATAACCATTCAGAAAATGTCCCCGAGTTGTTATTTTAACGGTACAATATTTTTTTATGTACACTATATATCTACCCGCTTGCGTCACCATTTCTTCATGACTGGTTACAGAAACAAGGCCCTAATTAATCTGTGCTAGAATAAGCTCTACTTTATCCTTTGAACTGTAATGATAGTCATCAGGTCTGCAAAATATGGGCCTACCCCTGGCAAAGAAAGAAAGAAACAAACAAACAAACAAACAAACAAACAACAGTTTAATAAATCATATATCTTTGTTTTTGTAGATCATCACAATAATTACACTTAATATGATTTTCACAAAAATAAACTGAATCCATTTACAAAATGACTTATATAGACATGCAAGTGTACTGACAGTATAGAAACTTAAATAAATATATAAATCAAACGCTACTGAAACTGTTAATGATTTCCCATTTGAACCCTAAAGATGACCAGTGACTGGACGAAAGCGACAGTTACAAAATCCGAAAAAGAAGCTCTGCTTGCCGATGTGAAAAAAGGGATTCAAAGACTGCGGCCGGAATGGTTTTAAATAAATGGAAGACGAAAAGTTATCAGGCTAAATTTCTTACCATGAACTCGTTGGTACTTTTACAGTTGATGCTTTCATACCTTGGCATTCGCAATGTTTTATTTTACTTTTTTTTAAATCGGTACTTTCCGTTTGTTTTTCGATTTAATGAAAATTAAACTTGTTCCGCCAGTATTGAAAACATCTTTTCGTCTATCACAGTCTCTCTCTTTCTCACTCTTCCAGTTTATCATCTCTAATTCCATTTTTTTCTTACATTCAAGTCTCAACTTAACAGTTACCCGCAACAGTATTTATTAGTCCAATACATGCATACAGCATAATAAATACAAAATAATTTATGAACATGTTCACTAGAAACAATGTCATGTGTTTAACATATTACATACAAGCATCATAATTCACAAGTGTAGAAGTAATAGTCTACTCACATAATACGTCTCTATGTAAAACGCAAGTATAATATATCAATAGCAAAATGCATGAAATATTTATAAGTCCATTCTTTTTCAATCAGTCAAAGAGTTATGCCATTTATTTAGCCAGATTAACCAGAGTTTATGAGGATAAACATAATAAATAATGTTGTTAAAACTGACTAATGCTGTTTAGCTAAACCTGACTAATGCTGTTTAGTTAAACCTGACTAATGCTGTTTAGTTAAACCTGACTAATGCTGTTTAGTTAAACCTGACTAATGCTGTTTAGCTAAACCTGACTAATGCTGTTTAGTTAAATCCAACTAACCAGTGCTAAAAAAGAAAGCAGCCACAGCAAAGAAGTTCATTTCCTCTGAAGCTTGTCAGCACTGGCTTTCATTGCAAAAGGTTTCATGAAACGAAGCCATCGATTGTTGACAAACTTGACACAGATCGGAATATACGTCTCTCACCACACGCTCTCTCAACGTGACACACCTCTCATCAGTACACCCATGACCCTTCACCCTCACACCCATCCCCCGACGTCTGCACGGTGAATGAAATTACTAACGGTCCTATGTTAAATGCTCGCGGAAAGAACATTTTGCACACGGCACGCAAAGATTTTCCTACAATAACTGTACAGTGAACGCTCTTCCCAGCGATTCCTCGTCTGACTCCGGGTCTTCTCGCCAGATGGCGTTCAGTGTTTTGCATTCTTGTGCAGCCTAATTGATTGTGCGCGATATGTCTTAAGTGCACTCTGATAATGTCGCGCGTTCATCTATTACTACTACTTCTGCTGTCACTAGAATGCTGTCATCATTACTCTATCCACCACCATCACCTCAAACGACAGAAGGAAATGTCGTCGAGATGTCACAAGCTGGCGTTATGAAAACGCTGACTAACGTTTGTATATGTGCAGTACGTTGACATTTCCTGCTGGATATGACGTGAAGTCGCTGACGGGAGTAGGGGTGTTGGGTAGGGGGTCGGTTGATGATGGGGGAAAAGAGACCGAGTATACTTTGTTTGATTCTTGACAAAATAGCTCCTAGTCGCGAAATTAATACATTTCAAGTTATTATATCACTTCTCATTTACGAAAAAGTTCAAAATCATCCACGATCCTGACTCGAATTATAATTCAATTATTAAACTTTAGCAGTACAGGCAAATACTTCAGTATTTTTTATTTGCACAGTCACAAACACACACACACACACACAAACGCACGTGTATACATGGAGCTAAACTTCGTCTTATCGCGAAAACAATTTTAGAGAGGTGCGATTCTTAAAGGCGCGATCTCTACTCAACGAGCATATAGCTGAAAAAGCGAAAAAGTATTTGTTTGTGATAATTACTGCCTATTTACCTTTTTACCATTTTATAGACCTCACGCCAATTTGTCGTTCTTCTAAGACGTTTAAACATTTGATAGATGTCACGCCAGTTTGTCGTTATTCTCAGACTTTTAAACATTTTGCAGTTCCTTACGCCGATGTACACAAACGACGTCGACTGAGGGAGATGGATATAAAATTATTTCCTTTTCAACTTATCATTAACTGTTAAAGTGGAAACATACATAGTTTTCTTTAGCTTTAAGTATGATGAAACTAAATTGTTGAATTGCATGTTAATATATAAGACTGTATAGATATTAAAATTATTCAAACACAGTTTCGTGGAAATACTGATGTCAGCTAATCATTTTCATTGTATTTGTTATATGCATATTTGATTGTGATTTAATAAATTTATTGTTACATTTATTCACCATCTTATGCATATTGATAACCTTATGTTGTAGAAGAAAGTGAGTGGATGGGGGCTCGCTAAATGTAGATTAAAGATGGATTTGTCTTCTCCTTTAGTAAGAAATTTACACCTATGAAAATATTGTGTGACGGTAAAAGTTTGTCTTTAATGTTGTGGAAGAGAGAAAACGTTTACAGTGCCCACAAATCCACCAAGTGAGAGAGACGAGTGGTGTCTGTTGGAGAAGTATTAATAACATAAATTAATAATTTCATTATTTGTAGTTAGCTATGGATGGTTAATTAATTAATAATTATCATTACCATTAACTAGGCGTTACGAGGGTGTCACAGTCTTCAAATCAATACAAAACAGTTTCACAGAGATTGCATTAACTACTACAAGTTTCTCAACAAGAGAGCTTATCATATTAATAAAATTTAGATTGGCCAACATTAAACTTAAACTAAAATTAAAATTAAAATTAAAATAAACTTGTAATGAGTGAAGAAACAAAGTTTCTCTTCACTAAGGTATTCTCCCATACTTCCCTTTAGAGCCCATTGGTTAATTACAATCAGCCAGTAGACGGCCATTAGGTAACTACAATTGGTCAGTGCAAGGTCTTTGGATAACTACAATTGGTCAGTGCATGGCCATTAACAGGTTAACTTTTTGTATCATACAATAAGCTATTTTCCATAACAAGATTTGGTGTGGTTCGTGCGTTCTCAGGAATTTACGTTATTGAATTTTTACTAGGGTGATGACCAGCATCATTCAACTTCGATAGTACTCCGGACATACCGAATAATCGTTTAGAAAGATTATGTTGTTTTCTGCATTGTGCATGTGTATAACGTGCAGTGCACGATGTCAACTTTAAACACTATATATAAATGTGTAATTAACGTGCAGTGCACGATGTCAACTTTAAACACTATATAGAAATGTATAATTAACGTGCAGTGCACGATGTCAACTTTAAACACTATATAGAAATGTCGAGAATACGAGCAAATGCTCCACAACTTATCACGACAAAGTATTTCATAAATAAAATACAGATATTTGGTTTTAAAAATATGAAAACGTGACAAATAAAAGTAAGGGATGGAAATATTTGTCAAGCATATATATATATCGAGACGTTATGTTTTGTAGGTACATTAATACATATTTATCGACATGTCATGTTCTTGAGGGTACATTAACACATATTTATCGAGATGATATATTTTGTGGGTACATTAATATATGTCGAGACGTTATGATAATTTGGTACATTAGCATATATATATATGGAGACGTTATGATTTTGTGGGTACATTAACACATATAATCGACACGTTGTGTTCTTGTGGGTTGATTAATACATATATCGAGACATTATATTCTTTAGGGTAGATTAGCACAAGTGCTCCAAGACCATGGAACATGATTTTTTTATGATCTTTAAATGTTAAAGTGTATAGTATAAATGTTTATTATTGTCTTCTTTGTTTTTTAAATGTTAATGCCTTAATCATATCTTAACAGTCACCTCTTCGAACAGCTGTTGCTGTTTCTTTGTTTTTGTATACGTATACAATTTTTTTTCTCTTGTATACATTGTCTCGCTTATACTCTTATTCTTCATTTCTGAAATAAATTAAGTTTGAACGATAGTTACTGATTAAAGAATTTTAATCTCCAGTCGTCTCTACAGTACGCTGCTCCTGACTTGCCACAGATGAGACGCACCTCTTCGCAGACAAGCCTTTCAACAGATAGTGCTCTCAACTCGAAATGGCACTTCGCCGACACAACACGTCTGCGAGTCAGCAACGGCCACGACAGCCCTCGCGCTGCCAGCGACGCCGACGACCTCCTGTACGATGACGACATTTTCGGGTCAGCAGCGTGGAGGAAAAAGCGCGGGAAAAAGTTCAGCCCGCGCGCCAGTCCTAACGGCAGCGCCTTCGCTAAAACAGGCGATGATAGCAATCCCCCTCAGCAGTCACAGGACACCGGAAATGAGACTTGGTTCAATGCCGTGGGGAGATGGGTGTCAGACGCCAAGTTCCGAATGTCTCTGCTAGTTTCCACCACGTGGCCGCTGCGGTTGTCGGCGCGGCGAACGTCGACGGTCCCTGCGGCAAGTGCTGGGGTACGACAACAAGGGGGACGGGCAACAGGTCAGGGGACGACAACGACCGCCAACAATTCACCGATGTCTACTAGTCCTGCGGTGGAAATGTCGGACATCAGCAACGAAGCGCTTGTTCAACAGGTGATGTTACGCAAACAGTGGCGATGTGATTTTCGTTTTGCTGACAGGTTCTCTTGGAAACCGAAGAAGAATTCCGTTACAGACCGGGTTAAGCGTTGCTATTTACAAAATGCATTCGCCGTGTGTCCATTTAGAGGTGGGGTCTGTTTTGTTAGTGGCATTCGAGACGTGTAAATATTTAAAAGTTGCATTTGCAGATGACTGGTAGCTGGTAAGTGAACACGCGCGGCCGGCTGCAACAGGTGCTTGTACAGACCACATGGAACTCTCGTTTTACGGGTACGTGTCCAGCCATGCAGACAGTTCCTTTAGCAAGTATAATAAGCGAGGTTGGTATCTTTTCCAAAGCGGTTTGAGGTATCGAGGACAGCACTTTTAATAAGTGTACACCACATGACCGGATACAGGGATCGCGGATAGTTTTTTTAACACCACGTTCACAGCCTGTTTAAGGGTATAGGCATGCAGAGCAGCTACTTTAAGGGGTACACTCTATCTGAACAGCTTGTTTAATGGGTATAGATATTCAAAATGATGCCTTTAAACTGATATACATCACATGGATAGCTTCTTTAACAGGCATAGAAATGAAGAAGAGTTCCAGTAACTGGTATACACCACACCGCCGTGGACATCCTGTTTAAGGGGTACAGACATTCAAAACAGTTCCTTTTGGTGGGTACACACCTCGTGGATAGCTTCTTAAACACGTTCTGTCTTCGATGAAAGCTCCTTTGATAGGCATACACCGAGTGGTGTGATGTTTTAACGAATACAGACCTTACGGATAGTCACAGACTTAGCCTTAGATACTAGTTTATGTATCAAAATTGAACTTCTACGTCACACACGCCTGTGATAAATAAATGACGAGTTGTATGCTTGGATGATAAATATTATTGACATGAAACGTTACATTTCATTACTTCAATCACAACTGGTTTTATATTTGAAAGGATATAATTAATTAATTAATCAATTATTCAAAATTTAGCTTATGTAACTTCTTCATAATTATGTAAAACAAATTATAATGTGTTTATTTAAAGAAATAAGAAAGAATTTTACATCATATAAATAGAAAATACCCTTACATGTAAAAATAACAAAACAAAAAAATAATAATGTGGCAATAGATCAAAATGTTGATCAAAAATATATCAAAAAGTTGACCTGATTGAACAAAACCGATGTCATTTTTGGATCCAGCACAATAAATCTGTCCTAAATCCGTCAAAAAAACTTAGACAATAAATTTGATGTTGCCCAGATTATTACTTCATCATTCAATTGGTGACACTTCAGTCCTTTAGGGATAAATTTTTAAAGGGACGATAAATATTACTGTCTTTAAATTTGTGTCAGTTCAGCTCGTTAGAGATGAATGGTTTAATAGTTCGTGGCGACTCGACGATAAATATTACTGAGGTAATTAAATGTGACTCGTCAGTCCTTCATAAATAACTGGTTGAATTTTAGGATGGATGATGAATATTACTAAGATAAAATGTGATACGTGTTCCCTTCACAAATGATCCAGATAGTAAATTATTTTGATGTGGACAAATTACTGAGGTAAATTACAAACCTAGTAGGACGACTCGGTGGACGATTTAATATTTGAATGTAGTAGTGTACACAATTGCAGGTCCAGCAAATTTTATTGCTGAAGTGTATGTGGGGTATGTGTGGAGCCGGAGAGTGGGGGGGGGTGAGGGCTGTTGTTTTTGCCTTGTAGGACATTTTTCCTTTAGTATATTTAGTTCTTATGTGACGGAAGAAATTATTATAGAAATATATATCTAATACTCTGCAATATTTATTGACTTAGCTTGTTTCATCAGCCAAACTTCGGGCCAACTTCCTTTAACAGCAGAGTTATATCACGCAAGTAGCTAAGGCAAGACAAACTTTACTCTGTTTGGATTTAGGTGGATATCAACAGTCCAGTCGTGAAATAAATTAAATGGAATTGGAACAAAGTAATATTAACGTTTTTGTTACAAATGAGACACCGCAACAACAACACAAAACCGCTTGGCTAACGTAGGCGAGGTTGGGTTGGGGGGGGGGGATTGTTGGGGAGGGAGGTGTAAGAAAGGACGATACATGTCAGCAGTCAAACTGGAAACGGAGACATTCTCATTTATTTGCTCGGGACGGACTTTACAAATTGTAGATGTCCTCATTAAAATTATAGAAGCCAACCATATAGAAAGACAACCAGATAGACCAACAGGTAGCAGCCAGCTAAATAGGTCATGAGGCATGTATTGATGGAAAGTGGAGACAATGAGACTAACCCTATAAAATTATGTATGCATGGCTTCTTTTTGCATGGCATAGTCATCTGACATTGTACAATGTAGTGAAATGTTCATTAATGATTAAAATTGCATAATGATACACTCTGGTCTCTCTTAATATAGTGACTACTGAATATACATAAATATATACTTAATGGTTATTTTTTTTTTTAATTTAAACCGCCTTTACAAACTACTTTTATGCAATCTATTGTCAGCATACGTTTGTGAAAAGACAGAAAATATTTAAGTTTAATTAACAAGAAACCATTACTTAAAATAATAAATAAAGATGTAATATATCTCAACAGACCCAACTTCTGTGTGGAAATTATATATACCAGCGACTGTCGTCCAAAGGACTCATGAACAAACGAGTTGTCGTTTCACCATACCATAGCTCTTTAGCTGAGGAGATATTTTCTGCTGGTCAAGAACTTGAACGCTTGTATCCCCGTGTTTACTCGGACGTCTCTCGACGCATCTCCATGACCATGACCTCGGCTCAGCTCGTGCGGCGCGCGCTGACCAACATCCTCGAAACACTGTTTAGAGCGGATGTGACGTGGGCGAAAATAGTTTCCATGATTGCTATAGCCGGTGCTTTTGCTGAGGAGTGTGTGGTTCAAGGTCACCCGAACTTCGTTGAGGACGTCGTGGTATGCGTCGGACATTTCGTCTCTCTCCATCTTACATCATGGCTAGCGCAAAAGGGTGGCTGGGTAAGATGAGTAGTCATTTTTAAGAGAGATTGTCTCCCGTAATCTATCTACTTTTCTTTAGAGTACTGACTTAAAATCGTTTAATCTGATATCCATGCATAAAGATTTGAAAGGGGTTGTTGCTCTGGCTGTTCTCAATTCATTTTTATATTTAGGCGACTTCTCGCAAAATTGATTTCTATTCACGATAACGTGTACATTTGATTCCGGTTTTCCTAATTCACTTGTACATCTTTAGTTCCCTAGTGAAGAGTCTGGAAGTCACACTATAGTTTGCCACATCGGAGCCGCTCGGCACCTCTACGTCTGCCCGACGTTTAATAACAAACAGGATCAGGATTAGGATTTTAGTAAGAATTAGTGCTTAGTTTTAGGATGAAATCAGGGACACTATTAGGATTATAGCCATGATGGTTGGTTAGAGTTTGATTTTAACTTCTGGATTAGAATTGGAATCAGGATTAGGATTATGGCCATGATTTTGTTAGAATTAGGGTTTAGTTAAGAATTAGATTTTGGATCAGGATTAGGATTATGGTCATGATTTAGTTCGAATTAGTATTTAGTTTCAAGATTAAAGTTAAAGTTAAGATTAGGAATTATGGCCATGATTTAGTTAAAATTAGTGTTTAGTTTCAGGACTGGAGTTAGGATCAGGATAATGACCATGGTGGATAGTTGCAATTAATAATTTATAATTAATAATTTAATTTAGAGTTAGGATCAGGATTAGGACGATGGCCTTGATTTAGTTAGAATTAGTGTTTGGTTTCAGGATTAAAGTTAAAGTCAAGATTAGGATTTGGGCCAATGAATTAAAATTAATATTTAGTTTCAGGATTAGGATTATGGCCATGATTTAGTTGGGATTTGTGTTTTGGTCGGAATTCAAATTCGGGTGAGAGCAAAATTTAATGCCAGTGTTTTGATTAGATTTAGTTTTCCCTGGGGGTGAAGTCCATTTACAGAAATGTTCATTATTATTAGTGCTTAGTTTCAGGATTAGTTAAAGTAGGATTATGGTTTGGAATAATATTAAGGTTACATTATTCTAACTATTTTAACGACCGTACTGTTGGTCGTGTTGTGTATTAGAGAAGGAGAAAGCGTTCAGGCGTGTATTCTGGAATTTCGAGAAATGAACAGTTGAGAGCCGACAAGACCAAGTTCTCACCGTTAAGCGAATACAGCCGGTAAAACAATTCTAAAACGCAACCTTACCTTGGCAATTTAATTTCACACAGATAAGTTGCTCGTGTGTTAAGTTGAGATACTCATTTTCCACAATCAGGTAAGTGCCGGTTGTAAACTGTTACTAATTCCTGCACAGGCAATTTTAGGAAGAGATGAACTAATTTTATGGACAAACCCTCCTTTTTTCAGACAACGTACGTTTCTTGTTTTCTCTTAAAATTGTATGAAATTCACAACAATCAAAAGTGTGATGTTTCTGTTAGTAATGTTAAGTGGTTTCTATTCTGTTTTTACACAGCTATTAATCTAAGTACACTCAAAGACACATTATCTTTGAACAGCTATTTTAAAATGTGATTGTCCCTAGTGACCAGGTGTTTGTGTCTAGGACTCTAGGCAGTGCGGCAAATAAACTCTAGCAGGCACTAATCTACTTCAAGGCCCTCATTCACGAAACCACCGGTTCCTATAACAGTGTGTGCTCTTTCCCTTCTCAGTAGAACGGTGATGTGATGTGAAATCGACATACGGCTTTCGGGCTCTTGCAGACAGTGTTCCGTGAGGAAAATGTTTACATTGAACAGCTAGCGTACATTAAGTCTAATGCCGTGCGAAAAATGATTACAGTGAACGCGAGTGTACATTAAGTCTAATGCCGTGCGAAAAAATGATTACATTAAACGCGAGCGTACATTAAGTCTAATGCCATGAACAAAATGATTACAGTGAACGCGAGCGTGCAAAAGTCTAATTTCTGCATGTTGCTCTTTATTCACAGAGCATAAGACTTTTTTTAAAGGGTCGTGTGCAAATGATCACACTAAACAAATGTATGTCAAAAGTTAATGAATGTAGTTATTATTATAGTAATTATTATTGTAAACAACTCTTACTTTCTTCTCTAGAATGTGGTGTGCAAAATTATTTCAGTATAAACGAGCTTGCAAATGTCTAATGAATATTTTACTGTTATTAATGTCGGCCCGTCTCTTACTGTTTCTGCGCTTAGACTACAGTATTTTAGTTTCTGAGACAATAAGTTGTTTATATTCTTAACTCTACATAGCTCAGGTGTGTCTTTCTTTCGCACCTAATGAGAATATGCCTGACCAGGAGGAAAAGAAATTAAACCTAAAATGAATCGAATGTTGTTATGCCAAGATTTTATCATCCCCTACCCGCCCTCTGCTAACCCACCCTCCCACCTTAAAACCGTAGAATAATAGTGTACAGTTGTCTGTGTTCCCAAAACATCTCTCACTTTGAGTGTTATCGATCAGCCTGCTGGCTCAGCCCGTGACAACAGTTACTCTAAGAACTGGGGTTCCCCCGGAACGCAGATTGTTTGCAGCGACTTGGAATTAGGTTAATTCTCCCGCACTTAAACAACATACACGAGCAGATAAAATAATGTCTGACCACTTCTTGCAGTGGTTTTTTTTGTGTGTGTGTTGTTGCTGCTGCTGCTGTTTTATTTATGGCTTTTCAGTTTGCCTGTTGTTTAGGGCATAGGGCGTGCCCAATGCCATTTTCGCAAGAGTTTGCTGATTATATTATACAGCTTGTGGGAAAGGAAAAGTAAGAAGTAATTTCATAACTATACACACAAAGACATTCGCGCGCGCACTCGCATGCACGTTGTCTAGATGTTAGATAAATGTCTTCTGCTTCAGAAAAAAGAAGCCCCTTTATAAAATACGTTTATCATACGCACACACGTGCGCAATAAATTAGAAAGACGGAGAGATAAATCTGTGCCATATGCGATGCAACTAAGGCTGCATAAATAAAGTGGTCACAGAAAAGGTGGGTAGCAAAAGAGTTATTAAAAGATAAAAGGTCTTTTGTTGTTTCTTTAAAGGATGGTACTTTCCTAGTACGCAGATTCAAGTATGTGTGAAAAATATAATGAAAACAATAAAACAAAGGTAAAACAGAAATATTAGTGTATGTGCTTGCTGCGCTTAATCAACTGGCCTCGTTGGAAAGCAGTCGCTTTTCTAAAATATCACTTAGGGACTTACATCTAGATACTTATTTAATAGTTCACATACGATCTCAACTGAGACGTTTAGCAGGGGAATCACATCCAAAAACTCACGCTCATCCATAACCTTTCAAATTCCGGTCTGTATTTTGTGGTCAGGTGTGTTTGACATTACATGATTGACAGAAGCCTAAAATGTAGAATACAAAGAGTTAAGCATATGAAAACTGTCGGGCTTCGATGATTTGACTTTTCGTTAAAGTACATCACTTGATTGACAGCAATGTAAAATACAAAGAATTAGACATATGAAAACTGTCGGGCTTCGATGATTTGACTTTTCGTTAAAGTACATCACTTGATTGACAGCAATGTAAAATACAAAGAACTAGACATTTGAAAACTGTCGGATGATAAATTGCATTTTTCATTGAAGTACATCTCAGCGTGTTCTCAAAATGACCTGGTGTGCGGGTACTTAAATGACATTTAAAACCATTCAAGGCAAAAATAATGACAAATGAAGAAGTGGAATTGTAAAGGTCTTTCTGCAGAAATTTTTTTTTTGACAGATAGATTGCAACATGACATAAAACTTTCTCTACTATTGTCTTAATTGTTTACTAATAATTTTTTTGAAAACTGATTTTGTAATTTTACATCGTTATTGTTGATTAAGGATCAGCTAAAACAGCATGAGGAAAATACACTAGCTAGAATAATATTAAGAATATACACTAAATACAATAAAAAGAGGATAATATGACTGGCTTCAGTAAATTACAGACCATGGATTAGTTACGATAATGCGAAGAACATTAATTGCAGTAACATAGATACACAATAGAATGAACAGTGAACTCTCCAACACAAGATTATCAATATGCGTAAGAAGGTCAATAAATTTAACAATAAATTTATTAAATGAACAATCAAATACACATATGACAATCACAATAATCACAATAAAACAGATCACTTGACATCAATATTTCACGAACTCACGTTCGGATAATTTTACGTTTACACAGTATATACAATTCAACAATAGTCAATACAAATCGAAGAATAGAAAGAGTTACTAGAGGGAGATAATTTAAAGTCTTTTTCTTTACATGACCTGGATTAGGCATTGTTTCAACAGTCTTCACCTGCTTTTGCAACAATGTCACAATGTCCATGTCAACATGTAGTATATATAAACTACAATAACACGTAGTATATATGAACTACTATAACACGTAGTATATATACTAATGATATAAATACTAATCATTACAGCAACGATAAGATTGGATACTAGACGGTGCATTATCCATAATGCTGTGTACAGCGCGAAAGCGGGGGAAGCCGAAAGCGCTCCCTACATTAGCAAGCAAGCAATGCTGTGTAATAGTATATAAAGAACTAATTACAATAGCATCTCCATATTGCGCTAGTTAATATAATACTGCAAAACTAGTCTCTACCTAAGGAAGGTTCTGTATGCAGGTCCTAACCACTATAAATAACAGTAATGTGAAGACCGCACACAACCTACAATAATGTGAAGATTTACACAGGCTACAATAGCAAGAAGACTGTATACTAGTTATAATAACGTGAAGACTATGTACAAACTACAATACACTATACACAAGCTACAACAGTATAAAGACTGTACTCAAGCTACAAGAGCATGAAGACTGTACATGTGAATACACAAGCTACAACTACAGTAGAGTGAAGACTATACGCAAGTTATAATAGCATGAAGACAGCGCACAAACTATTCGTGTGTACACAAGATAAAATTACCTAAAGACTACACAATCTACAATAGCATGAAGACTACACAATCTACAATAGCATGAAGACTACACAATCTACAATAGCAAGAAGACTACACAATCTACAATAGCATGAAGACTACACAATCTACAATAGCATGAAGACTACACAATCTACAATAGCATGAAGACTACACAATCTACAATAGCATGAAGACTACACAATCTACAGTAGCCTAAAGACTACACAATCTACAATAGCATGAAGACTACACAATCTACAATAGCATGAAGACTACACAATCTACAGTAGCCTAAAGACTACACAATCTACAATAGCATGAAGACTATAAACTAGCTAAATAACCTGAAGAATGTATGTAAGATAACATAGCCTAAAGACTACACAATCTACAATAGCATGAAGACTACACAATCTACAATAGCATGAAGACTACACAATCTACAGCATGAAGACTACACAATCTACAATAGCATGAAGACTACACAATCTACAGTAGCCTAAAGACTACACAATCTACAATAGCATGAAGACTATAAACTAGCTAAAATAACCTGAAGAATGTATGCAAGATAAATCGCTTGAAGACTATACACAAGTTACAACCGTGTGAAGACTATAAGCAAGCAACAATAATATAAAGACTGTACACAGAATGCAATAATTTGAAGACTGTACACATTCTGCAATAATGTTAAGACTGTACACAAGTTACGATAGTTTGAAGACTGTACACAAGTTGCAATAGTGTGAAGACTACACAAGCTACACTAGTGTAAAGACTGTACACAAACTACAATAATATGACGACTGTACACAAGCTACACTAGTGTGAAGACTGTACACAAGCTACACTAGTGTTATGGGTCTGTACACAAACTATAATAGTATGACGACTGTGCACAAGCTACACTAGTGTTATGACTGTACACAAACCACACTAGTGTAAAGACTGTACACAAGCTACAATAATATGACGACTGTACACAAGCTACACTAGTAGGAAGACTGTACACAAGCTACACTAGTGTTATGGGACTGTACACAAACTACAATAATATGACGACTATACACAAGCTACACTAGTGTTATGACTGTACACAAACCACACTAGTGTAAAGACTGTACACAAAGTACAATAATATGTCGACTGTACACAAGCTACACTAGTGATATGACTGTACACAAACTACAATAGTATGACGACTGTGCACAATCTACATTAGCATGAAGATTGTACACAATCTACATTAGTGTAAAGATTGCACAATCTGCAATAGCAAGAGGACTATTAGCACATAACTGGACATACATCGACATGATCTTGTCCCTGGAGTTGGCACTGCAAGTGTTAAAATCAGTGCACCTTATGTTACTGGTTAACAAAAGCCCGGATGAAAAATACCAATAATTAAGCAATGAATCTTACTGCAGCCAGATAACGTGTAGATGTGAAACGCCCTTTTAATTGCGTGATCGTAAAATCAGTGACAGACATGCCCTTTTGATCCTATTAATGAAACTCGTAGATCTGATCGCACGAGTCGCGTGCATCTCGTTGGATGTCTTTCATCAGCTCGCCGCAATACGGTAGTGAACACATTAATCGTGTATTCCAGCAAGCTAAGCGCAAATATATTATTTCTTTGATAGAGCGCGATGGAAGACTGAAAACAAAAGCACACCTAGAGACAAGCCGTTGCTGGAGCCAAGTTAGGAGAGAGAGAGAATGAAAATATGCGAAAGAAGATCCTTCCCCGTGAAGTAGAAAGATGCAATTGTCACTGTTTAACATGCATGTATAATATAAAAAGATGTAACAGTGTTTACTTATAAGATACAAAGATATTACTGTTTGATATACACGTATAATACTGTAACATGTTAGTACTTATAAAATACACAAAGATTTTAGTTTGACATGCACTTATAATACACAAAGATGTTGCTGCTTGATACCATTTGATATGCACTTATAAACAAAGTGTAACTGTTTGATATGCACCGTGTGTGACGTCATATATGAATGTCCCTATAGCAGAAGTAAACATTATTACTCGCCAAGTACGAGTACACCCAAAGTATAGTTTATGTATAACAGTATATGAGATTAAAGAAACGTAGAGTTTACACGTTGTAAAACGCGAATATAGAAAAGTACAATTTATATCTCAAAATAGAGTGCAGTGCAAAGAATTCCTCTGACAGAGAAAGCTCGCTCGTGCACCAGGTGTTTGTAACTATAGCTCTTTCAGTATTTGTCCTTGACTGCGTGCCATGAAGTGGAAGGTTCTGCTTACACAAAGGCAAAGTATCTATGAATTAGTTGTTTTTTTAAACCCGTCTAAACTGTAACAACTTATGCTTTAAATTTTGCTTGAAAACAGAATTGAGGTCAGTGCAAATCGTTAAAATAAATTTTAGAGCAAAGCTGTTACAAGGTTACGTAGAAGTGAATGTAGAGCATGAACTATTGAACTCAGATGAGACGCTTGAGTTATTATGTCTTAGCTGTGTTGGAATATTTGAACTGTACACGCAATTCTCTAATTGATGGCTGTTGGGTCTGTCCATTTATAGCTATATGCTATACAAGCAACTACTCAACACTTGAGGACAACTATATACACCGCACATGATATACGTCAACATCAACAATATACATAATCGTATTCCTTTTAACACTAGCGTATATCAGCTTCAACAAATCTCAAAGAACAGAGAACAGCAACATGTTTTAAACATAGAGTAAGCAACATCCATATAATCACTAGCATTAGAAGCATAAACACGCCTATCTTTAAGAATACAAGAATCGACATGCACCAGCAGTGCAACACACAAAAAATGGTGCAGATTTCAGCAATATACTTCAAGAATAATAACGAAACCAAAGCTTAACCAAGAGTTCCAACACCGGAATACTTCACCAGCAGTGCAACACACAAAAAATGGTGCAGATTTCAGCAATATACTTCAAAGAATAATCACGAAAACAAAGCTTAACCAAGAGTTCCAACACCGGAATACTTCACATAAAAGAATCAGCAATGACAAGTGTTTGAAACGATAATGTGCGTGTCAATACCACCTTTTACTCTAAGATATAGATCAGTAATACCATTGTATCTTAACCACTGACATGAGGTCATTACACCTTAACACTATGGTATGGATCAGGATTACTATTGTACTTTAACCACTGCCATGTGGTCATTACACCTTTAACAGTAATGGTATGAACTAGGATTCCATAATCACTTCCTTATGGCCATTACATGTTGCAACAGAAATAATCAAGTCGATCTTTTCTGTTTAACTAGTTATTCTTACTTATTTAATATATTTAAAGTTGAATTAATACGGAAAGTTGTGTTTGGATGATTGTTAAACTCGACCATTACCTACAGAGTATTAAGTCGGAAGGTAAAGTGGTTTTGCAAGATATTTTAGCGTCGCTGAAGTGGGACCAACAAATATGACAACCGAGATGAATAAGTGTTAAAGATGTGGACAAGAGAGGGATACTTGAGTCAGTGAGCCTGGGGGGGAAAAAAATTCTATCGGGTGAATGAAACGACTCTACTATGAATGAATGAGCTGTCGGCTGAATGGGGGGGGGGGTGTGACAGTAATCGTGAGGCAGTGCACGCTCGAATAATTAGTGTGATCAGGATAATCTAACATAGTCGATACTTCCGAGCTAACGCCATCTCTAATCCTTGGCTGGAAGTACAGATAAGTTGAGGTACTGTTATATCCAATACGCACGCTAAAATAAAAATAAGAAGAATCTTCATAGTACAGGCGCATCGCGGTAACAGCAGGTCTGTTCCCCAGATATTATATACAGAAGAAGCCTCGTGAAATTCTAAAGAAACGAGTCAGTGGTTGTTAGGATGTTCTGGGCTTTCTTTTGATAAATATTTTTGTTTTACTGAAGCTGAAGTGCTGCTCAAATAACGCAGGGTTGTTTTTTTTTTTCAAAGTTGAAATAGGAGAGTTGGTCAAGATTTATAAGCCTATGCAGCTGGTGATAAATTGATCTGTTGGTGGGGTTTGGGTGTTTCTGTGTGTATGTGCATGCGCGCATTGAGTCAGAGATTTAACTGAATGCAACACATGGTGTAACTGCTCATGCCAGTGGAATCTTTTTATTAACTCTGTGAAGTTTTGTTTATTTCACTTTTTTCAAATATAGTTTTATTTATTTCACTTTTTTTCAAATATAGTTTTATTAACTGCAACTGGTTTGTATTTTCAGTTCTGAACAAAACTAGGAAAGTTTCAGTTTCAACTGTAGCTTTCTGTTGTTGAATTAAAGCTGAATCTTTATAACAATTTGTTGTTTTCACAAGTATTCCAAATTTAACTTTAACATATGCAATTCTTATAAAACCTGGTGACAAAATTCCATTCATAACAATCATTTTGCTTTTCTTTAACAATTAAAATACTCTTTTCCCTACTTCAGATTATACATTAAAGTATTTAGAAATCAGTTGTGATATAATTAAGTGCTAGCAAGCTTCTTGAATTTATTTTATTAATATTGCAAGTAGGTTTACATATAGTACTAAAATGTATGTGCATAATTTTAACATGCATTTCTGACACTGGCAATTTGTTTGTTTCTAGAGATGAAGAAGTGTATTATTTGCCAAGCAGAGTAATATAATTTCAGAAATAAAGTGTGCATGCAAATACTGAGAACTGTTTGTGTTACATGTTGCAGGCTGCATTTCCCACTGCCAAAGTGCCCAAGGCGAACAAAATGAAGGAAGGATCACTTTTGCTGTTTATCTTCACAACACTTCTCATCTTTAGCATTCTTATCATTGTGACTTTTAGTTTTGTCTTGACATGACATTGCTGACGGAGTGGAACCTGGCCACCTCTCCCTTGTTCCAAAGTGTGACTCCCATTTTTGTGTCCAAGCAGTATGGCTTCATCCAAATCATGCTGATAAAGGTCAATGGAGCTTATTTATTGCAAGCATCTATGACATGCAATGATGAATGCTGTGTTATCAACAGTATGCATGTTGTTTATATGCATGTGTATCAACATGCATAGCACACACCTACTATGTCAGCAGCCATACCCATGTGCTGCATTATTTCATTCATCCTTGCCACTGTCATGTTCGATCCATTATGGTTTGTACAAGTGACGTGTCCTACTTTCTGGTTGGTAACATTAATGACAAAAGTTAGCCAAAATGCTCACTGGCTTCAAACCAGTTTAAACAGCAATATATTTCTTACCCCACTTCCCACCCCACTAAATGTTTGTTATTGCAGTTTAGTATGTTATAAAGACAACTTGAGACTATTGTAAAATTAATTTATTTTCGATAAATGCAAAGTGACATGGTTCAATGCCTGATTTGGAATGCTGTTATTTGTCTGGAGTATGCTCAATAGCGGCGGAGTTAAAATGTACCACATGCTTACACATATAATTATATTAATTTTTTTTTTTAACTCTTTTGCTCACCATTATGAACAGAAAATTAATTTTTAAATAAAGGGATTAAAACTATAAAGTATAACACAAACAAAAAGTAAAACTATAAAGTATAACACAAACAAAAAGTAAAACTATAAAGTATAACACAAACAAAATGTATATATATATATGTACCTTAAAATTTTGTTTGACAAAATATTGTGCACATGCATGCACACACACACACACACACACACACACACACACACACACACACACACACACACACACACACACACACATTAATTATTCTCAAAATAATTTAGTAATGAATTGGTAGAAATATAATTTCACTGCAATTACTAAGAAGTGATTTTTTATTACATACCATGCATACTCATCAGTATAGAAGAACTCTTTTTTTTTTAATTATCTGGAACTACCTAAATAAATTATTCCAATTCAAAATTAAGTTTCAGTGCTAATTGCACCTTAATATTTATAAATTATATAAAGTGGCATCATAGCAGTATAAAGACTTCTAGAAGAAAGTGGATTTCATGGGCCAAGAATTTACAAAAGGAGGCTCTGATTAATAGGAAGTCCCCTGGACCTACCTAAGATGTATGCTTTTTGTAATATACTTATTTGTTATGCAATTCCCAAACTATTGGTTTTCGTCCATTTTTGATGAATTCCAATACTTTTATTACAGACAACTTAATTACGTAATAACGAAATGAGAAGAACAAGTCTAGAGATAAATCATGCTGTCAGTAAGGCGAATTCCAATACTTTATTACAGAGAACTTAATTACGTAATAACGAAATGAGAAGAACAAGTCTAGAGATAAATCATGCTGTCAGTAAGGCGAATTCAAATCAGTTGATTTCAATAATTGTATTATTTCATCCAAGTTAAATGCATGTCTATATTCTCCGCTAGCGTTTTCATTTTCATTTCAACCACACAATTGTCTAAAGAAACAGTGACCTGGTTATATTTTTTTTGCATTATAGGTAGCAGAAAGCTTTGCAACAGTGAAACAAACTTGTAACAAACAACAGCCTGGTATTTTCTACAAGCAAAAATGTGCGCAACAATGCACAAGATTATGCTGTAAAAGAAGACAGGGCGTAACACTGCGCACATCTAGCTTGTACAAAACTGAGTGTAGCAATGCACAACAGTGTTAGGTTGTACGAAATTATGTAACAAAAAACAACAACAGTGTTAGGTTGTACGAAATTATGTAACAAAAAACAACAGTGTTAAGTTGCACAAAACTGCTCATAATACTACACATGGTTAGATTCTAAGGAACTATGACAATGACATTTTTTCAATATGTAGAGCAGCATACATAGAGCGAGATGCTTCAGCATGATTCACAACTCTATTAGTGTCGATGTACTAAGTCTTCTTTTTACAGCGATATATTTTACTTGGCTACAATTACTATCTTCTCTCTCTTGTTCACTACCGTCTTCTGAAGATATAATTAAATAGTTTAAAACACTGAAGTTATTCCCTAGAGTAACAAGAACCACTGGTGTCACTCCTCATATTTCCACCAAGAACCAGTCCTGTCATTCCACATATCGCAAAGAAAAACCAATCCTGTCACAACATATATCTCCACTAAAAACTAATCTTCTCTTGCCACGTACCTCCATCAAGAACCAATTCTATCAATACACATATCTCCAACAAGAACCAATCCTGTCATATATCTAAAACGAACCAATCCTATCATATCTCCAACAGGACAATCTGTCCCTACATTTATCCCCAACAAGCACCAATCCTATCATATCTCCACCAAGAATAAATCCTGTCATATCTCCACGGATTTCACTGCTTACTGTTCAGAGAATACAGGACATCTCTTCTCTTCGCTATGCTTCAGTTTCTACTTCTAATCCTAAATACAGGTAAACACTTCTTCATTTGCCTATCTTGGTCCATGTATCTGGAATGTGTTGCCTTTAAAGCTGAGACACAAAGACATAGTGGTCATGTTTATAGAAGTTTCTTAAGACACGTCTTTTATTCAACAATAAAAATAGCGTTGTCTCTTCAGTGACATTGTTCCTTCCAAGTGTACGTTTGTAAATCCATTTAATATCTGGGTTTTGTTCATATATATTTATTTCCTATATTGTCAGTTTAAATTGGATCATCATTTTCTTTTGGTTACATTATCATTAATTTTCTTAAATTTTAAATATGTTCTTAGTGTTCATAAAGACCTTTTATTTTGTATTTTTTGCGCAAATATTGTAAATCACTTAAAAGTTTATAAAAGCAAGCTCTCTACTGTTGATACTTATTTATTGCAGTAGATCAGTCATATAATACATATCAAATGAAATCAAATGTATCATACAGTAGGTGTTGCTAAAAAAAAATCTTTTAACAGAGTAAAGTAAGAAATTAAAAGATAGCAAATAATAAAGTGAGCAAGCAAGAAAGAATATGTATATCAAACATGGTTAAGTTGTTGTGAGTCAGGACGAAGATGGTAGTAAAAATGAAAGGAAATATTATGATTCTTATTTTTCAATGCTGTAGAATTGTTGTTACTGTGGTTCTACATTTTTCAATCGTTGCTGATTATTAATTAACTCTTTATAATTGACAGTTCACAAAAATAGTATCAATAAAAGTCACTCGGAATAGTTAGCAGGTCTATTTTTCTCATTATTATTAATATTAAAAGTTTGTATTACAGAAACAAAAGGCCATTATTCTTTCAGTCGCACATTGCTAAAATGGGAGCCAATCCGTGCCTCACCTACGAATGCTAACCGTAAGAACAGAGCGCAGAGTTGTCTCGCTTTACCTAGGCACTATCTCAGCATTCTGAACCAACCATTGTTACGCTTTCCCTAACTTCATCATTTACTTAAAATACTAGTTACACTTCACACACATATAGACAGAAAAGGCGGACAGACGGATGGATGGGTGTAAATGGGTCAATACATATACAGGCAAAGGGACAGAATTATGATCAGAGGGGTGGGTCGGTGTAATTGTGCAGAAAGTTTTACATTAATGTTTTAAATTAAATGGAAAAATGGAAATATTATAAATGGGAGATTGCGTAGATTTGGATAGACAGACAGGCAAAGTGACACATACTGATGGTTAGAAGGGTGGGTCGGTGTAATTGTGCTGACAGCTTTATAATTTAATGGAAGGAAAAATAGAAGTATAAGTGGGAGATTGCATAGATTCGTAGAAGATTTGGATAAACTGAGAGACAAATAAAGAATTAGAAACAACGTTGGACATCAAGAAGGATCATGAAAGAATAGAATCGAGAGACAAACATGGGGATAAATGGAATACAGAAAAAATAGTATACATTATTATAAATAGCTACCATACTGGTAATAATGTAGTTTCTTCAAAGAGATTCAATGCTTCACTGTTAATAGTATAAAGTGTGTTTCTTTTTCACGCAATGTTCAATTTGTCTTCCAAATAGGTTTGTTACTTAACTGTAAAGTTCATACACACACACACACTGTGTTTATGCGAATGTGTGGGAGAGAGAAATGGAGGAGACAGTCTGTTGTATATGATGTTATATATTAATTAAGGATGTTATAATATAATTTTGGTTCTTATGCTTGAGTGTAGGCCTACATTAATGACGTGTGTCAGTTTTTAAAACTTAAAATCATAAAAGTCTTTATGACGAGTGATGTGTAAGAGAGTATGCCATACGGCTGACTATGATATGACCTGTAAGAGAGTATGCCATAGGGCTGACTATGATATGACCTGTAAGAGAGTATGCCATAGGGCTGACTATGATATGACCTGTAAGAGAGTATGCCGTACGGCTGACTATGATATGACCTGTAAGGCAGTATGCCATACGGCTGACTATGATATGACCTGTAAGGCAGTATGCCGTACGGTTGATTGTAGGATATAATGTGCAATGAAAGCGCTGTGGAATGACGCGTGTACAATCCAAAGCGTGGAGTCAGATCGACTATCGCAGGTGAAACTTTATTTCTATTTACAAATTTAAATAGGTAATGTGTTTGGGGATGGGGGGTGGCCGAGGAATTCTAAACAAAACAAATTACCACAAGCAGCCTGGATATTAATTTTATTATTGACATATTTATATAACCTATTTTATGGGGGAAAAGTCTATAGTAGTTATATTTTTAACTTTTTAAATGTCAGAGGCTGTGAATATGTTAACACATGTGGTGCTATCAGGGTTATTTAGTCTTCACAGAAAAAAGCGCCTAGATAGTGTGACACAACGTCACCCTAATTAATGGTTATGATTATTACTATTATTAATTATCCATTACTAAATAATTGATAAGAATCTTAATTTATGTTATTAATAATTCTCCAGAAGACAACACTCGTCTCTCTCACTTGGTGGGTATACGGATGCTGTGAACGTTTCTTCTCTTCCACAGCATTAAAACAAACATTCACTGACACACAATATTTCCTTAGGTGGAAAACATATTACCAAAGGAGAAGATAAACCGGTCATTAATCTATGTTTAGCGAGCCCCCATCCACTTACTATCTCTCCAACATATGGTTATCAATATGTGTAAGGTCAATAATTTTAAAATAAATTTATTAAATCAACAATCAAATTTACATATAGCAAATACAATTTAAAAAATTATTTGACATCAATATTTCCGCATACCATGTTCAGATAGTTTCATTGTTTATAGTGTCTTATATCCTAACACATAATTCAACAGATAAGTGTCAATATAAATCACAGGGTAATTTCTTATCAGAGAACGGATATGGAGTTATAGAGATTATGGCGACAATCGTTTGCACATAACCTTCTCAAGACAATGCCACAATAGTCTTTTGTGTGTTTCCATAACAAAGTCACAATTTAATTGTTCACAAAAGAATTGTCAGTTCTTCACGCTTCTCTTGCATGCTGTAAAACACTGGTGAGATGCTATTCTTTCAAGACTAATCTGGTGCTCCTTCACCGTTAATTCCCTCAAGCAGAACAACAATGTAGCAATTCTCAATAATTATCTTTGAACCAGAAATTCCATGATGTATCTGAGCATATTTCACCCCCAGACATCAACAGAGTGCAGTGTATCCTTACACTTATACACTGGTGGTAGATACTTCTCAAATCTTACATGGTCATAGTGGTTTATAAATCAGAAGATTCTGGTAAAAATAAAAAGGCTGCTTCTTCCATGTAAAATATAATCAGAGAACAAATGCTAAGTTTCTGGTTTACTTATGTCTAATTCCATCCTTTGTTACATTCAAGTCTCATCTTACAGTTTCCTGCAACAGTATTTTTTAGCCAGATATACGCCTACAGCATAATAAATACAACATAGCAATTTTATAAGCATGTTAACTAGAAACAATGTCAAGTGTTTAGCATACTACATCAAGCACCATAGTTCACAATTTGTAGAAATAATAGTCTACTCACATAACACATCTCTACATATACGCAAGTATAATATATCTTTTAACTCACCTAACAGCTGCCTTTCATGACCAGACTTCTTTGCCAGTTCAAATTCAAAATGATGAGAAAATAAATTCTTTTCAACAGGTAAACTTTTCATCTCTGCCCATTGACTTATCTCATTCTTGTAAATCTTAACTATTTAATTTTTAAAAATACTCATCCACCTATAACCTGTTTAGATTACATCAGCAATTTTCTAAAGCACATTCTCCACCTGAGTTGTTTACTCCAAAAATATCATCACAAGCAGTGGCTAAGGTCGAGTCACGTTAACATTGGCAACAAAGATATAATTATTAAGAATAGAAATAGGGATAGGCAAATTTCCTCCCCACATATATCTCTCCTTTTTGAGATGCTGGCTTGGTAACATCTGCTCTATTAGGGGTAAATTTCAAACATCACCTGTGAACCTTTCACCATAATACAAAACAAACAATTATTCATAAAACAATAATTCAATGTCCGTTTTAAAACATACGCATAAATATTCATAAGACAAAAGATACCAACTATGCGTGTCACTTATTTTCTAATAACCCATCTGAGACGTTGTAGCAGTGATGGAGGACAACCTGGAAACTGGTGGATTTAACTGTTTGACCCCTAGACTAATATTGGCACGGCGAGATTCTTCATTTAGCACCTGCCTACCAGACTTCTGTTCTTCTGCTCTGACGTACTGCACAGCGTATATCTTGGGCAAGTACAGAAACAAGATGGCGACGGTATGGTTTAAAATGAGAGCCAACGAGAGCAGAAGTGCTTTCAAAAACATGGCGCCAGCTGAGAAGTAGGACGGGATGAAAGCCAGCCAGATGACCAGAGTGGTGTACACGCACATGGAGATGAAACGAGATTCGTTGAAGTTGTCTGGCAGTTTGCGAGTGTGAAAAGCAAATATTGAACAGAGGAGAATCAGGATGAGGATGTATGTCAGGAACGCAACCAGTCCCTGAAATGTGACGTCACAAGACAGTTCCACGTACGGTTCAGTATAGACTGCCATGGTCAGCCTTGCTGTTGGGTTGTATCGAAAAATGACCACAGAACAGATTAGCATCTGCACAGAAAAATAAACTGAAGTAAGTTTGAACTAACATAAGGATATATTTAGCACTTAAGACTGTAGTGAGAAGGTGTTACTGGACTGCAAAGATGCGCAGTCTTAAATATATCATTTTAGAATGTAAAAAATTCACTTTCTTAATTCAATCATTTTAAAATGTAGAAAATTCACTTTCTTAATTCAATCATTTTAAAATGTAGAAAATTCACTTTCTTAATTCAATCATTTTAAAATGTAGAAAATTCACTTTCTTAATTCAATCATTTTAAAATGTAGAAAATTCACTTTCTTAATTCAATCATTTTAGAATGTATTACGTTAATTTCTTTAATTCAATCATTTTAGAATATAAGACGTTCACTTTCTTAATTTAATAATTGCAAAATGTATCATATTCACTTTTATAATTATAATTCAATCATTGTAGAATTTATCACATTCACTTTCTTAATTCAGTAATTGCAGAGTGTATCCGAATCTGTAGTACTTTTGTCTGTTAATAACATTTTGTTAATAATTCTGTTATTTCTATTTTTTCAGTGAAATATTTTGCTCACAAATTATTAACGAAATACATGAAATTATGTTAGTTATACTAAAGCAGAGTCGCTTCAAGAAGAATTAAAAGCTTGTAAATACCTTTATTCGAAAACTAGTCGTATGAGATGGAAAACAATGCCAGAGATTATGCATTATTACCAACAAGTAGATAATAGTGTATTTTAAAATTATCAGCACTGAAAAATCCGAGATGAGCATGAGTGTTCGTGTATGTGTGTGTGTGTGTGTGTGTGTGTGTGTGTGTGTGTGTGTGTGTGTGTGTGTGTGTGTGTGTGTTGTGAGAGAGAGAAAAATAACAAAAAAAAACTGCGGCAGTCAGAAACAACACTGTGAGGAAAAAGAGAGAGATCAATGAGACAAAGGACTGCGGAAGACATACACTTACACGGACAGTGAGAAAAGAGAGAGAAATGCAGACAGACAAAGAACTGCAGAAGACAACAGCACACACAGATTGAGGAATGAGAAAGAAATGAAGACAGACAAAGAACTGCAGAAGACAGAAATATAGCAAGACAAAGAACAATAGTCGCGGTATACATAAAGGTATAAAGGTAGAGAACTTGAAATACAAACATAGCCATACAAAATCTTTCAAGGGAGTGGGAGAGAGATAAAAAAAAAAAAAAAAAAAAAAAAGACAGAACTGTACAAGACAACAAACATAGCCATACAAAATCTTTCGAGGGAGTGGGAGAGAGATAAAAAAAAAGAAGACAGAACTGTACAAGACAACAAACATAGCCATACAAAATCTCGCGAGGGAGTGGGAGAGAGATTAAGAAGATAGAAATCTACCAAATATAAAACATAGCCTTACAAAGCATGAAAGATCATAAACACTAAAACAAAAAAAGACAAACTGTTGGCCAGATAATTCTTACCTGTCCGCTGATAATCAAAAAAGAAAAGAAAACTTGAGACTTTTGGCTGATGAACCTCAAGCGTTGTGAAGAGCTGTTCTTAGCGCTGTTAAAGATGCGATACATGCGACAAGTTCGTACAACCAAAGGGCCGTAAATCCAGCAGAAACTTTGGCAAAATAGAACATAGACGAGCTTGCAGCTGACGTCAGAGGGTCTGAAGATGTTGACAATGACGGTTATGAAGCCAAGTAGAATGCCCAGCAGCATCAGAAGTGAAAGCTCTCGACTGGATGCTTTAATGATTCTGGCTTCGAAGTGTTTGACGTACAGTACCACTATTCCTATCAAACCTGCACAGGATTCCATGTTAATACTTTCATTGGTACATGATAACAAGTATTCATCGGCAAAGAGTTTACTTTCTTTAAATAACAAAAATGTCTGATCCTTGATTAGTGGGCGTGGTTTTCTACTTTTTGAAACTCGTGACATTTTCGATCGTGTATTAGTTTAAGTTTAATGGATCTTCATTTTTCTCTAGCTACTTAGTCTCTGTTCAGTTATATAACAAGTATAGTTACATGTTTTCACTTTTTATAGCTATGTAGTATCTTTTCAGTTATGTAACAGATACAGTTACACGTTTTCACTTTTTATAGCTATGTCGTCTCTTTTCAGTTATGTAACATATACAGTTACACGTTTTCACTTTTATAGCTTTGTAGTATCTTTTCAGTTCTGTAACTCATACAGTTAAATGGTTTTTTTCTAGCTATGTAGTCTCTTTTCATTTATGTAACAGATTCAGTTACACGTTTTTCTTTTTCTAGCTATGTAGTCTCTTTTTTACTTATGTAACAGATACGTTTTTACTCTTTATAACTATCAGGCTTCCTTTCAGTCGTATATGGTTTACACAAAGTGTTTCTCTAAGTAGCCTTCATTTCTGATAGTTTCGATACAATGTTTGTACTATTTTTCTGCAACCTATCTGATCTTTGATTCAGTCGTTACATTGCTTATATTTATTCTTAGCTATTTTTTCTCTTTTTTTCAAAAAAATATAAATAACAAGGATTGCTTTTTCAGTATCTATCTGCATCATTGCTCACTCCTATAATATGTTAGCAATACTGAAACTGCAAGAAATACCTATTTTAATAATTCATTACAAGTACAACTGTTTTTAGGCACTTACCAACTAATATTCATTATTAATTTACAAAGAGTGCTTTTAATTATTGCATGAATACTGTTTTGTATCTTTATTGTATAGGTTCACATGTGGAAAGTGAATTTAAATTAATTTTAGATGTGCATAAATAAAAACATTAATTACAAATCTGCAATTAAGAAAAAAATAAATTTCAACAAATTTTCTTTGATTACTGATTCACTTCCCAGTTACAAGAAGATTCAATAAATGAATGGATTTAAAACTTATTCAGTTAACATTACACACTGCATATTTATGACAGGTGTCACTGTAACTGTAATGAATTGACTGTATGTAAAATTACAAATCAATGTCAATGATCAAACGATAGAACTATAAGTGTGTAAGTGTAAGACTGATTTTAAACTGGTTAAGTCTAACTTTTGGCACCTCAACACCTGTCATTGCTAAAATGTCCCTAAAAGACTGTCCGCTTTGCATTTCACTGTCTTCTTCTTGGAAGTGCTCGCTACACACTTCCGTCTGTGATGTCGGATGAAAGTTTTCTTTTCAGCTTTGTAATCAACGTTTTCTTTTTCGCAATTCGTGATCTTTGGGAAATGTAAAATAAAATGAATATTTTGGGGTTGTCCGCTGTTTATGTAACAAAATGCACTGCAATATTTAACAATGTTTTAATTTTTAAACCATTCATTTAACGCAGGACAATATGTCGGACAACGCATGCGGATTGTTGTTCCCACTGGTGACATCACGTGTTATGTTGCTTTGGTGATAAGTCAATTTCGCAATTGAACCAGAGCTCTGGTTTCTTTCAGAAATATTGACTTTCAATACCAAAATAAATGCATTTATACAAATCTCTGAAAGTTTAAATTTTGCAGTCTTGATTCTAAGAATGGGAAATACTCATTTCATAAGGATTTATTCTTATCTGTGGCTGACCAAGATTCTATTTCACTTGGTCTTAAATATATTTATATATATCCGCTACATCAAAATACACTCCTTTCAAATATATAATTGATATTTTAATTTAATATCGCTGTCCTTTTTACTAGCTGTTGTGCGCCCTTCAACTGTATATAATGGCATTTAGTTCACATTCTATGTGTACTCTATCTTATTCAGTTTTATTAGTTCTGTGTTCTATGTCTTACTCTATCTTATTTTGTTCTATTATGTCTGTATTCTGTCTTACTCTATCTTATATTAGTTCTGTGTTCTATGTCTTACTCTATCTTATTTTGTTCTATTATGTCTGTATTCTGTCTTACTCTATCTTATATTAGTTCTGTGTTCTATGTCTTACTCTATCTTATTCTGATTTTTAATTCCGTATTCTACGACTTATTCTATCTTAAACTGTTTATCTAATCTCCATTCTATCTATCTTTCACATCATTCAAAACGGTGCGTAATTAGCTATCATGATGGATGCACAGCGTGTCTAGAAACACTTCCCTCATGTTTGATGACTTTTTACAAATAAGTTAAGAGAAAATTAGCCATTATTAAATAATAAAAACGTAGGTGAAAGTTACCTGTCAAACCAATTACTGCTAATACGAGCTGCAGTATACCAAGCGAAGAAGTAAAGGAAGTTACGTCAGGTGTTATGCGCGTGCAACTAGTGAGATTAGTTTTTAAATCTGGCCAATAGAATTCCGGACAAGGCCTGCAGTTCGTTCCATCTTCTATTATATATTCGTTGTCTCGGCATCGCCTGAATAAAATCAGCGTCAGAATTAAAAGATGTTAGTCACGCAATGTTATACAATTATAAATCAATTCAAACACCCATCCACTCCCCCCAAAAAGTCGTTCTACTGAAATGTCAATTCACAGATTTTCGAGTTCACCAACTTTTGAGCCAATCTCCAGTCGGTCAAACATGGCGACCTATGGCAAAAAAACAAATAGTTTTATGCTTCTTTTTCCTCAAAACTGCATTCTTACATAATGTTTTCCTAAAACCGAACAACTAATGAATCCCTCTGCTTTAGATGTAGTATATAATCATATATTATACACCAAATCATTTCAATACAAATGAAATTGTCTCTTTAACAGTCCTAAAATCTCAATGATTATTAAATACCATACTGATTTAATTGCATCTTAAGATGGATGCTATAAATCGGTTCTTTCGATTTAGTTATTAGGTTTTAGAGTAAACGTCAATCATTCAACAAAAAAAACAACTGGTTGTTTTCAAAATAATTTTTAAATTACAGCGACGTATTAAAAATGTAATTGTTCTAATTATTGTTTTAAAAATAGAATCGTATTTTTAAAAATGTCATCAAAAAGTTAAAGCGCAAGCGGATACACACACACATGAAATTAGTTTTTCTTTTTTTCTTTTAGTTATACACAGACTTAAATAAAATGCACACTCATTCTCTCTTTAAATTCTCTGAACTCGTCGGCCATGATAGGATTGACCAGAATTTCAAAGTAACAAAGGTGAAGTCTTTACATTAATAGTGTTTTATTTATACTCGTACTAAAGTAACATAGGTGAAGTCTTTACATTAATGGTGTTTTATCTATACGCGTACTATCTATCTTGGAGTATCAGCATTCTATGTCCATTTAAGAGTGGGGAAAATCGTCTTCGTATCAGATACTATTTCTATAATTAGATGATATTTATCTTTGTGTCAATAACTTGTTATTAATGTTTTTCTGCACATTAATCTATGGTGCTCTGTGGCTACCTACTTAACCCTTAGCTAGTGTATTAAATGCAAGATCGCGGTGAGATTATTAAACAGAATAATTCACTCAGAGTCTAAAGGTAGCTTAGATCTTAGTTATTATTCATATAGAAAGACAATCAGAGTCTAAAGGTAGCTTAGATCTTAGTTATTATTCATATAGAAAGACAATCTGAGTCAAAAAGCAAAAGCAGTGCTAGGGAGGGAGGTATCAAATATTTCCCTTTGGTCGGCATTGACCCGGATAAATTGCAGCTAAATTACTATTTTATATATATATAATTTTTAAAGGCCCCTTTCTTCCTTAATGCTGTTATTAATATATTTCTGCTATAAATAGTAATGACAGGATCAATAAGCCACACTCTTTATCTCAAACCTTGAAGTTATAAAACATGCGATTGACCTAGGCAGATACCATGAAATTAATAAAATACACAATGGCTTGATAGGTGTATACCATGAAGTACACAATCATATTTGGACTGACCTAAACCTTTATCTACCTTAATAAAATTGACCTATAAGCCTTGAAGTAACCAGCTATATATTTTGACTGTCTTACAAAGCCAGAAGTTAGTGACCATAATAAAAATTACCTATAGACCCTACAGAAGCCAGCCTTACTAGTGACTAAAATGACCAATAACGCTAGTAGTACTAGTAACTGATCGTAATGAAAATTATTAATACGCCCTAAACTGTTCAGTTTTACTAATTATTAAAACTGACCGACAATCCCAGCAGCAAGGTAGCTCTCTTTTAGTCAAGAATTCCCCTGCTTGACACGGCTCACTGCATCTTGAAATGGGCGTGATATTACTTGAACTGTTTGTTGACTGGTTAACATCAGACAGATAGCTCCAATTTATTGGGTTCACCATTTCCATGGCTTCTGTTATTGTGTCGTAAAATGCGACTGGATGTTGATGAAAATACGGAAGGCTTGGTAGCACCTGCGGAATAATTGTCACACTGCAGTAAGATACTTCATGCGTTCTAAATTAATTACACTAGTTGTGATGGCCAGATGCAAAGCCGTTTGGGCATTGAACACAAAGTCACTGTCTAGAATATATTATTTATCTACATCTCCCATTTTCCAGTACGTACAGTGGTTATTATACAATCATTAAAACGGAGTAGGCGGAAGGTATTTATTTATACATATACTTTTATCATGGAAAGTAGTTTTGCTTAAGACAACACACTGCGTGGACAGAAATCTGAATGCTTGTAAGAAACACGAACTGAGTGCAAGCGTGAGTGGTTCTCTGAACTCATCCATACGAACAATAGTTTTTACCTGCGAGATTTCATAACGGCCAAGCCGGTTTCCGTTGGCATCAAAAGCAACAGTGCCTGACATTCCTTCAAATGACGTATTCATCAGGTACTGCAACAAAAGCGGTCTGTTCACACACTCTCTGGCCGCTCTTCCAGTGGTCTGAGGACAGTTGTCGCCTGAAGGCATGGTAATTTTAAAAAATGAGATATGTAGAGTTTACTTTTATTTGATATTGCATACGTTTACTGTTTGTTGCAAATCAGAACATAATGATAACAACCACAACTAATGAATGTATATTAAGTTGTATGTCTCTTCAAACATTACCAATCATTTGAACACGTGATATAATGCCTTCCAATACTATATGCATAGAGTACAAACAGGTTTTGAGCGAAAGGAAGCATGACTTTGCGGGCACTGTCTTTGATGCCTGTCCCAAGTCGGGTACTTCTCTCTCCCTCCTAGCCCTGGAAGATGCATGAAGCCAGTGTGAGAAGTAACTGCTAAAGCATTTAGGTGTGTACATGCATGCTACTTGTTTGCCTATTGCAGTTTTACACAGAAGCATAATTTTAGCCAAACTCTGGCTTAATTTTGCATATTATTGGTCAAAACTTGTACTATTAATTAGTTACACTTCTACGAGTACTAGACCAAACTGTCAGCCACCCATCTTCAGTCAATAAAGCATTCTGAGATGTCCTTTGCATGACTGCAATTGTTCTAGAATAATCTTTGTCAGCAGAGATGCATTGTAAGTTACTTATATTGAAGAGAAAACAGACCTTTGTAAACTGACTATTATCAATGTGTGATCACATCACAGAATAGAAATTATTACAGACTTTGTATGTTTATTTGTCCACTGTAAACATTATAATGCTTTAAAAAGTGATGATGATTGAAAGTATATGAATATAGATTTATCCTGTCCTGATACAGTTTTCCTTTCTGTCAAATATGTAAGTACTTGTGCAGAAGAAAAGTTTTCTTATTTCAACAAATGAAAAAAGTCTTTCCTTAATTTAAAAATTACATAAAATGTAAATTTAAAAAAAAAACTTATATCATGATCATTTCCGTTATTGTCAAAAGCATGAAACATAACTTGCATTTTGAAATAAAAGAACACTAAATCAATTATTGTCTTCTGGACAAGCAGTGACATATACATTATGTTCTATGTTGTGTTCTTGAAATATAGATGCTAACAAACTAATATGCTATCGTGGCTCTTTCAAGTAACATTAGTTCTTTCGAGCAACATTAGTTCTTTCGAGCAACATCTTGTGTTCCACTGCTTTTACATCCATCCATTCATTTAACTAATCATTCAAAATCCTGAAATCCTGAAATCAATGCGAGACCCAGGTCAACTCAGCATTTTTATTAAATTATTAACAATAATTTCTTTGTTAATTATTTAATTAGACTGATCATTTCTGATTGAACAGGTTTCCCTTCCTCTTCACTCATTGAAGTTGTCAATTCGTTTCTGAATTTCATCAATCTTTAACTAGTTCGCGGGTAGTGCCTGATAAAGGCAGAAGGAACGACAACTCTAGTAGTCATGTCTGGTTCAAAACAAGCACATTTTACTGCTCTTACGTAACAAGCGGTCTGTTGCTCGAGCGAACGTGATCACTGTGTCCATGACCTCAGGAACTTGAGGGTGAACAGTGAAGCCATTTTCTTTACTCAACTCCCATGATTCATTGCAAGACTTGGCAGCAAAGGAGCAACCGAAATGCGTCTCCCAGAGTATTGGAAACCATGGATTTGGTGCTGTGGACGGTCTGAGAGATCTTACAAAAAAAGTAATTCATTTCAGAATTTTACTATAAAAGTATTATAAATGTCGATTAATCTTTAGAAAATATAAATCATGCATTAGTTAAAAATCAGCAGTTATTAACAACAATAATGAAATGATATTTATAGTTAATGAATGCGCAAATAAACAGTAAATGATTGGAATGCGTGAAAACTCCATGCATATCAGTATTTATACATGTAATTCAAACTATTTAGCTAATTAATCAGTCATAGCATCTACATAATATAATGGCCATAAAATTAACGAATAAAATCTATAATATTCTAAAAGTGTACAAAGATATGTTTGAGAATGAGAAAAAGATCGAAAAGTTGAAGAAAGAAAAGAAATAAAGACAGGAGTGAGGGAGAACAAAAGGATGTGTTTAGAGTGTGCAGTATATGTGTATGTGTGAAAAGAAATAAAGACAGGAGTGAAGGAGAACAAAAGGGTGTGTTTGTATGTGTGTGTGTTTAGAGTGTGCAGTATATATGTATGTGTGATCTGTTTAGTGTGTAATGGATATGTGTAGAATGTGCGTGTGTTTGTGTGCGTGCATGTGTGTGTGTGAGAGAGAGAGAGAGAGAGAGCGTGGGGTTGATATTTTTTTTTTCAGTCCCCTCCTTGTAATCTACCTTAAGGAGATGTACTTCCCCCACCAAAACACACTCCTTAATGTACTAACACAGAAACACACGTACACACACTTCTTAATGTACTAACACAGAAACACACGTACACACACTTCTTAATGTACTAACACAGAAACACACGTACACACACTTCAAAATCACGTGTTCGAAATCCCTCTGATACACTTCAAAATCTTTATCAAAAATGTTGTCCAAAAATTATGTTTATGAAATATAAATGTAAGCACCTGTTACTGTGAATTTAACGTTGTTTGCTTGCGCCTGTATCTGCGTGTATTGCTCGTGTATTGGGCAGCGACATTAGTAGTTAATGATGCGTTGACAAATCTGAGTCACTTCCCTTGCTTTTGTTTTTTAGTAGCGCTGTACAGCAACATATGCCTAGCTACAGTAGAGTGTGTACATATTTTTATCTTTATATGCCGTTTGATGTTAGTTGTATTAGCAGTTCGTATATTTAGGAAGGAGATAGTTTATATTTTCAATCGCTGTGTTAATTAAATAAGATTAATGATGACTGATGCTACTGTATTTGTGTACGTGTATTCTGTTATGTGTGTGAGAATGCTTTTCCTGTGGGCTGCCAACACTCTTTATTTTATTTTTGGTCTAGTTCTCTAAATTTTATACATTAATAAAGAGTTGTATTTTAAAGCGTCATCCAGGTAGTTTCGTTACATATTTGTTTTGTTACATAGCCTTTAAGCATTTAGCTGTAATTGATTTATGAAAGCAAGTAAGTAAACAGAAACTAATTTTTGCGGTCTTTTTTGTACGGATTGTCCCTCCTGCCGTTTATGTCTGCATAAGCCATGTACGTCTTTGTCTGCTTGAGCCATTTACGTCTAAGGCAACCGTATGTGTTGTGAATACTAGGCTAACAAACATACTTGTTTGAAGTTCCCCATTGATAATTAATCTAATTGTCTTTCATATTTCGTTGGAAAATAACATTGTAAGACAAAATTTTATCTAAGAAATAAAATAGTTAAAAGTCACGAACAATGTTTGCAAAATATCGCTCACGTCGCTAAACGTTACCTTTGTTTTCTAATTTAGAACAATGTTTGCAAAATTTCGCTCACGTCGCTAAACTTTACCTTTGTTTTCTAATTTAATCAAAACATAATGTCGAATGATGATGAAACAAAACAAGAATGATCAAAAGCAGTTAGATAATTAAAGTGGTTGAATAAAACAAGAATGATCAAAAGCAGAGTTAGATAATTAAAGTGGTTGAATAAAACAAGAATGATCAAAAGCAGAGTTAGTTAGATAATTAAAGTGGTTGAATAAAACAGTCATCATATAAAACCAGCTAGCAAAGCACATGAGTGTAAGAGAAAGTATTAAACAACGGGAACATAACAATACTACACAATCCACAAATTCCACCTGAATTTTCTGAATTTTAAGTAACAAACCTATAATGCTGTACAAAGCTTGGTACTTGATGCGGGTAGAAATTCGTTGTCAGTGCGCCCATGACGTAATCGATCACATCAATTAGGCTGTCCATTCTACTTGACCAGCCGTCTGTCCCGATCCATATGAATCTATAGTGCCAAATACAAAACGTACGTCTTGAACAGAGGGTCTGCTAAAGAGTTATCGTTCTTTTAAGACGCTAGGTTTCCCTAGACTCGCTGTAGTTGCATCACGTAGCAGATTTCCCTCCCTTACCAAAGGGGAGTAAACTTACTACATAACTCAGCAATGCAAAGGATGAAATCTCTATAGAAAACAAAAGTGATTTAACTTTTACTTACATTGCCTATTCGTAAATATAAAGACAAATAATTATTTTTGTACAACTTTACCAAAACTGTTGCAAATTCTGGCATATGGGGTCTGACTGTGTTGATGTGTTTCTTGCATTATCAAATTAAAAGCCATACGCTGAAGCACTGATAATCAGATCTGCCCACTCTTGATGAATCATTTATGTCATTTATAGATTGACTTATTTATTCATTCACGCTTATTTATTTATGAGAATTATGTACTTTAAGAGATGGTTAGCCTAAATTTGAACTTATTTGTTCACATTGTAACAAGGTGATATAAGGATTAAAACTTCTTTCGAAACTGTCATAAACGGTGCTTCAATTTTATCATAAATGGCGGAATAGAAATTTGGACCACAAAAAATCAAAGCAATGGGACCATGGAATTTTGATGCGCTTTAGAGGTATATAACAACAAAAAAGAATTCGACCTTTCCGCTCATTAGACTTAGTAGAAACAATTTTTTTAAAAGAAAGATAATAAGCAAACAATAACAGATTAACATAAGATAATGGGATGATGTAAATTTATAGCATTAACTCAGATTTACTTAGATTTAACACACTAATTGACCATTAGATGCCGTTGTATAATCCATTGTGGTGATGGTCAAGTAATATTTGTGATTATTACATGACTTATCGTAAACCTAGAAAACCGAGAATATATATTGCTAAATTTATATTTGACAGTGTGATTTGGAAATATTTGCTAATTTCTTATGATAAGAAAGACACATGACAAAATTCTAAGTCTTTTTTTTTAACTAAAAGAAAGCCAAAAAATAATTCTCAATTGAATCACATTAATAACTCGTTTACGTTCAAACTTTTTGGTTCTCATACATTTTTTTTAACCCTTACAATTCTAATATAAAACAACGCTAATTGCGTTCACATTTCCTTTTGCTTTCACCTGTTTTTAGCATTGGCCCGTTTAACGGCCAGAAAGACTTCTCTGATCTCCACTGGACCCCCAATCAAAACCACAACGCGAGCTCTTTCAAAGGACAGCAACTCTTTCACAGCAAGATTGTACTCGTGGTCCACCGCACCCTCATTAACTGGTGACAAGATGATGTAAAGCAATCATACATATAAATATCTCGCAAAAATTACAGGCCAGGATTATAAAATAAAAAGTACAAGAATTATATGTAAATAATACCTAATGAAATTTTCATAATCAAACAAACATGTCATTCGTGTCCATGCTCCCAACGCTGCCACGCACCTGAACGCCTTGTATTTGTACAGGTGTGAAAACTACTTGCATATAATACTAATATAAGATGCGAAATAATATTATTAACATTAACACTTGTCTGCAGCATTTCTGTCACATAATACTAATATATGATGTGAAATAATATTATTAACATTAACACTTGTCTGCAGCATTTCTGTCACATAATACTAATATATGATGCGAAATAATATTATTAACATTAACACTTGTCTGCAGCATTTTTATCACATAATACTAATATATGATGCGAAATAATATTATTAACATTAACACTTGTCTGCAGCATTTTTATCACAGATTCGGAGTTGCAAATGTGCATAAACAGACTTTACTGTGACAAATGTTCCTGTACTAGGAAAGGTATTGAAACTCATTGAAAGCAGATTAACTTATATATGTTGCAAATGAACTGGACTTTTGTTGGAATAAGTTCAAGACGCGCATTTATCACGCACTATCAATGAGTGTATTATGTGTACATGTGCTGTACCATTTCGACAAAAAGATCCAAACACACATACACACACACACACACACACACACACACACACACACACACACATACACACACACACACACACACACACACACACACACACACATACACACACACACATATACAAACACATACACACACATACACACACACACATACATACACACACGCACACATACACACACACACACATACACGTATTTGCGATGGAAAGATAGACTTTTGATCTTTTATGATATATAAGCTCATGACCACTAGAATGATGATGAATATTTAATTTAATTCCATTGCTCTTTAGAATAAATGCAATGCATTTTCTATTTCTGTTTTACGTTTTCTATTTCTGTTCTTTGATGTTTTTCTTTTCTGGTTCAGAAAGTCATGTCAAAAAAACCAATCTGAATCCGAATTAAATAGATGTACACCTTAACTCTATTGTCAACCACAAGGCATCTCTCGAGAACTGTGTCGTTTAGCTGTTTCCTAACATTGTGTTGTTAATCAAAGGGAGGTAACACAAGATAAGTCCTTAACGTGTTTCTCTTTAGCAGAAATATATTTTTGCTAACACCTTTGATAGCAGTAGCGATGCAGATGCCATGAGCATTGGTCAATTTCTTTAAGTTCTTAAATGCAGTCTCGCCATAACTGCCCTCGGAGTATACCACGGAGATGTACGACCATTTGTGATGAAGAATGAATTTAAAAATTGCCTTCACCTGAGACAGAAAGGTCAAACATACATGCAGATAACATCTGTCTAGGAAGTATTTATATACATAATAAGAAATAACAAAAACAGTGTGAGGTAAATATTGATAAAACACGATTGAAGCAGGGTGAGACAAATCGTTTAGTAAGGCAGTTAATTAGGGTTATGTCAAATACGCAAACCTTTTAATAAAGAGGTTAGCTAGGGTTATGTCAAAGAGATAAATATTTTAAGCAATAAAGAGTTTGGCTGTGGTTCTATCAAAGAGATAAATAATTTAATAAAGAGGCTCGCTATGGCTGTCAAAAGTTAAACTTTTATCAAAGTTAATAAAGATATTGGTTATGCTTATGTCAAAGTTAATGAAGATGTTGGCTATTGTTTATGTCAAAGTTAATAAACAGGTTGGTTATGGTTATGTCAAAGCTAATAAAGTGGTTGGCTATTGTTGTGTCAAAGTTAATAAAGATATTGGCTATTGTTATGCCAAAGTTAATAAACAGGTTGGATATGGTTATGACAAAGTTAATAAAGTGGTTGGCTATTGTTGTGTCAAAGTTAATAAAGATATTGGCTATTGTTATGTCAAAGTTAATAAAGTGGTTGACTACGATTAAGTCGAAGTTAATAAAGAGATTTTATGCTTTTGTCAAAGCTTAGAAAGAGATTGGCTATGCTTATGTCCGATTTAATAAAGAGGTTGATTAGGTTATGTCAAAATTAATAAAGAGGATAGCTATGGTTATGTCAAAGTTAATAAAGAGGTTCGCTATGGTTATGTCAAAGTTAATAAAGAGGTTGGCTATGGTTATGTCAAAGTTAACAAAGATATTGAGACAACAACAAACTGGAAGCTTACAAGTAACACGCATTAGGAAACGCAGAGTAGTGCGTTTGTAATGTTATAACTCTCTGAAGAGCAGGAAAATTGAATTTTAAAAAATAAACATAAAGTGGCACGAGTTTAGTGAAATATCCAGTACATTTGGCACCCGTACTCGAAAGACAAGGTTTGAACTCACGAGCAATGGACACTTTGAGAAAGACACTCAGAATGAAGACACTCAGAATGAAGACACTCAGAATGAAGACACTCCAACCCGAGCCAGAAGGTAACATCAAAACAATTTTGAACAGAAAGAATATTATATTAAGCAATATGAAGTAAAGAAAAAAGCAGAGGTTTGAGAAAGCGTTAAAGTTAAAGTTACATAATCTTCCAAGAAATTATGGAAAGACGTCTTTATACTGTCGGCTGAACTAACCAACATATTGTGATGACAAAGAAACACAATCTGTCGGCTGAACTAACCAACATATTGTGATGACAAAGAAACACAATCTGTCGGCTGAACTAACCAACATATTGTGATGACAAAGAAACACAATCTGTAGGCTGAACTAACCAATATATTGTGATGACATAGCAATACAGCTGTAGGGTGAAATAACCAGTATATTGTGATGACAAAGAAATTCCACTATGAACTGAACTAACCAGTATATTGTGATGATAAACAAATACAACTGATACTGAACTAAGCCTTATATATATTGCGATTGACAAGCAACACCACTGTAGGCTGAAATAACTAATACATTGTGATGACAAAGATATACAACTGTAGACTACACTTACGAGTATGTTGTGATTCCGAAAGCAAAACAAATGGAAACTGAACCAACAAGTTCATTTTGATTGACACAGCAACAACTGTAGTATGAACCAACATGTATATTGCGATGACAAAGGAACTAAATGGAAACTAAAGCAACAAGTATATTACGAGGACAAAACAACTAAATGGAAACTAAAGCAACAAGTATATTACGAGGACAAAGGAACTAAATGGAAACTAGTGTATAGACCACTCACTAGTATATTGAATTTCCACTATACTACACATAAAATAACATCTTGGAAACCAAGGTGTTTGTATAGAGCATGAACTAGGATACTAAATGTTCTATGATCTTACACACACACACACACACACACACATTTAAACGCGCGCGCACACACACACGCAAAATAATGTTTAGAAAATTAAGCGGTTTGTACAGAACATGAAATAAAATACAGTAAGTTCAATGGCCTTACACATACGCTTACACACGCACGCACACAATATAATATCTAGGAAATTAAGCTGTTTGTACAGAACATGCCCTAGGATATTGAATTTTCTATGACCTTACACACTTGCACACACACACACACACACACACACACACACCAACACAACACTCACAAACAGAACATTAATTAGGATACTCAAAGATCAATATTACATAGAACAGACACACACACACACACACACACACACACATACACACTAACAGCTCTTAAACCAAGCTGTAAATATAGAATGAACTAATATACTGAATATCCCAGAGACCACACACACACACACACACACACACACACACACACACACACACACACACACACATACATACACACACAATACCATTTAAAGAAATCTGAAACTGTTGCAACACGCCTCGCTGAAAATCGCGAGCAAGTGAGCTGGCGAGACACAAGAGAGGTATCGCGAGCAAGTGAGCTGGCGAGACACAAGAGAGGTATCGCGAGCAAGTGAGCTGGCGAGACACAAGAGAGGTATCGCGAGCAAGTGAGTTGGCGAGACACAAGAGAGGTATCGCGAGCAAAAAATACTGAGGAATTTAATTTAATCCGCGAAGCGATGGAAGGCAATATTGACTGAGGATATTACAGGTCTTTATATTGATTTCCTAAGCTGTGCCTATTGCTTCTCCGGGTACAATGACTTCTGGACCGTTAGGAAATGCGCTCATAAGACTGAACGGTTGCAGGGGACTAATTAGCGACAATACTTCACTCTTTTTAATAATTTAATGTTAAGTTCGGAGTTTTTGTCACCGTTGTTTCTGTTATAATAAAGGATCTAGTTTTACCATCCCATCTCCCCTTTCCCATTCTATCAAAGCTAAATATAAATGACGTAAATTAGACTGGTGTAATTATCTTCCTTGGCTTATGTTATTTTAAAATTAGGTACGGCGGGTGCGGGGAAGGAGGGAGGGAAGAAGGAAGAAAGGAAACTCGTTTTCTTTAAAGTTCAAAGGTTAATCACTTTAAAAAAGAGAACAATAAAACGAATTAATTGGATTTTTAAGTTTAAGTTTACTGCTGTGGTTTGTATACAGAGAAGTCTACTCAAATCATTGAAGGGAACGCTTAAATAAAGGTTTGAATGTGTTTTTCTCTCATCGGCAACTCTATTTGAATTTATTTTTTATAACTACCTTTCTCTAACGGGACTAAATTAGATAATTTAGCAATTTTTACAAATATAGATTTATGGTTATCGGATAAGGGTATATGATCAATTGTTATTCCAAACCGGCAATAGAATTGTGCGAATATTCAGATTGACTAAAACTTGTGTTTGTGGCATTGGTTCTGGTTGGGTTAGTTTATTTTGATTATGTCTTTGGATATATCTTAAGTTTTATTTTGCTGATTTGCTTTTCATTTATTTAAGTTTTATGTTGAGCGAAATATTTTTTAAATTATTATTTGTTTGTGTTTTCTTGTTTTAGTTTGGAAGGGTTTTCCCGCGTTAGGGTTTCTCACTTTGTACACTGATTCAATTTTTTGTTTAAGGATGCATTCAAACTTCTAAATTTTCTTCAGAATAGAATATGAAACATTACTTTTCCAAAGATTTATAGAGACCTGCATCTTTTTGCATCACACTAAATGTACCACTAAACATCACAATATATGTGCCACGAACATCACACTAACTTTACCACTAAACATCACACTAACTATACCACTAAACATCACACTAACTATACCACTAAACATCACACTAACGATACAAATAAACATCATATTAACTATACTACTAAACATCACACTAAATATACCACTAAACATCACACTAACTACACCAATAACATCACACTAACGATACAAATAAACATCATATTAACTATACCACTAAACATCACACTAAATATACCACTAAACATCACACTAAATATACCACTAAACATCATACTAACTACACCAATAACATCACACTAACGATACAATTAAACATCATATTAACTATACCACTAAACATAAAACTAAATATACCACTAAACAACACACTAACCAAACAACTAAACACCACACTAACAATACCACTAAACATCACACTAACTATACCACTAAACAGGGCAGTAGAAATTGATGTAAGGGTCCAATACATAGTCTATGTAAATGCTGCGAAATCTTTATATAAATATTTTATACCTTTTCTATGGTAGATAGGAAGGAATAAATTTACCCAGATTTCATTTATATGATGCTAACATGATTATGTATTTTGTATTTTCCTATCACAATGAGAAAAGAAATAATGATAATGATTTTTGCATATGATTTGCATTGTATTCCTTAAGTGTACAGACATAAACGGTTCCTATTTCTAACTTATAACAAAGGAAATTGTAATGATTTTTTTGTTATTGATGAATTGTGCTGTATTTCTTCCTTAAGTGTGGAGACATAAATGGATCATGTCCCAACTTATAATGAGAGAAATTAATATGATATTTGATATTATAATGCTCAGTGATTCTTGAGGCATGTAAAATTATATTTGTTTCTAAACACGTTGAATTAATTTGTATGTCTTAAAACTGAAATAGAAATTTTGTCTTATGAATATTTATGCATATATCTTAAAACCGATATAGAAATTTTGTCTTATGAATATTTATGCATATATCTTAAAACCGACATAGAAATTTTGTCTTGTGAATAGTTATTCGTTTTGTATCCTGGTGGAAGGAATGTTTTAATGTTTTAAATTTACTCCTAATAGATCAGATGTTAATACAATGGTTAACATCTAAAAAAAAAGAAAAAAAAAGGGGGGGGGGCTGTATGTGGCAGAGTAAATTTGCCTATCCCTATTTCTAAACTTAATTGTTATATAAATTATTAAATGTCAAAGTGACCTGACCTTAGGCACTGCTTGTTCTAATATTTTTATGTGTCAAACTTGAAAGTAAACAACTCAGAAAAAGAATTTGCTAGTACTTGCTGATGTAATCTGTGGTGAGGTAAATTTGCCTATCCCTATGTAAAATTTATTTTTTATATAAATTGTTAAATTGTCAGAGTCACCCGACCTTGAGCACTCCTTATGACGGTATTTTTGAAAGTGTCAGAGTTTACTTCCAACAACTCGAATCGAGAATGTGCTAGAAATTGCTGAACATGACAATTATTTCTATTCTTTATTTTTCGCTTTCGATTTGCCTCTCAACAAACATTATGATGTGTGTTGGTGGGTTTGGGAGGGGGAGGGGGAGGGAGATTATGGATGACAATGATTTCCGCTAAAGACTTAAGCTCACCTTCTTTTAAAATAAATTAACTGTACACATACAGAGGAATGTGGTACACTATTTCATAGCTTGCTTCCTATAAAAGTCTTGAATTAGCCAAAATAAAATATGTTTATATTTTAAATAATATTTTTTATTGTCATTTACATAATAATCAGTCGTGTGGTCCTGTAGTAGTAGTAGTAGTAGTAGTAGTAGTAGTAGTAGTAGTAGTAGTAGTAGTAGTAGTAGTAACAAACAGTAACATACAGTTACCATTCAAAAAAGGAGGGAAAATAAAATCTTTTCGGACATTATATAATATCGCCGTGGCTGCGATAAGTAGAGAGACAGAGTAAATGATGATATCGCTTTGACAGAGTAAATGATGACAACTCTGTGGCTGCGTCAGATAGAGAGACAGAGTAAATGATAACTCTGTGGCTGCTTCAGATAGAGAGACAGAGTAAATGATAACATCGCTGTGACTGCGTCAAATATGGAGACAGAGTAAATGATGACATCGCTGTTGCTGCGTCAAATATGGAGACAGAGTAAATGATGACATTGCTGTTGCTGCGTCAATTATAGTAAATGATGACATCGTCGATGTAGTTAATTGCTCTCTTATGTCGTCGCATAACATAAATGAATAGGGAAACTACCTATAAAGACGTTATTTTAGCTTGTAAAGAAAGGTTTCTAAAATTAAGTATTTAATTTGTATGTAGTCCAACAGTCCTCTGTTACTTTACGTTTCCACAAGGGTCTTCACAGTACATTTATTTGTCTTCTTTTTTAGAATATTTGTTTCTTTAACAGGCAGTAAAATATGTCAACATCTAACACTACTTCAAACTTGTTTTTCTGCTAATTATTTTTTGTAGTAATACAGGCACGCGTCAGATCCTGTTTCAGGTCTGTGGTTAGAGGGGTCTTAATTGCATTCCTGTCTAAGCTTTCGATCATAAGAGATAATGGCGAGATGATACATTAAGCACATACAGTTTATTGATTTTTCAGCTCTTTTTTAAATGAAATCTTCCCTGGCTCTGGGATTTGTGTCTCTGCATCTGTGTGTATGTATATGTGTGTGCATGTGTGTGTGTGGGGAGGCGGAGTACGTGGTAAATCAACATACTGTAAAATATATTTTTTTAAGAACAACAGCACACTGTAGAAAGCTATTCTCTTAAGAAGAAGAACAAAACACTGTAGAAATATATTCCCTTTAAAAGAACAACACACTATAGAAAGCTATTCTCTTAAGAATAAGACTTTCTAATAAGCTATTCTCAGAGGAAGAACAAAACACTGTAGAAATCTTTTCTCTTACGAAGAACAAAACACTATAGAAATCTATTCCCTTTAAAAGAACAAAACACTGTAGAAATCTTTTCTCTTAAGAAGAACAAAACACTGTAGAAATATATTCTCTTACAAAGAACAACACGCAGTATAAAGCTATTTTTTTCTTAAAGAAAAACATTATAAATAGCTATTCTCTTAAGAACACACTATAGAAAGCTGTTCTCTTAAGAATACACTGTAGAAAGCTATTAACAAAAAACTGTTAAATGCTATTCTCTTAAGAACACACTATAGAAAGCTATTAACGAAAAACTGTAGAATGCTATTAACGAAAAACTGTAGAATGCTATTCTCTTAAGAATACACTCTAGAAGGCTATTTTCTTGAGAGCACACTGTAGAAAGTTATACTCTTAAGAAAAAATTAAAATAAGACATTAAGACTGGTTTTAAATTGCTGTTTTGTAATTGTGACATAATGTTCAATATCAGGAAAGCGACGAGACGATGAGATTAATTTATTTGTATGGCAAGGAGTTCAATATCAGGAAAGCGACGAGACGATGAGATTAATTTATTTGTATGGCAAGGAGTTCAATATCAGGAAAGCGACGAGACGATGAGATTAATTTATTTGTATGGCAAGGAGTTCAATATCAGGAAAGCGACGAGACGATGAGATTAATTTATTTGCATGGCAAGGAGTTCAAGTGTATGTGATAAATCATTATATAATGATATAATCTAGGTGAGAGGCTAGTATGCCTGTATGCGATTAAAAATTATGACTGTGTGTCTAAGTGATCGGCCAATATGATTGTTTGTCATAAAACATTTTGATTATGTATCTAAGTGATTGGCCAGTATGATTGTACTTGATTAAAACATTATGATTGTATATCTAAGTGATTGGCCAATATAACTGTTTATGATAAAACATTATGATTGTGTATCTAAGTGATTGGGCAATATGATTGTGATAAAACATTACGATTTTATACCTAAGTGATAAAACAATGAGTCTATATGTATAAGTTATAAAAACAACTGCATGTCTAGGTTATAAAACAATATGATTGTCTACCTAACTGATAGGCCAATTTAATTGAATGTAAGTAATAAGCCAGTATAATTAAGTGTCTAAGTAATAAACAATATGATAGCATATCTAAGTGATAAATAAGTGTAATCTACACAATACATAAATATGAGTACATGTCTAGAACTGATAAATCAGAACGATTATCTGTCTACGTGATACAATAGCACTATGATTATAAGTCTAAGTGATAAATTAATGATTGTATTCCTAAGAGACACAGAAATGCAATGGTTTAACTAAGTGCCACTGTATACATTTACAAATCCGCGTAAAAAATAGCAAATAACGGAAATACTAAGAGCTGCGTATTTTTTTAATCAAACAATGATGCTGTCAACATCTGCTCTCTATTTTAACACACACACACACACACACACACACACACACACACACACACACACACATCTATATACTTTTTGTAATTAGTTATTTATTTTTGTAATTCTTTAAACATACGAAAACCACATTCACTTCCCTTGAATCGGCGTCATTCAGGCGAAAACTGGTGCGGTTTTACCTGGAATTCATCAGGCGAGACGACACGCATGAAATACGGATGCAAATCCTTGTTGCTCAACTCGTCACTCGTGGCCGAGAAAGAAATGACTGGCATTTGCACGGCGCTCAAGAGATATGATGCAGCAATGGCGTCCACGCTTCGCACGGGACCTACGACACCTATTACGTCATAGCTCGTGACGTTGCCAGAAGACGCATTAGCAGCTGCTGCAACTCCATGTGGGTCCTGCGGTCAGAAGCGTGGCAAAAAATATATCATTTGTGGGCAAAAACAGACAAACAAAACCAATAAAAAACTAGGCAGGCATATTTATAACAAAAGGAATTTTGCATTTCTGGTGAAAATTACTGGTTTTGTTTCAGCTTATTGGTTGAATGACTGTGAGGATTTTAATGGTGCTTTAAAAATTATGTTATCTTTTATTTTATACTGTAGGTGTACATGATAAGAATATTAAAGATAATATAATCCTCTCTTGGTGTGACACTCAGTGAACGTACAAGGGAACTAATTTACGCCGGAAAATTCTGAGTGCAGTCTGTGATAATGAATGATATTTATTTAAATAGGTGAAATACAACACAGAATTCAAGATACAAAGCTAAATTCTTTCACAAAATACCACTTAGAAACTCATATATTTGAATTGGCGATTTTTATATTTCTGGGAGTGCAGCCACCTTTTCGCTTTAGAATTTCCTGATCACAACAGAATTTTATGATTGAAGCATTTCGTAACTACTCTTCCCCGTCTGGTCGGATAATGATATATGATGTCAGTTTGGTCATGTAGGAGGTTTTGTTTAGTCTGCATTTACACTAGACTTGACCAATCACTTCCGTTAACTCCTACCTACTTAGCCACTCCGGTTCATTCAAGCATCCATTCTTATATAACAGTCTTACATAACCTCAGTGGCCTCTCATCCATTCTTTTACTGCATCCCAGTCGTAGTAAGATTCTTGCAAGTCAAATCATAACATTACGATGGAAATAGATATATACATATATGAATAAAAATAGATAGATAGATAGATAGATAGATAGATAGATAGATAGATAGATAGATAGATAGATAGATAGATAGATAGATAGATAGATAGATAGATAGATAGATAGATAGATAGATAGATAGATAGACAGATGGATGGATGGGTGGATGGATGGATGGATGGATGGATGGAGAGAGAGAGAGAGAGAGAGAGAGAGAGAGAGAGAGCCTGTCCTATAATTGACAAAGAAATACATTTATCTTAAACAACCTAACAACTGCACTCACATGTATTCTCTCTCTGTACGTCAACCATACTCTGAGGTTTGCATTAAATCTTAGATTTATATTTAGCGTCGTCCACTTGTGTAAACGTTTATATGCTTCCTCTTTACTTCAATTGAACCCTTTGTCATATAAGTTGAGTTCTCCCCGCCAACCCCCATCCCTTTGTAAAAGAATAAAAATTATTTTCTATTAACATGACTTGTATATTAGAAAACAATCCGTATATATGTACAGCATCATTCTACAATCCTATTTAATAATATCTCTAACGCGAAGGCTTTTTATTCCTTTCTGGTACGTTCTGTGAAGTTCCAACAATACTGCAGACTGCATATTGGCTGCTCTCTACCTGACAGGACAGAGGAGTAAAAGACAGTTTAGGGGGATGCTTTCATAATTTTTCTATTTTAATTTTTGGTTTTTAATATTGCTTGGCAACCTTGCTTTTCTGTGTCATTGCTAAAACTGTTAACAACTTTAGTGAGGGCATTAAGATCATTGGTGGTGGTCTAAAGACTTTTTAGAAGAGCATAAAGTACTTTGGTAGGGCATTAGTAAATTTAGTTAGTGTTAAAGACTTTTAGTGAAAGACATAGAGAAATATGGTGAGGGCATTAAAAGCTTGGATGAGGACATTAAAGACTGCAAATCTCTCTCACTTCGACATTGGCACTTATGTATCATCCATTTTGTGAAAGCTCTGAATGCCCAAAAGAGTTTCTTTCTTTTTATTTTACCATTTTATTTTTTTGCTAAAATGTAAAGTGAAAAGAATTTCAAAATAATAATTTCCCACTAGTTTACTACACATCTTAGTTGTTTTTTTTAATTGGAGATTGAGGGGTAGAGGGAGAAGAAGCAATTAAATGTGATTGTCACTGGAAATCATCGCCCTCTTCAAATACAAAGTCAGCCAGAATCTAAATACTATTAATCAAAGGAAAAGTTGCAGAATAAACAAAATAAAATTTATAATAGAGTGTTCATCAAAATGCAATTTTTTAAAAAATAAATAAAACTACTTCGTTCTTCTAGACCAGGTGAACACTGATCTGACAATGCATACTAGTCCCAAACAAGTTTAGATTTGAAAAAGTTGCAGTTCGCATTTCGAAAAAATTCAAATAGCAAATAAATAACTTTGTATTGACTGACATAAAAATTAAGCTTGCTTTGTAAATGTTCCTTTTATAATTTAATATTGAATATTTCTTTCAAGCATTCATATGAATAATATAGACGCATTTATTTCTTTTGTAGTAACAATAAAGCTGAATTTAATCTATAAGTATTGTGGATATTGTTTACTTATTATACATGTTTTTATTTTGTAGGCAAAATATTTTCTGCTGCTATGACTGTGTATGATTCAATCTTTTAAAATAACAGAGTTAAGCTGAATATTCATTTTCCTAGCACTGAAATTAAAAGAACGCTTAAAGCCGTAATGTGTTACGATTTTTTCCCGAATAACCCTCTTTAGATAAAGGCTCCACAGAAAGATTTATTCACTACTTTAAAAAAAAGTAAAGTATGTTTCCTATTTCCTTTGATCTATTCACTCTTACATATACAATAATTTGCACTTGTCAAAAGCACTAATGGGGCAGTGGAATTTCGTTTTGCTGTTTCAACTTGAACTCTGAGTTTAAATAACCGCATTACATCAAGGTGCTTTGTTCATTGTCGTGCTTGACGTCCACCATTTTCTATGCCCGGTGAAAGAAAGTGCTCTGCTGATGGAATGAATGGGTGATGGACACATACACACAGACTACATTGGTTTTTACCAGCCATGTGGCTGGATTAGAGTCCCCCACGGTTTTCACTGATCAGACAATGGGATAAAGACAATACAAACATTACAGAATGATCATACAACATAAATATGAAATTATAAGAAATTTGTCAAAATAATTAAAATGAAAAATAAGAAACCTTATAATGCACAAATAAAAGAAAATTTAATTTCGTACGAGGGACACAGCCCAATTAACTTGACAGGAATAGCTAAATCAAATATTGTCACTAAGAGAATCTAAAATGTTTTCCATGTCCCTTAGTTAACTTCCATAACACACAAAGCATTCTGGCTTCAACAATCGTTTCAATATAACGAGTCCTAGTGGGACCGCAACAAAATAAGTTCAGCTTCCGTATTACATAAGTCCTACTTGAATGTAAGTAAACACTACTTCTCTTTCTTTCTTTTCTTTTTAAATCATAGACAAGAACTTCCACATGAATCTTAACTCTGATTTTTGGCGATGACTTTCATTGCAGGATTATTTCCCTTGCAACCTCTGCAAGGAAAGCAAACTAATGTATCGAAGCCATTCAGCCTTAGTTCCAGAATCCACCAGAAAAAAGCAGACTACATCAAGTTCTTCAGCTCCAGACAAATCAAACCAAAATCCCTGTAATAGCTTTTATGTAGCTTTAAGCATCTTATTACATAAATGGCATTTCAGTTGCAAAAGAAAATTTATTAAAACAAATTTTAAATAACTCATTCTTTCCGCTGATCAATAAATGTCCATATAGCTTCTTTAGGGTTTTCACTTGATGTACAGTTGGAGAAAATGGAATTCTTGTCCTGTTAACTATTTTTCTAGTCAAAGTATTTTGACTATCTATCCAGTTAAACTGTTTTTTAGTTCTTATGGACTTCCCTTCCATGAATGGTTTGCTGGACAGTGTTCTGTTTTGTTTAGCCATCCTTAATATACCTTATGACATCTGGACATCATTGCCCATGCATATCTTGTGGGGTTTTTCTAGGCATTCACTCATGAACAGTGGCATGTAGTCTGATATTTTGCCTTGGTCCAGTGAACAGTCTCTCAACACAAAAGTATTTATGACTATATGGTGGGTTTTCCCTGACTACGGCTGACAGTACTCAGACTGATCAACACTTACTATGTAAGAACTCTTTTTCTCTCCCCTTTTCCTTTCCAGTTGCTTTCTTCAGCTAGGTGTCAAAATTAAATATTATGCCTTCTTTACTGTGAATGAATGACACTCATTTATACAGGTCACTCACGTGAATATATTGTCACATAAACATTTACTCAACAATCAAAATTCAAGTAGAAATGATCTTTTCATCAGATTGAATATCAATTTTATAAATAGCCTGCCCAAGAGTTAGTGCCCTAATCTGCATCAATCTTACAGGTGAACGCTGATGATATCAGTAATCGTAATGTCTCAGAATGGTTCACTGCGTATGGTAGCTTGGACGTCAAACAATTTAGATACTATTGGTATCAGCTGTTTGGTGTGTGAATATTAAAAATCAAAGTAAGTGCACAGTGATAAATGCACGTCGCGCCTCGCATAACAATTGTTAAATTGACACGTTCGTTTCTCGGCAACAGCGCCTTTAAGTGCAAAGCAAGTTTGTGATTGATCATTTATGAACTTCATTTGATGATTTTCCTTCCTTTGCCCTTGATTTATTTATAGTGTGTGTGTGTGAGTGTGTGTGTATATGTGTGTGTGTGTGTGTGTGTGTGTGTGTGTGTGTGTGTGTGTGTGTGTGTGTGTGTGTGTGTGTGTGTGTGTGTGTAACCAGTGAAACGGAAGTAAATGCCTGTAGAAATTGTAGAAATAGTTGTGGAATGAAATTAAAAAGTGCATATACGTACAAAGGAAATGATGCGTATAGAAAAACTTGTGGAACAAAGGCAAATTATGCGTCTAGCAATACCTAGGGAACAAAAGAAAATGTGTGTAGTTATAGCTGTGGAACGAAAAAAAAATCTTATGGTTAGACCAGTGGAACGATCACAATACTTACAGTAAAACCTTTGGGATGAATGCAATTCTAACAGTAATACCTGTGGGACGAACGCAAGTCTTACAATAATACCTGTCAAACGAAGGCGCTTTATGCAGTAATACCTGTGGGATGAACGCAATTCTAACAGTAATACCTGTAGGACGAATGCAAGTCTTACAGTAATACCTGTCAAACGAAGGCACTTTTTGCAGTAATACCTGTGGGGTGAACGCATTTCTTACAGTAATACCTGTGGGACGAAGGCAACCGTTTGTGCCAAGGTGGTGGTGACTTTCCGGCAGTTGTTCAAGATGGCGAAGCCCAGTGTGGTATTTGGTAGAATTTGCGAGTCATTGTTTACGAGATCAACCGCATGGACAATGGCTTCGGCGAACTGGATAACGCTGGTGGACAAGAGAGAATCACCACACAGGCTGTATCGGTCTCCAGAGTTATAAATAGGAAGTATAGCTCCAAGGTTCAAATCCCCGAGTCGGACAAACTTCTTCGACGGGAGCCCTACAATTGCGAAATCGGCGCTAACGGTTCCGAACATCATCACCGTTATGCCAGGAACGAAGATAAAAATCACAGCAAATCGTATAGAGTGCATTTTTATAGAATTGTCGTCATGCCTCGCTCTGAAACAGAAAACCTAGACATTTTAATGTTATTGAGTAAAAAGCATTATTTTTATTGTCATGATATTTTTTTTTATTTTTTACCGTACTAAAGGCATTACTTTTACTGTCATAATTTAATTTCACGTTACTGTACCGAAAGTACTATTTTTGTTTTAATGCTTCTTTAGATTAAATACGGATTAAAAGGATTAACAATAGTATCGTTACACTAAAACACCTATTTTATTGTATTCATTTATTAATTTATGTAACGGTCGACATGATTGGCAATTAATATTTCTGCACTGAAAATATCAATATAAGTAATATATATTAACTTTGAAAGAGGAAGTACACTTTAAAGCTTCTAATGCCAACTGATGTTAAATATCAATGTAAGTAATATATTTACCTTTGAAAGAGGAAGTACACTTTAAAGCTTCTAATCCCAACTGATGTTAAATATCAATGTAAGTAATATATTTACCTTTGAAAGAGGAAGTACACTTTAAAGCTTTTAATCCCAAAATGATGTTAGACAAAGACAACCACGTCACAAACAATGATCGCAGAGGTGGGTAAGCAATAAAATTTGATTAAGATAGAACTGAATAAATGTTACGTATTGTTTTGCAATTTCCATTCAGTATTCATCTTTTACAGGATTACAGCAGTTTTGTTTTTGCTTTTATTCCTGTACTTCTCTGATAGTCTATGCAATTATGGAGGGAGCGTTTAACTAGGCTGTTATGTTGGGTCTTTCTAAACGTGTTCTAATGCCATTCAGACACATTACATTTCTTTCTAAGCGAGTCTTAAAGTCATCAGACACATTAGATTTCTTTCTAAGTATGTATGTGTCTTATTATCATGAGACACATTACATTTCTTTCTAAGGTGTTTGGATGCGTTTTATTCAATTTAAATTTCTTTCTAAAATTGTTTTAATGCCTTTTAGGCAAATTAGATTTCTTTCTAAACATGTCTTAATGTCATCAGGCACCTTAGTTTTCTTTCTAAGAGTGTCTTATTTCCATCAGACACATTAGATTTCTTAATAGGCGTGTCGTAATGTCATCAGACACATTAGAGTTCTTAATAGGCGTGTCGTAACGTCATCAAACACATTAGATTTCTTTTAAGCATGTCATAATATCATCAGACACATTAGATTTATTAATAAGCTTGTCGTAATGTCATCAAACACATTAGATTTCTTAAGAAAGCAAGTTGTAATGTCATGAGACACATTAGACTGCTTAAAACGCGTGTAGTAATGTCATCAGGAACATTAGGTTTCTTAATAAGCGTGTAGTAATGTCATCAGGAGCATTAGGTTTCTTAATAAGCGTGTGCCGTAATAACATCAGAGTGATCAGGAATTAGATTTCTTAATAAGTAAACCTTAATATCATCAGGCATATTAGATTTCTTAATAAGCATTTCTTAATACCATCAATAACAGTATATTTCTTTCTAAACATGTCATAATGTCATCAGGTACATTAGATTTCTTAATAAACGTGTCCTAATATCATCAGACACAATTAGATTTCTTAATAAGCTTGTCGTAATGTCATCAAGCACGTTAATTAATGCCACTAGTAATTTTAAAATTCTATGACAACAAATAACAATTACAAAAGTTAAATGACTTACCTTTCCAATTTTAAAAACTACTAAAAATTTTATATAAATTAAACAACAGTTTGAAAACATTTTTATTAATGATAATTTCAAGACAAACTATTTCCGGTCTCTGTACCACTCTAAAATACATCTCTTATTACCAGGACACACTCTAGTCAAAAAGTCAGACCTATTTACAATACATTTCGTTTAATATTACCAGGACACGCTCCAGTCAAAAGGTCAGACCTATTTACAATACATTTCGTGAAATATTACCGGGACACACTCCAGTCAAAAAGTCAGAAATATATACAATACATTTCGTGTAATATTACCAGAACACATACAAAACGTCAGAACTATTTAAAATACATATGCCTGATGATAATAG